>JACXII010000067.1:0-1200000 GCA_014737395.1 Bombus waltoni | reverse complement strand
CATCATTATAGAAAATAGTACACAATTGTTGCCCTATAGTAACAAGGACATTAAATGAAAACACAACTACATTGAATAAAAAGCTAAGCACTCTCTGTTATCATCTCTTCATTACATTCTTCCATATCTTCTTGCTGTTCTTGTTCTGTAGGAGGTTCATATGCTTTGTCTAAAGGACTAGCAACTACACCACCTGCCCATACACTCATCTCTACAGCAAGTTTATTAGTGCCCTCAAGTAATGGTCTGTAACCTCCATGAGCTAACACACGTAATAGTGTCTGGGCTGTAAGACATACCAAATCTTGTTGTTCTAATGTCATAGCTGTATGTACACGTATATTGCCACCCTCGCATGGATCAGAAATACCTTAATGAAACCATGAAAAAATGTTATATAAAGAGTTTATAGAATATTATTCTATTAAAATATAGTGAAAATACTTGTAAATATGATGTAAGCCAGAAGCCGAAAGACAAGGATTATAATAAGTAACAATATAATGAAAATATAATGAATCTTACCAGCAGACCCTGGCAGAAAGAGTCCAGAAGCAAGTAACTGAAGTACTCTTTTATATGCCTGATTTATTGGTAATGCTTGTCTACTAGGATTATTCATTATAGCATTGTGTGCCAATAAATCTAACATCCAAGGAGATAATGGCTCTAGACCTTCAAATCTACTTCTCAAATCTCTAAGTAATCTTATTAGAACTTTTATACTGGAATGGTGAGCATTTTCTTCAAACCACCGAGAATGTCTAATTGCAGCAAGATGGCCTTGACATATCTTTACATCTAAATGCTGGTCTGACTCTAATTTTCTCAAGTTCTGATGTAGAGTAGTGATCAATACACGCACTGTGGCTTCATTATTAGCAATATCAAAGCCACGCTCTGTGTGAGTCAGTCTGAAAATTTCTTTGGGATTAACACTCTTCAAGTCATTATTAACTTTTGTACCAAGTGCTTCTACCGCTGTCTTAGTAGGTAATGTTTTAAGAATCACAACAATATCAGCTACATTGTGACCCTTGATCATTGTTCCCTTTTTAAAGCTACCTACTTGTCTCACTTCTTCCAATTGCTACAAAACATTACTTTCATTGAATAAATAAAAATTACAACATATATAGTTAGATTATATAAAAAATTCATATCTACACAAGCTTCAAAACTGCCTGGAGCAACTATTAAATTATCCAGAACAGTCTGCAGTTTAGTCACTAGATTTAAAATGGAAGTTTGTTCCTTTGGTGTAGGGCACATATCTGTATTCTTTTTTAACAGTGCCATTTGAAAATCTGACTCATCTGGTGCGGGTTTAACACGTGGAAATGCAGCTTCGCACAAAGTATAATCAAATGGATGGCGTGGAAGGAATTGTTTCCTAGGAAACCCCATTCCACGTCCCATACCACCTCTACCTCCTCTAATCATTCCACCTCGACCACCTCGTACCATATTATGTCTAAACATAGGAATAAAACCATTCAAAAGTATTCCAAAAACGTTTATTACAATGAATTAACATTTTGAAAAATATCAATTTATCGATAAAGAGTTGTTGGACCTACAAATTTATGGACCTACAAATCGAATGGATAAATTAATGTGACATAAATTAGTAACATAAATGAATTAATATAATAATTAAAATAAAAAAATTAACCTAACCACTTTCCGGTAATATTAAAAACTGAAACGTTAGATAATTATTGCTGAGTTAGAACTTAATTTATATGATAGAAATGTGCTACACTTACCAAAAAGTAGAAAAATACGTTTAAAATAATGTTATTTTACACTTTTATCAGTAGAATTTCAATTTTTCAATCAGATTAACACACAACACTTAGAGTAGCCGAAACCAAGCAACATTGAATATATCGAAGTCTTCATTATAAACTTAGTATACCAAGATATTCTACTGTAATGTTATAAGAGCAATATCTCTGGCGCCACCTAGCTAAAATGACCCTGTACATTTCTTTGAATAATAACAGATAATAACACATAAATAAATAAGTTATAAATAAGTTATAAAATGCTATTTTGTAAGAAATATATAAAAACAATACTTGAAAATGCTAAATGGAAATTACATATAAAATGCATAGTTAAGTTGGTTTTAAGACAATGGCAATAATTGTTTAATACATTTCATTTTCTACACAAATTATATTACTTCTCGTATCTCCTATCTTTTTTGTGTAACATTATTGAATAATTATCAAATGTAATTTTAATAATTGTGAAATATCATTTATTTGCATTAATTAATAATCAACCAAAACCTTTTATAGCATATACAACGTATGAAATAAATTTAAAAAATTGCACATATAAATTTATACCAGGAAACGATTATAACACAATTTCAACCATATATACTATATGTAATTTGTAACTGTAGATATGTTCATTGCAAATCAAACATCAAACATCAAATCGACACCAAACATCCCTCATACACCCCATAAATTTACAAGTATAATAGTAACACAGCTCAAATGAAACTGAGAAAATAAATAATATACTCTTTAATTATTATTGTCCTTTGCTTCATTTGGCCAGAATGTCCAAAGTTTCCCTGAGGTCAAAAACACCCAGCTCACGACTGAGATTACATCAGAGAAGGTATACAAGCAACATTCCTAATAAATATTACAATAATACAGTATCAACTTTTTATTGTACAGAAAACAACATGCAAAGAAGCTCATTTTGAAACCTTACGACTTTTGTTGTTCAGATGATAATATCGATCCATTAATGCAATATGACAGGCTAAAATCACTTTGTAAATCACCATTGATGTCTCTACAAACAATAACTGAAAGCCCAACTTTGAAACTGCGAACAGAATTTACAAACTATGTGGAAAATAAATTGAGAAGAAAAAGTCTTAAAAACAAGCAACTTGATATAGGAGATCACAGACACAAAAATAAGAAAAATTTGCAGATTTCAGAAAGGCTAAGGAAGCTATATAAAGTAAAGAAATTACATAAACAACATAAATTAGAAGATACTGATGATGATTTTGAATTTGAAGATTTACATGATAAAAAAGTTACATCTCTTCTTCGAAGACCATTGCAGTGGTATTTAGAAGATGAAATTCTTGCAGCAAAAGATATTTTATGGGAACAAGAACAAAAAGCATACAATGAA
Organism: Bombus waltoni; assembly: GCA_014737395.1. Classification (NCBI taxonomy): domain Eukaryota; kingdom Metazoa; phylum Arthropoda; class Insecta; order Hymenoptera; family Apidae; genus Bombus; species Bombus waltoni. The sequence goes on along the minus strand of JACXII010000067.1, from coordinate 1,196,820 downwards.
AAAATGAATAAAAATGTTGAAATTGGAAAGCAAAAAAGTAAATATTTTAACTTTAATTTATTTAATAATCTTATAATTTCATTAGTGTAACAAAATTTTAAGATATTATGATTTCCCTTTCTAGTAAAAACTATATTAAAACAGCAAACAGGCTCGTGTCCACGATGGTATCAAGATTTTTCTATTAACCAAGTATAATATTCATCTTTTATTGATCAACTATAGTATTAAACCTCGATTAAAATATGAAATACTTCCAAATTGATAGATTAAAAATTTAAGGATGTTACAATGTATAATGCAGAAAGATTGTGAAGAAATGGTAACAGGACGTACTCAAAGAACTCTTATATCAATTGGAATTATATCTACATTTTTTACACTTACATCAGATGTTATTCAAAAATTGCAAGAGTCTTGTAACTGCAATGTAATCGAATTTTTAAGAGAAATTTATAAGATATTAACTGGAAATTATTTTGAAGAGGAAGGATATAGTATGCTGTATTTTCGTACTCTAAATCTTTTTATTATATTTTTACTTTAAATTTTGTTTTTAAATTTTAGAAAACTTTTATGATTGTAATGAAAGAATAATTTTATCAGCGATTGCATTCCTGACTTTACCAGAAGCTATTATAGAGCTTCACAAACGTTTACCCCCTGTAACAATGCCAGAATTACCACCGAAACGTAACTTCTTCTATATTATATGAATTTATGTATTATTATACTTTAACACGTTACTATATAATGTTATTAATTTATTATTCTATCACATACCATTTATATAGCTATTCAACCAACATTATCAATAAGGCAAAAGATGAAATCGCCTTATGAAGAAAAACTTTTTATACGAACAGATTGGGCAACTTTTTACAATCACTTACAAGATTGGCAAGAGCAACATCGATTAATACCAATTCCGAATATAATATTACCTCCTAAAGATTGTCTTTTAAATAATTATTTCAGTGCAAAATTTAATCCTTACTATGAAGAAAACAAACATGGGAAAGTACAAAAAGTTTCGCAAGATTATCAATTAATTCAAATTAGAAATAATCCTTCTGTTCAAACAAAGCAATCAAATAATGTTTCTACCAAAATAAATCAGGAAAGAGATACCTCCATTAGTACAAAACAAAAAAAATATATTTTTATTGATACGAAACAAAAGGATGATGTACCAGTCAAAATTAGGAGTAATAACCCAACTGGTAATTCTCCATACTCTTTTGAATTAAATCAAGATCAACGTAACTCTGTAGGGAGTGAACCTACAGAAAATAACGAAGATGAAAAATTTAAAAGCATAATAGGTAATGCAATCAGTACAAAACGGAGGATACCGCATAGCTCACAAATATCTACTGGTCTTGATGTTCCATCATTATATGGTGAAAATAGATTATTTGATTTTACAATCAATGGAATTAGTGAAAAACCAGGGCCGGTAGAATATAAAATATGTGGAATTTTACAACCACCTCAATCAAATAAAAAATCTTGGCTTGGCGAGAAACATGCACATTATATAATATCTGGTGCTTCAGATGAACCACCAATTTGCCCTGTAATGTACGAAATGACTGGTGTTGCTAATGTAACACCCTCCAACAGCAACGAGAGATTCTTTGCAGTACTGAAACTTGGAGATGGACCTAAAAAGATTTATCCAAGTGGTAGGCAGAATTTATCTCGTCATTGGCAAGAATGGCTGCAAAATGTGGATGAAGAATTTCGGAAAATAGAAAGAGAGGCAAACAAAATGATAAAAAATATAGAAGCTATAACAAAATTAGTACTTCCAGGACCAACATGTGACAGTTGTTGTTCCTGTAGACAAACTAGAAAGTCATACTTAAAAGCAAAAGAAACGAAAGCACCTTATTTTGTGATAGATACTATAACCGAAGACGACAATAAAAAAAAATATATTGTAGGGTCAATGGCAATGCATTCTCCTGCACTAACGCCTCCAGAATCAACTGTGAATTTATTAGAAGTTATAGCTTCGGAAGATGTCCTTACTGACAACCTTATAATAAGTGGTGTCACAAATGAAACAGGTGAAACACAGTATTTTATTACTGGTTCTCAGAAAGAAGTAATACACATGCCAGCACGAGTTATAGAACCTCCACCGCCTAGACCACTTAGAAATGTTCCACCTTGCATATGTGCAATTCAACAAATATTTACTAAAGGTTTGTTTCCAAATGTAAGCCATGACAATATACCATGGACAAAAGAGGAAGGCTTGTGTTTTGGAAAAAAGTTTAGACCCCAAGAATCTGCTGCATATTCCTGTAAAAAGTATCCAGGTGATAAGTCATGTAGAAGAAGTCCATTTACACAGGATATAAATAGATTAAAAAGAAGAGTTGAAATGGCAAAACGAAAGCAAGGAGATGAAGCTACAGGGGAGAAGAAAATGTATAGTATCGCAGATTTTCAACCATGTGGAGATGAACATGGTATGAATATTTGTGGAGGACCTTGGAATGCTTTGCATACTCTAACACCAGAAGAATTAAAAGAGCAGGAAAAATTACGGAAAGAAATATTAAGAGTAGGTTTCATTTTTGTAAAATTATTATGGAAATTATAATAATATAATATAGAATTCATTATTCAGGGTCCTCCATGTGGAACAAGACCTGGACAAGCTGTCTGTGAAGGTCCTTTTGGAGAACGAATACCATTAAAATCACAGCAAATATTTATAGAAGAAGAAATTCCAGGAGAAGACATTGAAGAAGAAGAAGAAGAAGTGGAAGGAGAGGAATTAATAAAGTCTCCTCCAGTTGAGGTAAAAAAAAAAGAAAAGGAACGCGACAAGAAGTGTCACATGAGTCCAGAAGCTATAGAAGCTAGAAGACAAAGGGTAGTAGAGAAAAAGGTTAAAAAATTTGTTCCTGATCCGAGCTATCCTGGTTATGATGATCCATGGAATATATTTCGTACAGCACCATCGGAAAAAGAATCTGAAACTGATTTTAAAAAATTATTAAAACTTAGTTCTCCAAAACCACCAGGTACGCCTGTACAATCTAAGGCATTGATGGACGAAATTGGAAAATCTGCATTACATGAAGATATTTCTAAATCAGAGATAAGAAACGATTCTCCAATTGTAAAGGAGTCGAAAAAGATATCTCCTATACATCCTGCACAAAATACGTCGGAACAAATTTCAAAAAAACGAAATCGAGGAAAAGTAAAAAGCGAAGAAAAAATAAGTGAAAAAGGATCAAAAAAACCCGATAAGAAAGAATTTAGAAAAAGCCAGGAAAGAATAATTGAGACAAAATCAAAAAAACTGGATAAAAATGTGATTAGAAAAAGCGAGGAAAATAAAAAGAAATATGATCAAGTAATAAAACATGATACAACAAAGGATAAGGTACAAGATCAAAGTACTTTAAAATTAGTAAAAGATAAACATGATCAAAAGTTGAATATGAAATCTATAAGAAATCCTTCACATCCTAAATATTTGGAAAAACAAAACGGAGAATCAAATTCGAAAAAATCTAATATTGATAAAGAAACATCTGCTATTAAGACTCGACAAAACGTACGTAATATAAATGAAGTTGATAAACAACATAAGAAAAGAAAAAATTCAAAGAAATCGAATCACAGATCTATTACATCATCAAACATAAAAAAGAAATGGATAAGTAAACAGTTGAGTACGAGAAAATCGGTAAGACGAGATAAAAAGAAAGATGTGATTAATCAAGATGTAGATCCTGAAACAGTTTATAGGAACAAAATAAACGAATTGAAGAATATGATGAAACTTTCTGAACTCTATCCATATGATATAAAACCAGCAGAGGTCCCAGATGATCCTCCAGCAAAATGTCAACTAGAATATAAAGATTCAGAAACTACAATTGATACTATACAAGCTGAAGAAGATGTAGGTGTGCAGTTACCAACTAAAGGTCCTTGTGGTTGGAGGACAAAGTCAGAACAGCAATTGCCAACAAAGAAAACTTTGATATATCTGACTGATCCAGATTATCCTCCAGAAACAGTACCGGTAAGGCCAGGTGGGAAACCATGTGTTTGTCGAGACAATAGAGCAAAAAAGAAAATATTATTATATAATATCGGAGGACTTATAGGTGGAAAAAAAAATGGCGAAGAAAAGAAATTATTAAGAAAAAAGAAAAACGAAGACAAAAAGATGCAAGTTATTGATGGAGTCATTTATTATACTCCACCACCAAGTCCTTGTAGAAGCAACGAATATATACCCGAATATGATCTTTATGAATCTCCATATGATATGTGTCTTACGAAACGTAAAAACCGAAGTCTTAAATTTCTCGATCAATATAGTAGACCGAAAATATCTGAAGTTTCAAAAAACAGAGAATCTTGCAGTTGTAACGAATACGTAGAAACATATGGTATTCAAGCTATGGATGAAAATGAAGAAAAAGCTCAATTGTTGAAAGCACTTGAATCCAGAGACAAGTTAATAACCGCGAAACCGCCGAAAGACCGCTGGAATCTGGCACTTAAAGATGTAGGCCTGATAGATTATTTCACACGATGCAGAGACAGTTTGCCTTGTTGGTTGAGATGTGCCAAATTTAATGAAGTTGGCTGTCCTATATCATATCGAAAACTTAAAACGAAACGACCAGTATGTGAATGTAAATATGAAAGAAAAATACTCGAACATAAGGAGGAAAAAGTGAAATGGAAGGAGCGTCAAAAACGATTAAAGTCCTTGAAAAAGCAACCATATGTGAACATTGCTAACATTTCGAAACCACTCATACCAAATACAAAATTAATGATATCAGACGTAAAAAGAATTCCAAGAGAAGATGAATACATAGACGACATTAAATATTGTATAACTGGAGTTGCCGAAAACTATGACCATTTACCTCCTAAACAAATAGTAAGTGGCATCCATATGGTTACACCTATTCAGACACCAGAACCAAGCAAACATGAAATACCATGTGTTTGTTTGCATCGACATTGGTCACCTATGAAGATTACTCCTGGTCCATTGCCAAAACCTGAAGAAATTTTATTTGCTGAAAAGAAATACAGACAAGAAGCTGTGAAAGAAGCATTCCGCCAAATTTATGCTCCTCAATCAGCATATCACATACATGATGATCATAGTTGCAAAGAAAAATGTGGTGTATATCTTGAAATGGAAAATGACGAAAATACAGAAAAAAACAAACAAGTTGTACAGGATAACAGTCGCTATATAGCATCTCATTTACAAAAACCTACTAGTATTAAAGACAAACTAACAAATTCTGCTCGACATATTAAATCAAATATTGATGATCCTCAAATTAAAACAGAGATTAAAAATTTACCAATGCAAAAATCCTCTGGAACTAAAGTAAGAAGTTCACATAAAGAAAATAAAAATACAAATGTGGCAGGACAAAAGCCTTTTGAAAATAAGGTAAGGAGTTCACGTAAAGGAGATAGAGACTTCAAAATTGAAAGAAGAGATCAGAAATATATAAACGTTCCTCAGAAACAAGTACATAGAGAAACTAGAGACGATATTCAAAATGATTCTATTGAATTAAATGTAGAGAATATAGATATTTGGGATAAAGAAACTGAAGAAGATTCTGATGATCCTAAATGTTATTTAATGGCTATAGTGAAGGTAAATATATAATTTTATTTTTTATACTTTGTATTTATTTGAATGAAATATTATAATTTCTAAAATTCTTAAACGCGGCCAGATCGAATTAAAAAAAATGGCAGCAGAAGGATTTCTGTTTGCAAAACTACCCAAGTGTTTTTTAATGCCACAGTTGCAATATTGGTTGATGTATAGAAAAGGGATCCGTTTTAGTGATGCGGCTAAAAGTAAGTAAAGTATTCTCGCGTAATGTACCATATGCATATTATATTATAATATTCATACAATAATACATAAATCTTTATAGAAGAATATTACTGACTGGCTAGTAACACATTACTGATTCTAAGTGGTGTATTACTGCATTCTGATAATTGTATTATTGAGAGCTTAGTATTGGTCAGTAATAACCAATAATGGCCAATAACATTCCTACTGGAAATAAACTACTTACTGGTCATATTAGTGAATTACTGAGTAATAATGGAACTAATATTGAGATCAAATCATTACTAAAGAAGAACTCACAATCAGTGGTTTTGGGTACTTCTTTAGTATTATATTTTTCAATAATTTGCACTAGTTTTTTTCTGTAAAGGATATTTCTTGCAAATGTCCGAAGCCATAGCTTCAAAGCAAGGGATGAAAATTTTCTGTTATAATGTTTTTTTAGACAAATCAATACGCAATAGTATTAAAATGTGGAACATGCTAGATATGACAGCCGCTAAATCTAAAATTGCTGTACCATCGTTGAAAATGACAAAAATTCAGCTTGGAAAATTAAATTACGATGATGCGCAAGAAATAAAAACAAAGGTTCCCTTTAACACAGTATAGATACAAATAAGTGTTTAATTTCATTATATATATCAAATATTTTATTCGTTTATAGATCGCACTGAAAAAAGCTATATTCTATAGTCGAGTTCGTAAAGAACGCGTTTTATATTCACGATCGATGTGGAATTCGATGGAGTATGGAAAATTCCCATCGGTATCGTTCAAACAAGCATATTTTACTTATATGGCTAGCAAAGAAGGTGATGGTTACGTTTTTAAACCGTGGCTACCTTCCGAAGTACACGAAATGAATTGAAGAAAAAGTAAGAAAAAGTAAAATAAAAATATTCGCAGAAATTCATATTTAAATAATCGATCTGAATGGTCGAGTAATTTTTGTACAATCGAAAAGAAGAGCTCGAACGAAATAATCGATACTTTGATGCTTAGATTTTTAAGTCTGTTATAACATCGTAAGTACTAGAGAATGGATTTCGAAAGTCCAGATGTAGAAAAAGAATTTCCTGGATTGTACGCTTCGGAATCAGCGAAAAAAAGTAACGAAAGCGATTGTACGTATTACCGTTTATCGAATTATCTAATTTCCTTCACATGACAGTTATTTTAATGGATAGGTTATGCATCTGTCATAAAGCTCGCTAGTCAAACGGCAAATTCTTTTCCTGATTAACGAATATGTTCTAATTAAGTGCTTAAAAATATTGTATTTATATTTTGAACAATTAGTTGTCATATGTACATATGTATATATTTTCCAGTTAGTGATGAAGGTGGACATGAAAAACATTCTAAAAAAGAACTTCTTAGTGGTAAACGGAAAGAAAAGAAAGATCGAAAGGATCGAGGATATGCCACCTTAGAGGGTGAAAGTTCCCCTGATGAAGATCAGGAAACAAAGTAATGTTTTTCTACAAAGTTATTTACAAATTATAGACATTAATTGATTTGTCTTAATTTTACTTCTATATGTTGTTTTGTTTATATAACTCTGAAAACAAATGCTCATTAAGCCATTGATTTCATATTTACATAATGTTCCTTGTAATGAATATTGAGATATAAATTAGTATCATCAAGTTATTTTAATTTTACATATTGTTGGCACTGATATCTTAAGCTTCATACTAATCTAAAATTAGTTATATTGATCGGACTGTTTATATGTCTACTTAGTTAGCATTTCAAATATAATCATCCTGAAATGGAAAACAAACTTATCACAAATATTTACGATTTAATACTGTTGATTATTTTAGTCTTTATCTCTATAATAAATATATACTTTGTTGTGAAAGTATTAGTCCTATACATACAGAGAAGTGATGGATAGTGATACAGAGATTTAAATATTACATTTTATAATGTATAAAATAAATGTACTTTCTCATATATTATATACAACTACTTTATTACTTGAATTAGCATATGCTTTAACTCACAGAAGTCCTTCAAAATCAAAAAAGACCAAAGCTTTCAAATTTCCATCAAAGAAAGAAAAACGTGAAAAATCCAGAGAAAAAGAGGGTAAAGAAAAGGATGGTGAAAAGGAAAAAGACAAAAAGAAAAAGGACAAAGATGAGAAAGATATAGAGAAAGAGAAACGTAAAGAGAAAGAAAAGGATAAAGCAAAACAAAAATTAAAAGATCGTAAAAAAGGAAAGCACACAGGAGAGGATGGCTTGGATATTGGAGGTAAGACGTGTATATGTATTCTTTGAAATTATTTGATAATAACCTTAACTAACTTTAACTTATAGTAATTTCACTAATCTTTGATCATCTATGTAGAGGAGCAACCAATATTTGGCGTTAGCTTGCATTTAGCAGTGGAAAGAAGTCGTTGTCATGATGGAGTGGAACTACCTTTAATTGTAAGAGACTGCATTGATTTTATAGAAGAACATGGAATGAATGTGGAGGGTTTGTATAAAATACCAGGAGTGAAATCAAAAGTTCAGTATTTAAAAAAATTATACAGCCATAGAGAACCAGTAAATTTATCTGAATTTGAACCTACAGTAGCTACAAGCTTGTTGATATTGTTCCTTAGGTTTGTATTTCACAATATTAAATGTAAACGAATATCTAAAAATAAAAAAATATAAAACTAATATTTTGATAATACAGGGAGCTACCAGAGCCTGTTCTAGAGAGCAGTGAAATGATATCAAGATTTGAACAAGCAGCGTCTACAAAAGATGTTGCTCAAAGAGAAGCACAACTAATACACTTAACTCAACAGCTTCCTAAGTGTAATAAAATTCTTCTCGCGTGGGTCATATTACACTTAGATCATGTTACAGCACGAGTATGTTGAAAAAAAAAACAAAAAAATTAGGACATAAAATCTGTATGTATCTGTCTTACATAAAACTGCATTGCAGGAAAAAACAACTAAAATGAATGCTCAAACCATTTCAATGACTTTAAGTCCTGTATTACAAATGAGTCATAGGCTATTATTAGCTTTGTTATTTCATTGCAAAGCTCTTTTTCCAAACGTACAATTAATAAAATATGTGCCGCCACTTTCATCCGGTAGCGTTAATCTTCCAGATTCTGTAGAAAGTATAGCAGCTGAATTATCTAAACAAGAGTCGTTACTCTCGCAAATACACATGCAAATGAACGCAGGTTTTGTTACAAAATCGCGCGAGGAACAATTATGGGAAGTACAACGTATGATAACGCAATTAAAGGTCCGATTTTACTATTCTTTAACTTAGACAAGTATATATGACGAAATGATTACACCACATATAAATTTTTATTTATTCGTTTTAGAGGAAATATAAAACGGTCCAAAAAATGGAAGGTGCAGCGCAAAAAAGTTTAGATGAAGAGGTAAAATCAAATGACGAAACTGTAGTAGAATTAAATGTACAAAAAACAAAAACAGAAGAGGAAGACGGAGAACATGTGAAATCAGAAATTCAAGCAACATCTACTTTAACATTAAAAAAGAATAATAAGGCGCATATTTCAGAAGACAATAAAGAACCAACAAATACAAATATTACTCAGAATGAACGAAATGTTTATACACATGACAAGGATATTGTTGACTCTGCTGAGGCATCTACACTTGCATCACAGTTTAATGAACAAGAAAATACTTCATCTAGAATAAATGAAGATGGTACAGTAGATGATTAAAATTAGTTTAGAATGTGTATAATTTATTATTTTAATTATATTATTCAGTTTCAGCAGTAGAGCTTGAGCCTGAAAATGCTATTGACAAATTGAGAGAGAGTTTAATTTATGAAGAATTATTAAATATGCAAGCATTACTAAAATCGCGAATAAATCAAGAAAGAAATGAAATTAAACGTTTAATGGAAATGTTAACGGAACGTGGTCCAGTAAAGAAAAAACCAAAGGAAAGGGTACATTCGCCGAATGAAGCAGAGATGACAGCTATGATTCAATTAGTTAAAGAAAATCAGTTACTCGAGGTAATTACGAGAAATTTGTAATTTACTCTCTCGGTTTTAAATTAGTAATCTATCCGTATTTTAGAAAAAGATGACTACTTTAATTCGCAGTATCATAGAAGAAAAGGATGCCTGTATAGAACTTCGTGTTCAATTAGCAATTCATCAATTAGCAGCTAAAACCTGACCATTAATTAATAAATAATATTTTTAATTCATCAAAGGAAACATTACACAGATTTTGAAAATATGTAACATGATGTTTTGCACAGAATGAACATATATAGTTTATAAGATGTTACTACAACCATGTTTTCTTGATTCATTCTATTCTCTTGTAAAATAATAAAAAACATATTGAACATGGACATGTGTTTTGTACTTAACATAAAAAATTCTTGTTTATACATATCCTATTCTTGTATATTATTAACACGTATTTGCATTGAATATGATAATTACATATAACATAAACAAATGCATATACTTCTATATTTATATTGTTGTATATACCCATTTAAAATAAGTATACTATGTATTTTATACAATCTTAGAATAACAAAGATACTTGTAAAGTGTGAACTAAACAAACCTTGTGCACAAAAGATTGAATATTTCGATCAACATTAAATAACATTTAATATTTATTTCTTTTAATTGAGTAATAACATTTCTACAGATGACAACTTGATATTGGAATGTAGGACCGAAAAATATAAAGTGTTATACAATCATATTTCTTTTTCTATGTTAATACTGAATAATATATTACACTTTACACAATCACTTCTCATAAGTGATTATTCGCACAAAACACAATACATTGTCAAAATTTGATTTCAACGATAAAGAGTTAACGTTAAATCGTACAACGGGGTTCTGACCTTTTAGATTTAAGTTCTGTACTAATACGTGTTTATCATTATTGTCCAGCCATTTAATTTAACAAAACATACTAATTTCAATTTTATTTGAGATTTGATTAACAAAATACTGTAATTTTAACAATATGCGTTTTCGAAATTTTATAAATACTTAATTCTTTTTCGATTCAATTATAAAAAGGTCAGACCTTTTTCCATCTTTTTCATTTCCAACTTTTTCTATGGAATTTAAAAAAGAAAAAGTTTAATCATAGTAGAAATTAATGACGCGAGTCTCTTGGATAAAATTCAGCAAGAATGTTAGTAGGAATTCGTTTCAGCATCTCCTTAGGGAAGATACGTAATAATTGCCAACCAATATCCAGTGATTCAAAGACTGTACGATTTTCGTAACTTCCCTGAGAAATGAAGTTCTTCTCGAATTTTGAAAGGAATTCTAAATATAGTAAATCATCTGGTGTTAAAGCTTCTTCACCAACAACAGCTTTCATAGCTTGTACATCTTTTCCAATGGCATAACATGCATACTAAAATAAAATCATTTTTAAAAATTAATAATATTTTTATTTACTAAAAACCATATGTAGGTTATAAAACTTACCAATTGATTAGATACGTCAGAGTGATCTTTTCGTGTCCAGCCTTCACCAATAGCGGATTTCATAAGACGAGACAATGAAGGAAGTACATTAACAGGTGGATAAATTTGTCTATTATGAAGTTGGCGATCAACATATATTTGTCCCTCAGTAATATATCCAGTTAAATCAGGAATAGGATGAGTAATATCATCGTTCGGCATAGTTAGAATTGGAATCTGAGTAATGGAACCATTACGACCTTCTACTCTACCAGCTCGTTCATATATAGTTGCTAGATCGGTATACATGTAACCGGGGAAACCACGTCGTCCCGGAACTTCTTCACGAGCAGCTGATACTTCTCGTAGAGCCTCGGCATAAGAGGACATATCAGTAAGTATGACTAAAACGTGTTTTTCGCATTGATAAGCCAAAAATTCAGCTGCAGTCAGAGCCAGGCGTGGAGTAATGATTCTTTCAATGGTAGGATCATTAGCCAAATTCAAGAAGAGGCATACATTCTCCATAGAACCATTCTCTTCGAAATCTTGCTTGAAGAAACGAGCAGTTTCCATGTTCACACCCATAGCAGCAAATACAATAGCAAAGTTGTCTTCATGAGAGTCTAAAACTGACTTTCCAGGTAATTTTACAAGACCAGCTTGACGACAAATTTGTGCAGCAATCTGTATAAAGTACAATTACATCAGTTATAATAACTGCATACATATAGTAACTACATTTACATAGTGTATAATTATATAGTAATAAATATATAGTATTAAATAAATTTAAATACCTCATTGTGTGGTAAACCTGCAGCAGAAAAAATAGGGATCTTCTGTCCACGAGCAATAGAATTCATAACATCAATAGCAGAGATGCCAGTTTGAATCATTTCTTTAGGATAGATGCGTGACCATGGATTAATTGGTTGACCTTCAATGTCCAAGAAATCTTCCGCAAGAATAGGAGGGCCTTTGTCAATTGGTTTTCCAGATCCATTAAAGACACGGCCCAGCATATCTTCAGACACAGGGGTCCGAAGAGTGTCACCAGTAAATTCACAATGAGTATTTTTTGCATCAATGCCAGAAGTTCCCTCGAATACTTGAACAACAGCTTTAGACCCAGATACTTCCAATACTTGACCAGATCTCAAGGATCCATCAGCAAGCTTCAGTTGAACAATTTCTGCAAACTTTGGGAATTTAACTTCATCCAATATTACCAGTGGCCCATTTACACCTGACACAGTTTTGTATGCTATAAAAATAAAAAAGGAACTTTTTATTTTTTAAATTTAATATACTTCACATATATATTTTAAATACAATGAAAATTCTAGTGTTCAGTATGAAATCTTATTTAAACAAATGTGTATTTCGTATAAAGTTGATATGTATTATACAAAAATTTTGTTGAATTATTATGTCTGTGCTTATATGTATAGTCACATGATACATATCTCAACACGCATAAAGAACTTGTTTCAATTTTGAATTAATCTACTAAAGTTAAATACATGGTCATTCAAAATATTCCTATGCACCTGAATCATTTTTTTTCATTTATTGTAATTAAAAAGCAAACATATTCAGAATCAGCTGACTACTGGCAAATCGATCTGCTGCTACGCCCAGTTTACGCGAACACTTTACGCTTTGCGAAATTTTCTATTTCTGGATTTTAGTAAAATAAACGTATTTACTTACTAAGCCGTGGCTGTGAAATAAAATCTCTTGAAATAGCTAAAACATGTTCCTTAGTGGCTTGACGTTCTCCAATACTTTTCGAATACATTTTGACGAGTGAATTTTCTTGGTATGTTACGTCGGTCAAACAGCAGAAGGTACTGCTGCTATTATTTCGATGAAGGAAGACGGACTAAATATTGAGGGTGGGGATAACTTCAAAAATCCTATCTAAACTAACTAAAATGTTACCAATATTTTCTCTAAAATTAACCAAATACATCAACACGAGTAAAGAACAAATTTTTTATTAATTACGACGACTTTTAAATGAAAAAGTTTCCAATTAAATGAATTTTACTTTGATAAATTGCTAGATATAATAAGTAGCAAGTATCTGACAAAGATAGAAGCAATGGCACGTGCGATCACGTGGCTTATACTAAGTAATTCAGTGAATATTTATTAACAACAAAACTTGTAAAAATATGTGTTATAAATAAATGTACCTTAAAAAAAATATTAAGCGATATTTGTGAAGAAAGATCGTAAACTTTTATTAAATATATGTACAATCTTTGGATTATGTACTATTCGCTACACGTTATAGCGGTTTATTCAATTATGAATACTTTAATAGAAGCCTTAATATTTAATTATTCATCTCAGAAAGAATAGTATTAAAGAGAGGCAGAAAGAGTTTTATATACATTTTTCTTACTTATTTTAATCCTGGATCTTTCATTTATATCCCTCAATTTTTTAAATGAGTAATATTTTAATAAATACATTTCAATAAGTATTACAAATATTAAATCCATAAAACCATCTGACAGAAAAAAATTGTTACAGACATGTTATTTAAAATTTTTTCATGTATTTTGATAAAAAATATAGTGTCCATTTTTAATTAGACAAGATGTTATAAAATTTTTGCATTTCTAGCCTTGACCCAATTCATTATGTATAGATAATGGTACTGCTTTTAGTTGCGGACCTGACAGCAATAATTTCGCGCCGAGAAAGTGCGAGTGTGCAGTGAGAAACGGTGGCGGCTGGTTCGAGGATATATACGTCAATGTAAAAAGGTTGATTCGTTTAGGCTGATGTTCTAAAAGATTTCTTAACATTATCTTTTTTTAAGTACTCAAATTTTGTATATCATTGTATAATCGATCTATAGAAATAAGTTTTTATCGTCGTCCCAATCGACACTGTGTACTCGTGTTTCACTGACAGGAAAATACTATACTGAACCATGGCGGCTCTTAAACGAATAGTCAATCTATCTAAAACTCTTAAAACAATGACGACCACGTCTCGTCTGTGCTGTTTCCAAACATCGAAGAAGACCTATTTTACGTACGTGAACGAACCCTCTATGCCAATATTAGACAAGGAACCGTGCTGGCTCAAAACTGCCGATGAAGCGATCGAAAAAGCAGAATTAGATTCTGGTAATTATTATTTCTCGTAATACATTACGTGTACGTTAATACATTAGATATTTTGTTTCATTATTTAATTCCCTTTTTAAAGCCATACTGTTTAATGAAAAAATTGTATTTTTCGAAAACTAACCTCAAAGTATTATAAGAGTAAATCCAGATGTCAACGATTTTTTGACATAATTATTCGCTTATCCTATCTATAAAAAAAAGAATGTATTTTTCAGATTTATATATTTGTTTCCGAAGAAGAGTAAATGTCAAAGCAAATTTTCAATACTGATCTTAATCTTATCTTTTTGTTTAAGTAAATAATAATTTATATCAAATTGCGTCGAGCTTTATTCTTATCATCTGAGATCTTTCACATTACTAATGATTTTACACTTGTTTTATCAGGTTATAAATTTAAACATTATCTTACATCTAAATAACACATCAACTTTAATAATCTATTACTCTTATGCTCTTATTGATTCTCATATTCATGTTTGTACATAAAACATTTCTTCAAAATATTATTTTTATAATGGATTACAAGATTTACAACATCAAATTATCAATACATAAAAATTAACTGTAAATATTATTTTTTAAATTCAGTCCTTTTTCCAGAAGGTTGTTTATGCTCAAATTATACCATCTTAATAATAAAAAGATAATATATTTGTTATGTTTGAGACTCTTACGTACAAGTTAAAATTTTAAATGAATGTTTCATTTACGAACTCTTCAACGAACGCTTTATACCAGCGTTTCAAGGGTCATCTAAGACAGATTAATACTGACGTATTTGATAGCTGTCAGTATATATAGGGAGAGAGATAGAAAGAGACAGAGCTCACGTCACACATTCGTTACCGATCAGAAATTTTCAACGACTCTATCGATTGATCGATCGATTGTAATTAAACATTCCCACATTGAAACTTTTATTATTTTATAGAACATCATCAAAATTACAGTATGAAAAATGAAAAACATGATCTTTATACTGATGTATATACTACATACATATGTACATATGTATATGTTACACGTAGACTGCGGATATTTATGTAATTCAGATATTGTACGAAATAAAATTGAAATGTAATACACGAAAATATGTTACAATAATGAGATCTTTATTATTTAAACACTATTATTATAACTTAAAATTGAATAACTTATAGGCATTTTTGCTATATTAGCGGTAGTTAGTCAATAACTTTTATCACTTAAAATTAATTCGATCTATAGTTAGAATAATGAGAATATAACTTCATTATCATTATTTAACTTTTGTTGTTTTTTCGATAATTCATAATGTAGTTCTAAAGCTGGAATTTCTCTGTAAAATTGCATTTGCACTTCGACATAATTTCTTATCCGACATTTCCTGTTATCCTTATTTACCTTTACAAGAACTTTATGCAGCAATTATAAAAAATAATTTATTCATTGCATTTATTATAGCATTTACATACGTTCATGTGACTAAAAATTTGATATTATGGAAATAAAGTGAAGAATCTGATAAAAAAAACGCGTCATTGAAAGCAAAGGGTATGTGCAAATATCTTTAACCACTGTATATATAATACCATATACATATCATATGTAGCTTGTTAATATTAATAGTTAATACGCTTGTTTATAGAGTTACAATTGTCAAGTATAGAACATCATATAAAATGATGACCTCGACACGTATACTCATTAAGCAAATATGCGTTTTGATCGGCGAACGTTTTGATGAAGCGCGTAATCACACATAGTTCAAATTTCATCTATCTGCGGATCTAGTTTTCATTTATAAAATCTTCATTATCTATGAATTGCGTAGAATAAAAAATTGTATTCTCAAAATTTGAAAAATACTTATCAATATCATTACTATTAAGATATAACATTTTCCTATTTATAACCCGGAAGTCATTACATAATTAAAATATACGTACATAACAAGCCCATATGACATTCAATTTACATAAATTACAACGATAGTAAATTTTTATCGGAATAACTATAACCATTCGAGTATACATTAAACAAACAATAAAAAAGGCTTATCAGATTTAATTTAGTTAGATATGGAACATCTACTTCTCTTTTCTCAAGACGGAGGAATACTAGATAAATCATTTATAAACGACTGTCATCTTTAAAATACTACAATAAATGTTATTATTTACACCTATAGATATTCATAGTACATAGTACTATAGAACTGTATTCTATAGTGCATAGAACATTAAAATAGAATACGTCGTGTATGCACATTTATACATATGTATGTATGTTCTTAGCAGCGACTGAATTAGAAGTGTTTACTACTCCCAGTCCAAGCAGGCTTTATACAGCCTCTTTATATTTTTCAGATCAACTCGTATTTGTCCAAGGTGCAGCAGCTACACCTACTGAACTATTAAGGGCGATAACTGAGTATGGTGTCCGATGTGACGTGAGAAATGTACGATTGTTTCACATGCATCTTGAGGGCGAGGCATCGTTCGCTAAGCCAGAAAATGCAAGTAGGTGATATTGTGATTTCTTTCGCGTTATTCAAACCAATATAATGAATCGAAACAAAAGTCATATTGATAAGAATATCTGATTACATATTATGGCGCTTTGTATGCAGAACATTTCAGATCCATCAGCTTCTTCATTGGAGGCAACGTGAGATCAGCTGTTCAAACGGGTCACGCCGACTGCATTCCAATTTTCTTGCACGAGATCCCACGAGTATTTAATGAAGGATATATAAAACCAGATATTGCCCTTATCCACGTTACTCCACCTGATCGCCATGGATACTGCTCACTTGGTACTAGCGTAGATTGCGTACGATCTGCTGTGAGCAATTCTACACGCATCGTAGGTAAATTTTCGAATCTTCTCAAACTCGCTCGACATACTAGAATTGTCTTATGATTAATTTCTCTTCTTTGTTATTAACAGCTTTAGTGAACAAACATATGCCAAGAACATTTGGCGATGCTTTGATTCATGTCAGTCATTTGGATTTCGCTGTGGAGCATCACAAACCACTTCCGGTGCATCCCGTGAAGCCGCCGTCGAAAGAGGAACAACAAATCGGTAAATATATCGCCGAAAATTTAGTAGTAGACGGAGCCACATTGCAAATGGGTATTGGAAGCATACCAGACGCGGTTCTGTCGCTTCTGACGAATCACCAGAATCTTGGAATTCATAGTGAAATGTTTAGCGATGGTGTAGTAGAATTGGTAAAAAAGGGGTGTATAACGAATAACCGCAAAAAAATGCACAAAGGTAGAATCGTCGGTTCGTTCTGTGTTGGATCAGAGAAGTTGTACGATTTTATGAACGATAATCCTTTTATAGGTAGGTATATTTTATACTGTCTTCGTTTTGTAATGAACTTAGACAAACATATTACTTGATGGATTTTATAGAAATGTTGGTAGTGGATTACGTGAATGATCCAAAAATAATAGCCAAACAACCGAATATGACGGCTATTAATTCATGTATAGAAGTTGATATTACTGGTCAAATTTGCTCCGATAGCATTGGAACTAGGATGTATTCTGGATTTGGAGGACAATTAGATTTCATTATGGGTGCCGCTCTTAGCGAAGACCGTCAAGGAAAGCCTATCATTGCATTACAATCAGTTACCTCAAAAGGTGAAAGTAAAATTCAGCCCGTCTTAAAGTCAGGTATGTAATAATTATTATCAAGTATTCTTGTTTCGTTCAAGACCTGTACTTTTGTTGTTTGTTGTAAGGTGCTGGTGTTGTTACAAACAGAGCAGTTGCACGATACGTGGTCACCGAATACGGAATTGCTAGTTTATTCGGTAAAAGCCTTCAACAACGATCATATGAACTAATTCAAATCGCCCACCCCGATCACAGAGAAGCATTAGAAAAAGCGGCATTTGCACGTTTAAAAGTGATGCCAGCGCCATAAGCAGATTGAAAACAATATTCAAAGGATTTTTTTTAATAGCATTTCGTGATAGTTGTTTCTCATAAACATTTGTATGCATTGAGGAAAGCTATGATAAATTGTATCATGATTTTTTAAATTTATGTCATCTTGTTAAAAGAACGGTAAAATGAACTTAAGAAAAGAAGTATCAGAAATAGAGTTTCAACATCACGTTATAGCGAATTGCATTTTGAATATTTGTGTAAAGACTTTCATTTTAGACTAATAAGACATATTTGCCTAAGAAATAGAAATAAAAAAGTTTTTACGTTAAACGGGTATTTAACATTAAAAGTACAATTGAAATGTGGTCGGTGATAACCAAGACAGTATATAATAATAAGGAATAACTTTTACACGAAATTTGAAGACGTTCCTGTGTAAACTAACGTTATTGTAATTGAGAGTACATAACATTTGAAACAATAAATTAAAAATAAATATAGAATACATATTATTTCGTTGTAATTATTCCCATCTGTACTGAATAAAGCATAAAATGAAAATGTTTGTTTAAATGTATATCGAGAAAATTGAAAAATCGAATACCGATAAATCCGACATTCAAATACTAATCGTGGAGATGGTAACGGATCTAATGTGATTTGACGTAAACTGACATTTAAGATTAAAGAAATTCTTTAGATTATGTGTCATCCAAATTTCGACGTAATTGACGTATATACTCTATTGCATCAACAGGCTTTAGCAAATTTTAACCGTTTATATATTTTTTGACGCCTCGTATATTTTTTTTTATCAAAATGTTTGGACTTAATTTTCGTCGAAATTTGGAGTCAACATTTAGCAAAATTTTACCGACAAAACCCTTTAATATGTGCGGTGTGAGGCATATACGAGAACCCTTACAACCGTTAAAACGATGTCCTCGATGGGTTTGCGTAGAAGATGCAGTGAAAATTATCAATTCAGGTATTTCATATTGTATGATAATCTTTTTTCCATAGTTAAACTGGTTTATATAAATATTATTTTATGACTAGACATACACTAAATTCATGTTATTTCAGAGCATCTTGTTTTTATACAAGGAGGTGCAGCAACGCCTAATGAATTAATACGTGCTATGACTGAACATGGTGTTTGTAATAATTTACGTGGAGTACGATTAATTCATATGGGTCTCGAGGGTGATGCACCATTTGGAAGTCCTGAATTTGAGAGTACAATATTTTATAACTTAAAATATTATACATAATCGCTACGCTTTATTATGTTCATAAAAGTATAATCATCTTTCAGAACATTTTAGATCTGTAAGCTTTTACATCGGTGCTAATCTTAGAGAGGCTGTTAATGAAGGAAGAGCAGATTATATTCCAATATTTCTCCACGAAGTACCAAAACTTTTTTACGAGAAGAGAATTGTTCCAGATGTTGCATTAATTCAAGTCAGTGTCCCAGATGCTCGTGGTTTTTGTTCTTTAGGCGTAAGCGTGGATTGTACGCGTGCTGCGATTAGTTCAGCCAAAGTTATTGTTGGTTAGTAAGCATTTGGCAATAGGTAACTGCTACATTTGAATAACAATAAAAATTTCTTTTTTCTTTATTCAGCTCAAGTTAACGAACATATGCCAAGATCATTTGGGGATACTGCTATTCATTCTAGTCATATTGATTGGGCTGTGAAATATGACTGTCCTTTACCATGCGTAGCTAGTACTCCACCAAATGAGATTGAGCAAGAAATTGGCAAGATAATTGCACAAAGGCTAGTAGATGATGGAGCAACCTTACAACTTGGGATTGGTAACATACCTGATGCTGTTCTCTGTTCTCTTGGTAATCATAAAGACTTGGGAGTCCATACAGAAATACTTGGCGATACAATGGTAGATTTAGCAGAACGAGGGAATATTTCAAACAAAATGAAAATAAAGCATAGAGGACGTACAGTCAGTTCTCTGGCAATTGGTACGAAAAGAGTATACGACTTTTTACATAACAATCCATTTGTAGGTGCGTACACTCGTCATTTTTTAAAATTATTAGTATATACAAATTTCTTAATTCTGCAAATAACAAAGTATTTATGCGTTTATGTAGAAATGCTTGCAATTAATTATGTAAACGATCCTCGAGTAATATTACAACAACCGAAAATGACAGCTATTAATTCTTGTATAGAAATGGATATTACTGGTCAAATATGTTCAGATAGTTTAGGTTGTAAAATGTACTCTGGATTTGGTGGCCAACTTGATTTTACTCGAGGTGCGGCATTGGGCCAGGATGGTCGAGGCAAAGCTATAATCGCGTTCCCTTCAGTAACAAGTAAAGGAGAAAGTAAAATTCAGCCAGTGATCAAACTTGGTATGAAAACGAATTTTATATCAACCATTTATGAAAAACAATCATTTATTTCGGTTAAAATGAATGCTTAATATAATAGTTTGTAAATACAAAAAAGTCATATCATCATCATGTAAATACGATTGAAATCTGTTTCATAGGAGGTGGTATCGTGGTAACAAGAGCACATGCACACTACATAGTTACTGAACATGGTATAGCAAATCTTTTTGGTAAAACATTACGTCAAAGAGCAAATGCATTGATTCAAATTGCTCATCCTGATCATAGAGAATGTCTCGAAAAAGCTGCATTTGAAAGACTTAAATCTAATCCGACGAAATATTTATAATTTATATGTACAAATTAGTTTATAAAATTTTGTAACACCATTTAATGCTCATTGCACATGGAAAAGGTTTTTTACCTTAATGTTTGTGTTACAAAATTTTTGCGTGAATGTCCGTTTTGCATAGAAAAAAAATGAAACAAGCAACAAAGATTTATAATTGTTATCATGAAATTTGTTTTTACGAATCACTCGTTATACACATACAATTTGAATAAATAATTTATTTATTTCTAATTCTTATTTAAAAGACAAAGTAATATTTACGTGTGTGTGTGTGTGTGTGTGTGTGTGTGTGTGTGTGTGTGTGTGTGTGTGTGTGTGTGTACACACATACATACATACATACAGATGTGATTTTTTAACTTATATAGATATAGTGCACACTTAATATTTCTCAAAAATTGATACCTTCTGGTAATGTTCCTTCTCGCCGTCTCTTTTCAACATTTTCATAGTATTCGGAAAAATTAACATAAGGCTTAATTCTAGTGTTTTTATTTGCTGATTTTGCACCAGAAGGATACATATCTGATGTTGATGAAGTTTCAGTTGTTGAAAAATCGGAATTTTCTTCTGTAATGCTTGTACTTGAATAATCGTTCTCCGGCATAGTTGTAATCTGAGCAGATTCTACAATTGGGTTAAATCTGACTGATTGATTAGTTGGACTTTTCAATGCATGAGGAAGCGGGAAATTAAAATTTCGTACGAGAAGAGTTATATCATCTCGTTTACCAGTTGTTATTGTACTTTGTAAATTACTCATATTAATGTCATGATGAATTCTTACAACTTTATCTACAACAGCTTGAGCAACTCCTGTTAAAGTGGACTGTGCCTGAAACTAAAATTTATTTTATGAGAATAAGAATACATTACTGTATGTATGATCAATAATTATTTCACACCTCTTGAACTGCAAAATTAATTAATTTTATATTAACTTGATCAACTCCAGTTACTTCCTCTAATGATTTATATAGACCACGAGACATAAGCAATAAAAATTTGCAGGAGTCATCAAGTTCTATGCCACCATGAATTTCTGGTTCTGCAATGACAGGTTCTGCTGTGGCAGATGCTAATTCTTCAAATTCTCTGTACCCCCCTTTGACAAGATAGTTCCCAAGACAACGTGTAGTTTCCTGGTTTCCAATACGAGATCCTTTAATATAAATTATTATTAAATACCTCAAAAATTGAAGAATTATACTGAAATTAAATATAATTTTTAAAAATTACCTTGCCTTATAGAATCAATATCCAATTCTAAATGAGATAATCTTAACAATTCATCTTCATTCCTTAAGTCATGATCTACACTTAGTTGTACAACTCTTAAGACTTGATTAGCATCTGTTTTGCATAATAAAGCTCTACTATCGCCAACATTAGCAACATATAATTTTCCACGATATATAAGAGCTACAACTGCACTAGTTCCTGCTGATAGCTCACAGTTTAAAGCATTCAACTTATCAACCTAATGAAATCTTAAGATGTAAACAATATTTGATATTTTCAAAATTCGTATAATACAATATACTTAACCAACCAAATGCGGGAATTTTTGATAAGTTTCATAGGAGTTCAATCCGTCGGGTATATCAAATTGCAAACTGGTCCGTTCAGCCAAAAGGTCTCCAATAGAATCTAAATATCCTCTTTCCACAGCTAT
This sequence comes from Bombus waltoni, assembly GCA_014737395.1. Taxonomy (NCBI): domain Eukaryota; kingdom Metazoa; phylum Arthropoda; class Insecta; order Hymenoptera; family Apidae; genus Bombus; species Bombus waltoni. The sequence goes on along the minus strand of JACXII010000067.1, from coordinate 1,174,004 downwards.
AAACGCCTGTCTATATTAATATGATGCACAATTTTACTTTTCTTAAAAAAATGTAATAGCCATAATTTACAATTTTCATTACTTAACACTTTAGGCTGTACTTTATTTTATTACCTAAGAACTTCTTTAACTTCTTCATCTGTTGATTTACCATTCAATTGTCCAAGTAAAATCTCTGCAGCCATTCGCTGCATAGCAAAATTTGCGACTTTTGTGCCTTCATGCCCATCAAATACTCCATAAAGGAACGTTGAATCGTCATAGCGACAATGAAAGCTACGATCTTCAAATGGATGTTCCTCCTGTCTATACCCATCCTCACGATAAATTTGATTCGTAGAAAATCCTACACCTAATAAAATATTTGAAAGGTATAAACATTAAACAAGATCGTTTCTAGGTTATGTTATTGAATTTTTACTCACCAGATTGTTTACATACTGGCAAATCATCCGTCCAACTATACTGAGTATCCTGAAAAGGTATCAAATTAGGGCGTTCTGCCCTAGTTGGCATTGTTAAAGAAGATGAAATAACTTCAACAAAAATTTCAATTGATATACATGTGGACTTACGTTTCTAACATATCGACTGCATATCGATTCATGTCGACTAAAGATATCGAAAATTTCACAACAATCGATTCGATTAATTTAAATCAAATATTTCAAAAGGCAATACTTCAATTATTCTTCAATTACTATATGTTATTTAAAGCTTTTATTATTTATATTAGTTAATCCATGGTTATCTATCTATATATATCTATAATATAGCAATACATTTATATAATGTACAAGATATTAAATAAAAATATATGTGTATGTGTACATACAAAATTTAGTATTGCCTTACGAAATAGATTATTTCAATTTTTTCTATTCCTTCATATTCCAATAAGTTTATTTTTTATTTCCTATGTATTATCACAGACGAATATGTATTATTTTGTATTTTGTAAAAGTTTTAGTTTTTTTAGACAACAGGTATATACTATAAAAAACAAAAGCAATTCTTATTACGAACTTTTATCCTACCTGCCAAATTATGTGACGTCCTGACCAATTAATAGTAAAAATTTTAGTAATTAATAAACAATTAAATTAATCGACATTAAATATGTGACAATTTTTAATCGCATCGTAATACACCACGATTACTAGTTTTACAAGACACTTGATAGTATGAAGATGTAAAAAAGCTCTTTTTAAAATATCAACCAAAGTAATATTTATTAACAGAAGGAAATAAATTGTTGAACAGGTTATTACATAGAGCGTATCCTAATGGAAATTTTTTTCTGTGTTTTTCGTTGTACAAAAACTAGTTATGTGATATTAATACTAATATTTAATATTTTTTACCTTTAATTTATAAAGGAGAAAATGAGTCGACGGCCTCAGTTAACAAAAACTGAACAACTTCGTCAGGCCAGAACTGCATCACTTGTAAGAGATATTGAACTAAGGGAAGATGCAGCATCCAGACACCAAAGAGACCCATTCAAAGTACGCAGGAGGATGGTTAGACCTGAGCCAAAAAAAGTAGACTTCAGTAAACCAGGAATGACTAAAGCAATGCTAGCTAGAGTAAAACATGCTGAGAAATTTAAAGAAGAATATGAACGTAAGCAAGAATCAGTTACATCAGTTCGAATACCAAAAAGGACACCTGCACCAATAGGAGGTGATGCCAGGTCGCGATGATAGTTAAATTTGATTGTAACAAACAACATATTTGTCAGATGGATAGCAAGTTCCTCTCTCTTTTAATTTGAATTATGTTTTTCCTATCCAATACTTCATAAAATAATTCATAAAATATTAAATAATATAACAAAAAATAAATTGACTAATTCTGCAATTTCCATTACCATGGTTTTAATGTATAAAATTACTTCAAATTAGGATGGGCAAGGAAAGAACACCAGCTAGAAAGACTCCACACATAACACCAGCTACAACTCCTCGAAGAGGAGTTTCACCACCTAGACGAGAATTTGAAGCTGTAGCCAGTCGTTTACCTTCTCCCAGAAAAACTCCAAGAACACCGAGATTACCTGCAAAAGCTCTACCTAGAAAAACTACTGAATTAGCTAAAATGATGAATGCTGATATAATTCAAGCTGATCCAATTGGTGAAGGAATAATTAGTAATATTGTGATACCTCCTGGAATAATGAGCGAAGATCGTACTACCATTGTTAATATATCACAACCACCTGTGGATCCTGAATCAAAAATAGTGTCACAAGTGGCTAATCGTTCGATTCAAGTGATCAGGTGATTTCATAAAAATCTTTTCCGTTTGGTAATGATAACATGACATATTTTATCATTGATAGTGAAACTCTTGATGAGCAAGATGCTGTTGAATCCGTAGCGGTACAAAATAGACTAACAGAATTACAACAAGCTAGAAGAGATTTTGTTATTGCAGTTGCAAATGTTGGTGGAAATGCTCTTCATCTTGAAGATGAAGGTCGTCCCACCACTGTTCCTGATTCTGCTCGTATATCCCCTCTGCATCAACCCACTCCACAAAAAAGAATTATGCGGTAATATTTCAAATAGAGCACAGTTAAATAAAATTCTTATAACTATTACACCTAATAATGGTGTTTATATAGAGTCCCTGAGTTAGAGGACCCTGAATATACTATTGATCATCCAGATGTTATTGCTGCACGTGAGTATATGCAAAAATTTAAAGCTGACATGGAAGCAAGAGAAGCAGCTAAAAGAATGGAAGAAGAATTTGAAAGAATAGCAGCAGCAGAACATGTGTCAGATGAATTAGATTTAGATATTCCTTTTGAAGAAGAAATTTACCAAGAGAGAGATATCTCTTGGGAAGAAGATGAAGGTGGCTTAGCTATGCCTCGTCCATCTAGAATAAAAGCTCAAACTTCTCCTGTTCCTAGACAACAAAGACCTTATCAATATGAACCTTTTGATCCAGAACAATTAGAAAAATTCTTTGACGTTCAAACTTATCCACCTTGCCCACAATGTGGGCCACCACCAGGTAGAGAACATTTACATCCTGACTTATGGGAATTGGAAGACCCATGGTACATTAGACCTCCGGAACCTGATATGCCAGATCTAATAGAGTTTGAAGAATCTGACCTAATACGTTTCTAAAGTTTATCATATACAATTTTTTATAACAATTTGTTGTAAAATATTGATATCTAATATAATGTATAACTACTACACACATGTAAATAATAATAATAGTGATAATTATTTTTTAATAACGCAATGTGTAATCACCAAAATTTCGTATTTAACAAAAGCTGTTAAACATACAATTTTTTATTAATTAAAAAATGAGTCATTCATAAATTTTTGTGTGTGTAATATCATTTATATATACAAATACGTTTTTATTGCTTGTATTTTTCAACTAAATTTATACATAATCGATATTGTAAATTTGATAGCCAATAAAATATCTATAGAAACGTGAAAAATGTAATATGTAATGAAATTACTGGTGATCGAAATCGAGATATATCGATTATCGCGTACTTGAAATGTTACTTTGACCTGCTTTGACTAACGTGGTAGATGTAAATACATAGTAAATAAGTGCATCAAATGTGTGATCGACAAATTTAGTAACATGTTTCGTTACTCTTACTATTTCGACTTAAAGTTAAAAAAATTATCAAGAACTTTCTGTGCCGAATGTAATATTTATTAACAGTTGTGTGTGACATTTTATTTAATTATGGAGTTCTATTATTATATTTATTTGCTTGACACGTGTGCATATCAATCGCGGACTTCTTAATTGTACATATTTCAAATATTTATAATGGACGTATCCTAAAAATAAATTAATTATAATTGACAATAAATTATATTTATATATAAGTACTACGAGTATAATGGCGACACCCACTAATGGTAACGGTAATCTCATCGACGAATTTGAAGAAGCATTTCAGGTATGATATAAGAAATATCTATTAACATAACTTTTTTAAACGATATTTTGGCAAAATTATAGACTTGTTTTTTCTTTCATTCGTTTTGTTTTAACATAAAACACACTTTGCAGCAATGTTTGAGTATATTAATAACGAAAGACGAAGGGTTAGGAAACAATGGAATTGGAGTGTCAGGTGGTTTGACTGTGGATAAAGAAGAAGCACGTAGTGAAGTTGAACAGGTCACGCTAAGATTTATAGATCTGGCAAGACAGATGGAAGCTTTCTTTCTACAGAAACGATTTTTGTTGTCTGCTTTGAAACCAGAATTAGTAGTAAAAGAAGATATCAATGATCTTAGAGTAGAATTAGCACGTAAAGAAGATCTCATAAAAAGGCATTATGACAAAATTACAGTATGGCAGAATTTATTAGCAGATCTACAAGGTTGGGCAAAGTCTCCAGCTCAAGGTCCAGCACCTAATGGTAAGAATCATAAAAAAAAGTTAAGGAATGATAATATAGTAAATAATTTTAATACACTGTAGGTTTACCAAATGGTACTCAAACTGGACAGAATCAACAAAGTGCCAATGGAGGTGGAAATGCAACGATGCAACAACAACAGCAAATATTACAGCATCAGCAGCAACTCCAACAACAACAACAACAGTTGCAACATCTACAACAACATCAAATGCAACAGCAACAACTTCATCAGCAACAGGTATTTAAGTAATACCGTTACGAGCAAAGCTGAAACTCCTATATTCAGGCAGCTGTCTAAAATTAGCGTTGAAAATTTTTTTTAAAATATCAGATGCAATTTAAAAAGAAAAAATGTGCGGCAGCGAAAATTGTATATTTACAGAAAGCTACTTTTGCTGTAGCAGTTATAGTTAGAAGTTACATCTTAAATCGTCAGTCTTTAAGATCTGTCTCACTTTAGTTGTAAAAAGAACTCAACATTATCAATACTGTAAATTATTGAATTTATTTATACGAAGTATTGCAGTTACACATACACGTATATCACAAGCTTATTTATACTCACCGTAATGTCCTCATTTCAAAATGGTATATTTATTATTATTAGATTTCTATATTATTTGTTACAATTTAAAACTGAATGAATATTAATGTTGGATGATTGTATGTATCTGTGTGTATGCATGTGTGTGTGAATGTATAAAATGTATATAAATAGATTAAACTATTAAGTAATCTTTTTGTGATTGAAATACTTATCAGAATTTTAGAAACTATTTTTGCTCCTTTTTTTTTGAAGTAACAGCTATTCAGGACACAAAACCATTCAGTCCTATTGCACAAAGGCAACGTGTACCAGTGTTGCATATAATCAGTGCCTTATATAATTCCTATCGACAGAAATGTAATATGTAAGAACTAAAAACTTGAAGTGCTTTTAGTAGCTGCGATATAAAATTACAAAAACATAAATTTCATTTATAAGAAAGGAAAGTATTAAATAGATATACTTACATAAATATGTTGTAAAATGGTGCCAAAATAATTGCTATTAAAATGTGTACAAATATTTAGCCAAATACTGATATAATAAATCTGATAATGGCAATAATAAAAGAAAAATAAGCATATTACTTTTGCTTAACATTAATAGCACCACCTAATAATCCCTACTACCTTTAAACATATTAGGAACAGGTAGTGATATTTCAAAAGTATATCATTTCACAATTATTCAAAATTAAACTATATACCTTACAAATATGTACACATCTGTTTATATATTTTCTTTCATATAACATAGTATAATTGTTTATGTCACATATTGAAAATTGTTATAAATTTGACATATTTTTCAATATTTATAAATTTCCCTGTTTATAATACAATGAATATCTTCTGCATGTAAACATGTATGCATGTATTTTGCATCAATGTAAGAGCTATCAAGAAAAGACATATAAAAACTTAATTTATCGTAAATTATGAAAATTACATGTCAAAAAGTTTATTTTATTTATTCTTGAAAATTTTATGAATTGACATGTACTTTTTTAATATAATGTTTAGACATAGTATTGAATTAAAATATTGCAGCTATTCATGAAAGTGAAAAAAGATTATGCCATTTTACTTATGTTTTTACATGCAAGTAGATGTTTGCAGAATAAATCTCTATTCATGGCAAAAAACATTGTGCTTTCTTTCATTTCCCTAATTACTGTTCCTAATACACCCTACTGGCTTGTAAGGATCGGAACTCTTGATTTCACTATAGACCTACATATTCAAGTATATTGCATGTGTGTTTCATTTGTGTACAGCATTTCTAAGATTTTCATCTTTTAATCATTTCACTGCTATCTTTGATCCTCCTAAATGCTTAATTTTTATTTAGCATCATTCTCTATGATATAATAAAATTCATGTTCAAAAAATTGTTTATATCAAATGTATATTAATAAGAATATAATTATAGAATATATATGTGACATAAAATTGCAGGTACAACAAGGGTCTGGTGCACCTCCTACATCGGGTCTTCAAGGAGTTGGGGTCTCAGTTGGACAACAAGGAATGTTCATGACACAAGGAGGAGTAAGTGTGACTGGTACACGAGGTGGATTTCCCGTCGCAGGTGTAGGAAGTAGTGCTCTCCAGGGTCCTCTCGCTTTCCTGGAAAAGACAACGAGCAATATAGGAATGCCCGAAAGGCGGAGTTGACGCGGAAGGGGGAGGGGCCGGGGTCGGGGTCGAGGAAAAGGCCGAGGAAGAGGGCGAGGCGGAGGAGGCAGTTTACCTCCGCCACCACCACTTCTCGATACTTCGGACCCGTCGTCGTATGCTGCTGCTGCCGCAGTTGCAGCTGCTGCGGCAGCGCCCCTTCCCTCTCCACAGCAGCAGCCACCACCATCTTGTACATGAATATATTTACAACAAATTAATTTGTTATTGTAAGATATCGTTCCTATGTCTAAAATTATTGCAGGCGCAGAAAATTGTTTTCGATCGTATAGGTTTATACTATCTTTCGTAAAAGAGCAGAGTGCTTTGTTAAGTTAATGTTAAGTACGCAATTTTATAATATGGTTATATAAATATGTACATTAAAAAATATGCGTAATGCATCTTAATTAATTATTTAAAAAAACAGGATTTTAATTAAAAAATGATAATTAAATAATGCCAGTTTTATTAAATCGTATATTAGTATAAATAATGAACATATAATACCATTCAGTTGTTTCTGGAAAAATATTTTGTGTTCATTCTGTAAATTGTTGACTTTTTACTTTGGTATTTTATATTTTCTCTTTATGTTATAATATCTGGAAAACTACATAAAGAACATATGATGTATTCATGAAATAAAATAATCAGTGCATATGTCCTTTTAAACTGTTCAAGGGGATGAGCAGCAGAAACTGTACATAAGAAGATTGCTATGGTCAAAATGTTAACATAAATTTTATATGTACATAAAATTAGAAGTACGACTTTTCATACAATAAGTCATATTGTATTTTATTATATTAAGTTCAAATAGTTATTAACACCTTTACAAATTACGTGTAATAGTTTACACGATATTGATCAAAATTATCAAATGTATTTTAAATGCAACACAAATAAAGTATAAATTGCCCAAAATTTAATATACCTCCCATAGATATATCTCTATTATATTAAGCTATACTTTGTACAAATTTAGTATATTGTATTCTATTCTATACGACGTCGTACAATCAGACCTTTTTGATATTGTTAAATCTTTCCTATTCCTTTGTGATTATTGATAATCACTGACACTGTCTTTAATTGTTTCAGTAAATGTAACAAACCTTATATAATGTGAATAAAGCGAGCTGTACAAAAGAACCATATTTGTACTAGGTATTGCTGTACTGTAAAGATATAATTCTGTACACAAATACAATGACTACGAATTTTATAAATGGCATGTGATTCGATTTTCTTATACAACGTTATTCACTTAAGTTGGAACCCGCGTTCGGGAGAACATATGAGAATGGCAACATTATACATGTACACTTACTATACAGTCAAATGTTCGCCACCTATGAGCTGTTGCTAGAAGTATAATTAGGCAAGACACAGTGCTGTTTGGTAATCGCCGAAGGGCTTTAAATTAAACGTCACATTATTGTGACGAAAAGACAATCGCTGTCTGATTTTGAATTGTTCTAGTGTTGAATGTAAGAATAAGGAGAGTAATTGAGATAAAATAAAACACCTTACAGAATTCAGATTTAGACCGAGTAGTTAAAGAAAAAATGAATTAATTTAACCCTCGTAGCTAAATGCCTGAATCCGTCTAGTCAGCAAACGATGGAAGTTGTTTACGTTAGATGAAACTGATGGCAGATGAATACAATTTCAAGTAAAAAAAATTACATTTTAATTAAATTTCAGATAAGCATAATCAAAGATATCAGTTACTAAGATATCAATTAAAAATTAATTGCATGTGGGAACAGAAGTGGGTGAGCTAGCTTGCTTCGAAGCTTCCGGGGGCGCGTAGTGATATGAAATCACCAGATGAAAACGCGGTACGCGCTTTCTCAGCGCGTCTTTATTGTAACATCAAATTTAAAATACTTCTAGCAACAGCTTATAGATTGCGAGCGATATTTGACTATAGTAGTAAGCGTATATGTTACACTGTTACCATTCTCATATATTCTCATGAGCGCGGGTTTCAAGTTAAGTGGATAACCCTGTACATTCCAATGCATGTACTTAATTCGTTGTATCGACTTTAGTCATTTTGTATAAATGTCAGAATGTCAAACGGGAGGTAAGCATGGATAAAATATATGTATATATATATATATAATATTGTGTATATGTGTATGTATATATAGAACAAAGTTATATATACATATATATACATGCGTGTATACATATATGTATACGTATATATAAAAATAGATAAACTTGCACCATACAACTTAAAATAGTTGTAAATTTTAACACAATGCCTGCAAAAACTGGATTAGCGTGCGGGTCGGACGACCTGCCATTCCAGCCGGTACATATGGTAACTTATCAGGTCCAGGGCCCATTACTCCTGCAATATCTAAATGCATCCATGGTGTATTATTCGAGATGAATTCATGTAGGAAAGCAGCGGCTGTACATGAACCACCACCTTTCGTTCTCGCAACATTTCTTATATCAGCTGATTTAACTTTTTCTGCAATTGATACCATATTATTTGATATATTACCGTTCAAAGTTAAAAATATTGATTAATTGAATTATTTTCTTACTTGTCATTTCATCTGTGAAATGCTGCCAAAGTGGAAATCTCCATACCCTATCACCAGTAAGGGTGCCTGCATTTCTTAGTTTTTCAAACAGTGAACTATTGTTTGTGAAAACTCCAGTTGCTGCTCCTCCTAAAGCAATTCTCATCGCACCAGTTAGTGTTGCAAGATCCAAGATAAAACTGTATATGAAAAGTATTTAATAAGAATATCTATACTACTGTATCAATTTTTATATATTTCCTAATTGATGTAACAGTTACCTTGGATTAAATTCTTGAGCATAACAAAGTGCATCCGCAAGAATAAGTCTGCCTTCCGCATCGGTATTATCTACAATAATACTCTTCCCGTTCATTGCAACTACAACATCTCCTGGTTTAGTTGCAGTTCCAGATGGCAAATTTTCAGTAAGTGGTATCAAACCAATAAGATTCAATTTTAATTTAAGTTCAGCAGCAGCTCGAATAGCAGCTACTACACATGCAGCACCAGTCATATCAGCACGCATTTCGTCCATGTCAGCTGGAGGCTAAAGTTATACATTTGTATAATATTATTTACACTAAATGTATTAATTTACAATTACTTTACCTTAAGACTGATACCACCAGCATCGAAAGTAACACCTTTTCCAACAAATGCAATTGGTTGAGAATTATCATCAGCACCTTTGTAGCAAATTTCAACGAACTTCGGTGGCTCACAACTACCGTGAGATACGCTAAGGAAAGAACCCATCTTTTTCTGTTCTGCCCATTCTTTATTATGAATTTTTACAGTAATTCCTAATTTAGTAAGAACTGTCTGTACTTCTTCCGAAAATATTGTAGGTGTCATTAAATTGGCTGGTGTATCTGCTAAATGGCGTGCCCAATTTTGAGCCTGAGCTTTAATACTCCCAATACGCCACTGTTCCCTAGAAAAAATAATTTTCATTACACTACCATAATATAAATAAATATACCAAAAAGGAAAAAAGAAAGAATGTATTACTTACTCTCCTTCTTGACCATATAACGAAACTTTTGGAAGAATTTTCTGTTTTTCCTTATTTTTTGAACCTTGATAGAACCATGTTGATAATGTAGCTCCTTCTGCTGCAGCCTCTGCATCTCCTAATGTTTCTAGATGTATGTCTTTTATTTCAACCGCATCCAATGCACGACATCCAGCTAATATAGTATTATAACATTATTATTAAAGTATAATGAAAAAATTTGTTTCTATTACTGTATGTAAATACATTGATTTTTATATAAAGAATATTTACCTGCTGCAGCTATACGTATATTTTCTTTTCCCTCATGTATTTCTTCAAGCTGATTAATGCCAAGATTCTTTTTTCCAAGACCAACAACTGCAATTCCGACGTAATCCTTCTCATCCAAACCCCAAAATATTCTAGCATGACCTTTGGGAATTTTTGGACCTGCTCTGAAGTGGTACAAGTATTGAAATATTATTTAAAATTATTTATTCAATAAAATATATGTTATTAAGACAAGAGAGGGAATGTATATATGAAATTAAAAAAATTTGTGAAGGACATACTGAGACACAAGTTCATAAATTTATTTCTTACAATAATTCTAGGCATCTTGGACATCTATTAGCACATGCTAGAGCATTTGCAATTTTAAAATACAATCTGAAAATATACTATCTTTTATATATATATACATATGTGTGTGTGTGTGTGTGTATATATATATATATATATCCTAGAACATATTCCTTTAAAATTATTCTAATGTGTCTAATAATCATTCTAGTTATTAATTAGATTAAAATTACAATTATTTTTCACAATATTATAACTACATATTAACTCACAACTATATTCTCTGATCTATAGTGAAGACAATTGATTTGCACTTATAATATATTAACGGTAGGCGTGACAATCATTTCCAATGTATTTTGATATTAATAAGAATTTATAACAGTAAAGAATTATCTTTGAACATAATGCAGTACAATATAGCACTATGTTTTTATTACCAAAATTTGATTCTTCACTTATGTATATATACAGATTTAAGTATGTAGATTTTTCATGGGGTTTCATATTTGTAACATTGTTTACTTAAATATTATTATGTAAATTGTAAAGAAACTATTAAAAATTGACACATTGATATTTAGAAATATGAGCCATGTAATAGATTTGCTTAGAACATACCATTCAGAGCTAAGTAAAATAATATTTAATAGAAAATAAATTTTTCTTCTTTTTTCAATAGAATTATTACATCAAATAATCGGTATTATTTTTCGCAGAAGTTATCATTAATTATAACTATATATAATTTATTTATTTCCAAAATAATGAACATACCTCTATAATTGAAAAATATTAATAATCTACTACTTTTCATCATAAATTCTGTCTTTCCTTAGCTCTGATACTAATATATAAAAACAGTGATTGTAACACTGATAGTAGGAACTTAATGCAATTCAAGCACATTTACTACTTTCTTACTGATGTGATGTTCTTGGCACACATTAAATTGAATTGAACAGATAGTATTAATATTTTTGTGATATCAACTTATACATTTCTACTGTTCTAAATTTAATAATCTGTTAGGCTACTTTGGCAAGATTTATTATAAGAATCAACACTGCATGTGTTTAAAATTACATTCTTATATGACGATCATTACAAGCGATTTAAAATATTTTTCCTTTTTTACATATCATTACAAGTCACAAAAATATTTTCCATGTTGTAAATTGTTTAGAATAATGAAATTTTATATTTTATTTAACATTCGTAAATCATATTTATCAAGCTAAAAAAATTATATTAAATATTAGATAACTTACAAGATTTAATTATAAAGAAATATTATTACTATATAAGATTAATTATGGCCAAAAACAAAAAATGAAGAAATACGGTTAAGAATAATATAATGATAATGAAATTCACCTAATAAAAATGTTTTATTACACTAGAATTGTGCTAATAATTACTGTGCAAATACATTAATTTAAGGATATATAAAACATAACTAAATTATATAATGTTTTGGAAGGCCATTTTCTATAATAAAAATTATTAGATGCACGCGTATATCATTAATATATTTATATGAATTATTTATTATTAAAATTCAGTCTATTGTTAAAATATATCTAAACTGCAAAACAATTAAATAAGTGTAATACAAATAACAGTACCCATATGTGTTTAATAAAAATATAATGAGAGAAAAGTATTTGTGCTACTTGATATTCAGAGTATTACTTTCTCAAATAAGTCAGTCTCTAACAATGTCTATATGTAGAAGTTTTCTCAATTTTGCTTACAACAAATTACTATAACATTTAGAATAAATTTTCACTTCTCGTTGTTATTTGTGTCTGAGCACTTAATCGAATAAATTTAAAAAAAAAAAAAATATATATATATATATATATATATCGATATCTGCTAAAGATTGTAGAACTCATAACTAATTTTAAACTAATTCTAATATTTTAATAGTTCCTTGAGAATTTGCAGCTACCACGACATTGGACATTTGTTTCCAGCAAACTGCAGACACAAATTCATTCAGATCTTCTTCTCTTCGTTCTTGTATTTCTAATATACTTCGAACAGCATCAAATTTATAGGAGAACAATTGTTTGGAAAGTCCTTTGTAGTACACATAAAGTGCATTATTTTCTGATCCACATGCTACATAATCACCGTCAGTCGTAAGACCTATAAAATTCTTCTCGTTTACATGTCCAACAAATGAACGCAGACAATGTGGATTATTGATATTCCACATCTTTAATTGCGAATCCGTGCTTGCAGATACTATCTCTTCTTTGTTAATGAATTTAACATATGAAACAGCTTTACGGTGGCCTTTAAAAATACAGAGTGCTTCCTTCATATTACGTAAATCATAATAGTGGACACAATGGTCTGCAGATCCAAATGCCAAGTGACATGAACTACGTGGGTTAAATTTTACACAACATACATTAGCTTTTGCTTCTAAAGAAGCCACGGAATGATCATTGTTCAAAGACCATAACTTCACTCTAGCATCATCTGACCCTGATGCTATAAGTTTAGTATCTACATCATTAAAATCAACAGACCAACATCTTTTTTCATGTTCTTGAAATGTTTTGGTTCTTTGACAAGTTGCAGCATCCCATACTGTTACTATTCCTTCATAATCAGATGATGCTAGCATTCCTTTATGAAAGGAATTCCATGAAACACATGATATTTTGGAGCTAGATACCATTTCAACACAGGGGTAATGTATATCTACAGTGTCTCTTATTACAGCACTATAATCAAATACTTTTATACGTTTTGTAACTCCAGCTATTGCAAAAAATTCATTATCTTTATCGAATTCAATGCTTGAAACAATAGTGGAATTATTAAAAATATCCGACGAATAATTCAAAGTCGCTAATGGACGTAATGCTTTATATCTAGAAAATTTAACAAGATTTTCTCTAAAAACGTCAAGTCCTGAACTAGTACCTTGCCATGAATCACTTTGACTGTGAGATTTATGCCCAAGGAGTAGCTCCTTAGCACGAGAATCGAAATAGCATTGAACAAAATCATCAAAATGAGCATGCATCCTCTTTCTACGTACAGCTAAAGTAGATCCTACTGCATAATCATTTTGTTTTTTACTTCCTGTAGGATTAATAAAGGTTTCGCTTCCAACAACACTTGCTTTCTCATTTGGTTTTATCATATTTGAATCAATTATGTCTATAAGACCGATCATTTCTTTTCTTATAGCTGATACCTGTGCAGTATCATTCTCACTGGATTTTTTCAAATCTTCTACTTTAGGACATTTGTTTTGAACATCTCTTAGAATATTCTCAACTTCTTCCATATCCTTCTTAATCAATGCTATCTCTTTTTGTAACTGATTCTTTTGTTCTTCTTTTTGTTGCAATAGATGCTTCAAAAACTCATGTAGCAATTTATTTTGTGCTGTACATGTTTCTGCTTCCAGTAAATGTTTTCTTTGTGTTAGCACTTCTAGCATTACATTTACATCTGGTAATGTTAGATTAGCACTTTCTGCAGCTATAATATCTCTTAATCCATCATGTGGTGGTATAGGTAAATCTGTACCTGCTATTCTGTGTCTACCATCAGCTGCATAAGAAGATCCTAATTCAGCAAGACCCTTAATTCTAGTTTTATACTTTGATATCAATTCATGTAATAGAAAGTTTGGAAAAATATCCTGTTGAGTTAATGCATAGCTACATTTTGGACAACGGCCATTGGCTTCCAAAGACTTTACTATACAACGATAACAAAATGTATGACCACAACGTGTGATATGAGCTTCATCAATTACTTCAAAACAAATAGGACATAGATAATCATTATTTTTATCTTCAAGTGTACCACTAATTCTATGAAGAACATTTGCTGAGTGATTCTGTTTACTCATTCTACTACTACATTCACCTACACCACTACATTCACCTATACCACTGCTTCCAGGAATATCATTTCCCAAATTACTATCATTGATAGCTGACATCTTTTTCCTCAATTGAATAATATTTCTTAGAATACATTTAATTATTTTCAAATACATCTGGTAATTTTAATCTGCTTTTTTAAATCTCATATTTTTTAAAGTTTTGTATGAGCTCTTCCAATAAATGATTTTACTTGATTAATAACCGATCTATAGAAATAATTGCTTTACAAGTGATATACTGTTAAAATTTTTTATATAACAAAATATGTGTCTGGTAACTCCTTCTGTGCAGCGAGTTTTGCTTCATATCATGCGTACAATACCGTCTCTCAGTCTAGTCTCTCCTGAAACAATGAAAATAATGCCAGTGAGCTCATAAGACATAAATTTTATTCAAATTCAATTTTGTTAAAAGAAAATACTTTATGTAAAGTTTTCAAAAGAACAAAGGAAAAGCAATTTTGAATATTATATATAAAAGCTCAGGCAGCATTATGACAATTGTTTCAGGCTGGAACTATGAATAAAAGATTTAATATTCATTAATGTTAATCCATATGATATGCAAAACAAAACTATAGAAATAATAATATGTAAAACTATACTTTGCGTAGTCGCTTATCATAAATCAATGTCATTTACTATTTACATTTGATTTATCATGAATTGATAAAAGTACTTGCTTGATTTGAAGGAAAGCGGTTCAATCTTAGGTATACGGTACTTATACCTGAATTATGGACACACATCTATGATCTGGTTTCACATATTATATGAAAAAAAAATATGTTTAGTAAAAAGAATATTAACACAGATTTTTACATAAATATGTGATACAAAAAGATCTGATTACGGTACAAAATATGTTACAGATTATTAATAAAATTTTCAACTTACAACAAAATATGTTTTTGCAGTTTTCCTTGAACTAGTTCATCATATTTAGCCGCTGTGGGAGTCAATGAAACGTTGTTTTCATCTTCTGTTTCGTATAAACCGAGCACCAATCCTTTCTGTTGGAAATTTAAATATCACAAATTAAGTATCGAAGTATAGAAATCTTAGAACGTGACACAATACATATATCGAATCATAGCCTCACAAAACAAATTCATTCGTTCTCCTCTCGAAAAGCTTTCTTTCGATAAGAAAAGAAAAAAGCGAAAGGAGAAGATTTATAATACATTTTTCAATAAAACTATTAATAACTTGTATATCTCAATCAAGTATTTCTCCCACTTCTCCTTCTACGATGTTGAATACCAAACTGAAAATTCCTCATTTCGGCAATTTCTTCGTAAAATAGAAATATACCATTTATCTAATGAAATAATAGCAACGAATACTATTTGATAAAGGAATAAATAACATTATAATTACCTTCATGGTCGAAATGCAAGATAAGAAACGTAACTGCGAATTTCCGTATTGTAGACCCTTACCCCTGATAAGAGACAATGCCATAATTTGTTCAAGAGAGCACTTAGGTGTGATATATATACGTATGACTATATAGATATATATATATATCTGTGTGTACATATGCGAATGTATGTGTACGCATGAACATGTACACACTGTGCTAGAAAGATACGATATCTATATAGATATCTTGGTTACTTATGTTATAGATTCGCGACTCTAATGCTTCGTGTAGCATGTTCATGTGGCGACACCAATTTCCGTTTAGTCATTCCACCTAAAAGTTTACTTCCGGTAAAAAATTTTTCCGCTAAAAAATAAATTAGTCAAGCGATTTCTGTTTCCAACAAATACAATCTGCAATTCTATTGAATAGCAAAATGTCTTTTTCTTTCTTCTTCTTTTCGAGCTATCGAACAATTAATGTTAAATTAGATATTTTGTATAATTTAATTATTAGATATATTGCCTTAATTTTATTCAAGTTCATATTTTTACGAAATAAAAAATTCATTTCATTTACTAAATATTATGAGTATTTTATTTCGGATATTTTATATATTTTTAAATTTATAATAGTAAACATTTATTATAAACATCTGCATATAGGTCGCTTAAATTGACCGTGTATACATTTATTTAAATTATTAAATCTCGCGTGCATTTACAGAATAAACTTTCTATTTATTGTGTAATAAAAATTACTAACTATATACATATACATATATAATTAAAGACGAGGTGTAATAATTCTGTCCATAGTTAGTGGTATTATTGAATTATTAGGACTAACAACTTTTTGTCATTCAGTAAATAAAGTCTACAATCAGCACTATTATTTCAAACAAATATATTACATTATCTTTACTCATTCGTTATATAGCAGAAATTTCCAAAAGCTACAAACAAATAGATATTTTTAATACATTCAAATGAGTTCAAATAATTCCGTGGATTTAGAAAATTATTTCTTCCAATTTTATATTTATTTTTTTATAAATGCTCCATTTTTAGCGGATTATGAGCTTATTCTTTCCTCTATTTCTTATCACTTTTATGTTATCCTTTAAAAAATTTTCTACTACTTCCAATGGTTTGGAACATGTTTTATCGAATACGTTCTTTTTACATTTCAAGTATCATTTTGAATTAATAATATAAGACAAAATGTTTTTTGCAATGGTTTTAATAAAGAATTAAATAAATCAAACTAATTGTAGAATTAATTTCTATATATCGAAATCTTTTTTTGTGTTCATAATTTGTTATAAATAAGTTCCATATTCCAGATATCTTCTGATGTTTGCTTAATGCTTTTGCTTTAATCATAATAAATTATGTTAAATTATGCGTTCAAAGATTGATAAGTAGAGTTTAAACTTATGTTATCTTTAAAACCGATTATGGTCGCATAGGAATTCAAATCTGAAACTGATATGAAATACATATATATTACATATAGCTTTGAATATGGTAATACATTCATAAAGATAAAGTTTGTTAAACAAAGCTATGTTTAATCTAAGCAAATTTAACTGAAGGTTGCAATAAAAATTTATTTATTAAATTACT
Source organism: Bombus waltoni (assembly GCA_014737395.1). Lineage (NCBI taxonomy): Eukaryota > Metazoa > Arthropoda > Insecta > Hymenoptera > Apidae > Bombus > Bombus waltoni. Next base: position 1,156,302 of record JACXII010000067.1, on the reverse strand, counting down.
CGGAACCTGATGAATTACAATACATTTAAAATAATACAACAATTTCGTTCGCGTTTCATTAAATATGTTAATCTATATAAGATATGATATCCACGTTGTTCATTTCTTATACATTACATTTTTATAAATAATGAATTAGTCTGAATGAAAAGCAGCTGGTGGTGTATCAACTTTTCTTGCTACTTCTAATTCTTTAATCTTTCGCTAATCTTCTAAATATTTTTTTTGGCTACATCTTCGAAGTTACTTTTGTTTTTTACGGTCTACATTACTGAAGTATTGACCATTTTAATAAAATGGTTATAGTTAAATTAATTTTAACTTTATAACAAACAATTGTTGAAAGTAACCTATACGTACAATAAAATTACATACTATATTTAAGGCATGATCGTACACATGTCGCACAAACATGTATGATGTATACACAATACACAATCTTGTGTAGAATTATAAATGTTCAAGGCGGATTTACAAAATTTTTTAATTGTGAAATTAAACCTATTAAAACTGCGATGATTATGTGATGTTTTCTTTCAATACAATTTTGTAATTATATTGCGTATATATTTTATGAAAATTGTAATATAAATTTCATATACAATTATAAGAAATTAACTTAATGGTATAATTTCACATTCACAATGGTACATATTTTGTACATTCTTACTTTATTTTATACCATGATTTATTTTAAAAAAGTGAAGTGCATAAATGTAAAGGAAAGTACAAATTATTATGAATTACAAATAATACAAATTTATATTGAATTTGCGCTGTATAAAAAAATGTTTAATATCATAAAATTGATTGATGAAAATCACCCTAAGAAGGTCTATTTAAAAAGTGGGGATTTATCGACAATATTGGGGCCTTATAAATAAGCATATTTTGAAATTAACATTTTAGCTGCGATTTATAATTCTGAGTATGTAATTAAGTAATTTTAAAGTTCGGGTATTAATTAATATTTCAAAAAATATTAATATGTTGTAATTTTATTATATGAAATAGCTACGATCTCCAGCTGGTTCAAGAATTGGAATATAAGATCAAAATGGAGGCAGTGCCAAATAGATCGATATTGTTCCGCAATGTCACGTATTGTTGCTAATTTTTCCATTTGTCGCATAATAGTAAGTGAATATTTTTTAAAGTTTATTCAACCCCAAATTCTGATATTTAATTTACTTAATAAGTTAATTAATTAGCTATCGATATACCCGCGAAATTTAAGTCCCAACGCTATATATAAAGTTATTTTTTTTAATTTTTAAAACTTATTTTCATTTTTTACTAATGTATTTTTTCTGAAGTCTTATTTAGAAATGTAAATATTATTAAAATATGTATAGAATATAGATTCAAGAATAATATTAAAATAGCAAAACATAAAGAAATTATAATATAAATTTCAATTAACTCTTTATTTCTATACAGTTTGAAAATACATTTTTATTTCTTTTAATTCAGAATAGAGCATGGAATGGATGGATCATGTCCACTTCTCCTTCCATCCTTTGGGGAAAAGGACAGCTCTGAAAGAGAAACTCCATATTCATCCCAAAAGGTTGGTCTGTACAGACCAACATCAGATGCAATTGACCTAGGATATCATACATTAGATAACAATGTTTGCCGTTCTACATCTTCATCAGCAGTTATTTCAGTTCCAATTAGACAACAAATTTTACTACAACAGAAGTGCATTTATGTCGTGGATTTGTGTCAACTGGACGATACTTTATTATTGAAGATATTTAGTTGGCTTGGTACTAGAGATCTATGCTCTGTTGCTCAAACTTGCAGGCGTCTTTGGGAAATAGCATGGCATCCATCTCTTTGGAAAGAAGTAGAAATACGTTATCCCCAAAATGCAACAGCTGCGTTGAATGCATTAACCAGACGAGGATGCCACACTTATATCCGACGTCTGATGCTCGAAGGTGCTGTTGGCTTAGCTGGGATTTTTGCCCAATTATCATTTTTAAGTTTAACTTCGTTAGTTTTACGACATTCCCGACGTGTTACAGACACAAATGTGACAGCTATCTTAGATAATTGCATACATCTAAAGGAATTGGACTTAACAGGATGTGTTAGTGTTACAAGAGCTTGTAGTCGAATAACAATGTTACAGTTACAATCATTAGATCTCAGTGATTGTCATGCTATGGAAGATTCTGGTTTGGTATTGACATTGTCTCGCATGCCACATCTTGCTTGTTTATATTTACGACGATGTGTGCGTATAACTGATGCCAGTCTTATAGCAATTGCTTCCTATTGTTGCAATTTGCGTCAATTATCTGTCTCTGATTGCGTAAAAATCACGGATTATGGAGTACGAGAATTGGCAGCACGTCTCGGTCCATCTTTACGTTACTTTTCAGTGGGAAAATGTGATCGCGTGTCAGACGCTGGTCTGTTGGTTGTTGCTAGACACTGTTATAAACTGAGGTATTTAAATGCCCGTGGCTGTGAAGCACTTAGTGATAGTGCTACGTTAGCTTTGGCACGTGGATGTCCACGTTTAAGAGCGCTTGATATAGGGAAATGTGATATTGGTGATGCAACTCTTGAAGCCCTTTCTACTGGATGTCCAAATTTGAAAAAATTATCCTTATGTGGTTGTGAACGTGTCACAGATGCTGGATTGGAAGCATTAGCATATTATGTACGAGGATTGAGGCAGCTCAATATTGGCGAATGCCCGAGGGTTACATGGGTTGGATACAGAGCAGTAAAACGTTATTGCCGTAGATGCATCATAGAACACACAAATCCTGGTTTTTCAAGCTGATTGAGTCTTCTAAACCATTCTTTATTAATCTTATTTACAACCTATTTATTAACCATACTTATCTTAGTACTTATTTAGATACTAATTTGTAAAAAAAAGCGGCTGACCAGCTATATATATATATATATATATATATATACACGCACACACATACACACACACATATATACATATATGGTACGCTTCACGTGTTTATATATATTATATATATGTATGTATGTGTTAAGCATATATATTATGCGGTTTGTAATATGCGAAAACACATTTTTTGCTATTTATTGATTTTATAACTTAATACACGGAAATTAATAACAAAGTTCCATGTAATTTGTATATTTATTTTATAAATAAAAGCCTTTTAAACAAATTTTACAAAATTGAGAAAAGTATGCTGATATTCCATAATTTTTTCATCAAAAATAATTTTAAACGGATGTGAGGTAATATAATTTGGAAGATTAAAACATCATATTTATGCACATTATTGTAAGTTTATACGTAAATAAAACAGCATGTTAGAGAAAAGCATGTAATGTGATACGAGATACAAGCAGCATGAATAGGAAAATTGCCGATGCTTATGGCACTGTAAATAATATATTTTACACGTTGGATTTGGATTGAAATCTCTCCTTCGACGAAGTTTGGAATGATTATACTTCACAGAATTTTGATTGTAAACAGCTGTGGCTAATTTAAAACCAGAAAATTCATCATAAAGATCATACAACTGAACTAAAGTTTTCGCAATTAAAGAAAACTTCTGGGTTTGACCTCTTATCTTCATAACCTATTTATTCGTGAAATTTACAAATTTTTCCAGTTGCTGCTGAATATTGCTGAGTAAGCTAAATTTCATGTTTGATATTTGACGTGTCTTTTCTTAATTGGCCCAACGTAGTAAACGTTTGTCAAAGTGCTCTATTTGATTTTAATAAAATTGTTACACTATAGTGATGACAACAAATTATAATTGGTAATTATGAAGCATAAAAGCTACGTGATACAGTAGAAATATTTTATACGGTAAAATTTTTATCCATTTTGTTTTTGTGTGTTCTAACCTATGTGAAACGTAACCTATATTAAAAACAACAAAGTGTTTTGAATTTTATGATCCAAGTTATAAACGAAAAAACATTTCACATTCGTAAAGTAATACGTCATGAGACCTGTTCAAAGGAGACAACAGGGTTTACAATACGGCATTTATTTGTTATGTATGCAAGCTCTAAACTATGGTATTGATAAAATTCCACCAGCTACTTTAATTACAATTATTGCACAGGTGAATAAATAATAATGTAATCTTTATATGAATAAAGTTAATAATTCAAAACAATTATTATTTTATGAAAAAAAGTAATCATTTTACAGGTTTTACTATACGTTGGTTTGATAAAAGTTCCATGGAATGCAGAGGAAGTATGCATATCAGCGATAAAAGTATTTAAATACCGTGATTGGAATTCTTTCTTAATATCAAATTTTGAACATGGTTCAGATATGCACTTGTATTATAATATGGTATCTTTAATCTTGAAAGGTTCATATTTAGAACCTATGTATGGAACAATAAATTTTGTCATCCTACTAGCTATTCTTTTGTTTGGATGCAGTACTATGTATGCAGGATTAGGCTATGCTTTAATGCAGTTAACAGGGGATTATGGATATTATACACAATGTGCTATTGGTTTCTCCGCTATTTTATTTGCATTAAAAGTAATTGTAACATGTGAAGAATATGATAGAATTCAGAATGTTGGAGGATTTAGAGTTTCCAGTAAAATTGCTGTTTGGGTTGAACTAATTTTAATTCATCTTTTAGTTCCACAATCTTCATTTATAGGACATCTTGGGGGTATTTTAGTTGGTTGTTTATATTGTTATACTTTTATTGGCGAAATAGTTGATAACATGATATATGCCATAACTGGTACTCCTATTATACATGAAGAACAATTTTATAGAAGACGTAGTTCATTATTTAGGTGAATTGAAACTGTTATGAATTTCAAATGACTTAGGAGATATTAACTTATTATTACCAAGAATTCCAATGTTTATGTTAAAAAAATTCATCTAAATTTTGTATAACTCTGTATTATTGTATAACCTGATTGTATAACTGCGGATTGATTAACTGATACAACTTAAGTACCAAACAGCACATGCTTCCAACTTACATAAATCGTTGAATATTTCAGTAGTTTCTCCAAGTCATAATTAAAAGAATATTAAAATTATTTACAAATTACATATATATATAAAAAACTGTCAAGCTATATTTTAAATTATTTAATATTGTAAATAATACTCATTACAATAGACAAAATAATAAATTAATTTTCTGTTAATTATATTTGTTATCTTATTAATACTTTGTTTATATGGATATCGATTGTATTTATTTTTACACATTTTATGATACATGAGAAAGAAAATTACGTATGCAACAAAATTTAGTTCATGCATAACAGGTTATAAAAATTATCAGTCTACAATCTCTGTATATCTTTTCAATATATATATAATGAAGTATAAACATAAGTCAATTTAATGATCAATTTCTTTTTCCAAATATTTTATACAAAACTTATATCAATTATTCACAGTAACACAATTAACTTGATTTTAATATTTTATATAATTTGTACAATGTTACATTAGGTATTTTAGATTTTACTTCTGTGTTTGATAATGATGTCACTAAAAATATATTGAGGTTAATAATAACAAATATAAATCAGCATAGAAATGTATCAGTAAACAGGTAAACTTACAGATTGTCTGGTAATCCATTTTATATGGAATGTCATAAAATACGAAATATGTGCACATTCTTTGCAACAACGATATATTTTCTTCAATGTCTCCACTTGTTAAATAAGACTTTATATGAGGTGTTAATTCTACAAAAAAATTGTTAGATATTGAAAAAAATATATATTTTATATTAAAAACATGTAGTGCTTACCATGTTCCCAACTATCCATAATATATGAAATGTTTTGTTTAATTGCGAGTATACTTTCTGTACCAAGCACGGGATTTTTGCTTTCTATGTAAGACCTTTTTAACATTTGAGATGAAACTAGCTTTATTTGCCATATAGAGAAGCTGTTTGGTTCCTTTTCTATAATTTCCATACTTTTTATTAAATTCACCCATAAAGGAAGAAGACTCACTTTATCTTTTATTACACATTCATACACAATTATAGCAAATGTGTGTAGAAACTGTTTTTCAAACTCTGTCATTTCAGAATGTTGTCCGTCATATTTACAGAAAGAACTTGCATCTTTTGAACCAGATAATGTTTCTACAATTTCCATTTTTTCATTAGAAGAATCTGATTGCTCATTCCAACTACCACTTATTCTTTCAGATGTGTTGCTCAAGCTTTGTGATAGGTACCCAGAACTATTTTTAGCTAAACTACCACAAGATTGTATCTTTAAGCTAATCTCAGTTTTAGTTTTATTTTGTTTGGACCATTGCAAAAAACATTTTACTATATTTAAAATAGTTTTATCATTTGTAAACGAAGTTACACATTCAGGACGAGCAGCCCACGCGATAACATTTTCTGTTGTTAAAGTTTGAGCAATTAAACTTCTAAAACCCTGAAATACATTTACAAAAAGATAATATTAAATGTTAATATATTATATACTATCCTAAGTTGAGAAGCAAGGATTACAATAAATAATAAAAATAATAGTAATACTTTTAATTTGATATGAAGAACCAAAAGATAATTACATGAGGATCCTCTATATATGGTAAACAACCAGCTCTCTGTTTAACGTCTAACGTTTCACACTTTTTGAGCATATTCTCAAGTTGTTGCCAGTTATGATCTTTTACAAAAATGATTTCCCAATATCGATCGTCTTTTAGTTCAATCTTTTTAATAGTATACAGTTGTGGCAGTAAGCATGGTGCTTGAAGTATTAAATCTTGTCCATCGCCATCTTTTTCAGATTCGAATGTTAAATGCACTGTTGCATAGCAATACTGACCACTATCAATATCTCTAGGTAAAATTACACGTGGTTCAGCAGCCAATACATATAAATGTCGTAGAGCTTGTAAATGATACCTAATAATTAGTAAGAATAATTATTAAGATAATAAGTCAATTTTTATAAATAAGCTATACTATTATTAACCTGTTATCATTACTATGTGTTGGGAATTTTGGGAAAAGGGAAATTATAAGAGCAGCTACCGCACTCGGACTATTAGAAAGAGTATATTTCCCTCCTCCAAGAAAAAGTAGACCAAGAGCCATATGCGTCGCCAAATGAGATCCATATGTAACAACGTTACTCGCAGGGCCCACACGAGTTCTTATGTGTCGACATATTCTCATAATCTATGCAATTTAGTATACATAAGTTAACAAACACAAAAACATTACATAATTCACTAATGACTAATAATTCATGTATTAAATTTACCTCTAAGTTTCCTGTTCCCGCCATTACAACAGCAGCAGAAAGTAAGGTAACATTTAAACAGGTTTCAATGGTTGATTTTCCTGCTAGTTCAGCAATTGTTTTATGTGATAACGCCGTAAACATCTGGGCATAATTATATAAAGTTTTAAAAGCATTTCTATTGGCGGTCCCCGCAAATTTTAAACCCAAAGCCATACAGGCACCCGCAATTATATTGCAGTAAGCTTGGCTGTATTTTAATTAATATTAATTAGTATAAAAAAGATGCTATATTAATGTTATTAAATACAAATATATTCTATATACTAACTTCATGGTTTCCAAATCTACATTCTGCCCTATTTCAGAAGTTGGCTTTTGTAATCTGTATTTATAAACAATGTTAGGAACGTGACTAGAAACCCAGGATTTTGTTGGTTCAATTTCATTCCAAAGAATAAGTGATTTTGCTAATATTCTTAATAGTAAGAAATCAGGTCGCACAAAATCTAATAGATATTGAGTATCAGGCGCTTGCATCCACTCTGCTACTGCTTTATTTCCTGTATCGAAATACATAAGACCTAAAGCTATAGTTGCTCCAGGACTTGTCACATCAATATTTATGGAATCACCTTCTCGTATTTGATAACTGAAATTATAAGAAAAAAGAAAAATATAAAATGGTTTACAAAATTAAATACAAAATGTTTACCTAGGTGATTTATATTTGTCTTTTTGTGCTCCTGTAAAAGGTCTAACATGTCCTCCAACCATGTAATAATGTAAAGTGTCTGGTATATTAGCTAAATCTGGCCCACCTCCACATCCTAACACTACCAAACCTAATGCAAGACCTGCTGCTAAAGAATAAGATTCTCGATCTATACAGTTTTTCATTTCTGGTCCTGGAGGTCTGCCTTTAAATAATTTAATTAATTTGGTAAGGTCATATAGAACTATAGGTTATAATTTTATATTGAATAGTTACCAATCTCTGATAATAAAGCATGTGAAATATGTCTATGAGCAGTTCCCTGGTACACTAAACCAACTCCCATCAATGCAGCAACCTGAACATTCTGTGGAACGTTTAATTCAATGCTTGTTGGAGGTAACAGAGTTTCCACATGAAGAGATAATAATTTAGTCATAGAAACATTCATTGTACCACGGTGGGTTGCTGACAATCCTAACAGAAGTCCAACATTGGTAGCCTCATGACATTCAACTAAGTACTCATACATGCTATAAGGTGCTAAATTCTTCAAATGACCATTTAAACCAAGTGCCATTAAGAATCCCGAATGTTCAATACCAAATTCGCCTTGTTGTTGCTTATTATATACTATCCATGTAGAATCAATATTAGATGCATCTGGATGAATACGAAGACCTGCAGCTACACCATTATGAAATAATGGCCATAAATTCATATTTGGTGGAACATCTATATGAGCTAGTTCTACAGTTGTTCCACGAGGAGGTGCTTTTCCTACAGATATAATGACACTTTACAATTGTCAAAAATGTCTAGAAATACGAATAATATTGTTGGTTCTTACCAGTTAAACAAAGTCGAGGAATTGGCAACTGTTCCGTAATAATAGGAGTTGAAGTTCTGAGTGTAAACATGCCTCTAGCTACTGGGAGAGCCATTGTTCTTGTGCATAGTGCATGTAAATGTTTCTCCTGTTCTTCTATAAATTCATGGTCACTTACATCTGGCCTCTGAACTATTGCTATCCTTACCGGTTTTGACGAATTTAGAAGTTTTCGAACTTCTGCAATTCTATGATCTTTGTTAAATCTCAACTTTAATACCTAAATAACATCATAATTATAAAATGTGTAACAAGTAATATCACGCAAGTACTTTTCGTATTTATAAATATTATCTAAACATACAGCATCATCAAATTCCATCCCATCATCTTGTTCAGGATCTTTAATTGAATAATTTTTTCCTTCATTTTCTATGTGATTTGATACAGATGATTTTAAATGTTCATCCAGTGCAGATAAATCTTGTCGATCAACTAATTCGTATGCTTGCATTGGCCAATTTGATGGAGGACGTTCTCTACATCTGTACATTATATCTTTTAACAGCAATGATACACCAGGAGGTAATGTTTCAAGATCTTTTTTGTTCATGCCTAAAAATAGAATGTTTCAACTTTTAATTCACGATTAAAATTAGTGATATTTGAAGTATTAAGAACTTACCTAATTCATGATATAGTAATACTATTCTATCTATTGCAGAACATTCAATACTTTTACATATTTCTTTTTCGAATTTATTTCCGCTTTCTTGAAAATCTATACGACTTCCAACTGGTATTATATGCTTTATAAATCTATCGATTTCTAGTACAATGGGTTTATTTTCATTTGCTATAAGTGCCATTAAGTAAATTATATTTTTCGTTTTTAAATTTACTTGACTTAAATAAGGGAATGGTGTCACTTCTATCCCATTTAATAAATTATTTAACGTTTCAAATATGTTTGGTGGTTTTAATGGAATATAATTCGGCATAATAATCTTCTGCAAATCTGCTTCTTTCATTTGAGATGCTGCATTTTTTAAGTAATGGACAGATGGAAAATCAAGAAAATAATGATGAGCATATACATCGAATTTTAAATCCAAACTTAATTGATACAATAATTGTGCAAGCAGATGTAAACTTTCTGACATTACACAATTCAGTTTCAATTCTTCATATAAAAGATGTAAAGAAAGAAGGACTAGCGGAAAATACGGAAATAAAATAGACTGCGTATTTATTTTTCCTGTATTGTTTGATTCTATAATACGTGGCACTGATGCTTGAAATATATTAGAAGTTTTCTGTAAGCCGAGTATATTTGAAATAAAAATTTTAGAACTTCCATTTTTCATAAAATTCATCATGTATTTCCAATCATCATTTGAACCAGAATTATTTGTTTTCTGTTTCTTTGATACTACTATAGGACTATTGTGTTCATCGAGTTGATCTTTTTCATTCTTCTGAATTAATTGTAACTTTTCTACTTCGTATCCTAATAATGTAAATAAAACTACGAGAAACAGATACCATTCCTGTTCTGATGAAAAATCTTGGGGTCCAGGAGCATTTCGTGCCCCATACCATTTTACCAATAATTGCATTGCTAAATCTTTTTGTAAAACACTTCTTAATGTTTGTAAACATTTAGTTACTGTAAAAGATGTTAAAAAAAAATAATTTGCTATTAATCAAATATAATTATAAACATATGTATGCTTACCCAAGGGAGAGGTACTAGATGTTGGTAACGTTATTCGAAAATAATTTTTACTCCCGTATTCTAAAGTAATCTTATTTCCAACTGCTTCTTTTAAAACAAGAAAATTATTCTCTATCAAAGAATTCTCTAACAAAATAGGTGGTCTTGCACAATTGCCACCTACAGGACTTAACAAATGTAATCCTTCTTCGAATTTAATATCGTGAGAAGCAGCGACGTTTTGTGAAATCAATGAACTTCGTCGTGGGAATGGAGAACCTAATTTATGATTGATATTAGATAAAAAATAGTTATATCCGGTTAAATTTGGAAGTATTCCTGTTACATGTAATTTTCCAATACAAGTCACTCCCGAATATAATACCACTGCATTTGATAGATCCATTATCGCTATTATATGTAAACTCTGAAATATAAGATGATTCGTTTTATATTTTTATTCTAATAACTAAATTATTATATTAAGAAATGTTAATAAATACTAACTGGTATATTAACAGCACCCTTAGCTACAATGTTTGTTACCATGCCGAAAATAATTTGTTGTTGTTTATTCGTTTTCTCAAGCCTTACTAAAGAAAGTTGAGATCTATGTGGAACTAAGTAACATAAATAGTTCTGCCCCACGAAATCTGATGACAAAAAAACCTTTGTTGCTCGACTGGACATAACATCCCTTAAAAAAGTATTAGTGTTTTAATGTTTGAACGCACTAGAAAATATGAAAAAAATTTACAAGATTTACATGAAAATATTATACATACTTTGGAATTCCAACATTCTCAGTCCATACATGATCAAGACATATTTCTGGGTATAAAGGTTTACTTGGTGAAATAACATCCTGTAATTGTATGTTACTACAGCTACCAAAAGGACTATGTTGTGTGTGATTTAATACAGAAGCCATTACTGTTTGATGCAACCTTGTATGATGAATGATTGAATTTGCAGGTGCACCGAGTAAAGGTGAGAAAGCAGAATGGGTGGGAGATTGACAACGTGAAATAGTTGCCATTGGACTCTGAGATCTTGAATGCTGCTGTTGCTGTTGAGAAGGTGATGGACCTCCTGAGCATGCAGTAGTATAAGATGTTCGAGAACCAAATGGACTATTTGACATTCCTAATCCTATATTAAATTGTGGATTTGGTACTCCTAAAACGCAGATATGTATATTTTAAGTGAAAATTCCAATTTTTACAAATTAAATGATTTCTCTTGTGATTGTATTATGTTTACCAAATATACTTAAGTGTCCCTTATTTGTACTTTTATTACAGGAAAGATTACTCCCAATGTTTAAAGATGAAGCACTTGCAGATTGATTAAACATACTAGGAGTACTATCACTATTTCCACAAACCATTTGACACTCTTCTGCTGAAGCTTTACGTATTTTATATACAGAATGTAACCCAGTCTTTGTATCATATATCACAGCCAAAGATGGTTCAGAACTAGTAAATACAATTTGTTGATTTGAATCATACATGTATGATATGTTTCCTGTAATTCAAATCATATATTAATTATATTCTTTGACCTAAAGTATTATAGAAAGGTTTGTAAAATTTATAATGATACCATGCTTAATAAGTACAGGACAAATTTCATCTAAAGGATGTGTAAGAGAAAATACCACTGGCAAATTTGTGTCATTATGTAGTTGTAATCTATTTCTTTCCAATGATGTATATCTACAAACATTGATCATAATATTATTCATGCATGTTTTAAACCATTATTATACAAGTATTTTAAAGATTGAAAAATATACCTTGTTTCTGATATGGGAACTTGTGTTTTTTCCAACAAAATCCCATACCTTGTTGACCACACAGCAGATACCTAAATTATAAGATAAAAAATCTATAATGTAATTATAAGTCTTTAATCAAATATCATATTTAATTAAAATATTACCTGAAATTGTAAACTAGATACATAATCTTCTCCAAGATTGGTGAATACTTTAAGAGTATATGAATCAATTAAACAAATACATTCTATCGTTTTATCAGAATTATCTTCTTCATCTATCTCTTTTCCTCTTACTAAATGATCAGGTATATTAGTATGAAATTTGCACCATAGTGCATGTTTAATATCTGTTTCACAAGTATATGTTGTTTCTAATATTTTTGTAGTTTGATTTCCTTTTGAATGAATTGCAATTTTGCCTGAACAATATAATTCTTCTTCGCCATATGTATCATTTTCACGCACAATCCAAAATTCCTTCTACACGTATATAATTGATGTATTAGGAACTTTAAATATTTATTTTAATGCAAATAAAACCATTATATATACTTACTGGCAATGTATCTGAAATGTTTACTTCACTAAATTTTTGTAACAAAATACTTTCTCCTTCGACTGTTTGATTGTTTAATAGTTGTTGATTAGTCACTGATTCAGGATGTCGTAAAATTATTTGTCTTCCACCAGGAATATATTCCTTTGTATTACAGAGTTATAATTATAATTTTTCAATATATTAATATATTAATTTAGATCGAAAAAAATGTTCAATATTAATAGAAAATAATACTTTACACAGCTTAATTATGTGTGTTTATTAATTATATCATAACCTAAAAAACATTTGACTTACCACCGGTTCTGAGGCGGCAATCATTTTTTCCTTAGTTTCATCCAGATTTGCAGAATCTAATTATTAAGAATTAGGTAAACAATATGATAGTATTTATTTTAGATTGTTCCTTAGAATTATTTGAAAATATTTGTGCAAATACAATGTTGCTAAACGTTGCGTCACTATGGACGTCGCCATATTCGAACATATATAAATACATAACTACATAAATTTTATACTATAATATATTGGATAAGTATTTAACATAGAATTATATTTACTTAATAATGTACTTCCTTCATCTAAAAGATAGAGTTTTTTTGCACTAATAATAACTAATTTAATCCTTTTATTATAAATTATATAATTATACAATTCATTATAAATTATATAGTGTTAAAGTAAACAATACAAATATTACAATATTAATTTTACAATACTGATTGTTAATTATAATTTATGATAAATAAAATGTACCTTTTAAAATAACTTAATAATTTAAATTATGCAGAAAATGATAACAATATCCAACGATCATGAAAATAATTATTACAATTATAAAAATGTACTTATACATAAGTGAATAAGAAGTACATAATATGACCTCAAACAACTAACTGACGTTCAATAATTCTATTATTGTTAGAAAAATACTCAAACTCAAATATAAATATTTCTGATACCTTCATAATAAAATTGCAATTAAATATTTTCAAATTTTTAATATTTGCGGTTTTAATATATTGCAATTTTTTTTATTATATATGAAATTGTGGAATATAAATTTGCCTTTGTTACCACTTGATTATAAAATCGACATAATCAGCATATGTGTAAAGAGTTTATAGATTTATTTTACCAAAGCATACATATTTACAAATACTTTGCAAACTTGTTATTAGAGATAGAAATTACATTATCTTTTTTATAACGATTATTTGGTTAACCAAAGCATATCATTTATGTTTTAATAGAATAGACTATTCTTTTATTGTATTAAATATAATAAAATTATAAATAGTATAAAAACAAATATAATAACTTAGAAAGATGGTACTTTTATAAAAGAAGAGATTTCCATTTAAATCTACAAGTAATATAATATTTACTTATACAAGTACATTTAACCTGAAAAGTTAAAATGTATCTAGCATTGGAAATTTTTATGTACATTTCCAAGGAATCTTAATAAATAGATATCATTTAAAAATATAATAAAACTTTTATTTTAAAACTATGACTAAATAAATATTTGCATATTAAAAGTTTTACATAAACTTTCGAAGTATAAAATAAATCATATTACACTGTTTTTGCATTATGTTTCTTTTTAATTCGTTAAATACGACATTTTATGATCCCTTGGAATATATTTTCATTAAAAAAGAACAGTTAAAGCAACATTTTTAAAAAATTGCAGTATTAAAAGCATTCAAAGAGCATGGTAAATACGGTACATGTCGATTTTTGTGCCGACTGTGCCATTATTTATGTGTTGTACTTAAATTATTTGACATAACATCATAAATCTTCCTAAATTAAGTTCAAAACGTTTTACGATGAATTGCTCTAATACCATCCTCTTCATATTCTCTTTTACTAACCCACATCTTCTTGAAAGTATCTAAAGAAGCTAAAATAGAACCTCCAATCCAAGTACTATATAATCGTTCTTGAGGAGCTGATATCTATATCAGAATTTAAACATTCTTAGCAAACGAATATTGAGTTGCAAATAGTCTTTATTGCTCGTTATACATACCCTAATTTTTATATCTTTCGGTGCCATTTTACGAATCTCAGATAATAATCTGTCACCAAATCCCTAACATACAAGATATACATATTTAATGTTTATAAAATTTAATTTGATATGTATTAATATGTATGTGTTAATACATGAAAAATATTTCATTAATTTTATACTTACACGGAATAATGTAGATCCTCCTGATAGGACAATGTTTTGGAATAATACCTTTCTTAAATCTAAATCAGATTTTTGAATGGAATATGTTAATACTTCATGAAGTCCTTCACATTCTTCTCCAATTAAGTCTGGTCTAAAGAGTACTTCAGGAGCTCTAAACCGTGCTGGTCCAATCTATTGCAAATAAATATCATACTTTGCATACATTACACAATAAAAGTTTTCATATAAGTTTAAAATATATTGAAATACGCATAAATTGTACAAATAACAACTAATTTTAAAGAAACAACATATATTATTACCTCCAAGTAACTTCCATCAGGCAATATATATTGGAATTTTTCAGTTTCAATAGTTTCTTCTTTTTGAGGGTTACTAGCAAGATAGCATGCTCTCTCTTTAATTGTTCTAACAATTTCAAATTCTGCTGTAGTTCTGAAATTAATACCCTCCTTACGTAGAAGAAGCCGGAGGTGTCTTGTGACATCACGTCCTGCTATATCAACTCTCATAATACTATGAGGCATAGCAAAACCTTCATAAATAGGTACTGCATGTGTGACACCATCTCCAGCATCTAAAACTACTCCTGTAGTCCGCCCTGTGGCATATCTTTAAATTAAATTTAAATAATGAAAATGTTATTAGCTGATTAATGATATTGTATAAAAAATACAGTTCATTAAAATTGAATACCTACAGACTAAGAACAGCTTGCATTGAAACAAACAGAGCTGGAACATTGAACGTATCAAAGAATATTTCTGCAGCTTTTTCCCTATTTTTTCTTGGATTAAGAGGTGCTTCTGTTAACAAAACTGGATGTTCTTCACTAAATGTTGCTAATTGATCTTTACTATAAACATAAGACCAAATTCTTTCCATGTCATTCCAATCTGTAACAACTCCATGTTCCATTGGATAACGAAGAGATAAAAGACCACGATGTTCCTCTGCTATTGGGCCCACAAAAAGGTCTCCTTCTAAAGCACCAGCCATAACACGCACATGTTTGGGTCTGCCAATACTGCAAAAAATTATTAATATAATATACAGGGTGTTTCAGAACATGTCGACATAACTTCACTTAAATGAACAAACATTGAATTTAATACATTAAAATAATAAAAACAGTTCATATAAACATATGCCTGATATGACCTTGTTTCTGAGATACAGCCAAATTTCTGTTTTCCAAAAATTCTTTTGATAAACTGAGTTCTTTATTGTTTACAAATAACATTTAATACATTATGTATGATCTTATAAATATTCTACAACTCTGTATTATCTAAACATTCCTTTTTAATGCTCCTAAATCAATTCAATCGTATTATTCATAATAGCAGTATATCCATTGACTGCCTACATTTTATAATATTGACAATAATGACAGATTATACAAATACAAAAATGGCAGTTATGCATTTAATATATGGACTTGCTAAATGCAATGCCCAGGACATCTAGAAGCTTGTACTCATACCAAAATTGGTTATTTTGTGCAATTTCTGTAAAGCCAGGTAAACAATTGATATAATATAAATATACAGCTGTATCATGGAAATAAAATCATATCAAACATATGTTAATATGATCTTTTTTTCTTATTGTAAAGTTTTGTCCACATGTTGTGAAACACCCTGTATAATTTACATAGTTAGTAACATTAAGTGAACTAAAAAAAATACAGAACGATATAAACCTTAAGAACTCAAAATACTTTAATATTATTTTAAATTACCTACCACCTGTCAATAACCTCCAAACAAACAAAAAGCTGTCAAGAATATTAATTAGGTGGTATCAGAAGATTTACTTACTAATTTGGAAATCTGCATTTTGGTATCTGATCGCCAGCAAATCCTGCTTTAATTACACCAGAACCCTAAAAAAGGAAATAAAAAGATCATTATAATATTATCATTGAATGTCATTATCGATTTTAAACTACAAAAATTACTGCATTTCTATTAGGTCACCAGTTTTATTACATATAACTTATTTATATAATAAAATATTAATAATAGAAATGACACGAAAAAGTGTAAAAAGATCGCATGATATAACACAATATTCATAGTTTTAAAGAAAAAGAGAAAAATTTTGAGCGTTGCTTAGGAGCCGACATTATGGTAGAATTGAATTTGACACACTGATTTAAAGAATGTAAAATTATTTGAAGACTTAAATATTTTGATATGTTGCTTACATTATCGATAACTACGGGTTGATTAATTATCACATCGTACGGTTCCATAGTTATCTAAAAAATCGTACTATTTTATGTAAGAACTTCAGAAATTCACAACTGTAACCCCACAGTTGCACACCTATTCTCTGGTGAGTTTTGGAAGGAGTTATTGACAACTTAACGAAATAAAATGACTTGTTACTAGTCACAAACAGGTTTGCCAATTGTTCATTCAATTTTTCTGACAGATTTGAAAATATATATTTAAATGTGATCATTCTTATCGATTACTTATCGTAAATCACATATATATATAAATCTTATTAAATATTTGTTAAGATATATAATGTATATAACAAAAATATTAACAATAATTAAGTATACCTATTTTTTATAAAATTCATAAAATAATTTGTTTCACTTAGTCACAGCCAACCTTGAAGAATGTTTTATTTGATTATTCCATGTTGGGATATTATAAGATAACAATTATAAATAAAATATAAAAATTAAATATAAATTAAAAATTTATTTTAATACTTATTTAATTAAATTATAATCACTATATTATAAAGACAGTTAGGAAGTTACTCTGAAAATATATAAATTGTTGATGTTATTTAAGATCTCTATTAAAATAGATTTCGTACATAATTAATTTTACGTGATTACAATACATGTAGGTAAGAGTTCTGTATTATTATTATTTCTTAAAATTTATATCTATATTTAATCAGTATCGCTCTATTATATAAAAAAGTATACATTCCTATAAATGTTTAAGATAATTTACAGATATTATCACATTTATATGCATAACGACAAAATAGTCAATATTCACAGCATGTACCTTATGTGAATATCAGCAATATCTTTTGATTCTGCTTTTAGTTAAATGGTATACTTATAGATGAAACTATTTACAATACGATTCTATGATTAATAAATTTCTGCCATAAGTAATAAAACTAGAGATGTCCAACCAGTGAATGGATGACTGCCTTTTGCTTCTCCATGAACATCTCCATAACTTTCCCATACATATCCAGTTTTTTTATATTGCTTAATAACGTTTTGTATTAAATTCTTTCTTAAATTCTGGTAAATTTTTCTCGCTCTGTCTTGATATGGACCTTCAATGTTGGAATAATAGTGCATTGCCCGTACTGTCAAATAATTCAAATTCATCCAAATAGCTCCTCTCCAGTAAGGACCATCGTGCTCAGTATTATATTGCATGTAAAGCGGTGATGTCTTTGCGAGTGATCTTAAACCATATTTAGTCCATAATAGGTTAGGTTTGGTTAAATCTTGTAGTATTTTACCTAACTGTGGGGAACTAGGATTGATAATTTGCAAAATAAATGGAAATAACGAGACATATCCGAAAGAAGAATCAACGTATCTTAGAGTTGGATCTTCCATTACAGCTCGTATTGTTTCCGACTGTTGTAGATGTAATCTTGAAGATGGAATTACTTTTCGTAGAATTACTTTATCTGTATGTAATCCAAAATCAGCATACGTTTGTGTATTTGGCGACCAATGTAGTTCATTCAATAAACTATTATCAGATAAATACTGATAGGTCTCTTGATATTTATTATTAGAGTGACTTAACAGTTCGCTGATCTGATGCATAATATTAGCGGCAAATGCAATCCAGCAACGTAAATCAACATGTCGTTCATCAACATTTGGATGAGAAGCTCTTGGATAATCATCTAATCCAGATGTGAGTGTTTTTGGATTTAATTCTTTATTAGTTATTCCATCTCTACCTCTCCATCTATATGTACTCGGTATATCTCCAATTTGCGTAGTATTAAACCAATTAAACCACGTCTGAAGACGAGGGTACAAATTATCAAAAAATTGGAAATGTTTTTCTAATACCTCTTCTTTTTTGTGTTTAAGTATGAAATGTAATGTTAAAAAAAATGTAGGCGGATTTGCATTTGTATTTATTTGAGTTATGAACTGTTCTGGAACTTTTGCTAAAGCCTCTTGACCCAAAATCATTTCTCTCGGAATCCATCCTTCGACATTCATTAAGTCGAACCAATGATTTATAATATCTAGTTCGATTTCTAAATCCCAAACTGATATAAGCAAGCCATGAAAACCTTCGTCCCATAGAAATCCTCGTGGAAAAAAGCTTCTGCTAGGTACAGCAGTATATAAAGGTGCTTTCCAGTAAGGCACAGGACCTTTGGTATATTGACTTTGAACTTGTGAACTTCCATAAAAGTAGCCTATAGAGCCCATCATATTCGATAGCGTCATTTTTGCAAATTTAATTTCTTCTTCCGTATAACCTTTCGACTTTAATTTAAACACCTTCTCAAACTTGTCATCAAATAATTTTCGGTGCGTTTCTAAAGTACGGTCATAATTTTGACCAATTAATTTATTGATTCTATTACTAAAACTACCTGATTCATAACTAATTTCAATTTCAAAAGGAATTTGTCCTGTTATTTGTGTTGCAATAAAATTTGCATCTCTTCCTTTTCCATCTGTCGATAATGGTATTTGTTCACCCGCTAGAACTACGTATTCTTTTGATGATTTTTTATGAAATGCTATCCTTATATTTTGGAGAACTGTTTCTTTCAAGGCATTTAAGTCAGGGACAACAGTTGCTAGAAAAGAGTGCTCCTCTGCAATTCCATGTATTATATTAAGATTTATAGTAAATGAACCTAAACCTTGGGTATTCCCCTCTACACCTGTTAACTGTCTGTCACCAAGATTAGCTTTAATCCATCCTTTAACATTTTCTTCAATGGCAGTATAGAAAATTAATGCAACTCTTTCACCATCTCGTATCTTATCCTTAGAAGTTACAGAAATTCTTGAAGTCCAATCTCCACCATGTTTACCACCAGGTCTTTTAACAAATGTAGTAGTTAAAATAACTGAATTATCCACTATTTCTTGAACACCAAATGTTCTTCCGTCATGTTCCATCCATGCATATCTAAATATAAATTAAATAGCAACTATTATATAAAAAGTTGTCAAAATACCATTGAATGAAATAAATTTTTTTCACCTATCTAGTCTATCACTTTGTTCACACCAATGTCTAATGTCACTTTTGTCCTGACGCAGTAAATGTGGAAAATACCACATTAATCCTGTTATTAAAGAATGTGGATCTCGAGTTTTTAATCCAAAATAAACACCTGATCTATAGGTACCCCAATATCTGTCTTCAACATCTAATCCAGAGGCTGTAACTAGCTATTTTTCAAAAGTACATAATACCATTATTAGTTTTGATAGAATTTTTATATGAAAGGATATTTTTAATAACTTAGTTGAAACAAAATAATAAATAAAAATAAAAATATACAACATGCCTTTTTTACATCATATGGAGTATTCACTCTTGTTTCTAAATATCCTCTATAACTGAACCAAGCAGCAATAGCAATGCATAAAACCATAACTGAAATGTTCAATATGGACATCTTAAATTTACTTTCTTTTTTTAGAATACCAGGTTTAGGTTTTGATTTTGTAAATTTATCTTGTATTTTATTTTTTGCCATTGTATGTACCCTGAAATGAATCATAAATGTTATTATTTTCTGGTATTTCCATGTTTATAATTTTATGGATTTACATATATAAATCATTAAAAAGATAATATGATAACGTGACAATAAATACCTTAATCAACAATAAATGTGTTTTATTGTAACAACAATAATTTCTATTGATATAAAACAGCAGTGAAATTAAACAATAAATTAATTCTCAATTCATCGCTATACTCGGTATATTTGAATTCTTACAGGTTATATTTAACGATTATTTTGTTAGGTACTAAATAAAATTTGGAATATAAAACACACCAATATATTAAAAAACTGTGCAAAAAAGATAAAGCTACGTTCCTCTCAAGTTACATCATTTATTTTTACCGACCTTATCAGTGAATGATAAAAGCATTCCATACATATTTGAAAATAATGTCACAGCACGTATACTCGTCTGAGGTTATACCTGGTAATACCATTGACTCGTCTGAAGTTATACCTGGTAATACCATTGATTCGTCTGTGGTAATACTATAAACTGAATAATACAATTTTGTTTAACATTTTTACTTTTATTTACCCAATAGTTGCATATTTTACAAATAAAGCATTCCTACATATACCTTTGATTAGTAGTACATATGTATGCATGTACTACCATATTGGTGTACGTTGTTTAAATTTTCAAATGGAAATACATATTTAAATAAGTAAGTTAAATGCAATTTTCATTTATAAGTAGAATTACTGTCTTTTAATTTCCATTGGAATTTTAACCAAGTACAGTAAGTGTAAAATGGTCATTTAGATAATACAACGTAATTATGTAAGTACACATATATCTATCATGATCAGGAGAATGTAACATTGGGATTAGTGGTTTCTTGTATATAATTCAAGACGTGTATAATTTGTTTACATTTAGTATCTTCAATATCTTATATGTATATATATATATATATTTATTTTGAAAAATGTTAAAACAATTATGTATATACAATATCAGCAATATATAGATTTTTCCTTGAATATTAAGAGTAAACAACAAAATGTTTCCTCTCAAAATTGTAACTCAAATGAAATTGTGAATAATTAATTTTTCCTTTAATTTACAACATATATTAGGTAAAATATTTCACAGCCAATAGTACACATTAACTGTAATAAAATTAAAAATGTACCAAGCAAAGCATACTTAATAAATGTTATATAATTTCGTTTGTAATACTTTGCTTTGATATTGAGACACTTCCAGTAAATAATGTGTCTATTGTGTCTGTTTTTGTTTCTTTTTTACAATGACTGACCAAAATCGAAAGATATAAATACAAAAGTAATTAAAAAATATTGATAAAGTAGGACCTTAAAAATCGTTGTTTCATGTAAAAGGCAGGTTCTGTAATATATATGTGTATGTGAGCTGGCCTTTTTGATATAAAATTATAATGTATAAAACTAATAAAATAAAACAATGCATATACTACAACTAATATTTGAGTATATAATACAGAAATGAGAAACATCTGTATGTACATACATAGGAATTTCATTAGCATAAAGTACGATACTAAAATACAATGTACTATTCTATAATGTATATCTTCTTATAATCTTTACTATGTTACCTTTGTTTATTGATAATTTTATAATGATAATACATCCTATAGTAGCATATATGATTCACCCTGAATAACATTTTTTATAACATTTCATTAATTCAGAAATTACCCATTTTCCTGAAAATTATTCAAAGTTCATTTATGATTAACAAATATAATAAATATACTAAGTACAACAACACTGTATGAGTTTCCTATCTTTGATCTTTTCCTGTGGATTTAACAACCTATATAATTTGACAATTAATTTTGTACATTATATTGCTTTTTTCTGAGTTAATATTAATATATTGCCAACAAACATTATATTGTATTATTAAAAAAATATACATTGTGCTAAATAGCAAGATTTTGCAACCATTAAAATACATATTGTGGTTTATTAACTTTTAAAATAAAAGTTAACAATAAATAATTTTTGGATATAAATAACATTTACAACGTCGATATTTTAAAAATAATTATCAGAATCATTTAAATGCTTCAAACTCGTTTTTTAATTTTTGATAATTTCTCTGATTTTATTAAATATTGTATTAAATATTAATTGACTTATCTTACCATACTTGAAGGAATGTGCATATTAACATATCTAAAGATAACACTGTCAAAATAATTTATCCAAAGGTGAATCCTCAAATACATGCCTTTTTTAAATGTGCTTATACAAGTTATTATGTGCAATACATATGCACATAAAAATTTGCATAGACATTTAGAAAATGATTATGTTTAGTAATATAATATGCTGTTTAAATTTACTTTACTTCTTTAAAATATTGAAAAGATAATACTGTTGTTTTGTACAAAACATTGCATTTGATAATAATAAAGTTATTAAAGATATTATTATTACAGGAAATTATAATGTAATCTACAAATGAACCGTCACAAAATAAATAACAAAAAGAATTTAAAATCATAAATAGCATGTTTATATCTGTATTCAATTTATACAGGTTGTGAAGTATCTTTTTCTCATATATAGTGCTCCTAATTTTTGTACACACTTTCTATAATAGTGTGATTAAGCAAATACTGTATCTACTATAAACCTCTCTTAGTAATAACATGTCTTTTTTCTATGATCATTGATAGAATTATATTATTTCTAAGTGAAAAGAAGTGAATTTTTTATATTATTTTAATATTCTAGCACAAATAAATTACACAAAAGAATGCTAACAGGTGACTTCAAATTTAAAATATGAAGTTGTAATTGCTTTAAAACATACATATGATCAGCATAAGGACATTAAACTAATTTTAATGGGATTACAGTTGGTAATTTGTGGAATAATAGATTTAAGCAGAAATGTGCTTTTACAGAAAATTAATTTTGTATTGCAATAATATTCCAAACGATAAATAATAGATATTTATCAGATGTATGAAACATGCTTTGTTTAAAAAGTAACTGCATATATATTGTAACATAGAACAAGTATAACAGATACTCTTGTGGCCAGCGCTTACCAGTTAATATCTTTTAATGAATGTGTAGAATACACTAACATTTTCTTCCTCCTTGAATATTATCTTAAATATTCCGATGTTAATATTGTTTGAACTCCCTTCCTTTATTTCACGACAATTGACACTGTTACAACGCAAATGGACAGGCGAATCAGCACATTTTGCTGTTGCGTATCTCTTTAGAATATATTTTTGTTATAAAATATTATTTTTTTATTTTAAACATGTAAATAAATACCCAAGAAGCAACTTAATATAGAGAAATAAAATTATACATTAAATACAAATATTTAAATACAAATTTTGAGTAACTACATTATAAGAATATTAAGTATTTCAGTATAAAATAAAAATGTTAAAAGTTCCTCAGAAATATGCAACATGTGTTAATTGTAAGTAATAATTTACTTACAAATTAATGTATTGATTCGACTGGCCAGTTGCGTTGATTACGGTTCATTTTCTCAAACTATCCTTACTACTTGCTCGGCTAGTTGAGGCTGTACTTGATTCTCCAGGACCACCAGTACCTACTGCATCTCCATTAATACTGGATCCAGCAAGAGATGCTGTCGGTGTAACTGGAGCTGAACGCCTCCTTACTTTTGTCAAAGCTTTATCTAATCGTTGTATAAACATGTCCACATCTGATTTCTTCATACCTAAAGCTGCAGCAGCAGTTAAATATGGTACTGGATAATTACTATTATGAGCTCCCCAACCTAATTTTAATCAAGTAAATGAAAAATATAATGAATTTGAAAGTGTCATTAAAATATACTAGACACATACATACTTTTGGTCACATACCTTCAAACTTATGTGAAACAATATGCTTAGTTTCTGTTGTTGTTATTACTCTTGTACCACTAACATTGCGGAGAAATAACATCAAACCTAACATTGTAACTTGTTTATTATCATGCTGATGACTTAAACACTGAAGAGTCATTCCCATTGATATAGGATTTCCTTTAGTGTCTAGCAATCTTTCATCATGTCTTGCTGCTAACTTGCCAAGTTCTTCCTTTAAATATGAATACATTTCTTTACGTTGCGTTATTAATTGTTTGTAACCCGCCATTCCTAAGCTTAGTAATGTTATCATTACATCCATAATGGAGCTGGCACTTGCACGACCTGGGTACATTTTTGATATGCGATCTAACAAATTTTTGTCAAAAGAGCCAATAATTGCACCACCAACTGGCACTAGAAAGTTTTTATCTGTGCTTTGGACGAAAGCATCGACGCGGCCCTTATGCGATGCTTCTTGAATCAGATGCATACATCTTGTACTCTGTAAGCTATTAACAAAGTATAATATAACATCTGTTCAAATATAATGTGTTTAAAATGTTATAGTGTATATATATATATATATATATATTATACACAAACATACCCATACGCATTATTTACTAAATGTGGAATGTTATATCGAGTACAAAGCGCTGCAATAGAATCGATAGAATCACATGCCCTGGGTGCGAAGCAACTAGTTGTTGTGAGTATACAAACAACACTTTCACCTAAAGCTGCCATTTGAGATTCAAGTCTTTGCATATCTGTCTTTAATTCGTCTCCAACTATCTTGGTTTCAATAACAATTGGTTCTAATCCAGCTGTGATTATTGATTTAAAGCTTGATTTTTGATCAATTCTAGACCACAGGACATACTTGGCTCGTGGTCTATCCTGTTTAAATGTTAACATACATAATACCAAACTCATGCCTGTAGCCATTGGTGATAGAAAACAACCTGCTATGCTTTTTACACCTGCAATGAAAAAATATTTAATGTAGCACTTAGATAACAAAAATTTTAAGAACTTTAAAAAAATTGAACAATCTTAGTTTAATTATTTATCTTACCCATATATCGAATGACTTCAAGTACTAAAGCATTTGTTAATTTATACATTAGACTACTTCCTGCAGCTTTTGGTTGTACTTCTTCTAAATCACTTGATCTTCCTATGCCATGACCCATTCGAAAATGTCGTCTTGCAACAATGTTCGATACAATTCTTGCTTCACGTTCTCCAACACTACAATTGGAAGGAAAATTGTTGCTGTCCATTTGTGATAGATCTGCGAGAAAAGCTTCTATTGTTGCATCATCCCAACCCTCTTCTGGCCATTTTTGCTATTTTAAAATTATTTATATTAGTAATTAAATGATATGATACAATTATATTAATATATTAGTGATTAAATGATATTGTCAGAATATTAATGGAAATCTTACATGTTCGATGAAGTGTCTTATAAGATTTTCACGTGCTTTTTTTGCATTTAAACCTTGTTGTACATAGGTTGAAGGAATAAGTCTTTCAGCTAAACTGAATGCCTGATTATTCATCTTCTTGATTTATAGAATTCTTTCAAACACTTAGGCCAGAAATATTAGAAAGTTTGATGTCTTAGCACAGCATTGCTTTTAATAATTAATATCAAATCATTAGAATAATTATTATTCTACAGATAATATGAACATGAAATGCTCATTATACAACAGAAGAAAATAATATAACTTTATATAAAAATATTCCTCTATAGTATTCAGATGAATAAGCATTTAATACAAAATTATATTACATTTGAATAAAAAATATTGTTCCATGAATGATTTTTATGTAAAAAGAAGGTGCAACAGTGTTAATGGTATTATAGAAAAGAAAACAAACTTTCCATATAAAAATGAAATTTATTAAAATGTCAAATATATAAGTACAAAAAATTATATATTACATATTATAACATGCAAAAGCTAATTACAAATCAAAAAGATATATATGCAACTTAAAAAAATATATAAAATCACATTTATATATCAATAAATATTCGTAATTATATTTCAGAAAAAAATACAGTACGAAAATATAATATTACATAATTTCATAGAACATGAATAAAAATTAATTAAATAGCGAAAAATCATTAAGTAACCATAAACACCAGTATCACATAAAATCAAAAAACGAACGCGCCGTTGTTTATTTAAACGAATCTAACAAAATGCAACAAATTGGACATCGATGTAAAGGTTATGTACTTTTATTATGTACGAATTAAAATACTATTCACGAAAACAACGAGAAGAGAATAAATAGTTACAATATCTAAAGTTCTGTTAAAAGCTAGTAAACAAATAAATAAAACTGGTTGATTCGAATGACACAGTTTCGTTGAACGGTGTAATAAACGATATATTATACAATAAAAAAATGGGTTGGGCTACGATGAAATATTGGTGTGCTGGCGGTGCACTTGATGATCATGCACTACCTGACGCATTCCAAAGACTCCGAGCCGTAATATTTCATACGCGCATTTAATGGAACTTGAACTGAGCAAATATACACACGACCTGTGTCGCCGTGGTCATCGGGAATTGTCAGCAGACGACAGGTTGTTAGAGGTTATGTCGTGTCGAGGTCACCTAAATCGGATTAATTTTACGCAATAAGAGAGGATGCAACGTAATTGTTTGGCCACAGGGGACTCAGGACTGCGTTTTAATTGTCATTAGTTACACGATGTGTACCGCGGACGCGTGGAGAATAGCGAAATCTACGAATTACGGGATTTTACCTCGAATTATGGCGTTCAGGCGACAGCGGACGGACGGGTTACGCACGGCGCTACAAACGAATTCGTTCGCTGCCTTTACAGGTCAAAGTGATTCGCGTACAACTTACAACTCAACTATCCGGCAGGTGCATCATTTACTGATAATTACCCTGTTACTTCCTTCCCATTGAAAAATCATCGATCATCACATGCTGATACGAAAAATGGAAACGTAGCGCAGAATCAGCGATTTTTTAAGTATGTAGTGTAATTTTATCAACTTTTTTATAATAATTCTAAAAATTGTTTAAAAATTCATACGTAAATAATTCTTTAGAATTATCTTAATGTCTATTATTTGGTCTTTCCTTTTTTTGACAAATATTTATATTGCATTTCTTTATTTAGCGATTGTAATATTTTATGCGTATATAGTCTACGTAAAATGAAAATAGGTTGTTGTAATATTATCAGCATAAAAATAGTATTAAAATATTACCTTGCGCAAAATTACTTTATTGCATTTAAGTCCTTTTTACTTAACGTTTGCATTTATATTTCGAAACTTTATATTTTTTATAGTAACTTTATAATCTTTTATAATTTTTTGTTAAAATCTCGTAATAAATCTGTTACAGTTTTACATAAACCTTCAAATCCATCGATCTAGCGCCATTAAATATTTATAACACACACACGCACGCTCACACACACGCGCGCGCGCGCGCGCGTATATATAGTTGTTCTCATGAATATTACGATGATATTACGTAATCACTTTCTTAACAAAAATTTTCATTATTAATAGACGCTACGGAATACTAAAATCTTAACTATTTTTATTTCAATTGAACCTCTGAATCTCATCTCTGAATATTGCACATCTTACAATTTGCATTAAATCTATTACATTGTAAATCGTGTATCATACGCATTGTCAAATTATTCACTATATGAAGAAGAAATTGCTTTATTATAGATTTTCAATGTATCTCATCTATTTATAATGTTTCAGTTTAAATGAATTTTAAACATATGTGTCATGAATAGGTTGCGGATATGTTTATGTAAATTCATATATCTATGAATACAATTGAAGAAGTAGAGCCTAAACAAAGATTTCTTTTATCCAAATATTATAATGATATAATATTTTAAATATTACAATACATACTATGGTAAAATTACGAATATACATAGTCTTTGAATATGTTTTTCTCATAAATACTAAATACATAAACATCCGCAGTCTAGTAATAATATTTAGTAGATGAATCAAATCTTTCATAGATTCTGTTTCTGTAGTTAATAAAATATGAATTAATTTTTTAACTATCCAGTCTAATTATAACATGTACTATACTTTGTTGTATATTTTTGCATATTATGTATATTTTTGCACATTGAAATTTCCTATAAATGTATAAACATATGCAGTCTTGTCATGAATACATAAGTAGCCGAAACCAGCATAGGAATAGTTTGATTTTCTGCATTGGCATACCTGCCTATACGTTAACCCTATTCAGTGAGTAGATCTTATAGTTTGCGGCGAGGTTCGCATTGTGGTGATAGTGTCGAATTAGTACTCGAATGACAGGTTGTCGTGCTGTGTGTTAGTATTCAAGTTAAGTAACAAAAATATTCCAAAATTATTCTGTATCTGTATTTATATGAAACGTTGAATATAGTACTGAAAATTTCGAGCTTATTAGGTACGTTTTCGCTAAACTTCCGATAACGAATTCGATTGGCGGATACTTGATACCAATGGCTGAATAACTTTTTATCATTTTTCCGAATAACGTTATTTTGTGACAATTTGTTTCGGATTTTTATATCGATAAAACAGTTTAGCAGGTGATAATTTGATATTTTAAAATAATATCACTGCAATTGATAATTATGTATTAACATACATTGTTTCGTGACATGATTATTTTATTGTTATCTTCTGCTTTATAACTATTTGCAGTTTTTGCTGTTTACAATTTGCTTAAAAGTATATCTTTTGTATAACACGCAAATGTTTACTGCCATTAAAAAGAAATTTTAATTATAATATGTTTGGATTAATTTCATTTTTTAAAATGTTTTTAATTATTGAATGATATAATGATACAATAATAATTTTGATGATATATCAAGTCATAGTTTTTAAAATAATATTTTGCACAAAAATCTATCGTGGTAAAAGATTATTATGTGTGAAAATATTTAGAAATTTATTTTATCGATAAATTGACAAATTTTTTTTTCTATCTTTCTAGTTAATCATGGAATTGGAGAATTGTAATTCGCACGGGGATCATGTTCCTACTACACCTCAACACGAAAATGATCCTAGTGGAAATAAAAAGTGGTATCGACAAGCTAGTCAAAGGTTAGTGATTAATATCTCGTTAACTGTATCTGACAAACGTTTAAAATTCGCTAAAGCTTGACTAAAAAATTGATGAAACAGAGCAATGTTATTTGAAAAATATTAATAGAATAATAGTTAATTTTCTATCCAAATTTAATTATTAATAGTAAAAAATTATTTTCACTTCATAATTACTATCTATATACGTATATTTAATGATTTTAAATTTATTTATTTTATCGTATATTTTACTTATCGTTGAAAGCATTATTGCAGTAAATATACCACATTTTTACATCATTATGAGAAATTTAATTATTTTCAACAGACTACATTATTGACCAATTATTTTGGGCAGTGTATCATTAAATGCATACGCAACATGCCCATGAAACATATGCCGAATTCAATATTTTGTAATCGTTAATATCTTACAATAAATGAAGTGCTTTATTAGACTGCGGAAGTTTATGCATTTATAGGAAACATAAAGGTGTAAAAATAAACATAATATGTAAAAATATATAAAATATTCAAGATAATTATAATATTTAACTGTTGAAATGAATGTGTATTTAATTTTTATTAATTTTAGTTATATGTATTCATAGAAATATGAATTTGCACGAACATCCGCAGTCCACTTATTATTATCTCAGACGAGCCACTCGACCCTAAAGCACAAAATTTTACGGTATTCACAAGATCGCCAAGGCCGCACCAACAGCCTACGCACTGTCAGAGGCGGCTCGATCATACTACGCGAAAATAACTGGTTCAGCTTTATATATTTCCATCATGATCGTGAGTGCTTTTAGGGTCTTGAAGAAGCAAATTTCTGCATTTTCGCCGTTATACCATAGTTTTTCACATTTGAACGATTATAGTTTATGCTTTGATGCTCGTTTGATCGTAATTACTCAAGAGAATCGTGTGTGATATTTTTCTATACACTTCCTTCATCCATGCTGTCGAGACTTACATAGATAACGAAAGCGACTGTCAAAACATCTTACTGATAACAGTATATTTCCTATTCTGTCATAAAGACTTGTACTTTTAATCATTAGCAAGGAGCTAATATATTTCAAGATTAACAAAATTTTTTTACCGCTTTTTATCTGCCTTGAGTTATTTGGTTGCGTGGATTAAGTATTCATTTTATTTCAAATTTAAGTTTTATTATAGAGATATTCAAGATTATTTTATACTTTAATTCCACATCAATCTTTATCCATTTATCTTTTTTTTTATTATTGTTTCTGAAATCAGAGGAT
Organism: Bombus waltoni; assembly: GCA_014737395.1. Lineage (NCBI taxonomy): Eukaryota > Metazoa > Arthropoda > Insecta > Hymenoptera > Apidae > Bombus > Bombus waltoni. The sequence goes on along the minus strand of JACXII010000067.1, from coordinate 1,125,175 downwards.
CATCTTTGCTTTGAATCCATAAACGTTAATTTCCAGTTATTTATTTTCTTTTCTATTGTTTTCATTATTTTATTTTTATATACAAGGTTATCTTTTTAATTGGTCGATTTCTTTTCAACATATTTTGGCAAATTTCTTTCTAAGACTCATATGGTCTGCCATCGGCTGTATTAAATTTGTATCTGCAATCTCGAATCGTTATTAGCTTTGTATGACCTAATATATAACGCAGATTACGCTGCAATTTATAAAATACGCATCATAATGAATGAGAGTTATATAACGAGTGATGCAAAAAATAAAAATTCGAGTGATAAATTATTAAAATTGTAATATTACCATCATCCTCTCTCATAGAATTCATTTTTTTCAGAAAATTTATATTTTCTCTTTCATTCATGAGACTGTAAAGGATATTTTAGTTTAATTGATTCTTGATTATATCAAGTCTCTCTGTGTACTTTTCCTTCTAACCTATCATCGTCACGCGAATGACCCCTGCAGCCTTCTTATCGTTGTTGCTATTCTCGCCATATTTTCGTGTTGTTTGCTCGCGTGTAACTCGATTTGAGAATTTTCATTGAACTCAGTACGTCGTTGTCATTCGCGTTGGTCAGTTAATGAGCTGCGTAAATAATTCTGGATTTCATTTTCTGTTTCTTTCTCTTTCCCTGTGTTCTCTTTTCCGAGCGTTCTGTGATCGATTTTCCAACAGTTCAGTTTCAATCGATCTGTTATGAGCTGTGAAAATGTGGACGTGCTGATTACAACGCCAGGCAGAACTGGTAATTCTTCTCCTATTTCTATTTGTTCTTCTTATCGAGTTTACACGCATGGTGCACCGTACTGTGCATTTTTTATCGAACAATAAAGTACAATATGCTATTAATATGTCAGCATAATGTGTTTAACTGGCTAAAATTAGATTTCGTGAAATTTCAGTCTTCAATGTTTATTTTCTACTTTGTCCAATTTCTCTGAAACGAAAAGGATCGTTAAGAGGACGGGGAATTTGCTAATAATTACGGATTAAATACTTTTTATGATATTTTTCACACAATTTTACTCGCGTGACGATGTTTCTTCGACCAGTAACCAGCATTCGAATGTTCTGAAGCAGGGTGCAAAGTCCGATTCCCGGATGAGTCAAACATCTTTTACGAAGAATCCTTTTATCGATCAGTGCTTGGCTCCCCTTTAAATCACGATATTGAAATGACCAGGAACAATTGTAGCGAACAAGACCTGGATAACTGCAATGAGAGTGGCCTACGAACAGATAAGCGTGAATTAGGTCACAGGTAAATTTCTTTTCATATTTTATCATATCTACTTTATGATTGTGGTATCTCTTATAATTCATCATTCACCTGTTATTACATTACTTTCGGAAAATATTTATTACCAAATTTTATTAGTAGATATAAACTGAATCATTTTCATGATTCATTTTCAATGATAATCTTAGAAATGTGTGTGTTTGTAGATGTAATTTATTGACGAAGTTTTTAATCATTTTTGAGAGACCAGATTTGAGTGTCGTGCCCTTTCTCTCTCTCTCTCTCTCTCTCTCTCTCTCTAGTATGACAATAATGCGCGCGCGCGTATCTGCAACGATCTGCATCTCGTCGTATAATTCCTGCGAGGTGATTTAAAAGATGGACTGCTAATTTTTAAAGCATTCGATTCTTACCCAAACGTATCTATGCACTAATTTTCACGTAAATATGGAAAACTTTTTTCTTCGCATCTGTAGACTATATTTTAACTTCTTCTCACTGCAATGCAGATGATGCAATGCTCGAGACCATACAAGAATTTATAATACCTCTATAAATTTGAATAAAGAGAAATTATGTATATAATATTTTTATTCCATAACTGGATAAAATTTGTATCGACGATGCATGATCAGAATTATCAAAATATGGTGCGATAAGAATTATTTATCTTCATTTGTGCAGACTTCGTTTCTTAAACATCTAATATGAACATAGTAAATATTTTATAGTACTATTTATGTCTGTTATCCGTCTAGATATCTACGATAATAAGCTAAAAACAAATTCAATCGTATCACCAGCCGATATCTTTCCGAATGCAAGATGGAAACGCTAAACATATTGCAAAATACGATATTTCGCAATGCCCCTCCATGCCTCATTAAGTCAGTTCGGTGTGGCCTGTTCCTTTATCTCAGTTTCGAATTCCACGTTCCACCTACAGAAATTTCCTCTAGTCGGAGTTCTTCGCTCAACTTCCAAAAAATTACATCACTCGAAATAATTCGATATTTTATGGATTATTTCGTTTTAGGTCTTAGGATTTGATACTTCCGCAAAATGCAGATCTTATAATAAGACTTCGACCTCGACTAGGTTACAGAAGTGGAACTCTGATCTCGATTCAGTTTGCTCGTCTCCTTCGATCGTTCAAATACTCTTCTTCTTCGTACCGCGTGTTATGTGCCATTCACAACGCGCTTCAATCTCCGGAGCGCCTCAGGTAGAGAAATGTGAAAAAGAAATTCGAAGAGTATAGCTATACGTAATACGTGCCTATTCTCACGTTGCAGCTACCTTAAGAGGCAATCGTCCTCTTTTTTTGTATCGTGACTTATGCGAGTTCTTCGACCATATTACGTACCATATTTAGGAGAGAGAGGTCTCATGCATTTTTCCTAACCAGGTCAAACATATGCACGAGCGTCTCTTTGTTACATGAAGATATGTTCCGTGTTGAATGATGTGCACTACGCAGTTGATTCACGCCAATGTTATAGGTAGTATACGCGTCCAAGTGCGTTAGGCTTCATTGCTGTCCATTCAATATGCTCTTATAGGTCCTAAATATATCGCATTAAGACGGGTGCAATCTATTTAAAAAATCTTCACCAAGACATGACAATAACGATTTCGATATAAGTTAATTATATAATTGTTACTATAATATTAATTAGTAATAATTACTATAATGTTGCAACGCCGTACATCTGTGTAATACTATCAGGAGCGAGTCGTTGCTCGAACAAAACAAAATGCGACTGGGAAATGCGCTTTTAGTTATGTTTAGAATTTAATTTTAGCTGGCACATCTAACTAAATAAGTAGAGGAACGCGTGCACGCGTGTTTAAATTACGACCGAAACAGAGATCTTAATTTCGACCCGTGTGAAATTGCTTTTTTCAATAAGAACAATAGAAGCTTGCATTGTGATGTTTCACTCGTTAATTGATTTTTTTTCTTATCAGTGGTATATCAAATCATTTAATGAAGCAAAATTATCAAGGTGCGTTTCGTTATCATATTTTTTGTTGAGATTCTTTTCTTTTTAATCTGTTCACAGAAATTGAATTTCCAGAAATTCTTAATTAATTTTCTCGACACGATTTAAGTATACGATATTTCCTTTGAAATATTCAGTGAAAGAAACTTACTCTATTCTTTATTACATTCGGTGTTAAGATTTTTCTTTTCTTAATTTGTTCTTGAAAGTTCAATTTTCCAACGATACATAAGTTTTTTAATTGAACAGTTTTGTACTTCTGTTGATGTAAAAAACGAAGGTTTAAATAATTTTATAGTATAATAATAATAATAATATAGTATATTGCAATAAACATGTTTCATTTTATTCATTAAATTTTACTGTTTGATACTCTTGATTTGTTATAATGGTAAAATAATATTTTAAAGAATTTCGTAAAAAACACATAATATATTCGTGTACATCTTTTATAGTAAGTGTTCAGATACTTTCGTGAGTTACTTTACACGATATTGTACATTTTGTATCGATAAAGTGACGAAGTGGAAATATTTGTTACTCAAAACGCAAATGTATTATATCGTGTAATAATATATATATAACATAATACCTGGCGCGTAAAATGTTTCATTTGCATTGGAATGTAGTAAAACTTGAAAACAAAGTATCTAAGGAAAGAGATGTTTTCTCTCTTTGTGCGTTCTTCGTATCTATTTAAAAACATAATTTCCTTTAATAAAAAATTTGTCCCACCTTTACGAGGAATTTATCGCCTAGATTTTGAATTTCCTAAATTGCTTAGTCACATCATTTTCGTTGGCTAACTGTGGTGATGGTGCAAACAGTGAATAAGTAGAGTGAAAGTGTGAACGATGCATACCTTAGCAGAAATACATATAGATATGTGGATCCTCGTACAATGCTTGACCGACTTAACCGAAAGTCGATAATGCGAAAGAACCAGCAAACGAAATTCACATTAGAACAATTAAAGTCCGCGCCGAATTACATACGTTGACCTTAAACCTTCATGGTGGTCGAGAATTGAAGGGTTCATCGCATAAACAATGAGATATTATATTTTCCAATCTTCCCAATAATAACACATTTTATAAAAATATAGATGTTAGACTCACAACATGGTCGTTTTAATATTATAAAAAATAATCGATATAAGTAATTAATTAATGTGTAACGTGTAATGTACGTAATATAATGAATATTTCATTAAAAAACGGACAACAATGAAAAATTTTCTGTTCTGGGAAAAGATAAAAATTGATGAAATACGAATTCTTCGATTGACTCGCGCGAATAACAATCTTCGATTTTTTCCGTTTTAGAAACGATACAACATGTTTTCCCATTATTTCGAATAGCATATTTCTCCATCTTATGAAACACATGAAAAATTCATTTCCTACGATATTTTCCAGACAGGATGATTAACCAGTTTAGAATTTCTCAATTACGGCGTTATAATGTAATATCTTTTATTCAAGTATACAATCTGACTATACAATCGATGAATAACTGGACTATTTGCTGGAAACGTAGTAACAATTAGTATAGGTATTTACGTATGTATATATAGCGAGGATGAGGTAGATCAGAAGTTTCAATAAAATCTAGGTTGCATGGCAAAGGTCGGGTCTAGATCAGTAATAAAGCGGCTTCTATCTACTATGACGAACTAAGCTAACGTGACTCATGATGCACGGGTACTGTGTACGGTGATGGATGAATGTACGACGTATTGTTTTGTATGATCGTTGAGTAAGATTCTGTTTGAAAAAAAGTTAAGCGTGTATTTTGAGTGCAGAAATATCATGGTGTGTACATATCATAACAGATTCCATAAAAATGGTTTAACATAAGGTGATGATAGTCATAAATGATTGTTTGACGACAAACTCATATATGTCCTTAAAAAATTCATTTCTTTTTAGAAATTAAATAACGTTTCATATTTCAAGTAATTTTTAGTAAAGAAGATTTCCCGGTGTGTTGAAAGAAAGCATAAAAGGTTTAATTGGTAAGGACATCACACGTACGGATCATTTGTACGTGTCTTGAATTAGTCAAGAGATGAAATTTTTCTAAAAACTAGCCATCAAGAAAGTTCAAGGTTTGATCATGCTGGTACCCACTGTACTTCAAACTGTGATGCTCGGATCATCCTGCTCTTTGAATTGCATTTGTACAGTTACTCCATAAAGTGTAAATGATAGTATAGAAATGCAATAAATCTTGCGAAATACAGCATTGCGACATTCAGCAAGACAAAACAAGCATTCCTCATTGAATCTCACGTTAATTCCACATGTATAGTAACGTCTATAAATTAACAGAATTATAGGAGAATTTCATGACTGATAAATATGCAAAAATTCTGTAAAATATTTAAGAAGTGATAAGTGAAACGCGAAAAGTATATTACTCTGAAAAATTGTCAAAAATCATTTATCCTATTATATTTTGAAATTTATAATGAATTTCTTTTATTTATTTAAGCTTCGAAACACTGGCTCATGACAAAATTTTGTTTCTTAATACATATATTATATTGTAAAATATGGGCGATTCAGACGATGCAGCGTGTATATTAACAAACCAATAATTAATGAAGTAAAAGCAATATTATTGAGATAAGTATTATTAATTACGTAATAACAATAGATGGTAGTTCATAGGTATGTATTAAGGTAGTTACTATTCATAGTTATTCCCAAATATCGGGCATCAGTGTGGCAACATACATATGTAAATACCGAATGTGACCATGAAATTTTAATTACAACGATATCCAATCCTATTTTAAGTGTTTCGTTATACCTACTCTACTGTTAAACAGATGTTCGTGTCTTACTAGAACGACAGTAAGTGAGGAGTGCGTCCGGATTTTTGTCCGGAAGTCGGTGAATCAATTGCTATCTGCGCGTATTAACTGGTAACTCGACAAGTCAAGGATCAGTTAACGTTCTATCATCGTGCGGATCGGATCGTAGTTTTTAGCCACGCGAGTCTCACGTGTATTGTCAGACCTACAGTTTTCATTTTGCTTTTAATTACTGTAATCATCTTTTCCGTGCCTTTACGCGTGTAACATTTTTAAGAAAAGAAACAGTGGTCTTTAAATTGGAAAAATCTTTCTAAAAAGACAAAGATTGATTAAATAAAATCAGCGGAGCAATAAAATTGATAAATAATTACGACAATAATCAAGGTGAATTATCTTTTAAGTACAAACTTCAATGATACGGTAAAACCAACTGAAATTGTGCATGTCAGGAAGTTCTAATATTATCTACATGAAAGCTAGATTAATTTAAAAAATGAGTATAATGTGACGTATACGGACTTAAGATATATTCTTAGTCATCAAAATTGTATCAAACGATAATTAAAGCCTTTTTCTTATCAAGTAACGAAACTTTAATTTCTTTTTTTCTTCAGAATTAGTATACATGACACATGTATCTCTCATAATGTATCCGATCTGGTTTTTTCGTTTCTTATTGGCACCTAATTTCGAATCGAACATGTTGTTAACCGTTATATACACGATCCGGATACACTATTAAGATTAGTTCGAAAAAAAAATAAATAAAGTGTAATTTTCATTTCGATTTAACATTCAATTTGCTCACGAAGAGTTCCTTAACGAATACTTATCACTTCATTCAGTATATATACATTCCTAAGTTTGATCTGAATGGAACCTTTGATCTTCTTGAAAAGGCACATTTAACCGAGATAATGCGGATAAATAGCGTTCACAAAGTTCGTCGCTTTTATAAATACCGCTTCTTGGAATAATACACTCATCCCGTCACTGACAAAATAAATTACACGTTGCACTCATAATTGTACAAGATTGTTTACAATTAATTAATATTTTTATGTCGATTATACTACCGTTTCAAGGTATCCGAATGTTTACTTATCTTTCACAAGATGTATTTCAATGATAGAATCGTGGCTAAATTGAGCAATGATTTTATTCTTTATAATCATTATTATCATTCGAAAGAAATGAAATTCCAAAAATCATTCTTTGAACTTGAATCCATAATAAATTATTTAAAACAAAATGCATGATAATTTATTTCGAAATGATATGCGATGATCATGTCACAGAATATATATTTTTGAATTATTTTACTATCTTTCGTGATATTCGTATCAACATACTGATGATTCGATCATTTCTCCGTCATAATTGTCTTTCGTAATATATGTACAAAATATAACAGTTAAATTCGTAGTGCAGAAAAAGTCAGCAAAATTCTATAGCTCAAAAAGCGGATCAAGAATAGAGATCAAGAGTAATAAAATTGCAACCGAGACTTAATAAAGTATTCTACATAATTGCATTATTATTATTGATTTCTGTCTTGTTTTGAGCCATACAATCTTCCTAACTTCAATTGTAACACGAATTTCATTTGTACACCCACGATGTATTCTTGTTCATTGAACTGTTGCATTATTTTTCTTATGGAAAACCGATCGTTTGGAATAACAAATCTTCGTTGACTCATTACCCCTCCAGTAAATGAATTTTCATAGGAATAATGAAACGCAACGGATCTTTTATTTCTCTGTAATTTAATAATAAACATAATCGTCACCATATCTAATACAATTTTACAATCTCTTAAAATTTTACAACTGTATCGATTTGTATTTATAAAAGAATTAATTATGTTACAAGCGATAAAACACTTTTAATAATAGTGTTATTTCACAAATAACACACGAACCGCGTCATGATTAGAAAGGAAGCCGATGACTCGCGGTAAACTTACAAAACGAAGGTGATATGTCTTGTTTTCGCTTTAAATTCGTTAAACTTCACACGTATGTTCATTTTTTACCGATTCCCATTCTATCGAAGCTGTTATTACCGACTAACAGGTACGCATATCAATCACGAGGTGCTGATGATTATTTGAAAATAGGAAAAAATGTGGCTGAAGGATGTGCATGACGACGCCTTACTGGCTGCGAATTTTGTGAACTCGCGACGCAGCGTCCAAAACGAGTAAGTTCCTCGTTTTTTCTCTTGTGTTAGAAATTTGTCCGTTATCAAGATCAGTCTATAAGCTATCATCTATATCGTTGACGTAAGAGATATAATAACATACAACCAGTATTAGTTATTTACGAATAAATGTTGAGTATTATTAATATACACCAGTGTCGATTTTTATTCGCTTTTAACGTACCTCATCTAATGTCACATTGAAAATTTACCATGTTTAATGCTCCCGTTAATTTCTAAAGTTTCATTCTGTCAAACGAACTTCAGTTATTACAAGTGGGAACTAGGTACACTTTGGTATAACTTAATTAAGAGGGTATTCATCTGAGACACGTGAAAATTATCAGTATCATTGACAACTTTTGAAGTGAAAATTACGAAGTAAATCATAATTGTATTTGTAGTCATTTATTGTACATATTAGGATTACAAACGTAATTTTTCAACAAAGTGACTGCACTTATTTCACAATATTCTTTTGCAATATGTGTTTTTATGATGATCATTTAGCTAGGGTGTTACGATTGTTACAATATGATATAGATCAGAATACAAAAGCAAAGAAACTTCAATGCAACCATTTTATTGGAGTATTTTATTGGAGTTTATTGGACAGTATTTATATTTTTGACAATATGTACGATAGATTAATCGAAATAGATTTTCGATTTATTTTATAATTTTCTTCCAGAAATGTTGTCGAAGATAGACATAATTACCACGCATCCGGGATGAATCTACTTTACTCTCATTAATGTCAATAATATTTAATATAGATCGAAAATACATAATTCAGATCGATCTGGTAACATTGTTATCCGTCTCTTGTTATTAAAGAGACTTTATGTAATCGAAAGATTTCGATTCAAAGAATTGAAATGCATAAATTATGTGAAAAATATTGAAGCAAAGAGAAGTTGCGTTACTTCGTTAACCATTATCATCGATTTAATAAATTATTCTTTATTGTAATTAAGTGCACCGTCGTTGAAATTGTGAATCTTACATACATAGATACGATTATCGATCGGATAACATCAATCGCTATTTTTTAAAGTTGAGTTGATGGATATAATAAATCTTTTCTCGTCTTACTTATTCAACACTTCGTCCCCTATCCTATCTTGCATATATTCTTATAATTTTTTTGCAAATCTCTAGTAAATACTGTATCTTTAAAATGTATAACATAATCTTTATTAACAATTAAGTTTTCCATAAGTTTATATTTGTTATGTGCTATGAAGGAAGTTAGTTTTACTTTATTTTTTATCTCAAGCGTGTATTTTCTTCATAATTTTAATACAAAGCAAAAATATTTGCAATCAATAAATGCGGAATCTTTGTTAAAATACTTGCAAAGAATAGAGATTTGATAACATATACAGAATCGAATAATATTCAAATGTGGTCGGTGACAACATTCTTTTTTATTTTAAATTAAAAAAAAAAAAAGTTTCTATACCATAACGGTAATAACAATTGAAATAGATTATTCATAGCCTCCAAATAAATCTTTTTCTGTATGATTGTATTAAAATGGCGCAGAATATTTCATTAACACGAAAGCTTTTATTTAAAACAAAAATGAATGATTCAGAAGATAAAATAGACGCAGCGAGGAGAATTAGCGATTCCGATATAATAAAAATTCCACGTATATCGATTCATTCAGATGAATTAATTGCTACTTCAGAAATCTTTCTTAAAGCTCGGGAAATTGCTGTAAACAGGTTTGATCTAATTCTAAATAAAAAATAAAGTTAATTTCGAAGAAATTCGATTTTCCAAATAATTGTTTTTTAATTAAAGATTTAAGGAAGAAGCTCCGTTCTGTTAAGCTCTGATATTTATCATTTTTATAATTCACAACTGTGACAAACTAATAAAAAATATATTTTTCATATCTTCATAAATGAATGCTTTAATTCATTAAATGTGACCACGCAGAAAATAAAAAAAACGAGCGATTAATATTTATTATCATTTACTTTTGTTACAGAATTTTTGTGAATCGTAGCCTTCATTTAGAAAATATCAAGTTCTATGGATTCGACATGGATTACACGTTAGCAGGTAAATAAAAACATATATTATTTCTTTTATAATAATTGAATTTAAGAAAATGTATCTTACAAAATTAAAAACGTACTTTTATTACGTTGTAATATTATTAAAACATTATTTGAAATATTTCAGAATATAAGTCGCCACAGTACGAACAACTGGGTTTTACACTGTTGAAAGATCGTCTAGTGTCCCTGGGATATCCACAGGAAATTAAAGCATTCGAATATGATCCCAGTTTCCCGGTGCGGGGACTTTGGTTCGATACTCTTTATGGGAACCTCCTTAAAGTGGATGCCTATGGAAACATCTTAGTTTGCGTTCACGGTTTTGAATTTTTGAAACAGTAAGTCCTAGCACATAACTTATTTGTAAACTGAGGATTATATATATATAAACATGACACATAACATGATTTGATATTGTAACAGACGTTTTATTTTGAATATTTTATATATCTTAGCTTGTTATGTACATTCTATGTATTTTTCCATCTTCAAATTTCCCATAAATGTATAAAAATCCACAGTCTACTTATTTCTAATTTTAAAAAGTAGACGTAAATTATTTAACACATTTTTTCTTATATGTTTCAGTTCACAAGTATATGAACTTTACCCGAATAAATTTTTACAATTAGACGAGTCCAGGGTATACGTGCTCAATACATTGTTCAATCTTCCTGAGACATATTTATTAGCCTGTTTAATAGACTTTTTCACGAATTCACCGCAATACTCGCGAGAAAAGACAGGGGTAAAAGAGGGAGAGCTTACGATGAGCTTTAAAAGCATATTCCAAGATGTACGAAACGCTGTAGATTGGATACACCTTCACGGTAATTTAAAAACGAAAACTATTGAGAATTTGGACGAATACGTGAAGAAAGACAAGAGATTGCCGATGTTTCTTAATAGAATCAGAGAAAGCGGAGCAAAAATATTTCTTTTAACAAATAGCGACTACGTTTTTACTGATAAAATTATGACTTATCTTTTCGATTTTCCACATGGTGCAAAGGTATTTAATTTTAATTTTAATTTATAAAAATCTGTTTTTTAATATGCGCAAATTATTTTAAAAAATTAATTGTTTCAAAGCCTGACGAACCGCATAGAAATTGGAAAACGTATTTTGATACCATAGTAGTAGATGCTAGGAAACCATTATTTTTTGGAGAGGGTACCATTTTGCGGCAAGTAGATACCAAAACTGGAGCTTTGAAACTTGGAACACACAAGGGTCCACTTCATACAGGTATTTGATAAAATATGTTTTTATAAAATATGAAAAATTATTTTTGTTTAATTTATATTAAATTAACGCTATTAAATAAATTTATATAAACAAATTATAATGAAACGTTCTGTGTAAAACAGGAGAAGTTTACTCAGGAGGTTCCTGTGACGTATTCACCGAATTGATAGGTGCAAAGGGTAAAGACGTATTATATGTTGGTGATCATATCTTCGGTGATATATTGAAGAGTAAAAAGATCAGAGGATGGCGAACATTTTTAATAGTGCCTGAACTGGTACAAGAGCTTCATGTTTGGACGGACAAATGTCAATTATTTGCGGAGTTACAGAATTTAGACGTTATGCTAGGAGAAATGTACAAGTAAGAAAAAATTACTGTAATTAAGATTATAATAATTTATTTATTTATGAATTCTAGAATCATTCCTTTTTTCTATACAGAAATTTAGATAGCAGCACAAAAGAAAAACCTGATATTTCCAAGTTGCGAGCATCTATAAGAGACGTCACGCACAAAATGGATTTATCTTATGGAATGATGGGTTCATTATTCCGCAGCGGGAGTAGGCAAACCTTTTTCAGTAGTCAAGTAGTAAGGTATGCTGATCTTTATGCAGCAACCTTTTTAAATCTCATTTATTATCCATTCTCATACATGTTTCGAGCTCCTGCTATGTTGGTAAGTTAATTAAGACTTTTTATTTATTACTGTAAAAATTTTTAATTTTTATTTGATTGAATGTTTTTATTTCATATTGTTAAGATGCCTCATGAGAGTACAGTTGCTCACGAACAGAGATTTGTTATGGAAACACCAATGATTAGTCGTTCTCGAACATTCAAACTTACTGATGAAGAAGAAGAAGAGAATAAACCTACTGTATGTATTGAAAAGTTTGCTTTCTACTTTAATATTATTTGTATGTGTATACAGAACATAATTTAAAGTGTTTATGTTACTAATTATTAGAAAACTTTGTACGTGGATTGCCCGAATAATCAAATACCACACCCAAGGCCAGAAACTCCACGTAATGTGACGCATACCCATGATGAAGATTGCAGTGATGAAGACAGTGATTCTCAGAAACAAGCAAACCATATAAGATCGTGTACGAGGAATTCTAATTGTAAATGAATGATTTTCATTGACATTTTATTTGATTACATTTTGTTCTTGCATTCTTTTCTGACCATTTACTGATATTATGAAAGGATTCAGTAAGAAGAAATCTTGCTATATAAATATTTATGTTTAAAAATCTTGATCAAATCTATTGAAATTAATCAATAATATATCTCATTCCTTTGTTTGCATGACAAAAATTATTGTAATTGCGCCAAGATTCCATCACATTTATAAAATACATATTCCAGAATGATTATAATATATAATAATACATATAAAGGGTAAGGGTAAAAAACGAGGAATGTTAATTTTTCTTGATTTTCCATTTTATAACACATTGTTATGATTTTATAGATTTGTAGTTCTCATAAAATTATAATGTTCAAAATGTCGCCATAAGATAGCATTACAAATTTGATGTGCTGGCTAAAAACGGAGAATATCTACTCTGTACTGGAATGAAATATGGATGAAAATGATGAATATTTTATTAATTATTCTTTTTTATGATTTTTAAGTAAGATATAAACTTAATTTTATGGACAATGCAGTTGAATTCATTGAATATTGTTCCTTCTCTAGTGGACTAAAATATTAAAACTTAATTTTTTCATTAAAGTTATTTCATGACATTCTTAGTTTCTTCCCCTTATCATTATGGAAACTAAATTTTTTTTATCATACAAAATACGAGTCAACAAGTTACAAACTATAAATTATTATAGACATCGGCGTAAATTAGTTTACATATATATATTCTTTCGTTGATTTAATTCAATATTTATTTAAATATATGTAAAATAGTACAAGGTATAACAAAAAGATTTAGGTACCCATATACAAGTTCATAAGTTAGTACAGTTGAACCTCGTTTATTCGAACATGTTGGGGGACAAAACAGTTCGGATAACCTAACAATTCCAATAATAAACATTCACACAGAATAAATATTTATATGTATTATGAAATTACGCTCGACCTATTTCGGATAATTGGGGTTCAGCATTAACTTCTTTAGATAAACAAAGTTCTACTGTATATTGTATATTGGACTAGAACCTATTCAAATATTATATAGTTATTCATCTATTTATATTAATAACGTATTTTTTATAAAGGACAATAGAATTGATGTTTTATTGATTATTAACAACACAATAACGTTTTTTGATTGTATGTTATTTTCAATGTGAATGATTCTCGCACAAGAAATTGGCGTTTATAGAGATGTTAAATAGATACAATATGGAAGAAATATATCCTGATATTGAATTTTTCTAGTAATGTGCATATTATACGTTTTGTAAGTTCAATCTTATACAATATAATTATAAACTCGTTATGTATTGTATATAAGTGTTATAATTATTAAAAATAGTGTAAGTTTGAGTAGTAGGCTAGTCTTTTTACATGAAATTTTAATTATACAATGAGAATGATATAGTAAAATTTAAAGTAAAAAAAATTGATTTGAACTGTTATTCATTTTTTGTTGTATAAATTGGATACATATAAAATGTGCTTTTAGTTCTTTGTATCTATATAAATGTATAACTTTATTATCATCAAACAAAATTTGGAAGTAAAAGATTACTAAACTGTTTTGCAAAAGATAAACCCCCATATTCATTATATACATATATACAAATCAAAGAACAATATAATTTGTACAACTCATAAATACTGTAAACTAGAAACTTCATTTTATGCTCTCATTTGCAAATTTCAATCGATGTTGTAATTTATGAAATGATTTGTATTATGTATAAAAATGAAAGTTTTATTCTTTTCTCAATGAAGCAGGATATATCAATAACGATAAAAGAAATAAACATTGTGCATTAAAATTATTTAAATCTCATAGCTAACTCAAAAATTTACTTTATTGTCAATAATTTATGTGATTGTTGAAAATATTTGACTGCAATAAAAATAAATAGTTGTATTTATTTATTATACAGTATACAACACACACACACACACAAACATATTATTACCCATGGTGCTAGATTTTTTCACAGCAAGCTTTTGTTGTAAATGTAAGTAAAAAATGATAACAGTTATCTTGTGTGTAAAAGTTAAAAAATATGTACTAAATCTTGTTATCATGCAATATAATGGTAGAACATAAGTTACACATCAATCAAAATAAAGATACAATAACTGCAAATGTTATATTTATTTGAACATGACTTGTGCTGTGTATAGAAATTATCATATTTTTTTAAACACTATTTGTAACAATGATTTTATAAGAAACTTTAATTTTATTTCTCACATTAGCAAATCTGCTAGATATTCTTCAAATTCCTCCTCTCTTGTTTTTTCCAAATTTTCAATTGGTTTTTCTTTCCAAATTTTAGATTCATCTTCATCTTTTTCTGTATCTTCAATTAGTTTTCCAACATTATTTGTACCTTTATCCTCTTCAATTTTAATTGGAATTGTTGATGTACTAGGCCTACTACTGGGTGTTTCAATATTTGTACCTAATCTCTTTAATGTTTTATGTTTCTTTGCTTCACGTTTTTGAGATCTATAATTCAACCTTATAGAACATTCAGGGCACAGTCCTTAAAGTACATATCGATAATAAGCCTATATTCCAAATGTAACAACTTAAACAAACTATAAAACGACTTACTTAATTTGACAAGAGCATTTTTCTTTTGATCATGCTCTATATAACCAAAATTTACTTCCCAAGATTTAAGGTCTTCCTTTTCTTTACATCTTTTATTTCCACATTCAAACTGTCCCTTACCAACAATAACTTCCTTTTCTGTTCTCCATCTTAAGGCAACCTATTTAATATTGACCTCCAGGATTTAATTTTACAATACTTCATTATATATTGAAATGTATATTATAATCTACCTTATTTTGTTTGTAATATGTTAAGTCAGCTATACAGTATTCTTTAAACAATTTGTCATAATATTTCTTTGCCAAACGAGCACCCCATGTTTCTGGTTCATTATCTTGATCCCACAGAAATCTATGGTTTTCTCTAATAACGTCATAGTCAGTCTTATCTCGGGACCTCGAAACACAGGCCGAAACATCAAGAACTGCTTGTTTTAGAGTTTACAAAGCTTTCATTTTTTTTTTAATTGTTTATTTCTATACAATACACATTTCTTTTAAATACCCTTCTAATATTAATATTTATAACATTTGGTAAAAATGCTTTTTTACCAAACTTTCATATTTTAAATAAACATAAGTTAACTTATATACATATATATTTATTTCTCCATCCATACATTATAGATTTTGTTAAAGTTAACTTCAACTTACTAATTATGAGACGCCAATTTAATATATTAATAATACAATATGGTTATGATATCAAGTTATAATATATGAAAACCAATTAAAAAATTTAACATACGTGTCCCGTTTCAAAGATGACACTGAACCTCCGTATAATGTGAAATAATCATTTATAAGTTTTTTGTGTCTGTCATAAGCTGACAAATAAGCGTAAGCTGGAAACATGTTTCTTCTTAGCACAGACTGGTTTTATTTCTAGTTCGATGTGTAACGATAAAGTATTAGTTAAAATGTACACGACACTACACGAGATATTTCAATCAAAAGGAATCAATGATAAGAACAACAAATATTGTTTCACTAGACATAAATATATAATTCACATTCTCTTTTCAGAAAATACATTGATATCAGATATTCGAAATTACATGGATACATAGACATACACATGTATTCCTTACACTATTATGAAGTACTTTTAAAAATGGCGTTGCAGTGGAGAGTAGCGCCATTATAATAAATTCAACAATGAGAAAAACAGAAATTCTATATATTTATAAATAAAAATTCCCAAAAATTTGACACTATTTTATTGTGCATTCTATATTATTTTAATACAACTTTGACTTGTTTTATATTTTAATACTTTACGTAATTAAACATTGATTAAAGTAATTCAATGTTACGAATTTACATTACTTTATTATCATTTACATTTTTTTTATCAGCACATTTTATCACTCAATATTGCCCAACTATTGTGGATTTTTCTCTGCATATTAAATACACTTCTCTTAAGTATAGTATTGCATTTCTTTTATAAAAAAAAAGAAAATAAAAGTAGAATATATTAATATGTACATTTTTAAAGTAATGATGTTTAAAATTGTCAGTAAAAATAATGTAATTAATTTTTCTGTAAAAAAGATAAGATCAATTAGTAACTTTATAAAAGTAGTTGAAGTTGGACCTCGAGATGGATTACAAAATGAAAGAAATACTGTCCCAACCAAAGTCAAAGTTGAGTTCATTAACAAACTATCAGAAAGTGGATTAAAGAACATAGAAGTTACCAGTTTTGTGTCTCCAAAATGGGTTCCCCAAATGGCAGACAATGCAGAGGTATACCAAAAGATTAACAAGAAACCAGATATTTCTTATCCAGCATTGGTACCAAACATAAAAGGCTTGGAAGATGCATTGAAAGTAAATGTAAAAGAAATAGCTATCTTTTTGGCTGCGTCTGAAACTTTTTCAAGAAAGAATATCAACTGTTCCATTGATGATAGTATGAAAAAAGCTAGAGCAGTTATTGAAGAAGCCTTAAAATATGATATTAAGGTCAGAGGATATATATCATGTATCATTGGTTGTCCTTATGAAGGTCAAATTCAAGCAACAGTTGTAGCCAATTTAGCTACATTCATGTTACAATGTGGATGCTATGAAATTTCTTTAGGAGATACTATTGGTGTAGGATCACCTAACAAAATAAAGAATGTATTACATGAATTGGGATATGTATCAAATGACATGCATAAATTTGCAATTCATTGTCATGATACTTATGGACAAGCGCTAGTAAACATTTATGCTAGCCTTGAACATGGAATAAGAACTTTTGACTCATCTGTAGCTGGTCTAGGAGGTTGTCCATATGCAGTCGGAGCTTCTGGAAATGTTGCTACGGAAGATTTACTCTATTTTTTACATGGGCAAGGTTTAGAAACTGGAATAGATCTTAATGAAATAGTAAAAATAGGAGAATTTATCAGTAATGAGCTTCAAAGACAAAATCAATCCAAAGCAGGTGTTGCAATTCTAGCGAAAAAATGCTAAGACTGTAACTGTTTTAACAATACCTTGAAAAAAAAAAAAAAAATAGAATAACGAAGAATATGAATATGTAAAAAGAGCATGGATGGTATTTCATACTTATTAAATTTTAATGATTTTTTTAAATCTTGTATACACAATCCATAGAAATATGGCGCAACGATTGAACACACTACGATGTGTTACTTTCGTAACTAGCTATACGTTCTTTATGATATTAAGAACATACATATAAAGCCGATTTTATTAAAAAAAAATACATTATAATACACGACAACAGAATGACACACAGGATTTGATTCACATCTCACAGAGAACCTATGTTACGAAATATTCGATAGTTCTTGTAATATAGCTTGTGTGTCTAACGTACTCAAATCTATCGATCCTCGAGTATCAATTACAACTCCAGTTACCTAAAAGATAATCATGCCATGACAAAAACATCTAAAATCATAATTTTATTTAATTGAGCATTACCATTTCCTCAAAGAATGCAACATGATTAGGTTTCTCAGAATATCTTTCATATTGGTCTAAATTATCTTGCAATTTTAAAGTAAGGCTATCATAATTTTGTATTATGATAGCTAAAATTTGTTGTTCTGTTGGAGTGGACAAACTTTCACTAGCTAACCACGCTGCTATTTTTGGTGGAAAATGATTAACTATGTCTCTCATATTCACCAAACAATTTGTCAATTTTAATGCATGTTCTTTATACTCGTAAGATTCGCTTGTTGAATAACGGAGAGCTTGAACATATAAATAAAGTATTTTTATTATTAACTATTATATGACTGAAGCAATAAAATATATGAAAGTATTTGTTTAATATATATACCCATTGCATTCAAATTTGTGAAAATAAGCCTCATTCGTATTATTTCGTAAAATAATTCGTCATAACTGCTAGGGGAGGATAGGAATGTATCTCCGTATGTAATAAACAAATTTAAGATATTCACAACCTAAAAAAATTAAATTCATTTTTTAAATTTATACTTGATACAAAAATTAAATAAATCATTAATTTACCTGAATAGCTAATGGAAAGATATTCATTTTCTTAATAAGGTGGCTTTCATGA
The DNA here is from genome assembly GCA_014737395.1 of Bombus waltoni. Taxonomy (NCBI): domain Eukaryota; kingdom Metazoa; phylum Arthropoda; class Insecta; order Hymenoptera; family Apidae; genus Bombus; species Bombus waltoni. The sequence continues at coordinate 1,106,203 of JACXII010000067.1, read as the reverse complement.
GTTGTTAAAAATTTAAGTAAATTAATTAGTGCAGTCCAAAGATCTCTCCATTGATATCCAAGCCTAACTCTACATCTTTTTTGGTAACAAAGCAACCTCTGTAGAACTCCAATACATTGATGATAAAGTTCCAATGGAAATTTTTTCATCATATGCGATGTAACAAATTCGACAAGTAAATCTACAATATTGTAATAATTATTTAAACGATTCAAACTTTTGTATTAGATACATATGACAGTTATATATACCAAGTAAGGTAGCTGCTAATGGTTGTGCTGGTGCTGTTTTATCTTGTATCTTTCTATGATGCATGGGTACTCTATGGAGTTGTACTCTAAATGCCAAATTTGCATCATGCATTAAACTGTTTGCATATTGATCCTCGGCAATACAACTTAATATGAGGAAGCACAACTTAACATTATTCATTATTGCCTCTGTTCTGATCACCTGCATAACTATTGAACTGAAATAATTCAAATTTCTTATAATAAAAAATATAACACATTGACGCGTATTATTATTTTTACAGCATCAAATACTTCGCTCCTCACCAATATTGTAAGAATGTAGCCAACAAATTAAATGGCTGAGCCATCACGTCAGATAGTTGTGTTCCGGGAGCTACCGCATTTGGTCCCAATGTATTATTTGGAGAAGGTGGTGCACTAGTATCACTTTGTGTGTATGCCAAAGTTGTTACAAAATTACGATTTAAATGTGTTGCTTCATAAAGTGCTAATAACAATGCATTATTTGCACGGACTTGTTGCGTTTTCGCTTCCTCTTCTCCAACGAACATACTTCCGACTATACTAGTTAAAGAAGATAACCAGGATGCTTGTATTTCTATACAATATAATTTTTATTAATACATTTATAATAAATGATTTAAAAATATGATTATGAATGTTCTATACCTGCTCTTTGTTGAACAAACTGTCTGCAAAAGTCCATCAATGAACTTGATATAACTTGCCCATAGCCATTAAGAGCTAATTCATCATCTAAAATCGATAACTTAACAATATAAGGATTTGCCCTTTCATGCTTTCTATAATTGACTAGAAGTGTTAAAAGTAACACTGCGTCATGTCCGTGACGACTTCTAGCTGTTGTATCTCTTAAAAGCTATATAAAAAAATAGAAAACATTAATGCTTTTAATGGGAATCATTATCAACAATTATAGTACTCATATTAAAGTAACACCTACTTGAACCAGAGATTCAAAAACACTATTAAGCATAACATATTCCAACAAAGTGTTCTGACTAACATTGTCCATGCCAGTTACAATAATTAACAATAATTTCAAGCATAAAGCTTTTAAACTATCAGGGTATTCACCTAGAATCATGGGAAATTTTAATAATCGGTTTGTTTCTTTCGAAAAATTGTAAATTATTTAAATGTTAAATGTATATTTGAATCTTTGATTTCTTAACATAAATGAATTAGTAATTACCTATGTATTAATATGGACATACCTGTTAAGAAGTTATTACAATGTTGCATTAATGTTGTCATCCTCTGTTCTGCAGAATCAAATCCTACTAAGATATCTATTAAATTAAATCCACAATCACCTTGACTAGCTTTTTTATACATGGACTGAATAACAGCTGCTAGAGTTTGCAAAGCATATACAACTCTGAAAGGATGTTCATCAACTAATGTGTCCACACAATGACAGACTAAAGCATTTAAGTTTTCTCTGCTTGCATTTAACTGCTCTGTAGTCATATGTAAAATTTCACTTTCAATATGTGGAACCTAAAAATAGAGGAAAGAACATGTATTGTTAAAACAATTAAATACTGAATGTGAATTTAACCACAAGGTACTTAATATAATGATTCATTTGTTTTTTCTTTGACAGAAAAGATTCATCAGAAAATTTGTTGTCAATAAGAAGTACTAAAAATTTTCATTTTATTCAATTTACTTAAAAATTCTTTTTACTGAAAGAATGATATTCCAAACTTATGATTCCAGTATTTAAAAACTGACTCTTGTTTATATAAATGTCTTAATACATCATGTTTGGTAAATTTGTTACAAAATTAATACAAGTGAGTGTAAAAGCATGTTACGAATGTATATCTATAATTCAACAATGTTATTTATATTTATTTAATGTTACAGTCATTGCCAACATGGGAAGTAACTAAATATTATGGAAAAGTGTGTATATATCAATTAAAATGTTTAAAATATAGAGTTCAAACAAGTGAAGCATGGTTTAATTTCAAATGCAAATTTATGCCAGGTAGTTTGCGTAAAGAAATAGAATGTGAAGATTATGTTGAACCCAAAGGTACATATTAAAAATCAGAAATACATATTGTATTTTTTTCATAAAATTATATTTATAAACTTATATATAAAATAAAGTTAAATTTATAAACAATAACTACAAATAAACTTCCAGTTAACAATGAGTCTAAACAACAGAAAGAACAACCAAAAGTGTCATCCAAGACAGAATCGCAAGATAAAGTTCAATATAATGCAAAGGATCACAGAAGTGTACCAACTTCACTCAAGGAATTAAAAGATAATTACATTATAAATGAATTAATAGATTCAAAAAAGCAGAAAAAGCAAGGGAAGAAGCAATATCAAGAAAATAACAAATATCCTATACATGAAGACTATGTGACAAAGAAAGAAAGAAAAGTACAATTTAATTATAATTTTTACTATTAATGAATTCTTTTTCTTTTAATGAAAAATTTTAATTACAGGTGAAACGTGCTCAATGATTTTCATTAGTAGAGTAGAAGAATTTTTAGTTTGGAATCACTGCGACATTTTCTCAAAATCACAAAAAAGTTTCAGAAACATTTATCTTTTATTAATTGTATTTGTATATAATATTAAATAATGTTTAATATTTGAAAATAATGAAGGTACTGACCATAGGTTTAATTAAGAACAATTCATTCCAAAAATTTGGATGAGCTAGCGTTAAATCCTCTCCTTTGAAAAAACTTTCATAAATAGGTACAAGTTTTCCTTTATGTTGGCGTTTGGAGCCAGAACCGCTCCGTTTTCTCATAGCCATTGCCATAATTGATTATTCAATTTTTATCATTTCCTTTACCTAAAAAAAGTACATTGTTTTCAATAATAATTATATTCAGAATTTGTACAATCTCATAAATTTTAAATACATTGTTTTATATAATAATATATTGCTTTATTTACAATTCGTAAATTCTTATCTTTCAATACACCTCGATATACCTATAACCTCTGTACTGAATTTTCGATGATTTTAAATGAATAAATAATATTTTGATAGATACAACATCTTTCAGATAAAAATATTTATGTAATTTCATGTTTTAAAATTGTAAAAACATGTAACAATAAAAATTTTGGAAACAGGGACATCAAATATTTACTTACTAATAAAGCAGATAACTTCCTGATGTCATATAAGTGATTTCTGTATTATTTGAAAAGACAATACTATAAGTATGTTTTTTCAACACTATTATTCTTGCTTATCTAATTTTTGAGGGGTTTCATTGAGACGAGGCTCTAAGTACTGAAAATGAAATAATGACGCAAATAATTACGAAAACATCCATGCACAAGAATGACAGGGAGCCATCATGGAATAAAAAATTGATATATACATAACATACATATCATGAACATATGTCCATGATACACATTATACTTGTTGCAATATCTCCGTTCAAAACTTACATCTTAAAGATAAGATCAAGTTCATATATACATAATGATTTGCTTATATAAATCATTAACATATAGTTCCTTAACATACGATTAAATACGTAATTCATTATTACACACATATGTATACACGGTTCATTTAATTTATGAGAAAACCTGGTACTATTTGCATACTATTGTGTCAACTATAAAATATAAAAATTTCGAACTATGATTTTACGCTCGAGGCTCTTAAATCATCTAAGAAATAGGTTCTTATCATTTTGAATTTCATTGCTATATTTTGTAGTGATATTATAATATTTATATGTTAAAAATATTAATAATTCTATATTAATAAATAACAAATTAAAGTTATCTTATTTTATAATGAAATAAAATATTATATAAATGTGATAAAAATATTAATTATTTTAGATCTTTGTCACCAGCGACAAGTGTTTATATCCATTACTACTTTGAACCATTTAGGCGATACTCATTTTATAAAGAACAGTATATTAAAGAAAATAGAGTTAAATATAATTCTTATGCAAAATATACAGCATACATTACTGTTGCCACATCTATATTAGGTTTATATTATTACACATTTTATAAAAATGCTCAAACTTTGAATAAGAAACCTACTTCATGTGGAGAGTTTAGAGCAGATTTAAAAACATACAATCTAGAAGAAGTAGGCAAACATGATAATAAACAAAATCGGATTTGGGTAACATTTAAACAAGGAGTATATGACATAACAGATTTTATTGAAAAACATCCAGGTGGTCCTTCTAAAATAATAATGGCAGCTGGCAGTTCAATCGAACCATTTTGGGTAATTTTTGCTAACCATAATACAGAAGAAATATATGAGCTCCTTGAATCAATGAGAATTGGAAACATATCTAAGGATGATGCAGCCTCTAATGCAATTGGTGAAAATGATCCATATTCAAAAGAACCCATAAGGCACAAAGTTTTAAAGATAAATGGAGAGAAACCCTTTTGTGCTGAACCACCACCTTCTTTATTGATTGAAAGTTTCATTACACCAATGTAAATTTGAAAATAATTTTTATGAATTTTATGTGTCAAACAATTTATTTTTAAGATATCATTTCACTTTAGGGAAACATTTTATGTAAGAAATCATCTTCCTGTTCCTGAAATAGACTTGAAGACTTATAGTTTAGAATTAGCTATAGAAGAAGTAATAAAAAAGACTCTCAAATATGAAGACATAAAGAAATATCCCAAGTACACAATAACAAGCGCTATAATGTGTGGAGGAAATAGAAGATCAGAAATGGCACAAGTGAATTGACATATTCTTCTTCTTTTTTTTAAATATTTTATATTTTTTATTATGCATTATATTTTCTTTAATTTATCACAGGAAAAACAATTGAGAGGACTTAGTTGGGGTGTAGGTGCTGTTGGTAATGCTACATGGACTGGTGCAAGACTATGTGATGTATTGAAAGATTTAGGAATTAATGAGGATAATTACAATCATATACAGGTATTAATATATAAACGAAAAAAAGGTTTTTTTAAATATTAAAAGTTATAAAAAAATATTTAGAAATATAAATAATTTCATGGAACAAGTTTGAAGGATATGACTTAGATCCTTCTGGTACACCATATGGTGCAAGTATACCCATTAGCAAAGCTATGGACCCTAGAGCAGATATAATTTTAGCTTATGAAATGAATGGGCAACCAATACCAAGAGATCATGGTTTTCCAGTTAGAGTAATTGTGCCAGGTGTTGTGGGCGCTAGGAATGTAAAATGGCTTGGTACTGAGTAATAAATATAATAATCAAACAATAAAATAATTTTGTAAGCTTCTCTGTAATTTTTATAGCCAGAATAATTGTTTCGAAAGATGAAAGCCCATCACAATGGCAGCAAGGTGATTATAAAGGTTTCTCACCCAGTACTGATTGGGATAATGTAGATTTTTCTAAGGCGCCTGCTATACAGGAAATGCCTGTGATTTCTGCAATTTGCAAACCAGAACAAGCAGAAACGATCAAAGTAGTAAATGGAAAGACAAATGTGAAGGGTAAAGTATAGTTTTTAAGATTTCATTTATTTTTACATTATATTACATATATTACACTATAATTATACCTTGACCAAAACTTTTTTGCAGGATATGCTTGGTCAGGAGGAGGTCGAAAAATCATCCGGGTTGACATAACAAATAACCAAGGTAAAACTTGGTATACGGCTGATTTAAATGCGGAAGATAAGAACGCTAAAGAAGGTCGATATTGGAGCTGGACATTGTGGAGTATAGATCTCCCTGTTGAAGAGGGAAGTAAAGAAATAGAAATTTGGGCAAAAGCTGTAGACGCGTCATATAATGTCCAACCGGAAAGTTTCAAAAATATTTGGAATTTACGAGGTTTCCTTTGTAACGCATATCACAGAGTTAAAGTTAAACTAGAACACTAGAGTTTATAATAACAACTCAATAAAGTAAAAACTTTTGTACTTGGTCAGAAATAAATAACAATTTCTTTTTATTACAAAATATGTGTTTGTAATAAATGCGCCTTTTACAATAGTATAATGTATTTCATATTCTTAAATCCTAATATCTTCTCTATTGAAATAACTAGATATGTCACCCAAAGGTATTTGACAATTTGTTGAACTATTTATATCATGAACTTCAATCAAAGGTGGAGATTGCATTGCGGATTTACCAATTATAATAACATATGGGAATCCTGTTATGCGGGCGTGCATAAAACGATTTCCAATAGTTAAGTGTGTTCTGTCATCAAGTATAATATCGATATTTAATCGAGTTAAAACCTCTATTATGTCCTCCACATATTGTAATGCGCTTTCTTCCTTACTACCTGCCTGTAAATTATGAGTTTTTAGTATTTATTGTTTGTAAAAAATATTGTACAGTGTATACCTTTGGTGGTATAATACAAATAGTATATGGTGCTAAATATTTTGGCCATCGTAATTCTTCTTTGGTAGATAATAATTCAGTCATGACTGTAAAAATACGACTCAAACCAAGCCCATAACAACCCATTACTAAAGGTTTTGATTCGTTTTTCATCCTCACTATTACCTCTAAAGGTATTGTATACTTTGTATCTAGTAGAAATGTATGTCCCACCTTGAATAAAAAGTAATCATTTATTAAAGAATCTCAGATTAGTTCGAAAATTAATTTTTCCCATTACCTCAGCAGTTCTACTTTGCTTGAGTTCACTCCCACATTCCGGACAGTGTGATTCCTTGCATATTGCTTTATTAATGCTGTACTGACAAGATAAGCATGTATAAACATTATCTTCGCCAATACTACTTATATAATGATATTCATGAGACATTGAACCTCCAATTAATCCTGGATCACCAATAGCTGCAAATATGAGTAATATTAATAAAAGAAACCTTAATTGCATTATTTATTTCATTACCTTTTATATATGTTATTCCTATTTTCTTAAATATATTCTCATAAGTTCTGCATACTAGTGCATATGTTTCCTTTGCTCTATCCAAATCTATATCAAATGTGTACAAATCTTTCATGATAAATTCTCTACTTCTCAAGAATCCCAATTTTGGTTTTATTTCATCCCTCCATTTGTTAGAAATTTGATATAATCTTAGGGGAAACATTTTTGGTGATAATGTTCCTACTGATGATACTACAAAACAAATTGCTTCTTCATGTGTCTATAGAGACACAGTAAATTTATTGAAGTATTTTTTATTCTTTAACTTATTGATCTAATATCTGATACTTTCAATAATAATAATAATTATACTTACTGGACTAAGTATATATTCCCTACGAGATCTGTCCTGTACTTTAAACAATTCATTCATATTATCATCAAACCTATTTGATTTTTTCCATAACTGTGTGGATGTTAAAGCTGGAAGTAATAATTTTTGAGCTCCAATCTTTTCCATTTCTGTATCAACAAGTGCTATTAATTTATTTAAAACACGTAAGCCTAAGGGTAGGAATGCATACATTCCACTGGTAAGTTGCTTGATCAACCCATATTTAACTAAGTTCTGCAATTAATGATATAAAAAATATACATTATAATTAATAAATATTGAACAATACAAATAAAAACAAACGATAAAATAGAAAGAGTACTTCGTAGCTTTTCGAAGAAAGTTCTGTTTTTTTAGTGGTGGCAATCGTAGTTGTAGACGGTTGAAATAAATGCGATAATTTGTTTATATTATGAATCGGTACACGTGACATGTTAAAATAATCTTGGATAAAATATTGTGGTCAAACGCATATATGATACATCAGTGTATCTTACCAGTTAGCTTACGCTCTACGCATTCGCATCAACTACACATATTCTTAGTCGATGTTTTTAGCTCCAGTGATATACGGTCTGTAGATACACTAATCATGTTCGTGGTAGTGGTTAGAAAATTAGAAACAGACTAAACAATCCAAAGAATGACAGATAGATTCTCTCAAACTTTTCAGCTTTTAGGTTATTTTCTTTGATTTTAAATTCTTTTTCCATGATTGTTGCTTAATGCTGTAATCGCGAGTTTGTTGTCGGTTTGACAAAATTTCTCAACTCCTACAGTTTTCGTCAGAAAATGTAACACCACGAAATAGGGTCAAGTTGATCCGAAACAAATGGAATTTACAGTTGATGAAATGGAGGAAAAGAAATTAGAATTATCTCTTCAGGATAAAATTTTTTCTGAAAATGTCAATCAAACCGATTCCAGTGTAAGATCAGATGTTTCAATTGCAGGAGGTACGATTTAAGAAGTTTTATTTAACGAAAATATAATATAAATTATTTCTCGAGTTGCTGAAATAAAAATATTTCAAATAGCAACTGTTTGAAACTTCTAATATTGCTTCTTTGATTAACATTTTTAGATATTAATCTTTTAACTAAACAAGATATAAAAGTACATGAAGAAACAATGCCAATTCATGAGGAGCTTGTACAAGACAGCATTGCTGAAATTGGAACAGATTCAGTATTAGTAAAGAACAATGATGAAAAGAAATATCAATTGATAGAAGGAAACAATATTGATACGACTGTAAAAAATTCCACTTCTTTAAGTAATTTCACAAGTGAGTTTATAAAATGTCAGACATCAGTTGATACAATCCTTCCACAAGAGAAGTGTCTTCAAAAATCATCTTCTTGTAATGATATTAGATTACCTTCGACAACATTATATGATACATTGTTATGTACATCTTCAGATATAATTTCTAATTATAATATAAGGTCTGTATCATCAAATACAATATGTAATGATAAAGAAGAAATAATTTTTAATACTAAATTGTATATGGAAGGACATGAAACAAAATCGTTGAAAAATGTTGTTGGTATAGACACACATGAAAACTGTAAAGTTAAGGAAAATATTGGAGAAACGGAAGAAGAAGTATATCATTCTAATGCAAATGGAAAACTACTAGTAAATAATGGTCAAGCTCCAATAAATTCAGTTAAATATGAAAAGAATTTTAATAAAAAACAAAAACTGTGTGAAATTATCAAGGATACTAAGACACAGAGCAATGTAATATCTCGACCAACTTTGGTCGATGACAGCAGATTGGTGAAAATTTCACTGCCAGCAAATCCAATTAACATAATGCAATCAAATGCTCAGTTTTTAAACAAAAGTCGTAACTTTTTAAATTTTATTACAGAAAAATCAACAAACATTATGGAAAAAGCACTGTTACCACAGCATATAGCAATGAGATATAATTCAGTAATGAAATCTGTAGATAATATTTGTAATGAGAAAAAGTATACAGAAGAATCTTCTGGCATGGTATCCTCTTTGACAGGATCAGCATTCAATAATATATCAGATTCATTTTTAAAAACAAAAAGTATTTCTTATGTAACAAAAGGTGAAATGGATGCGCAAACTGTAGAAAATGAATATATAAAAAATGATGAGAATAAAAACACTTTGATGTTAAGTTCAAATGAAACTATAAGTGGAAATATTGAACAAAATAGTAAATATTTAATTACAAATGAATACACCTTTGATCAAAATAATGTTATTGATCATTCCTCTAAATTAAAAGATTCAAAACAATCAGAATCCTCTTCTATCAGTAACAATGTTAATAAAACAAATGACAATGTACTTTGTGCAAATACAAATAGAAATCACAATCTTAATTCTGTGGTATTAAATCCTGGAAGTAACAATACAGAGGAAGCTATTACTGATACAATATATCAAAAAGAAGAAGCAAGTGCTGATTTTGAAGAATCAAAACAGAGTTTGTTGCAACATCCAGTTTATCTTACTTTATTAAAAGACTATGCAGATTTAAAATCTAAGCACTTGAAGTTACAAGAGAAAGTTGAACATCTGGAAGAAAGGAATCGAATTTTGGAAGCAGAAAACAAAGGAGAGATCTCTTCTGTGCAAATAGAAACATTAGAAAAGACAATAAACAGACTTACATTTGAATTGCACACGTCATTTGAAGCACAGGAAATGTATAAAAAAGAATACAGCGCTGCAAATAAAGAAAGGGAAAGCATGGTAATGAAATACGCAGTTAGTGAGAAACAACTTATTGATACACAAAGGTACATCAAAATTTGTATAAATTTTATCAATATATTTTATTTTTTAATTATTTAATGTCTCGTTTATTTATTTTACTGTCATTAGAGCAAAGGAATTTGCAGAACGTAAAGTAAAAGAAATGACAATGCAACAAGAGACACTGCATAGTAAATTACGAGAAATGCAAGGAGAACGAGGTAGAATATGTAATATTCTAACCGGAAAACATCGCGAAGTAACTGACCTTCTGAGAGAAGTTGAAAAATTAAAGGAAGATGTAAAGATGAGGGATATAAAGTTACAATGGACTCAGAACAAATTGAAAAAAGAAATGGATTTACAGAAGGAAATTCAACAAAAATTAGACAAAGCCACGGTAATAACGCTAAGAGAAGGTAGTTCATTGTTTTGCATGTAATTTTATATCAGTTCTGTTTTTTTTTTGTAGATCAGGATCAACGAAATGAAGGAAGAATGCGAACAAGTCCGCAAAGAAACACAAGAAACAATGCGAAAATTTCAACAATCGGAAGAGAATAAAGCAGTTACATTAGATCAGCAATTAAAGGAACAACAGGCACGTTTAATTTTAGAAAGACACGTCACTGAGGATAAAGAAATGTTGAGGGTTCAATTACAAAAGGAAGTAGATACGTTGAAACACAGACAACAAGTTCTAATTGAAGAAAACAACACGCTTAGTTTAAAGATACAAGATTTTGAAAAAAATCGTTTAAACTATGAAAGTAATCTGAATAATTTGAAAATCATAACAGATCAACGTCAAAATGAAATTACAGAACTACTAAGTAAAGTATCTGAGTTAGAATCATTGAAAACTCAGCTTCAACAGTGAGTCTCACTCTTGTAAAATTATGATTTTAGTTTGTTTTATGTTTATCTTATTAGTAATTTGTTGTTTTTTTTAACATAGCAAAAACCAGTACTTAGCATCAACTGAAGTAGAGATCCAACATTTACGTTTGGCTAATGAAGAATTACAGGCTGATATGTCTGCATGCCAACAGAAAGAAGCAAAGATGTTGGACTTCACGCAAAAATTGACTGATAAAAATGTACGGCTACAATCGGAGTTTACAGCCATTGAAGCCAAAGCAAAACACTTAGAAGAAGAGCATGGACCGTTACATCAACGTATAAGTGAATTAATTGATAAAGTGAAAGCATTGGAAGAAAATCTTGCTCGAGAAAAGAAAGTGAGAATCGAAGAACGTGAAGTTTTAGAAAGGTGTCTTACAGAACAAACGCAGGCAGCGAAAAATCTTGCTCAGCAATTGGAAGACAGTCAAGGAGAAAATGCGGTGTTAAAGAGGAAACAACAACTAAGTATGAAGGAAATGACACGTGAGCTTCAACAGTGTCGGAAAAAATTAGATGCGTTTGAAACATCAATACCTTATAATTCGTTGAGTGGTGCATCTAGAACTGGATCAAATATTTCATTAAATACAGGTTTTTAAATATGAGATTTAAATATTTGTACATGTTTTGACATGTTATTGTGTTGATATTTATTATTATTATTATTATTATTATTATTATTATTTTATTTTATTATTATTTTAGCAGATGCTTTAAATGGTGCCTTATTCGATAACAGTATCAATGGTGACCAAAGTATTCAACCTACAGAGCCTAGTAGACAATTGTTAATAGATCGTATTATAAAGTTACAAGAGAGTAATGCTAGGAAAGCAGAAAAACTAGATTTCTTTGAGGAACATACTCGAATATTGGTTGAAGAATTGCAGAAGAAGAAGAAGATCATACAAACTTATATTTTACATGAAAATATTGGTGCCATGGGTGGCAATGAGAGAGATAAATACAAGGTAAATTTCATCTTCAGACTTTGGAATCTTGTAGATGTAGTGGAACTCCATTTATATGAACGAAATTTTAGTAGTGCCTGATTAATTGAACTTTAGCTATGTGACATACTCTCATGCTTTGTAATCAATACAAAGAAAGTTTACAACATTATTATGTATTTAAGAACAAATGTTTCTTGGAATCTTCTTATACGAACATGAGCTCTTATTAAGTGAATGAAAAGTCATAGGTAGTGAACAAAAATAGGGCATTTCCTATTATATGAACGATCTGATTATATGGACAAATTTGTTCCCCAAGAGGTTTATATGAACGGAGTTCTACTGCATTATAAATATTATGAATTTCATATTATATTACATTTCACTTTTTATGTACAAGCATATCAAGAGCAGGAGAAATGCAGTAAGTTTAACAAGAAAAATTTAAACTATCATTGTGACTTTTATGGTAATTTATAAATCTAAATATTTATAAGTTTCATTTAGTTTTAATTGTTATTGAATTACAGGCTGAATTAGCAAGGCATGGAGGAATAATGGCCTCTGTTTACAATCAACGAGTCTCGGATGATAATATGACTCTTGAATTATCGTTAGAAATGAATCAAAAACTCCAAGCGGTTCTCGAAGATGCATTATTTAAGAACATTACTCTAAAGGTAAATGTAAAACATATTATACCTAAAACTGAATTTGTTATTCTAACTTATTGTTTTTAGGATAATATCGATACTCTCGGTGAAGAAATAGCAAGGTTAACGATGCAAAATCAACAAAGGCAAAATACACATTAAAAGCATATTAGGACAATATACTTGTATTTATATTGTAAAGATATTGAAATATCAAATGCATGTGTTAAAAACGCGGAGATAGGCAAATTATCCAATAAGAAACTTGGTATATATATACATATACTAATATTAACTTTAATGTCTTATATTGAATATACATAAAATTACATTTTTTTTCTATAAAATACGCAAAAAAATCATCATTTTAAGTAAAATTAATCTTTCAAAATAATTTGAAAGATATATTCTTTTTAATTCAAAATAGATATAATAATTTCGTGATTACTTTTTCGTCTGGATGCTTTTAATGTATTTTTCATGTATTATATAGTATTTTTTGTCATATACATATTGTAAAAAAGGTACTTTGGTATATCGTTTTAGTTCTTTTGGTATTTAACTGATAGTTGATTTCCATTGCAACTGATATTGTGTTTCAGTATCAAAAGAACAGCTTTATTATATCTAGTCAAAAATGTCGATACTTAAAAGAATTCATTAAAGTGTTATATGCCGAATATAGGATATTTTTGATAAATATTGGCATTCTATTATAACGTGCAAAAATAATTTATTCTTCACGTGAACCACTGCTTATTTACTTAATTATTCTATAAAAATTTCCGATTTTAAAAGGACATTCCACATCGTTGATATCATTAAGAATTTGTAATACATGCCAATGAAAATATTTAATAAGAACTTGTTAATATTGTATTAGTTTTATGTATGTAATTTAGTAATAGTATGTAAAATAGTAATTAAGGATTATATATATTATATCTGATGTAAAAATTGTAAACCTCTATAAAAACAAAATATGACACGGTATTGTATAAAATAATTCAAAAAATATTCCAATTTATTTTGAATGGACAAATTTTAAATTTCTTGTAAATTATTTTCATTTTAATATTATAAAAAATGATTCACTTACCGTATGTGTATCCCTTATTTATCATAAACGAATACATATCAAACATATAAAAATAATAAGCGAAAAACTCACGTAACATAATTTTTATAAATGATTTATTCGCAATAAACCATAAAAACATAAAGCTCCCGTATTACATGAAATATATGAAAAGAAAAAGATTCCAATTATTTCTAACGCAATAATTTTACAATAATAATAATAAAAAAAGATTTGAATGAAGTAGGTTTGCTCACACATTTAATGACAACCTGTACTACATAATATAAAGTATTTGATTATAACAAGACAAAACAGACCTTGTGATTTTATAATCTATATTTTTCTTGTATTTTTCAATTTTTTTTCTTTTTTCTTTTTTTGTCGTCAGATAATTATGAAACTATTATATTACTTTTACTCCATCTAATAAGAGGAACACACCTATTACTTCATAACAAGTCCTTTTTTTCGAGAAGTATCTCCCGCTATTTGCCATATATATAAGACACATTTTATTCCTTCGGACAAATAATTTTGTATTCAAACTTGTGTTTTGTTCTCCCTTGTTCTTTACTCTCTTCTTTAATCGCATCTTCATTCTGTATATACACTATGCACAGCACTTATAATTTTACAAAGCATTTTACTACCGAAATTTACAATCGAATAAGTAAATTACCATTTAAATTGCGATCTAATCGAAAGTAGGTGTATATATTTAGTTCTTACGTATCTCGTGTGTACATAGTACATATATATGTGCTTATGTGTTTGCACGTGTATACCTGTGTGTCTATATATATATAACAATTCCATATATATATATATATATATATATATATATATATATATATATATATGTAATGAATATTGCTTTTGTACATTGCATCGTAGTATGTATACACATGTACGTGAACTTACGTGCTACATTTCATCTTACTCTGAAGGATCATTGATTAATTTTCGCAGTTCGGACAATCTTAAGCGACGATTTACAAAAACGTTATGAATATATAATAATGATGCTCTGTTTTGTCCTATTACTAATACGGCTCAGTTTATTAGTCACGGTACGATTATCATTTCGCAAATTAGCAAACAGTGTTACAACTTAATCGGAATCTATATACATACATGTGAGTTTGATTGTGACTACTAGAGCGAAAAATAATTTGTTGCTCTTTTCGTTTCTTACCACTTGACCTGAAAATAATCATACTTTCCACGGTATTTAACAAATTTCTACACAGAGTATTTCAATTAATTCTCTCTCTTGAATTGAATAACACTACATTTGCCTTGTGGTTTGGTGCGTTTTAACAGCTAAGAAATCCTTTCTCCATTTTGTATGTAGTTTATGAAACAACATAATCAAAAATAAATTTTAATTTTAAAATTGATTTACGACATTGATCCAGTTGATTCATATAAATATGTACCTACAATTCAATTTAAATTCATAATCGATATAAATCAAGCTTTGAGACAGATGAAGATCGTTAAGGAAAGCGTGAATGGTTTGTATGTAAGTGTTTAACGAAACTGATTAACAGCTAGACACGATTCAAAACGGCGTATTTGACATTTAAAATATCTTGAACATACTTTTGAAACTAATATTTTCGACGTAAATATATTTTCAGGGTCCTATCACTAAATTTAATAAAAAGATGGATTTGGTAATATGTAACTGGTTGACAAGATATTGGATTTTAAAATTGCTCTTATACGAAGATCATAAGGAAGGAACATGATAAGGACATTTTTGTTGACTTTTTTATTTTCATGGCATTTAATAGTTAAAAAGGTAAATTTTAACATAAAATAACTAAAAATAGAGAGTATCTATTAGGTTCAGAAATATAGTTAACAATATTTTGTAGAAGTTAACTTTGTAATTGTTAACATAAATATTATTTTAATATTCTAACAAACAATATTTTTAAGGTTATAAAAGCATGAACAAATCATGTTTAGCCTAAAAACCAAATAAAAGACACTTTTGGATTAATTTAATAATGTACTGAATTTTAAAATTGCTGTCCCGTTAAAAACTAGAAAATGTATCTGATTTATCGTTTCTTTTCCTGTAGTCTTCGCATAGAAATAAAAAATTGTAACTTATCATGTCCTTTGTTTGCCTTCGTTTGGTTTAAAATACCTGTTTCGATAGACAACACAAGAAACGCTCCTAGTCATTACCCGTTGCCCGTTGCTGTTCCACCAGATCGATCGTATATACTTGCAGCTCTTCTAACCTTTAAAAATAATCGAAAGAGTTCCCGTACTTTTAACCGTCGTAACGCAAGATTTCGAAATTCCCCCACGTAAATTTGCCACCCTTGAAGCATGCTGGCTGTCGAGCGCGTTAATTTTGCCAGGCGAATTGATTTTGACCCTGCCATGGCTATAGCCGTTCGCTCTCGCAGTCGCAGCCCGTTCCTGCATTAACTCTGCCCAGTTAGATCGAAGTTGCGAACCGCCAAGAGGGAGAGCCCCGGGATCAGCAAGAGGAACGAGAGCCAGAGAACGAGGGAGGGAACAAGAGAGATACGTGGTTTAAAGGGAACGTGTTAGCTATGTGAGCTTTACGGAGGTTATGGCTGCACGATGGGGGCAGAGTGAAAGAAAAAAGAAACGAAACGTACAGGTCGAATGGAAATGAAAAAAAGAACGAGAAAGATATTTTACTAGGACCAAACGCAGTCGCAACGACAGAATCAGGGAGAATTGGAAAAGAAGAAAAAAGGAGATCTAGGAGGAAAAGTTTAAAGGAGAACATAGAGGGGTAGGGATCTTGGACCTAGGACTATAGAGACCTAACTTGTAAATTATTGTAGGATAAGTTTATCGAAGTAGTTGTGCCTAATTTTTATTAGAAACTGTTTGTAATACGCGTAGGTGTATATATTTATCATCTATTACAAAACACTAACTATAGACAGTGAAAGCGAAAGAAAATGCTTTATATTTATTATTTAAAACGTAAAACATAAATTATTTTATATTCAAATCTTTTCTTTCAAATTTTATAAACTTTAAGAGTATCGTCATCTAACAGCAATTTTTTAGAAAAGACTTAAACATTTAGGCATTCGTGTTAATACGTGACTGTCTTAGATAATTAGCGATACAGAATATGCAATTAATTGAGAAGTAACTAATTAAATACGATTAGAAGCCCACTTAGATGAGTTTTATTTCCATCTAAATACTTACTAAGTTACATTCCCATTCTATATTCCATGGTAGGAAGAGACTCAAGAGTTAAACGAGGAAAACGACATTGGTGAACGTAGCGGACAAAAGGAACAGAGCGAAATAGAAAATAAAGAAAAGCAAAAGACAAAATAAAAGATTAACAGAGTGAGAGCACGTAAAAAACGACAGAGTAAAAGAATGAAAATACGAACAGATAGAGACAAGGTGGGAGAAGGGAAAAACAGAGAAAAGTAATGGCATGTGAGAGATGGAGAGAACATGCAGAGAGGTTTGTGTTCTAAAGCCTACAACCCACCCACCCCCTATAAATTCAGCTAGGGGGCTTTCCATTAAAGGGAAACTGTCATTGCGGGAGTGTTTCTGTCGAGCAACTTAAAGTTGGATGGAACGTTCCAACCTAACCTATAGGGTCACGAAGATATGAGCATATCTCGCTTTAAAGCAAGTCGAATTCTATCGCATCTCGCACAGACCCTTATGGATTACCCCCATCTTCTTCGTGCAATTTCTCCTTCTCTTTTTTATCTTTCTTCCTTTTTGTTGCTCTTTTCTCTCGTTGCTCTTGCGACCCTCGCGCAGAGACGCGTCTCTGATGCTCGCGAATCGCACGAACACCGAGGGCGTCGAGAACGCTGCAGGGATCCTCGTCGATGGGAATGGCATCGTCGCAAATTAGAGGCTACTCCCTTTGGCTGAGGCAATGCTGTATTATGGGATTCGACGACATGATCAAGGGGAGCCTGGTAACCACGGCAGCGTTACGGATCGATCAGTAATACCGCGATCGATAACGCGTCTCCGCAACGTTCAACCGAAGCCGATGGAATATTATGCCAGCGAGAATGAATCGTTACGAGTTTAGGACTTGGCACTAAATTTCGTTTTAGAGCAGCCAATTAAAATTTTTGGCCCACTGTTTTTCTTTCGATAGCACTTGTCTAGTGGAAGTAAAAATTGCCACTTGCTTTCTAATTTAGGAAAGCATGGGTTCAAACTTTATACTATCTATAAATACGGATATTTTACGACTTATTTTGACGAAAACGTACAGGTATAGATATCGTTTCCCATTCTAAAAGACTTTTGTACCACTCGAGTCGACGTAACTTGGTCCCGAAGCTTTTTACCACATTACGAATGGGTAGTAAAAAATTTGCTCACGTATAGTGTTGACTGTATAATGTATAAAAGAGGAAAAAAGATAAACGTGTACGGATATGGTTTGGCGTATCGACCGAGGTTCGCAATTTATAAGAGGAGAAACGACATACTTGTTCGCTTGGAAATCGTGCCGATACACTCGAACTGTATAATGCGATGTTAGAGCGAATCAATTATGACCGTAGTTAACGACTCAAGGAAATTACATGTGACAAATAACAAGGATATGTTGGTGAATGAATATACGCATGAACGGAGAAAAGAAATTCATTCGGAGCATAACGTGAAAAAAAAGGTCGTGTAATCTCAGAATAATAATGATCGATAATATTTCAATAATAATAATAATAATAATAATATTAATATTAATAATAATAATATTAACATTAATAATAATAATAATAATAATAATAATAATAATAATAATAATAATAATAATGATAATGATAATAATGAAAGTAATAGTAGACGATAGCGACAGTAGTAGCAGCAGTATCCGTATTAATAATATATAATGTTTGGCATCGTTATCTTCGCGTCTGTACAATAGCTTACTGATACTCAGCTCGCTTCGATGTTTTTTAATCATCGAAGCTTTTCCCCATTTCTGATTTGTATACAGAAATTCGTGTCGCATTTTGGTTATTTAACAATATGCTCCTCCGATATTAGCCACATTACAATCTATTTATCGATAAATTTAATGAACCGGTATGGTAAGTTAATAATAACGTAATAATAATAATGCTAATGGTAATGATACATAATAATAATAATTAATAACAACAATAACTAACGAACAAATTAAATATCGTAACACAACTAAAAAGACGTTAAATCGAGTTTGTATAAAAAACGTCTAACGCATTTCGGGTATATACGTATATGTTAACAAAGTAGTAATGGTATCAGCAGCAGCAGCAGTAGCAGCGGCGACATATTCAATTCTACGAATAAAATATATAAAAATTGTTACACAAGTCCGCGCTGCCGAGGACAACGTCTCGAACCATCCCAATTATTACACGCTATTTATTTTATTAACAGAGCGAGAAATCTACTTAGCCACGCCAATAAAAAAGAAGAACGAAGAAGAAATAATACGGAGGAGCGGAGGGAGAGACGTTGATGTATTTCTTAAGTGTGATATAGTTATTTGTGGTACATCATGTATAGAAGCAAAACAGAATCTTTATTGTTAGACAATGTCGATTTTCAACGAGATTTATAATCTTAACGCGTCGTTGAAGAAGACGTATAAAATGCTTTTAGTCACGTGCTTCTTGCAAATGATAATATATGCAAATTAATATTAATAAATAAGAAGGGAAACGGGGAGGAAAATCTTTTCCATAAGAAATTAGAAAACTTAACGTGTATATCATAGTAAGTAGCTATATGGAATTAATACAAGTAATTTTTATTTCTTAAATTATGCGCGTTCCAAATTTTTTCCAATACGGTGATTCGTTTCAGAAATCTCCATGTTAGTTAACTGTATACGCTACCCATAAGTTTGGAAAAAACGAACAAACGTACGATAAGAGAGCACCACTCGCAGGAGGAGATACTTTCCCGTCGTGGAAAAAAAAAAAGAAGAAAAGAAAAAAGGAAACGAGAAACAAATTACTCTAAACTAACGGCATGCTTGTACTATATGTCGTGAAGCGATTCAGTGAACGTATTGTGCTTCTTCATCGTTGTCTCAAAGGAGCTGCTAACGAAACGAATGGTAAACCGCAAACAATGAAGTTATGCGTTCGTACATTTTGAATGCTATAGATCAATGTATTTTTCTTTTTCTATAGATCGTTTGATTTATTGCTGTTTCCCAGGGTTTATCGACAATTCGAAACAAGACGTCAGGTCACTGGATATGGTTTCCGGTTCGGATCACGACGTTCTTTAAAAATGATATTTTGATTCACGAAACGTCGTCTGCTGTTGGGCCAACCGTGCGAAAACTGCTATACGTACTTATTATGATTCTCGGGTAACACGAATTTATTATAAATTTATGACGAAATGATGGCTGTTGTCGAAATTTTATTCATATTATTTATACGTATTATCTTTATTGTAATACTGAATCGAATTCGTTGATTTTTTAAAAATATATATACATAAGAAAAAAAAAAAAGACAAATAGCAATTCGTTTTAAACCGTAACGCGAAAGGCGAAAAAAGGGGAAGAAAAAGAGGCCGAAATCGATCGTTGTTACTTCAGCAAGGGCTTTCACGCCGTTGCGTCCAGTACACGTTCGGCTTTTAGAAGATGAATTCTTCAACGGCGGCCTTCGATATGCATAAATCAGTTGAACGCGCAGCTGGCCTCAGCAACGCCGACGCAACAGTCGAGTTAACGCGCAACTTCGATATTACGCGTTTTAAAGCCAGCTACTTTCTTCATCCTCCAAGTAATCGAGACTCGAAGCTACGTATTGCACGTTCTTTCTTTGTTTTCTTCCTTTTTTTTTTTTTTCTGCGATTTCAACACGTGACACGTGTCTAATGTACAGTGTGTATAAACGAATACATGTTTCTCTTTCTATATACAAATTATATAAGGGTTTATATCGTTTATATCTAAAAGCAACTTGGGCGAACTCATACGTTGGAACAATTACTTTTGGTACTGTTTCTTGACCGGTTCTTCGAACATGCATTGAAATAAAATTCTCATCGTCTCTTTCTCTCTTCAGGTTCTGTATTATTTAAAAAATCGCCTCTCGTTAATTAACGAGGGAATAATGCTTCGTTGGGCATTTTCTTGAAATTGAATTTAATTATTGGCGTTAAGACGATACAGGACGTTCCAGGAACCGATCATTGTTTTTTCTGCTGCGATTGATACACTAGGATTCAGGGTGTGTTTAAGGTACGCATTATGGATTTCGTTATGCTACCTTAGTCTAAGCGTATCAAGGGACGGAGCGTTGGACTGGTCAATGTTGCTACAGCCGAAAATTCACATTATCGGCGATTTAAGACCCGAAAAAAAAAAAAAGAAAAGAAGAGAAACTCATCTCTACAGAAACAGTGATTACTACAAGTATCGTTTAATTCTGATACCGTTCCATATTATTCCTACAACATTTGGTTATACCTTCTTCCGGTTGAAGTTATCATATAAAGAGATTCCAAATGATGCTAAAGTTCATCACTCTTTTTCAGATTATAATGTTACGGAAAATCGAACGAAATCACAGTTCAACATTTGGAAGAAATGTAGTATAGAATGGAAAATATTCTTAATCCCTTGATAGGGATGATCTCTTCGGCATTAGCTCCTTCCAATCGAACGCTCTTTCCTTTTGACAACCTCACACTCACTCTCTCTTTCACTTTCTCTCTCTCTCTCTCTCTCTCTCTCTCTCCATCTCGTTCTCACTCTCATGGTCTTAAACTAGTAAAAAAATGTGAGCCTTTCCTATTTCTTCCTCTCCTGCCCGGGTCTAAAATGCGACAAAGAGGGCGAGCGTGCGAGACGCGTGGATATACGATGGAGAAAAGTGATATGTGTTCTCTTATAACGCATCTAGGAAAAACCAACGCTCTTTCATTTGTCTTTACCTCCCTTGCTCTTCTTTCTCTTTTCTCTTTTCTTTCCTCTTTGAATATACACACAGCAACACGAACACACACACGCACACGAGCTTTTGATATTGTGTTCGATAATGAGCTGGGTTTACACGACGCGCTACATCGATGCAAACGACGCGGATGGGAAAAAAAGCGCGCGATTGATAGAAACGAAACGCAGTTTGAACAAGAGGTGGTCGTAACCGGTAAGGAAATCGACTTTCGACTTGCGTTGCTTCGTTCGACATCCGCTGCAGCACAAAGCCGCTTTCCCCTCTATATTTATATGCGTGTATGTATATAATTTTATATACATATTTCGAACGTCGTATAGGTATTGTTTTTGTCTTTTACGTGACAAAGAATATACTGATTACTGATTTCGATTCTCTGCCTGAGATAATTGATAAGAAGGTAGAAGCTGAGTGGTGGGATAATGAAACGAATAGCGGAGGAAGTAGATGTCGGCAACCTCGAGCAGGCCTACTAATTTTAAACGAGCTGTTGCTTGTTTCCGACGCACGTCACTTGCATCTGGTAACTTTTCGCGAACGCAGCCTTAGACCTGTACAAAGCTACTAAAAAGTACATGTTTTACGTATATGCGTTTGCACGGACGAGTTTCGTTTACGAATAAATCGATCTGTTCATCGTGTTCATCTGAGAAAGTATTATAGATCGGCGGATTTTGATAATATCGATGTTATTCGAATAAGCTTGAACAAAATTTTAAAATCAAGATTACAAGAGCATCAAGATAGATGGAAAAACTTCTTTTCAGTATCGAATTCTAATTGGAACATTTCAAAATTTAACAAAAAAACGATGTACAAACGATTGTTTGAAATTGAAGTGCTATTGATATTTGATTTTATAATAAATTGTACGCAGATGCACAACGATGCAGCATTTCGATTTATCAGACACGTTTTTTACCACATGGTTTTGTTTTTTTTTTTTGTGCTTTAAATACATATTTCTCCGCTTTTTCGAAACTTTTCTTCTCGAAACACGCTCGATAGTCGTTCCTCTCTTTTCTTTTACATTTGTTTCTCCGAAATAACGAACATGATTCGCGTCGATTCGGCTTTCCTTTATGATAATAACCCATATCTCTTCCCTTCGTCGACTTTTCGCATGAGAACTCCCATAGTCTTTTTCCCGATACACGGTCAGTAAAGTAAAGGCACGCGATAAGAAATGGAAGGATAAGGTCAAAGAGGTACGAACATGATCGCGGTGTCATGCGTTTTTCCGCCTTTCGATTATGTTTGATGATGTCCGACCGTTACCTTTCACCGTACGACACACCACGTGATTTTCATTTCGTTGATCGATTACATTAAAAACTAATTAACGCAAGAAACCGAGAACAAATAGAATTTTTAATTAATATAATTATTTACCAACTACGTATATCTTTCTTAAAAAAAAAAAACAAACTCTGGCGAGAGTGTAAGAAGAAAAAAAAGAATCAACTTCGAAAAATTTTTACTAATCTAAAACAAATTGATTACAAGTAAATTTTATTATAGATTATCGTAGTAATTGCGTGAGAAACTTTTTTACATAACAATTTCATTCAACTATAAAGCGCAACAAAAATTTGCTAATCGATCATACTTGTGCAAGTACGAAGAGCCTCATGAGTAACAAGAAAAATTACTTCAAATTTACCGATAACAGAAGCGCTCTTTTTCAACGTGGTTATCGCTCAGTTGATATTAACATGAAAGCCCTTTACGAAAAACCTCGGGAACGTACGTTTTTTCCAAAAACGAATCATTCTTTCCTTTTATTTTCAAATACGTGTCTAATCCAATAGTATTCTAATTCATAAACTCTCTTTTCTTTTTCCTCTGTTAGGGACTTCTAAATACAAGCTATCTTATTTCTTTCTATATACCAGATAAATCTTAATCTTTAATTTAGTTAGTTACGTTTAATATTCGTGGAAATTCGAAAAATCGCGGTTAACTCGTTTTTCTCTTTTTCTCCTATCCAGCGGTTTTTCTTTCTCTCTCTTTCTCTCCCTCTCTCTTTTTTGGTTTTCTTAGCGTACGTACGTTTATTGTTTATGAGATGCGTGTATAAAAAAATATGAATCGTTTCATTTCTTCTATTTAGAGGTAGATACACAGGAAACAGAAGCAGTGTTCTTATCTTTCTTTTTTTTTTTATTCAGTTTTGTATCTTCTTTACGCAGCTTTCTTTCCTTTTTTTTTTTGCATGAAAACTATTGCTGAAGAGCCTGACTTTTCTTCTTTTTCTTTAATCTTCGTCACGTTTCGAACAATATTTGATCCATTTACCTTTCCCCCCACCCCCCGTTAATTCTACGTTCTACGATAGCCTGTGAATCAGTAATAGTATTAGGGAAACTTATCCTTCCGACGAAAAAAAAACGATCCGCGACGAAGTGAGCACAACGGAAAACGGATCTACTACCTTTTGTGTTCCTCAAAACGAACATTAAATGTTTCGCCAGATTATTTACAAAATATTTACGTCATCTGACAAAATAATTTAATAATTTTTCTTCTTCTTTTTTTTATCTACAATCCCTAGTCGCTATAGAAAAACACTTACGAGTTCGACGTGACAAAAGAGTGATTATCCGATCTACGTAAAAAGACACGTAAAGCATATATATATATATATAGGTAAGAAAGATCGAATCTTTTCTTTCCTCTAATCGGTTTACTCCACATAATGATATATCTTGACCTGTTTGCCGCGAGAAAAAGAAAAGAAAAGAATGTACACGCTACATTTGGTTATGTGCCCAAAGAGAAAAAATATTAAAAAAAAAAGATTACTTACAAAATCAGATTGGTTGTAGTGTATGTATCATCGTAATAGGAGCGCGTTTATGCGAGTATATATGTACAATTCGTAGGATTAAAAAGACAACTATCACTATAATAATAATAATAATAATAATAATAATAATAATAATGATAATAATAATATTAATGATAATAATAATAATAATAGTACTCGTAATAATAATAAAAACTGGAACGTTAATGGAAAGTAGCGATGATAGCTTTGCATATTGCGTAAGTAATTATGTACAGAATAAACTTGACAGTATGACGAACTAATAATATGAAAAAGAAAAAACAACAAACGAGCATTAAACACGATTAAACTCGAGGCGCATCGATGAAACAAAACGAATACATTAAGTCAGACTTTAATCTTGACCCGAAATGCTTAATAGCTTTCAACAAATCTCCGAAACTTCATTGCTTTCGATCTGATTGATTTGCTCATTACACGTTATTATACATTTTCTCTTTCTCAGACTTGTCAGACTTGTCTATTCTCGAGAAAAAAATAATGGAATAAACGCAGAAACGTTAATTCGCCTTGTAAAAACGTTGCATGCTGCAATTTTAAATCGTGTACTTTATTGCGTGTGTGTGGTCCATTTCTCGACACCAAACACCCTGACAACATACCCTGAATTTTACTGTGTTTTTTTTTTACCCCCTTATATCATTTTTTTTTTTTGTTTTCCGTGTTTCGTTTATTCCCAATCCTCTCCTCTTCGCAAAATCGAGGTGATCGACCGTGACATACTAACGGCTCGGTCAGAGAAAAGGCGAGAAATGCTTGTCAACAGAAATTTGCACAAACCAGCAACGTGATCGCTGGAAGCTCTGTGCCGAGTAGCGTCCCTGAGACCCGTGACAGTTGGCGCTAGTGTACTTGAGCGGCTTGGCGTCAGTCGCTACCGGTCCCGCTGTTTCCAAAGTATTCTCCGGCATCCCCGCGACATATTGGACACGTTCGATTTGACTGTAATCAAAAAATCAATAAATCATGGTTATTAATTGAAATTTAATTTAAACGAGTCTTAAAAGCCTCAAACAGTATTCTTAGTTTATAGACGATTATATAATAATTCATTTCAGGAAGCTCTTCGACTGTTAGTTCAGTATGTAATAGAATGGAACATTGATGATCCACCACAAAAGTATCAGCTTCGATGTATATAGTGGATCGCTAATGGTCTATATAGAATCGTATTATTCTCAATAAACTTACTTTAAGCCACTTGTCGATGCATTTAGAGTGGAATTCGTGCGAGCACGGTAGAACACGCAGTGACTGCAGAGCCTCAAAGTCGCACATGCAGACCACGCAGTTAGTTTGGTCTCCTTGGTGCGTTTCCGCGTTGAATTTATACGAGGGTAACTGCTCTACTTCAGCCCGAGTCAGTCCTCGTGGCTTAGCCTCTCCTAGTCTCTCCGCCAAAGACAGTAGTGCTTCGTAATTTTCGGTCGCTGAATCCGGCGAGGATAGTTCCGCCGGACTGTACGGCGATAATGGTGGGTTGCTGAGCATTGCACTGTAAATTGTAAAATTTTGTAAATTAGACGGAATCATCGTAAATGAGATCGAATCGTGATTATCCATAGTAGATTTTTTACAAATCTTATAATAATTCTTTTCTATTCGTTTAGTCTATATTTTCTATTAATAATCAATAGACTGTAGGTGTAAATTCGTATTTTTGTGATTGCAACTAAAAGAAATAGGACCTGAGAGCATTATACTTTCGACGTTTCATTGTATTATATTATATCTAATATATATATATATAAAGCTAAAGGTCTTTCAGTATTAACGAAGTACAACGAGGACTTTTTGCACTCATAGATAGAAAATTGTCTATGTATTTCCTTGGGTAGCACCGATTGGTATCAATAGTAACGACAAAGTGATACTTACAAGAAGTGTAACAGGAATCCTGAATAAGTAGTCGGTGGTATCGGAGGCGTACCTCTCCATCTACTCGACCTTGATCGTCTGAGCGTGTGAACGTTGGATGCTGTGCGCCGAGTTCTGGTTTGAATCATTTCCAATTGACTGTTCCTCGTTTCTGATAAGAATATAGGAGTAGGAGTAGGAGTGGTAACTTGAGTTAGAGCTGGCGGTGAATACGAGTGTGGTAATGGTAATGGGGCACCGGCTGTAGCTCCCACTCTATGATGATGATGGGACTCTATTAACTCTAATTCAACTTCTCGCTGTAACAAAAAAAAAAAAAAAAAAAAAGAATGAAGAACGTTAAACAAATGTTTTCTCTTAGTAATGATAAAATATCCTGTATACTATAATAATTTGTCTTAACCGGTAAATCGTACCTGTTGGGAGAGTTGATGGTGCGCAGTGTAATGAGTAGTATGGACGGGTGGAGGAGGCGCGTGAGCGTGATGAAGAGCCGCTACAGGACCTCCGGTTGGCGTAGGGTATCCTCTGGATGCAGCGCCAACTATTGAACCGACCAGGCTGTGGCCTGGGTGGGTCGGATGAGCCGCTGAATAGTGACTGTGATGATGGGTAACCTGGGGAAATATAAATTTATCTATTATAATATTCCAAGTAACTCAAACTCTTTTAGAAATTTAATAAAAAAAAAATACTGTACCATTTAATTAAAATGTAAATTAAATGTTTAGATTTATATATATATAATTACTCAAATTCTATATACATATAAATTTAATATCTTAACAAGAAATACCATAAAAAATAAAATTTTTGAAACACAACAAAAATTACGTTTTTTCTCCAATAGATAATATATACGAAGATCATACAGAAGGTATATGATGTCATATTTTTAGAGAGGATCAATTCCTGAATTTGTTACGTTGTCAACAACCCTATATTACCAAACTATTTTCTTATTTGGTTTTGGGATTAAATATACGTATATGTATTAAAGATTTTAAGAGTATTGACCATTATAAAATTAGTTGCGATATTGATTTTATAAAACATTTACCTGACACGAATGTGCGAACGCGTGTGCTCCGGTCGGTGTGTATATGCCGTGCAGCTGGCAAGGGATCCTGTAACCTGTCGCCTGAGGATGCCAAAGTGGTTCCCCGCTAACGGCAACCCCCAAACCGGAAGCACCGACTTGCCCGACGTCTACGACCACAGGGCCGTTTGCTCCTTGCGCGGGATGATGTCCCGTACCCGGTGGATGATGGGGATGCGTCTGATGCGCGTTATGCATATTATGATGCGAATTATGTATATTATGGTGCGAAATGTTGTGATGAGAATTGTGAATCCCATGGTGGGAGTTGTGAATGGGCGGATGAAGGGTATGACTGGGCAAGAAAGGGAAAGACAAGCCGAACGTGTCTGTGTATCGTTGATAACGATTTCTGATAGTTGGACTGCCGCGTGTCGACATGTGATTTCGAGGTGATCGCCTCTGGGGCGCCGTTGAAAATTCCCATGGCGGTGGGGTAGTGTGCAATGGCGGTGTAGGCGACGGTGGCGTAGTTTCGCGAACTTCTATTCCAGAGACGGCACCGTTGCGGGATATTCGACGGCGTTTCCTCGAAGGAGACTCGCTCTAAAATTATACCGATATCGATTTTGCACTGTAAGTAAAAGATTGTGATGGAACGATCGAACAGAAATTTTGGTAAAGTGCACAGACGTATACCTTTCTACCATCGTCTTGACTAGGCTGTCTGTAATATGGCGGCGATGGCTGGATTTGTACAGGACTCAGAGGTAGCTGGTTTGTTGCTGAAATAAAGGTACAAGAAATAACCTCTCATTCACTTTCAGCTACAGGGTCAAAGAAGCTATGTATATGTATACAATGGTCGTACACTAAAGCAAAAATCTATAAACAGCACACTACCTCCTAACAGCCAGAAGTAATAAGACACCTACCGGTTACATTTACTAGGAAACCAATAAATTTTATTTCATTTATTATTTTGTATCATAAATAGAACACAGATTTATGATGAATAGATCGCGGACGATAACATGACAAAAATAGTACATTTAGTTGTTGAAATTTCAAACAGACTTCTCCTTAGATTTTATTTCCTTAGTGCGTCATAAAAATATCAATTTACATAAATATTCGCAGTTTAATAGTAGAATAACTAAGAGATGAAAATATAGAAATTCAATTTGTACTAAATATCAACATGTGTCGTAAAATTTACTGGTATTATTAATGCATACATGCATATATGTGTGTACATACTACCTTATATGTGCATACTATCATATATGCATGTAGAGTATAGTATAGCATATATTATACTATATGTATATAGCATATAATATACTATATGTTTGTACTATGTATTTTGAAAGGCTAAGGATACCTTGAGAACTCCTACGATATTCCATATCGACACCGCTAGCTCCGAGACCTGGACTCATGTTCAATAATGGACCACGCATTGCGTTCTCCTGTGAGTACATGTATCTTTTAAGAAAGAAAACACACAGACACTGACTCGTAGATAGCATAGAAGAAGGGGTACTTACTTGCCCGCAAATGTTGATGTGCAACGGTGGAGAATTGGCCGGTGGGCCCACGGACTCTTGTGGAAAATGAGCCGGCGGACCTCTGGATTGCGGACTGTGCTGCGGGGGCGGTTTGTACCCCACGCTAGACCCGCCTACGTTCCCGTGATACGAAACTTCCTTGCCGTTTGGCCCGGAAGACGTACCGACGCCAGGACAATCCCTAAATACGTACAAAATTATTAGCGGTCACATTAGAAAGAACGACGAGTGTCGACGTTACCATGAAATCGAGGTGTTTGGCATCACATTGCATAAGACACTGGTGCATAAGATTTTGTAGAACTTTTGGAAACAATGTCTTTTCAATATTTCTCAGACTATATCTTTGTAAAATTTTATATCGAATTTAAAACAAATAATAAATAACAATTAATTCGTAATAGATCGGGATTAAAATCTGTTAGACCTACATCTTTTCTTAGATTTGTTAGATTCAATTTGAAAATTGAAAAAGGAACATTTAAAGATCGCAGCAGAGTTAATGCAGATAATGAGGATTATTTGAAATTTATAGTAGCTAACAATTCCAATAATTCCACAGAAATTCTTGCAGATCGTTTAGAATCACTGAATTACATTACATTGAATTACGAGTACTTTCACCGTAACGTCGATATACGCATAACTTGGAGTTCATTTTTCCTCCTTGAACACGATTTACGTCAACTCTTGATCATTCACGTGTATCGATCTATCGAACAATTAATACGAGTGCTGTTGATCGGACGATTCCTTAATATATGCTACAATTTGATGTAATAATAAACATGATTTTTTTATACTATGGAATATAGAATATTACTATCATGACGACAATACACTTGCTGTAGCAGCCTTAATATTAGAACTACCAGAGTTGTCAAAATAACAAATTACAATTTTTTATAGAAATTTCACAGATTTTTTCGTAAATTTGCAAAGAATTAGATTTGCATTTTTACGGATTTCATTAAGTTTTTGCAAATCATATGAAGAAATATTTGATTTTAAATTATACTCTTTATGCAACTGCGATTTTGATCTTTCGACATATAGGAGGTTCGTATTTTAGTCAACGGTGTTTTTAATGTTAATACGTTTACCGATTTAAAATAAAACAATGTTCGTTTGACTAGATACGAAACGGGAATAATATTATTGTTAGTAACGCGCAGCTGAATAAATTCCATATTATGGGCGTGTTTACATGAATCGTATATGATATCAATAAAATAGCGATACGGGACGAAACCACTGTAAAACGTAGTCTTACTTTTACAGAAGTTTCTAGACGAGATAGCAATAAAGAAAACACGCGACAACACGAAATACGAAGGAACGAACTGTAAATCGTCAGTTTGCTGGGAAAGTAATATATTAAAATAATTGTGTCACTTTTCGAGCAAGTTGACGATACTTTTAATCATTTAAAAAATAGTTGTCATTCGGTGGCATGCTAAACAAGGTAACCAGTAAAGAGAAAGTTTAAATATGATATGTAGAGTACAGAGAAAATAGAGACGAGGAAAAAGAAAAAGAAAATAATAATTCAAACAAGAACAAGCACTCGTTATGGCACAGAAAAAGATCATAGTTACATATTTTGTTAACGAATGCTAAAGATTGTTATTGATCTGTATATACATAATACCATCAAGGTCGCGTGCTGTATGGTGTCTCATGCAACTATGAACAATTTCATCACAAACTCGCGAAATATAAATTTTGCAGAAAAGATATCATATCGAACAAAAATAATTAGCCGCGCAATATATTCTTATAAGTGTATTTAATCGTGCCATATATTTAGTTGTGTGAACACGTGTCATGTTTACATATCGTCGATTTACTA
This sequence comes from Bombus waltoni, assembly GCA_014737395.1. NCBI lineage: Eukaryota > Metazoa > Arthropoda > Insecta > Hymenoptera > Apidae > Bombus > Bombus waltoni. Next base: position 1,075,152 of record JACXII010000067.1, on the reverse strand, counting down.
CAAGAATAACACGTAAAAAGATTGTCAATTTCGAGATATTTATAAAATTAGCTGAACAATTATTTAGCTTTTTATTAGAATACGAGTATGATAATTACGTATAGATGAATGTGCTAATTTGTAAAAGAAAGCAAATATTGTCATTATCGAGTATTAGAATGTGTAATTAATAATTTTCTATTTTAAACTTTAAAGTTTGCTTCTACTGTTTGTTGGTGTCGCTCTTTTAGCAAATCGATATGTATTCATCCTTCTATATTACATACGTACAACATGTGTGTATATACAGGAGCAGTATCACAAAATCATCTCAATCGAACAAGCTAACATCTGTATTTTTCGCATGCACACGTGTGTTTATGTGTCGCATGGTCCATAAACTAGAAATATCGTGTTTCCAACTCGCGAAATGTTAACCACAGTAACGAACTCGAAAGACAAGTCTCGAAATTCGATGAAATCGAGGGGAAAAGGATAAACGAAAGTTTCAACGGACTGACGGACACTAAACCGTGCATGTGAAAACGAAAAAGCATCGCGGTTGCATCTGTAGCGTCGCAACTCGAGGACAACGTTATGCGCGTTTATTATCGTCGATTAGAATGGTCGACTCTTCAATGTCGGTTACTGTGAAAATTAAATACACACTTACTAGGCGTAACGCGTAACTCGAACAGAAAACTTTCGCGACAATCACTCCCTTCCATATCGATCATTCATGTTGGTAAATGCGAAAACCTATCGACGAACATTCGATTCTCGATCGATCGATAGCGTAACAAAGTGACCTTCTCAAGAATTACACCGATGTATACGTAATTCTCGACGTTACGAACAGTTATGTAACCATATAGGCAAATAAAAAAAAGTCTAGCGATAACAAATCGTAACACTTTCGATTACTTCGTAAAGTGTAGTTTCGTATACGAATGGGTTGCGCAGCATCAATACGATGCTAACTCTGAAAAGACTCTATCGCATCTTCTCGAGAATTTTTAACTTGGCTGTAGAGTCGACTGTGGAGTCATCAACCCCGCGAAATTTTAAACTGTCTGTAGAGAGTAAAGTATAAAATAACTTTAGAATATCGAACTTTTGTTTAGTTTTCTAATATTATGAAATGTCCTATATGTAGCAGATAGTCGCACGAACATAGTACAGAATAAAATAACAATTACGTGTACGAAAATCTAAAGAAAAATATCTTTCACAAAAACCTAAAGAAAAAGTAGAAGAATGTTTGTAAAGTATGAAGTTTAAGTAGAGACGTAACATGGAAAGGAAAAAAAGAATGATATTACAAAATTTGCGACATAAGAGAATATGCACAGAAGGTGCACCAGGTTCGTTATTGCAATGATATACCCGTTATGGAAGCGTGGTGGTGGACATTGTCGATACGGGTATTCCTTGTTGCCGGTGTATTGCTGAGGTATCTGGGCGTGCTGAGGGTGCTGATTATGAGGGTGCCATCCACCGCGGGCGTGAGGGGGCGCTGGGGGTCGAGAGTGGGGCCCTGCCGGGGTGCCAGCAGTTACTACGGCCCTATAACGTCCCTGCATGCCCAAGCCGCGATGCTGATGACTCCCAGGGCCGTTCATTCCCTCCCCCTTTGCTCTGTCTCGTTTCGATCCTATTATTCTACCCTTTCGTTCTCTTTCTTCCTTTTCCGTCACTCTTACTTTTCCTTTTTTCTTTTTCTTTTCGTTTTCTCTCTTTCACAACGAGAGCCACACGGTATCGCTCCACCTCTTTTTTTTCTCCCTGCTGGTTTCGTTTTCGTGGTTGAAACGGGAGGACATGACACGGCAAGGCGGAGGAGGTTAACCTCGCCTCGTGATTTCGCCCGACCTCGTACACGTTTCTGGCCCCCTTCAGTTCGAAACGTGCACGCCGCACGTTAACTCCTCCGACTCCGGCTATCGAGAGAGAACCTGGCGAGATATTCGAACGTTACACGGCGAGAAGAGGCTAGATGATCGAGAGGCGATTTCCACCTCGCGCGCCGTTCTTTCGAAATGTCGAGAGAACATCCGAGCTCGCCGCCATGTTCGAGTGTTGCTCGAAACGCCAGAGACGACGCCGCTGATCTCAGGAGCCCCGTACTTTCGTCGCGTCGCGTACTTGTTTTTGAACAAAAATGGAATCGCGAATTTTTTCTATCTCTTTAATTTTGTAAGCATAACGTAAATATAAATGAGACGTAAGACTATGAAAGAAAGAAAATAATGTGTAATTTTCGATAGGTAACGTGTTTGAGGACGAACACGCGGCGACGTAATCGAAATATATATGATATCGCGGAATGATTTTTCGTCACGTACAAAGTAGTAACAGCCGATAATAAGAACGGAGAATGTGTCTTAGAAACAAACATACCATGCAGTAATACATTGTGATAATTGTATATAAAAATAAAGAAAATGTATGTATATATATATATATATATATATATATATACGAGAGGAATAATTAATTGTTTTATTGAAGCTACATCTGGCGAACCTCGCGGAGTTCGCGACTGAAATAGTTCAATTATAATTAACGATAGAAACACAGCGATTTCTATTTCGAAATATCGTCTCTGTTAGACTATGTGCTCGTATTTGTTGGCAAAGTTTGAGCGAACATTCGCATGCTTTTTCCGGGCAACTAGAGCTCTGAGTGGCGACGAGTTCGGATACGTTTCCGGTGTGAAAAAAAAAATCTCCCCGCCACCTAGTGGTCCAGAATCGAATTTCAGCGGTTCAATGATTCAAGAAAGATAATATTAATTACGTTTCAATGAATTCAAGTAATTCGATATAACACAGCAGTACAGTTTTGAAAGACGTTTGGAAACTTTAATTATATTAGTTAAGATTCTGAACTGTTAACTTTCGATCCTGATCCAGATTGCGTCATTTAATATCTATGTAACAAAACTAAAAATAATTTTATGTCTCTCTGATGCTTAGTTTGATCTTTGTTACTCTTTTGTGTGTTCTACTTCTTTCTTTACAAAAACCACGATCTCGTTGATCTTAATTTCTCTCTTATTTTTTTAAACTTTCATTCTACTCGTTTATTTATTTAATTGTTTTATTTTTCTGAAAGAATAATACTGCCATTGATGTTTGTTTCTCTCGCTCGCCGCTAGCAAACGTTCACGCTCTCGTCGTCGTGCTCGCGTATCCCGTCATGAAAAGGAGCGAATCGCGGCTCGCGATTGCAACGTATGCAAATCGCGATTAATAATTCCGTAGGAATATTTATGAAATCACCGTTCGTCGATTTTATTGCTCGTTCATGCACACTTTGACGTCGTCGTGGAAATCCAAAAAAAGAGATAAGAGGGGGAAAAAGGGGGCAGAGGAAGAAAGAAGAAACTTGCGGGATCTGATGTGAAGATGAAAATTGATAATCAGTGAAATTTAAATTATCATTTGTTAACCTTTGTTTGGTCTAGCGATGCACGAGCGACATTATACTACTCGCTTGATATTGTACAGGATGTTTCAAAATCTTGGTTTCTTTTTTCACTTGACATAAGATTATTTTAAGATTATTCTATATATTCACTAATTTTGCTACTTCGTGAGAAAAAACATCGTCGAGCATAACGGTTAATTAACCAAACGATAAATATACTTTGTTTTCGGTAAAACTAGACTCAAATTTTAGCGCATTGGCGTCTTCTTTAGAAAATCATGCCAAATTAGGAAATATGTTTTTGTTACTAGTAACTAATTAAAAAAAACAATTTCATACACAGACTACAAATGAGAAAAATTCAGTTCTGGAAGAGTTAATATTTCAGTGTAGCGTTAAATTTTGAAACATCCTGTAAATTCGGAGTTCGTTAAAGTTACGACAGGTCCAGATGCGTTAAACGTTGACGATCAACGACCAAGTCATTGCCTCCTTCGAGACCACGACGTCCTCTTCTCTCGTTCTCCTGTCGTTCATCAATTCAATCAGCCTGAGCATACGTTCCGAAGGAAAAAATGTGTTCGTCGAAATCGCTCCTCTTCGATGGGCCGTCGACACGCGAGCCACGTTCTGACGTTCAAGCGTGAAAAGCTACAGGAGCATACGAAACAGACGGTGACAAATTCATCAAGCATACAAAGCTACCTATACACTACAATAATTAAGAATCATTAATTAGCTATTCTTTAGTTGTCCATGAAGCAGTGGAAATTTTGAAAAAGGAGATTGAACTGATTTGATAAGTAAATACTGGAAGCAGAATAGCGTAGAAGAAGAAGGAGGAGAAGCGTCATGCAAAGAGCACAGAGGATGCAAAATTAGTCAACAGACGTGGATTTCTGATGGTACACATGATTCTATGATAGCAATGGTACCAATCAATCCATTAAGGAACAAACTGTAAAATAACTTTTAAAAGTTAGGCAATATTATTGGGAAATGTATGAATAACTATATATTATACATAGCTTTATCTACATAACAAAATATTGACATATTTGTGGCTCTTCGGGTTTAAAATCTAAAGTAACAATATACCGTTTCGTCGACATACAAAAAATGTATTAGAATTTAAGAAGAAAATAGTTTATTCTTAGGTTGGCAATTTTTATCCATTTATGAGAAATTTGAGGATGGAAGAATGCACACAATATGGAAAAATACATAAAATATATCAAGTATTTCGTGAAATTGTAGGATGTACATTTCCGTTCAAAAGATTCGAGCATGCTAAGATTTAAACAAAAAAAAAAAAAAAAAAATAGAACAACGAGTTCTTTCAAAGTAAGTACAACATTAGTCATTAATGGGTTTTATTAACACGGACACGTTAATCGTTGCATATGTCGTTACAAGAATCATCGAAAATAGTAAAACTAGATGGGAACGCGTTTCTTTTCGTTGAAAAAAGATATTTCATAGAATCGGGAGGCAATTTGGGTGGTAACGTCCTATGACGCTGTCTAGAGGTACCATTTTCTGGTTCCTTTGTGTATACCCACGGCACATCGTCGTCATTTTTTTTTCTTTCGATTTCTCATCTCCTCGTGAAGAACCAGAGAGGAATGAGAGACCAGGGTCCTGACCACGAAGTCCGAAGAAACGATTAAGTGAACCGGAATATCCAGGCCCCGTTGCTTTGGGCCAACCTCTCTCTTTGCTTTTGTGCAGGCCATGGCCCCGCAGAGCCCAAACAAAATAAAAACATATGTGTATCCTCGACGACTGGAAATAAGCCTCCGATCGTAGCAAATTTTCGACCTGGACAAGGATACCACTCCTTCTTCTGGAGTTCTGTGTTCTATAAAAAGATTCTCGCCGATGGTAGATGAGATTTTTATGCAAGTCGAACGTAACATAGGTATAGGCTTTTCTACCGAAGATTCTCATCGTAGTCAAATACACGGGTTTTTGCTTTTTCTTTTTTGGAATAAAGCTTGGATACCGTGGTCTTTTATATCGAAAATTCTCATTCATAGAATTTAAGATCCTCGTTGAAGTCGAGGTATAGGAGATTTATCGAAACGGTGTTAAGTATGAAATTAAATGTTATCAAGATTATTGGGACTGAAGGGGATAATATTGTTGGACGCGTACCACATTGGACATGGAGTCTCTTCGTTTTCCTGGGCCTGATGGCACATGTTCCCCTTGCGTTAGCGCTCGTACAACTTCTGTCATGCGAGTGGACGGGAAATGTCGCGATAGCTAACGATTACTTGGTTATAGGATGGTGGAATTGATGTTCTTGGCATGGAATTTATGTCAACACTGGCTGGTTAGGTGATGGTAAAGTTTATGCTATACAATATGGCGGTTGAAGTATATGTAATTCTCGCTCGCGCGATTTCAATGTTTTTATATTGAGAGAAGAAAATAGAAGAGCTCATTTTATACGGAGTATATAATTGGATAGATAATGCTTAAAGATATTTGTATCATACCATCGCAGAAGAACCATATCTTCTAAGAGTTAAAACGAACATATCTCAAAGATGGTACATCAAGCTTCTGCAACATTTGTTTTTGAATAATTTAAAGATAGAGTATACTATTTACTAATTTTGCGGAACGTAATTCTTTTTAGACTAATGTATGTCGAACTCGATATGTTTTAAGAACATTTTTACAATAGAAATTTATATTACTCGAAATATTTAAACGTTACGAAATAATTTTTTAAACGTAAATTCCGAAAGACCTATAAATAAATTTTGTCGTATTTGTTCGACAGGATAGTAGAAAAGACTTTGCGATGGGGTATTAGAGAAATACTACAGCTCAAAACGATATTTAACCGAAGAAGGTTGACAATGTATTAAGCTATAAGTAAAAATTAATGCTGGAACTATCTGTTGGTCGGACAGAATTTTTAGCAACAACCGTAGATCTTGGTATCGAGAGAGTAGATGGGTTGCACAAGGGCGCCAGGTGAACGCGCCATATGCCACGTGGGGAGATAAGAGTATCTAATACAAGATAGCGAACAAATACGTTTAATTTTTGTCTGATCTTTTAATTCTTATTAACAACCGAAATTCACGAAATAGTTAATCCAAGAGGAAAACAAAGTAACTCTCCGCTCTAATAATAGCAAACCCAAAATTTTCCTTGTGGAGTAATAAAGAATCTTTCAGAAGATAAATCAATAAAAAAGGAAAATTTTGAAATGTATATATCCCCATGCTAAGCCAATATTTAATCAACTACGGGTATAAGATCATAAGATAATTATCTTACAAGAAATAAGTAAAAAAGAACATTTTCATATTTCGAATTATCCCGTGTTTGACCATTCGTTTCAAAACTAAAATATTTATTTCATATTTTACGAAAAAATGCACTAAAATGTCATTTTATCGCTATTACGTAATTATTCATTATTTATTGCGACAGATATCTTCCTTTTTATCTACTACACTGGCATTTATTCCTTCCTTTAAAGGGATAACGGTGCACGTGCACCGGTGAGCAGTTACTGTAAATGTACCATATGCTGGATATTTACTATGTCTTGGGTGTTGTATATCATTAACAGAGGTAAGGCAATGGGCGAAGTAACGTAACAGGTGCTATTAAACGCTACTTAACGTCTAATACGTCTCTTTGACGCAATAATAAGAACGTCTCGGTGGCTTTGTACCTGGCGATGGCACAGGTCCATTTTCGTCAGACGAGGAGGGACGACGCTTATGCTTCGAACAAAGGATGTAACCTTCGACGTTCAACCACTCGGATGTTGATTCAATTTTAACAAATTTTTTTATAGAAATTCTAATTCGGTCTTGCTTCGAAGAGTAATTTCCCTCCATATATCACAAACTGTAACTCGAATCTTCCGATATTTGATTTATTAAATTCGTTCGACCGCTTAAAATCGCCGCACGAATTTTTTAAATTACGGTTTACGTTTTGAAACATTCGGATTTTTAATATGTGCATAAAATTGCGGTTAAATCGTGGTTGGTTCCCTTAAAATTGGCGATCACAGTTCAAAATTTCAAACGTTAGTGGCTGGTCGTCGCTGAAACCTCGCACACGTACGTTAGTGCCGGTGGGTCTGATCGAGAGAGGCCAGAGCCTCCTGGTGATGTGGCGATGTGCGCGTCTGCGAGAAACCCGTTTACCTTTAAACTCCTCTCTCGTGGTAGCGACTCTATCGGGACGCGGCCGACGCAAAAACCGTCTGAGACGAGGACGAAGGAATCACGGCGAGAAACGCGTACACCGTTCCGGACGGCGCGGCGACGTGATCAAAAGCTGGCGTGAACGGGGTCACGATACTCGGACCATCACGATTCCATGGAATTCTAATGGATTTTACCTTTTAATCGACGATCCGAAGATCCAAGTATTCTTAAAAATTTAGGTTTGTAGGATACACGTAAATGTCGTTTCATATTTTTCTAACGCAAACTTTAGGTTTTAATCTTTTTCGTTTTACTTTTTATGAAAGATATAACAGATGAGATAAAGAAATTTACATAGGTATTTCGCAAAATTGAATTTCTCCGTTTAATCGTCGATTCAGAGGCGTAGACAGTTTTTTAAATTTAGTTTCCAAGTTTAGAATACGTACAAATTCTACCTTGTGTTTTTTCTACGACAAATTTTAACATTCGATCATCGAATTACAGAAGTATATAGATATCTTAGCGCAACATCTATCAACGTAGGTGTATATATGTACACTGTATGTAGGATACAGTAATTTTCTAATAATTTCTGAACTTCATCGCGTTTCCTGTAAACGTTCTAATACCTATACACGTAGGCGTACGTATATTGAAGTCGTCTAGTTTACTATCAAAACACCTGTTCTTTTCGCGACACGTGTGTAAGAGCATGAAGTGAATCTTCGTCTATTTCGAAAACGTTGGGAGTTTGAAGGTTACCTCGATATCATATCAAGCGTTAAAAGTGTTATGGCCGATAACGTACAAGCACATTTTTCTTATATTTGAAAATGGGAGACTGTTGTCGTAAGGATTTTCATTTTCGATTTCTGAATCGTCGATTTCCAAGCTTCCATATGTCTCTTCTAATTTTGTATCCAACGACGCTATAGATATATAGAACTCTTACATCGAGAACGAAGGAAATATACTTAATACGACGGACTTAAAATAGAGTAATCTTGGAAGTTAGGGATTCTTGAGAAGCCTGTCTATTCAAAAACCTAAACTCACAATTTTCCCGGAATTATTCTCCGTTTGAAAATTCTCGATCCGGCGGCGCTTTGTCACGCACAACCAAAATATCCAATAAATGAAAAAAATGTTTCAGAAGAGGAAGAAGAAGAAGAAGAAGAAAAGGAAAAGAAGAATAAAAAGACATGAAAGACCGAAAACTCAAGCCAAACCACCTGTGCTAAAAACCGCAAGACTGCAGAGATTCATTCTCCATTTCATAACTCTCAACTCGATGCATTTTTTTAGCAACCTGGTCGAACCACGATGAGCGGCTGATGCCGGAGCAAGCAAGCCAACCAGTTCCGGGCGAGCGAGGTTGTAACGTAGGAACCAAAGCCTCCCACGATTATATTCCCGACCGAAAAATCCGAGGCTGAGGATCGAGGCGGATGGAAGACGTGGCCAGCGTCGACGAGGGTATGTATAAAGGCTGGAATTTATGCCGCTCGAGAAGACGGCAGCTGCGTTTTCGATTTTTCCACCAGCTGTTGGCACGGTGTCTCACGGGCAGGGCCGTAGACCTTCGTTCGTCCACTCGACTAGCCCTTAAAAAGCCGAAACGTACAAAAGGTGGTCCCTAGGGCGGTGGCGGTACAGGTCGAGACCTTGTTCCCTCTTTTTATCATTCTTCCTCTTCTCTACGTATCACCCCCTTTCTTCGTTCTACGTGCTTGGTTTCTGTTCGTTCGAATCGAGAGAAAATGCTTTCGGTACACCTTCAGGAGTCCTCGAGGAATCAGGGAACTCGACGAGAGAGAGGAGCACCAAGGAGCTTGAGCTGCTCTCTATCGATCCAGGCCGCCTCGTATCACGAAACTGGCTGGCACCCTGGAGAGAGCGACCAAGAGACGAAAGGGAGGGAAGACGAAGCGAACGAGCGAGGGATAGAGAGGAAGAGGGATAGAGAAATTTCCACTTCGCTCTCCTCAAAGGATGCACGGGATGGACTAGGTGGGTTTTCTGTTTTCTATCGAACTTTCTTCGTGCAGCAGTTCTCTATTCTCGTTATTGTTCGAGCTGATTGTTATTCCAGCGTTTTACGTATCGTGATACGTATTTGATGGTATATTTGATATATCAGCTCGGGCGTTCTACTTTGAGAAACAGAATGGCAGATTGAAACGTGTCAAATCATTCTTAACGATTCGTTCAATTTTGTTCTATCGTCGATTGACCTATATTATCAACATCTTTGGTCGTTTACTTTCTGAAGAATTACAGCAATCGCGTGTTCTCTTGTTATAACGGAAAGATTAAGAAAATGATCCACTTTATCGATATCTTCTCCATCATTTTTGGTATGATAAAAACAGAACGAATGTATCCGAAACGCGTATCGATAGAACGTAGCGTAGAGATAACTTTGATCAAATACATGATGTTTTAAAGAACCTATAGTTAAAATTTCATTTCGAAAAAAAGGGACATTTGATATGAAGCAATCTAATAGATACAGAGGTGTACAGTTCGTTCGGTACACGGATTTATGGCAACATGGCCGCTATTGATTGAACTGGAAACGATCGGACAACTCTCTCTCTCTCTCTATCTCCCCCTCTCTCTCTCTATGGAGTTGATAGTGAATGGACTGGTCGAAAACGAGTTTTATTTCGATGTTGTTTTTGCATCTTGTAGGGCCAATGATTTATTATGCTCCGAGAAATTACAAGTACCGGTGGAGGAAAAGAGTATTCGGTAACCTAGTCTACAGTAGTATAGGGTAATAAAGTTTTCAACTAGCAATAATCGCACCTCGATAGAACCTCGTTGGTTACGATATAGTAAAGCAGAATTAAATCTTTTCCATGGCACGATTCACAATCGTGTACGTAAATAATTGTCGAAATTTATTACACGTAAAATAATTAAAAGATAGGCGTATAGTTAATAAAGATCGAGGTACATTCTTGACCTGCAACCTTTTCGCGATGTAATAAAAGCAAAAAAAAAAATGACGAGTGAACGACTTCAAATATAACTGTACCCTTTGTCAATAAAATTTCTGGGATTTCTGACGCTGCATGTAAGAAGAAATACATATACATATATACATTTGGTGTTTTAACAACAATAAATTTCAACTCTTTACACGCAGATCGGATCGTTGACGATGTAAACAAAGAGAGACTCACATTTTTTTTTTTTTTTTTTTTTGGTGAAAAAGGTTTTCAAACGCTTGACTCGATGAAAGTTTACGTAATAAAGCGGAAACACGATAGGCATTTTTAAATCTTCCCGTATACTTTGAAGGCATAGAACAATAAAAAAAAAGGTAAGCTTGGATGTAAATCGAAATGTCAAAAAAGTATATTTGCCTATGGCGAATTAATAACAACGTATAATAAAATTTAATATATATAACATTTATGACATTGTATCACATTCGTCGATTCGCTCAAGTATCCAACGGTCTTAAATCATTCCTCCATTCTTCTTTGTTGTATTTCGTCATTTTATACCTACACGCGAATAAATCAAGCGGAAAATGACAAAGCTTCGTGACGACTATAATACCAACGCTATAGAGAAGTAACTTATAATTCTGATTAAATAGAGTTTAAAAATTATTCAAATCCCATTTTGAGAAACTCCGTAACTCGGTAAACGATACTACTGAAAGTGGAGTCTCTACGATTTCCCATTTCCGTAAAAAAAAAAAAAAAAAAAAAGAAAAAACAATGGAGTTGGTTTCGATCCATTCGATGAAGAAGTTCTTTTCGCTTTCGAACGAAGATGAGACGGACAGATAGCAGAGGGGAACGATTGTGCAGCGGGAACGATCGACCAGCAGCCTTCGAGAAGAAACGAGGATGCGTTAAAATATTCAAGGTCCACTCTGGGTAAAGAACATTCGACTTCTGGAGGATGGTGCGTTTCCTCGCGATGCAAGAGACCTAACGAGCTTCCGGGGACCGAATAACGTTCGTTTCAGTTTGAATAATTTCGACTTTCGATAGAATTATTTCGATTCTTATTACGTAAAATATTATTACCGTGGATTGAAATCGATCAAACAATGACGCAATGTATTTTCAATAATATCTTTGTCGTTTTGTTAATATCGCGAATTTTACAAAATTGAAAAAAAATTCCACGTCCTCTGATTAAAAAAAAAAAGTAGTCTGATGTATCGTATGGGTGGGATAATCTGATTAGAATGTAATAAAAATGGAGAATAGCGATTTTTCGTGATATTAGAATTTATCTTTCTCGAGGATGGAATTTATAGTTTGGTTTTCTAGTTAACGCGTAAGGTGATTAACGTGCTATTTGGGACACCCTGTATATTTACATTTGGAGCGCACCCAGCGTCACGAGTGCGACTCGTTATCACCTCTGGACTGTGTTTTCCACCCGACAAGTGTAACTTGTAAGACACAGGGGGTTAATTTGATACGAACGCGTACTACGATGCAGCCTCTAATAAGAGAAACGCGGAAACCAACTGTACTATGTATCGATAAATAACGAGACCATTGAAATAATCGAGCTTAGATACCAGTGAAAGATTATCGGATTGTTTCTTCGATCGTTGTAAAAAGAAGGCGAATTTTTCTTTTTAGCTTTTCTAAAAATATTATATTTATGTACCGTGTGCACACACTACCATATTTCATGACCATAATTCAATAATAAATAAGATTAAAGAAATCTTGTACATAGAAATAATGCTGTAAAAATCTTCAAGGAACTCTTCAAATACATCTTCACGTTCCAGAAACAGGTCGCAATTTGATCGTAATCTTATATCAAATACAGTTAAACTTATATTAAACTTCGAATTTAATTATTACATCGTGCATTATGTAATTATAGTTACATATGAAATATACTTTGACATTAAGCTTTTGTTACGTTAAAAGTATGCTAGCGCAATGGATACAAAAGCAAAACAGAATCGAAAATAAAATTCTTAAAGAATTTACAAAATCTTCCTCGGATGTCCCATTTCATTTTCTGACCACGCCACCCACATCAACCTTCTAAAACAGCTTATATTCCCACATCGTACTAAGTTTCTCGAATAAACTCGCTCTTCTCAACCTTCTTCCATTTATTCCGTTAGTTTCTACGCTCAAGTAATCCGCGTACACATATAGAAATTGGAAAATTCCTTCAACAACGATACTACAAAATAAAATGATGCTAAGAAACGACGCATGTTTGGTTCCTCTTTCATTGGAATAACCTCAACGATTCGTCAAAATAGTCTTGTTATTATAAATAACGTGCGCTATACTTTGGACATTCTACTATACTTTTACCTATTGTTCCCTGTTCTCTACAATTTCCCACAAGCGCGTAAAGACCCGCACTCTACCGATAGGACTTGATTTTTTTAATTTAGCATTGTTCAGGAAATTAGGACAAAATTTGAATTTGGCTGAAACAACTGTATCGAAATCTAATCGATTATTGTTATTCCGTATTTGGGACACGTTTGCCTTCGCTCGAACCTTTTCCTCGTAGATCACGACGACGACGATCAGCAACGCTTTAATTTATACGTACATACGTACGGTAACAGGTACCTACGCTTAGCCCTGCTGAACTGGACCTACTGGTTCGAAATAAACAAATAGAATTAAAAGCAACAATCCGGAAACGGGAGCCTGTTCTGCCTCTATCGTACGGTATTATACCACGGTCTTCGTAGTCGTGCATCCGCGTTTGTTTATGCCAGCACAACGATCAGGACCATGGACGAAAAACTGGCATACAACGTCCGCACACGCCGTGCTGGCCCTGGTCTCTTATTGTTAGTCGCTGTTGACAAACCAGACAAACCCGATGACTAACGAGTCCATATTCGCCTGTTTCGCTTTGAGGAATTAGCTCCATGACTTGTTCGTGTGACTCGTGCGACCATGGTTTTACATTTCTGACTCTTTTCACTTTCCGTTGAATCATCGCGATTCCATTCGTAGTTGCTTCGTGCTAGTCGTTATAATATTTTTGTCGTAGGCTAACGCGAAGGAAATCTAGCTCCGTGGCGTAGACAGAGGGAAGCTATACGGGCTAGGCTGAAGCATAAAATTCTTGGCGAGAAAAGCAAGTAGAAAATGCAGGGGCGAGTCTTTTTTCCTGGCAACTGCCTTTTTTCACATAATGGAGTTTGAAAGCGCGTGGCTGCGCCCTGTGTATCACTGCACGCCAAAGCCAATGTGCTACACGCCAGTTTCGAGATTAATTTTCTCTATTATGGAAGATTCTACGAGAATATAAAAACCATCTTATCAAAATCTTGTCAAAGGCATATTAACCAAACAAATCGACCACCCCTCCGCCCACAGCCACGTAAATAACAAACCTACCCACTGTACGTGTAATATCCTACACGAGGCATAATTCGTCGATATAAAAGCGGTTAACGAACCTCTATTAAACGTTTCACCCATGATCCGAGCCAATTTAGCCAGTAAACTTGTAAAACGCGTGCACGCGCCCGCATATGGCGTCGAGAGCAGGGTTTCGCGGAGCCTAGGAGTATTTTATCCACCGTTTTTCGTCCCCGTGGGTTTTTCTTCGTGAAGCCAACGCAAGGGAACAGCGGAGGAGTTCTCAGAGCCGAAGAGAGAGAGCCCGTATGCGTCACCGTGCCCGCATACCGCAGCGGCGAATTACAACCATCCCTCCTCGCCACTACACCTCCTCTAACGTCCCCTGTAATGATGGATATTGTGGCCAGCCCCCGAGGGAACTCGATCTCTCGACGATCTACAATCGTAGCCAGGTAAGGAGGAGAGATTAGAAGAGAGACCTGGAACACGGCCTCCTCGCATCATGTTTTATACAGGGATGAGAAAACGGCTAAGCAAAGGTATATAGATCTGATTGTCTAATTCCGATAGACCCAATTACAATCATAAAAATAGGTACGCGCATTAAACGAAACTATCCCACATGCGAATAAGGCTCTAGCCATCCGCTGTAACTGTAACGTGGTAAAGATGCCCGAATTACTTCATACATGGCTGTATAGCGTCGATAAATCTACTTATAATCTTCTGAAGGGATGGATTGTAAGTATTTTGTGTCAGAAAAAAACAGAAGTGTGTGTGTGTGTGTGTGTGTGTGTGTGTGTGTGTGTGTGTGTGTACAAATATATATTTTTATTATTATTAATAATAATATATATATATAACAACGTAAGACGATGGGATAACGGAAAACAGTATCTGAGTATGTACAATGCACAAGCAGGGTTTCAAGACCTTTTGGTAGCTTTCGGACTGTTCTTATCTTTGCACGTAGCTGATATGTTTGGAAGAAAAAAATTCAACGAGGGTTCTGCGTAAGCTCAGGATATAAATGCGAAAGTAACCAAAAGATGAACAATTTAAGGGATAGAAGATCGTTTAGATCGATTTGGTAGTATTGGCAGATATGCTGGGATTAGGATGTATAATACGGAATTGTAAAATAGCAATAAAATTGCTACCTTTGTGCAAGGATTTTAGAAGACGTTTTTTTGATAAAGTTTTAGATACAAATTGGTATAGGCAATAAGAGACTAGAAGTGGTCTTCCCTCTATATCCGACAGTGACGAACGATCCTAATTATCATAGCAGTACGTGTTTTGCAAATTACAAATTTTTGTTTATTTTCTAAAAGATCGAATTACCGATAGAAATATATATATATATATATATATATATATATATATAGATAAATTCAGTATGTAACTATATGAAAATAAACTTCAAAGAGAAACAATGACGAACTCTAAATCGAAGAATTACATCGAACGTCTGATGTACGTAGCCTACTAAAGTTCTGAATAGTCGATTTCTCAACTCTAGACTATACTTCATCTGATAAAAAAATCAAGATTATATCCCTGGTATCGCGTACACACGTATCGCTGAATCTATCCTCGTCCGAACTTTGTGTTTCCAATTTCCGATTAAAAATACGGTTTGAGAACGATCGACAAAGTTGAAAGAGAACCTCCGGAATCCATGATTTATTTAAACAATTCCATATCGACGCATACAGAGAAGCTTGATCGAAACACGAAACGCTAATGGCTGACTCCGTCGCAACTTTTTATCGCATTATTGACAAATACCATGGTATCTCTATCTCCCAGTGGAAGAACGATGATGCAAACGAATTTCTTGTACAAGAACTCACGCACGCATTGCAAAGAGAAATTGCTACTACGCACGATACAACAAATAATACGAATATCGCGATTTAATCCGTTAAAGAAAATGGAAATATTTGCAATTGTCCAAGGAAAATTACGATAGATTTAAACGGATGAAGCTATTGCGTTCGTAAGGCTGTAATAATAATCAAACGCTGTTAGGAATTTTTATGTATCAAGATTGGGAAATACGATTGAACGAGGAAGAATAAAATTAAAGAAAACGAATACAATTTACACCAGAGAAACACTCAAAACTATCGTAGAATCAACACGGTGATAGTTGAAAAAACAATGACGCAGAAATTTCGAGAAAAGGAAATTGTACGGAGAAAAAAAATCTCGAGCAAATAGCGACGCACGTTGTTGTATACGGCCCTCTTTGCAATGAAAATAAATCTGGTGTACTTATTTTCGAACGTGACGCATTGACAAAAGACGATCCTGCAAGATCTCTGGTGACAATACAGCGACACGCAGAAATACATAAACTGCTTCATTTCCATATCGACGCGAATATGTCGCCGTGGAAGGCTGGTGTATTAATCCTAGCATTGTTGTTGCTTCAATATATATAATGAAAACATGTCGAGATATTTCATTACGATAATTTGTTGCAATCGTCTTAAGGATTTCATCGATTTAATCTTTTTGTATCAGTTATATCGTGCAATTATTATTTATGTATATAGAGTTCGTAATGATTATATTGTAATAAACAGCGAGTTCTCTTTCTCTCTAATGAAGTATTAACGATTGTATTATTACTATAGCATTTTCATGACTCTATTACATACGTAGTTTTATATATATATATATATATATTATGGCTTCTTTGTTTCCCAGATAGAAGGCTTACATTGTGTTTTTATTTTTATCATACAAAACGGTATATTTGTAACTTCATCAGTTTCGCGTCAGAGAGCAAAATTATTACTTATCAACCTGGCCTTAATTTTACAAACTCTCGCTCATCTTCGATAATTTTGCGACGCCTCGAGTGGAAGTTTGTACTGTTTTCGCGGATAGTGGCGTATCTTGTGTTAAGTCAGCCTTGTAACGTTGCCCAAATGACTGACGAACATTTCTTTGTAAGTGTTAAAACGCTTCTACTTCAAAATTTACATTTTTTAAATTGTATCGTTAGCAAAGTAAAACAGCGATATATTCTAGCGACGTAAATTTTAAAAAATTGATTGCAAACACGAAGAAGAATCGAAAGTAAATGTTCGTTCGCACGAAATCTATCCAAGTTCAACGTACAACTTAGTACCGCATTTGATCGATCAATATTTTCCTTTGCAACAAAGTAT
The DNA here is from genome assembly GCA_014737395.1 of Bombus waltoni. Lineage (NCBI taxonomy): Eukaryota > Metazoa > Arthropoda > Insecta > Hymenoptera > Apidae > Bombus > Bombus waltoni. The sequence goes on along the minus strand of JACXII010000067.1, from coordinate 1,058,022 downwards.
TACATTGCGAAATCGCTTTTTGTTTCTTTCGGTGCCATGATATCTTTTACGTCTTTCTGCATATTCTTCTCAAGAGTATGGACAGAATTTTATCAAAGAATATTTCGAAGCTGTTTTACAAGATACTCCATCAAATTCTAATATTCTATTCGTATACTATTCATATCCTGCGTTTATACCGTTGTGACACTCGTTTGTTCATTACTTAAATCCCATTTTCCTTTAATCAAACTCGTTTATAATTTCTGACACGTTCTCCGTTGCGTTCTATCGGTCATTTTCTATCCAATTGCATTTTTTTTAGCACCGAAAGATATCTCAAGTTCGAGCAAAATACGAAAGAATTATTTTATTTGTATACTCGAAGATTTCTTCGTTTCTTTAGATGCACGTGGAAAAATACGAAATTGCACAAACAACCCCGTTATTAATTGTTTATCAATTAAAGTTTATGTTGAAAACTCTACTATACTTTAGATTAATGCGATAAGATTAATTAATTAATTATTTACATTAATTTCCTCTCTCATACATTAATCACACCTAAATCACATTTCTTCCTTAAAGATTCGTTCTAATTTCAACACACAATTTCGTCGCGATTTATCTTCATATGATTTAAACCATCGCTCGTTAGTTACTCAATCACTTTTTCAATTCTTTGTTCTTAAATCAAATTTGCACTTACCACAATTACGAAGCTCACTCGTTACTTAGATCCCATCCTCAATATTCTTCGTTCTTAATCCTTTCCTCAAATTTAAATCTACAACTCTATATATATATATATATATATATATATATATATATATATGGTATCCTAATTTCTTTCTTTACAACGTCAGCTATTAATGATTTTAACCCCTTTTTATTCTTCACCCTTCGATCAAACTCGAATCTACTCGTAATTCTATAATATCGTAATTCATTAATGATCGCCTTTTAACTTAACATATTAATTGAGACCCCTTTTCCATTCTTAAATTTTCTAATAATTTAGAGCTATAGCTTTGTAATATTCTAAACTATCGCCTTATATTAATCGCTTTAATACGTTTCCCTATTATTTACCTTCGAATAGTTTCTTTACCTTCGACACTAGTTGCACGGATTTGTCAATTTCACTTTTTGAATACCTTGCAATTAATTTCTATTTTATTCGCCAGTATTGGATCAAAATGGAAGAAATCAGAAAGAAAAGAAAAGGGAAATCCTCAACAAACCGTATATGTATAGATCTGTATATAAACGACCATTTCACGGATTTATATCGACGATTTCATCAGCTTTCCACAGAAGAACACGCATTCTTCCCCGGACGTTCGATCCGCTTCGAGGATCGAAAGACGTCACGTCATCGGCAAGATTAATAATACGTCACGAACAACGACTATACACGTCACTTTCACGAAAAACAAGACCGTGAAGTACATAGAAAGACTCGTATCGCGGTCCAACGACCATGTTCAAGGGAATTTCTCGATTTCCGCAGGGTCACGACCGAAAATGAGAAACAGCGGAGAGCTACGACTCTGGCGTAGGTTTGTTCAAGGAAATTTCTTAGTTTCGAAAGTTACGAACATAAAAGAAAGGTCGAAAGGTTCTTCTCGATCGGTTAATAGCGTTGGTAGAAATTCTTAGACTTGGTCGTGTATTAAGCTGGAGTAGAACATTCGAACAATATAAATTCACTAGACTATCGCAAAGACGGTGGAAAACGGGAAACCTTCGAAACTTTATCGGATTTAGCAAATATCGGATTAAAGTAAAGTAGTAATTAAGTTAAGTTCAAGAATTCTTACTGATTATGTACAGTTTAATTCTCGGCTGGATATTACTGCACACAGCATGGCCGTCCTCGCACCACGATTATATCCCATATTCCTATACCCATCGTTTACGCGTTTATGTCGAAAACAAAGTTTTGTACTCGAATAAATACCAAAAAGAAAAGAAAAAAATCAATAGAAAGTTCCATAATAATTTCGACAAACAGTCTTTATATTATCAATAATTGTAGCAATAAACTTTTTACTACTGTGATGTTTGATTTCTAAACCTTCTACCGAATGCTGTACTTCCATCGAACGTAGTACAGTATACTTATGTATGATATAGTAAACTGTGTACCTTGAAAAATCATGAAAAATCTATGGAATCCTATAACAATTACGACTGACAATTCTTATAGTGCGATATTTATGACAACCAAATTCTTACTGTCGTAAGGGTTCGTTTTCGACCCTTCTACCAAATGCCGTGTTCCCATCATTCGTAATACAGTACTTATATATAGTACAATTCCATAGAAGGGGCCCCTTCTTCCAACTAAGGATATACGAAGGTACCGTTCGGTGTACGGGCGAAGTGCACTTCCTGAAAAACCCAGGTGGACCTGCTGCCTTTCTTCAGGCACCACCTGCCTCTGGCTGGTTTCAGTCCCTCGCAACAAGTCTTGCTCCTCCTTACAGACACATCGTTTTCCTGAGCATACTCTTAGGCAAGTAGCAGCAAGATGGCAGGCTGGCTTAGCTGGTTGATTTCGAAACGAGAATGCGTGAGCCGTAATTCCATGCGATTCGCAAAGAAAACGAAGCTTTCGGTTCCAATGACGTTTTGCGGAAAGCGGCGACCGGAAACGGTGCCCGCGCGGATGTAACGAAACATCGAGCTGGACGATGCATCGCGTGACGGACTTGAGAAATTCTGATGATTCATTGTGTTCCTCCTTTTTGTATAATATATATTATATTTTTTAAAATTATATTCGGAATACAATATTGAACAGCTTCTTTGCTTTCGGTGTATTCTACAATAAGTATCTATAATAATTTGAATAATAATAATAATAATAATAACAACCGTTTTGACCGTTTTTATGAAAAAGTTCAAGTATTTTGGGGAGATTTTATTAAACGATAAAGTTTTGAAAATATCTCTGAAAAAGTTCGAGCGTTTCCTACAAATTTTAGTACAGGGTAGTTAAAGTTTTGAACATCTTTAGGAGATTATTCGTCCTGTACTTTTGTTGTTTACGATTGGTTTTATGAACGATGAATTTTAACTCAAGGTTTTAGGAATTTTACGATTTTTGGAAATAACTTGTATAGTAGTTCATTGTATTGTAGTAACTATATCTAATATATAGGTACAATAAAAATAGAGAAAGGTGATTGTAGAAATGTTTAAAATTAGTCCTACTCCGAATTATATTTTCCATAGAATATAGATATAGGTTCTGAGTCCAAAATTTTAAGACCATTCATAAATCTCCATCTACATGCAATTTAAAGGATTACAAACTATTCAATAAAATTTCAGAACTTTCCCTTATTACCTCAAGTACATATTCCAAATCTGTAGTAGGTACAAAAACTTTAAAGTTAATTATTATTATATCTGTTTTAAATCTAAATTTAAAGTTAATAAATTTTCCTTTTAAATCGTTGAGAAGGAATGAAATAAAATTACGTAAAGAAGATTAACATTTTTTTATTAGGATTGTGAGATATGTATTCCGAAGATAAAAAAAATTAAGATAAACGAGGCTTAAGTCAATTTTGCCTCGTTTCCGGAAATTAATGTTTGGAACGTGATATATTCCATGTAACTCAATTTTTGTTATCTTTTAAATTATATATTATTTTACTCGTCTCTCTGGTATTTATCTAATTAAAAGGAAGTTTTCATTAAATATTTTCTGTATACAATGTTAATTTCATATAGAAATTATATATTTCTTATGTAAAGGTTCAAAACGAGCAAACTACTTAAAAATGTAACTTTAATTACAGGTGATAGATTTTAAGGCAAACGTAGAATAGGATATACAATAGAGTTTCGAGTTCAAGGTGGTTGCAACGTAACCAGTGACCAAAGCAAACTGATGAGCTAAACAAAACGTTTCTACGTCGGAGCAGCAAACATAACCTTACATTTCTCGAAAAATAGGAAGAAAGGAAGAACAGTATAGAACTATTGTAATAATAATTCAATTTGTTTATTATATTCTATTTCTGATTCCCTACTATGAATAAAGAAATAAATTTCCTAACTTCAAGACAGGCGGTCAGAACACAGTCATCTTATACGCTGCCAAAAAACAAAAAATTTTGGTCAAGTTATTAAAGCATATCTTTTAACAAACATAAAACTTTATTATTATTTAAACGTGACATTTCATTTTTTAAGTTCTTTGTTCACTTTCCATGGCATTTCAAACAAATAATTATAGCATCTTTTATTCGTTAAGAAATATACTTTAATGTTGTGCACAAATTCGTCGTTTCTGAATAGAGTAAGAAATGGCCCTTTTCTGCAATTCACCTTCTACTCGGTTACTAGAACGAACACGAAACGCTACAGTAAAAAGATTCTAACCTAGCGAATACGACGACATGCGAAACAGAAAAGAAAGAGCGACATGAAAAGGCAATAAGTGGAAGAAAGAAAAATATTATTTATCGCATCGGTATCACATTTCTGTCTTGGTAGATGCTGGATGGACATACCATGGTTCAGTAGAATCTTTCTCGAAGAGAACGAAAAGAAGAAGAAATCAACAAAGAAAGGCATCGAGAAAAATATACACACAGAAAAACGTATCTATCCTATCGATTAAAATTATCAGCAATATTACGTATTTTAGCATTTAGCATTTTCATATTATTATTTCGACAATATTACGCAACAAGATTTAATTTAATTACTACGAATTTTTTTCTAAACGTTAGATAGAACGACTTCTACACGTTAAAAATTACGCTATTCGATGGTTACAGGCTACAGCTTCGAAAATATGTTTCGTAGTAATTTCGCTCGCCAGGCGGACCTAACTATCTAAATCGCGGTTGTTTTTCATTAGTGGGAACAATGGTTACTATTCCTTCGGCGAAGCATTTTCAGAGATGACGGAAATACCCCGGGCTGGAATATAGTCGTAACTAACCTTTCAGCTCCATGTCAGTCGGCCACGCACACGATCGGTTCGATTCAGTGCTTGGTTTATCGGCAGAAATAAGGACGATCGCCAACAACGTCAATTTCCTCGATTTTAACAGAATACGGCTTTAAACTCTGTCATGTGTATAGTCAACCGGATATCGAGCGAAATTTAAATCGTTATCTGTTATCTGACAGGAGAAGAAAATACATAACCTCAAAATAAATGCGATTATCTATGTAGCATCGTATCGTATCGGTATAATAGAGGAAAAATCGCACTAAAAACTGTTAAAATTGTTAAATTTCTTTGTCACATAAACATTTTTTCATAAATAATAACGATATGTCAATTTTAAGAAAATTTCCATACAAGTTTAATTTTGGTATATGTACTATGTTTATAATAATAATAAATTCCTAAATCACAATTTTATCCTTTAATTGTACTAAGAGAAACGAGCTATACGTGAGTACAAGTGTGAAGGTAGCCTTAAATACAGTGTATCACTTGTATCGATGTTTCTCCGTAACGTTTTTACTGCAATACAATGCGCGAGACCTTGACGTACGAAGACAAGACAGTCGGCAAAATAGCTTGCTAGTAGACCTTAGTTATATGAAAAATACGTAAGTACTTATTTATCGTCGCACGGGTATATACGTAAGTATCCACGTAGTCGTGCGAAAGATAGTAACCGCACGATTTTCCCTATTAAAGTCCCTGTTTGCTCACTCCGAACGCGTGACGAGCATGAGTCGCTAGAGAAGCATTGACGTAGCCGAGAAAGAATCGAGCGAAACGATCGGAGCAGATAACAGCGGAAAAGGAAAAGAAAAGGATAGGCGCTGGTCTGACAGCGCCTATCTATCAGATTAAAAAGCAGCGGTATACATTGTTCTGTAAATCGCTTGCAAGTCGTGTGTACAGAGAAAAGCGTTTCCGGTGTAGGTTCTACAAGATACGAAATGCCCGCCGGAGGGCGTATCGATTCGGACAAAACATTTGTGGCTAAGTACAATAATGCTCTCGCTAATTGGCCACAGGTCAAGATCTTATCTGGTCAGTTATCAAGGGAGGTACATGCATTTATGTATCTCTAGAAAAAGTCTAGTATCTCTCTTTTCTCTTAAACCTGAATCAGATTACATGTACAGTCGTGCCTTGTGAACTGACTATAATCATCCCCACCAATTCTCAGAACTGATACATATGTAAAATAAACAAATGTGCCAAGTATTAGTATCTTAGTCGTAGTTGAAGAAATGAGTTCCAAGAAGTGGTGGGGATAGCGACGGTCAGTTAAAGGGAGAGAATTCTGGCCAGCTAACGCGACGCTATTGTATACGTTTCCGAGCGTGTCCTAGTATGTCTAGTAGTAACTGTTCCAAGGCTTACGTTTTTTCTACTAAGGCTGTATCTGAGGTATAATAGAGACGAACGTTAGTAATCAGGAGAAAAACAGTGGAAGGAAGTTTTTCCTACCGTATGGGGTAACACTCCCGCGTCGCTGTCATACTTCGATGTCACCGTTGCTGTATTCGAGCGTTCGAAAGCAGAGGCCACGATGATAGTATCAGACGCACGTATACACTGTGACACCGTAAAAGGCATACGCATGTATGCACGCACGCGCGCACTGTCGAAACACACACGCACGTACGTAAAGCAACCACCACCGCGCGTGACACACACGAAACACACAACTTGGCCCGTTCGTAGCGCGCGACAGACTGAGACGAAACGCGGCTCGCGCTAGACTAGAAGGGGAGTTGGCCGCGTGGTGGGAAGAATTGGCGGTAGTGGGGGAGACCAGCCGCATGAATGTACGCCACGACAAAGGGGCCCCGTACTTTCGCTTTGCGGCGATACGGTCGATACGTGCTCTCTCGACCACGTGATAAGAGTTTACTTTTCCTTTATTTTGAATTATCTGTATTTGTGAACGAAGAAGATTACGATATTAAATATTAGCAAGGGGATACTGATCGATTTATTATCTTAAAAGATTAACGGAACAAACGGGGTTCCAGGAGAATTAAACTGCAAGGCAATTGCATTATTTGCAATAATTCAGTATAATCACAGAAGATAGCATGTAAACAATATGTTCTGAGCAATTATTTATACGATATTTCCATAAAGAAATATAGGGTTGCTTACGCGCGATTAAAATCGATCGAGAATCAATGAAGGTACGAATCAGACTGGCTATTGTGTCTAACAAACGTGTAACTTTTCCCATTCGCTGGAAAAGAGTGCAAACATGCTTTGAATTGCGAATTTCATACCACGTAACCAATGCACACTCGTGTACATAATGATACTATCGATCGACATTAAATGTAAAACTGTACAGCGATTGTACTAGTAGGTAAGTAGATTGAGTCCCTACGCATAATTTACGTATTGTTCACTGTGATCGTGAATCATATCGATTCAGTTGATTTGTTAAGAAAGAAAAGAAATAAAAAAGGGAAAATTATTCATCCACGTATAGCGAATGGTTTCACGTATGTACATCCCTGGGTCCTACAGGGTTTAATATTGTGAAGGGTAGTCGAGAGGAAGGAAGATAGGGACGACCCTAAAGCGAGGGAGTGCTGATGCTAAAGCCGCGAGCATGGAGGGACCTTCAAATAAAAAAAAGATAGGACCTACTGAGCAAGCGACCGAACAAGAGAGAGAGAAAGAAAAGGAAAGAGAATCCGGTCCCCCTTCTTTCGAGACCAGGGAAAGGCCGCACCCACGCAGTTCTTGAAGATCATGCTGGGTCCCCGCTGGCACAGCCCTGAGCGTGTAAGTAAACACGCCAAAGTTCTAGTACTTGAACATGGAGCGAACACATTTTCCACAAGGTTGGATATCCCTCGTGAAACACGAATACTGGTCACTCATGTAAATTCATAGAAAGCCTTTCAATTCGACCATTATGGGAAACGAAATAATACACGCAATAAGAAGAGAATATGTATTGGAAATTGTGAAGAAAATTATTTCCATGTAAGAAGCGCGAAAAGCGTAGAACGAATAAATTGTTACTCCAATCACACGACACTTGCATAATATCGATGAAGTTGCGCTACGTTTTTACTGTGCAACATCTTCACCTTGCCTTTAAAGCAAATTCACATTTGCCTGTGTCATAACAGTTATATTATAACAATACTTGAACGTAAGATAATCAGAATGCACATGCTTGGCTAGCGAGTTGGTCGCTTAGGTTAAGCCAAAGTCAACACGTGGCAACGCCGCGCTACAGCTGTCATACACGTCACGCATCGAGTCAAAGCTCAACTTATTCTACATAAGTGTTTTATAAGAGTTGGTCGAGGAGAGATCTGTCCCTCCCGTTACGCGATACGAAACGAAAACGACTATGACTGGGAAGAAGTTGCACGCTCTCTGTCCAACTTTTTGATCGGTAGGAAAAATCATTTCTCCGTTAAAGGACAGCATTGTGCGGTCAGAGTACATACTACTGGCTCTGTGTCTGGGGCTACCCAGCGTTACCTCGTAACATTCTCATGCCATCAACTTCCCTCTCCCGAAATCCCAGACGGGAAAGTGAGTTTCGGAACATGATTGTTAATTTTACGTAACGTACGACTCGGTTGCTCGCTAGGAACAAGTTTCCCCTCTTGCTTTTACCCAGATCTCCGTTCGATATCCAACTTGAATTTTCTCGACTGTAATTTCTCGATGAATAAAAAGCGAGGTTATGTGCTTCTTTTAAATTTCCCGCTGCAATTCTCACGCTCTCCGTGAGCATAATCTTCGTTCTCTCTCTCTCCCTCTCTTTGTTGTTGAAACAAGTTGGGGTACAGGCTGCGACGGTGTTTTCGAAAAACAAACCAACGTTATCTCGGCATAGCGATGTCAACTTTTCAACGAAGGCATCGAACAGACCGGGGAGGCAGTGGAGAAATAAAGAGGGATTGACAACGAAAGAGAGGATGGAGGGTTAGGGTTAGTCTGTATCAACTGTGCACCCTTATCAATTGGAAAATTGGTGTGTGCAGTGGGAGCGGAAGAGGAGGGGATTCGACTACGTTCAACTCGATTTGGTGGGGGAAGAACGATTAGGTTTACACGCCTGCTAGGGGCGTACATATCAAAGGGTCGACGTAGGGGCTACTGTACATAAGGAATATTAGTTCAGGTACAATTTTCGTTCTTGTACTTTCATCAACTTCGCCTTTCGAAAAATCCTTTAAAGACAGAAATTATTTTAACGACCTGCATTGTCTATGCACCCTCGCCGAATTAGGAATTTCGTAGTCGGCAAACCTGGTGGCGAAAGAGAAGGGGTGTTCGGTACAAAAAGCAGGGGCGTATCCAAGGAACGGGATGGGAGGATCTTTGTGTGCACGTTGTGAGAGAAACCGAAAGAACCAGCAAGTGAATCAGCGAGAAAGAGTACGGAGAGGGACAAACGCCAGTGAGGAACGGAAGAAGAGCGACTCAAACGTCTAGGGCGCATGCGTCACTCATCGTGGGCGTCGGGAATGTGTTGACACGAGAACTCGAGAGAACGCCGTGGCCCTAATGCCACGACGCGACGGCCTGTGTTATCGTCGATACGGTTCCCATACTGCGGGTCCGCCCCGTCCTCGCGAAATCTGGGTCTTTCATCCTGACGAAATCGGGTCTCTGTCGGTGTCAACTCTCTACAGGGATTGATGATTCAGAAATTACTGCGCAAATGATACACAGAACAAACAGGAATGGATGCTAGACATGAATTGGAGACGTTTTCTAATCTTCACTTGTGAATTCTTATATACATGTATAATTCGAACATACATATATATCTTATTCGAGTTAATATCTGCCTTGACATATTCAATTATTCACTTGTAATTTCTTGTGAAACATTATTGAAGAAATATTCGCTATGGGATTCGTATACATTTTCATTCAAGCCTCTCTTCTCGCTTTTTTTATTTTTCACGAAACTTTTATCCGATGTTTAAAAGCTTGTATAAGTATATAGTTAGCTGCGGAGCTACGGGGAATGATGTTCTCCACACAGTAAATTTATATTGGACTATAATCAAATAAGCTGGCGGCAGAAGATATCCATATGTCTAAATTATCATCGGTTTCACGATGCTTTAAATACACCGCGCGACAATGTTCGATATGGATATGACGTGTAAAATAGTTTTTAGGTTAACATCCGATTATTTATTTTGATACTTTTGTTTATTATACAAAGAAATGTATTATTTAATATTGAAGTTAATAAAATTGTAATTGCATGTAATATATTTCAGTCACCAACCTACCAAATTTTATGTATGAGTAGATTCTGTTAGAAAAAATGTTGCAAAATCCTATGCATTTATGAGCGGACCTTACAGAACAATAAGAAAACCATGATTGTTGTTTATAACTGTTGGCCATCTGAGTAAACGAAGAAAGCGCACTTTAATTTTTCCATATATCTACATGTTATCATGAAAATTAGAATGTTTTAAATATATTCGATTCTAATATAAATATATAAATATATTAGAAACACACGAATAAAGAAAGCGTCATTATTATGATGTTGGTATCGTTATATTGTATCATTACACGTGCGTATATTGGTCGAAACTACGAAGTTTCACTATCAACTATGTATGGAAAACTAGTATCGCTTCATATGTACGTATAAACTAAGCGAATAATCGATTGCATATCACATGCGTTTAAATTCAAAAAACAGGCAGTTTCTTATGAGAAATCGGTGATAATCATAACAATTTTTGTAACTACATAGGGATGCATAAATAAGAAAAGATTTCGTTTCAGTATGTTCTCCAGTTTTGACGATGCGCCTGTCGCTTTCTGATCTGTACTTATTGGCAATAAAGGTACGTATATGGAGTACAACGTACCATGGCTATGTTGCACAAGTACAACGAAACAGCGAAGCCCAGTTTAAGAAATTTAAGAAAGCTTTTGCTACGTACACGTACTTTCACGTATAAGTGATGTACGCACATATACAAACAAACTTGCGTCCCATGTGTACAGATACACGATCGGTATGATCATACATGTAGCATGTAATATATACACATATCTGAATATGAACGAGATAAAGGAAAAAGAAGGTGGATTAAATATGGAGGGGAGTAATGGTAGAAAAATTGAATAAGTCTATATCATAGGTGCATATCAGTGCAAACAAACGTAATATATATATATATACACATAGTTTTATATATATAATTATATGTATATATTTATATATATATTAATACATTATACATATATTAATTATCTTTCCATGTGCACGTAAGGGACACGTTTCCACGCTTTGTGTGCATCCTCTGTTTACGAAGGGCACTTATCGAAAATTGGAGGTGGTATACCACAATGAAAGCCAAATACGAAACCGAGCGAACAAAGAACGCTGGGCAAATGCGTATATCGAATGGTGGGAGACGTAGAAAGGATAACACGAATGGAAATCTAAAGGGGCAGGATTATCACGGTGGACTGCTACAGAAAACTTATTCGGATAGGGAAAATTAAGAAAAATTATATATATGTATGTGTATTCAACCATCGGAGAAACGCATTTGGGAAATCTACGAAAAAGCAATGGGAAATGTTTGGGAACAGCACACCGTCCGGGGGTGAAATAAAGACAGGGGTCGAGCGAGCGAGAGAAATAGAGAGAGAGAGACAGCGCGCATCCAAATTTCGGAGGGAAAACTCCTACCTTTTACTGGGATAATCTGGGATTTTCAGAGCGATGTCATAGCACAGTACGTTGGTTGCGCTAGGCGAAACCGACGGTCGGCGATGGCCGTGCAGCTCACCACTGAGAACACTGAGGTCGCTCCATGTCTCTCACTCGACCCAAGCCACGACCCCGCCCATTATGGGCCTACTGATATTCTCGAGGCCGTATGTTAAACCATAAACCACCAAGTACGTTCATATGTTTAATTAATCTCGCCCGTAAATCACCAAAAATATTGTATGATATTCCGCGTAGCAATATCTACGTCGTAAGATTATCAGCGTTCTTGGTCACTGACGTCAAGTCAAACGCTTTCACGAACTTCGCTTATTTCGCCGTAGGTTAATGGCGGCACCACTTGCTTGCCTCATAGTGGTCTCGTTGTTATCCACCAATATCGACAGAGAAAAGCCTCGACTTAGTAGCGTAGTTTCGTCGCATTCTACTTCATGAAAATTTTATTTTATTTTGTATTTTCATTTAATATCACTTATCTTTGAAACTTTGACCAATAATTCACAACAAATTTCCATTGATATTATAAAAATAAGCTTGTTTTTATTTTCCTTAATATTTAAGCGTTTGCACTTTGTATAAGTGCGTCGTCAGTATATACAAATGTGTACAGATGCATGTAGACTTTGGTAAGTTTAAAAAGATCTATACAATGGGAGAACACGCTAATCGTTTTCCTCACCATCCACCTCTATAAATTATTTCTTCTTCAGTTCTTGCATCGTACTGTTTTATGAGTTACTTTAGATTCCATCGGATTCCATCTAAAGACTACATGTATTTTTCATTTTTCAATATTACATATATATGTACAGAAAGACATTGCAATTTAAAGATTTTGCAAATGTCAATTATTTAACATTACTTTTAAATTCTACTATAATTTTTCAAAAATTCAAATCATAAGCATAAGTTATGGAAAAATGGTTTGAAACTGCAGTTTCTGACACTACCATCTATTTTTTTATGTACACCTCCTCCTACGTGTTTCTTTAAGTATTTTTTCGAACGTTTCAAGGTGTAGAATGTTATATTCTGTGAGTTTCCATTCATCTTTGCTAAAGACGATCTGATAAACGAAGAAATAAACAATAAAGGGTGTAAAATCATTCCTTAAATCCAGTACCATGAGGTGTCGTGGTCGTGCCTCACTATGTTCCACCAATCGGCGTGCCCTACCTTCCGATCGTTATATACAAATTAGTTTATTTAGTAACTTCAATATAAAATATACCAGAAACTTATAGTATCCGACTTTAAAAAATGCATAGGAATTTTTAATGTTAAGAGGACTTTTAGTTTTTAATTTTGTAAAGATTTCAAAGGGATCTTAATCACTCATACGAAAAAAGCCGGAACAATCCGAGACAGAAACCACGCGATTGGGTAGATGAGATCACGTGACTGGCAATTCTGTGAAATATTGGTCCAGACGACTGGTGGGGGATATTCATAATCCTTAAGTTTCGCTTGCATCTTCACAAAGACAAGAGAGAGAATAGGAGTTTGATCGTGCTTACGAGCACATAGTTTACGAGTTCGATCGCAGTACATATCCGGTTTCAGCGAGTGTTTAGTGTGAATTGGCGAAGTGACGAATATGAGCTTAAAAGTGAGAGAGAGAGAGCGAGGAAGGAAAAGAATCGTAAGAGAAGAGGCAAAAATTTGACAGGCGTTGCTGATAGCGGATATGATAAAATATCAATTTTTAAAATAGAATGAACGTCGTTTGAGTGCGCGTACATACACAGAACGTACGAGATATTGCTGATAAAAGTTAATTTCACGTTTTATAAACATATGTGTACACGCGCATGCGCGTTGCGAAGATACGAATACGTAGAATTTTGCTGTCGAACGGTGATCGTATTGTGAAAAATCCGTGCGGAGTAGCGAAAACAAACAACTCGTGTTCGCCATCTTGTGCCTCTCCAGTTACGTTAAAAAAAGGAAGTGAGAGTGTGTGAGAGAGAGAAAAAGAGAGGAAGGGAGAGAAAGAGAGAGAGAAAGAGAGAGTGAGTGAGAATTCCGGAGAACGACGCGTGTGATTTTTATTTGGTGAGGAAGAAAAAAGTGTAAGCAGAGGTGACCAACGGTCACCGAATGTGGTCAAATTCGCAAAACACACGAATAGGGAGGACTGCGAGAGAACTCGAAGCAAAAGAGACGAGGTAGCATTGTGCTCAGAAGGAGGTTCGTAGGGTACCCCACCATTTATTCCTCTATATTCCCCCTACCCTTTTGTCCTGGATCCCGAGATTATTGCGCAGTTAGAAAATTCATTGAATATAAAGACCGCCGAAAACTTGGTTGCATCTTTAGAAAGTGGCCCGCGGACATCATATGGTAAGTCTTTTGATATAACTCCAAAATTAATTACTCTTCTTTCCACCCCCTTCTATGTTTGCTGCTGTAATTTCAATGCAATGTGTTTGATTTTATTTTATTGTTACTTACTTTTTGTATTTGTTATATTTATATATATTCATATTTATTATATATATATATATATATATCTTTATTTATTATAACAATAATAATAGAATCAACTTTTGTGATAACTTCTTGTCTTACAATAATGTCGAGTCACATTCGTAGCGTAGGTTAACAAGCTATATACAACGAAAGGAAACTGTATTTATACCGGAGTTTAAGTACTCTTAATACTCAATTTTATTATCGATATATTATGTAGAATCTCCGGTGACTCACACAAACAGTATGTTTATTATATATATACATATATATATATATTTATTTATTTATTAAATAAATTATATTCCATTATTGTTACCAAATTATAAAAATCTTTATTTTTATTAAATTTTTATTAAAGAAGAAAGTCTAATGTACGGAATATCGTAATGTATATACATCATAATTTTGTGTCAGATAATGTCAGAAAATGTTTGATATTTTTGTTTCTTTTTATAACCAAAATGGCTCAAACGGAAAGTCCATAATGGGCGCAGAACGTGTTAATTTTAACCCTAATTTTAATTCCAAATCACAAATCTAATTTATAGAATTGTACAAATTCAGTATATAATATTTCAGTTTTATTTTAAATATGACATTGAGGCAGTAATCATCTAATGTCAATATATATGTACAGAAATATATTTTTTACACAAAAAATGGTAAGGCAAGGAGTTAAACAGTGTTGTGTTTTATGTATGTTACTTTTATCATCGATTAGTATGGGGTCAGACTTACAGCAGTATGCGTATTGAATTTGCGTAAAAGATGTTTCATATTGCTTGGTGATGAAATTTTGATATCCACGAATGACGCATACCAAATTGTTTTGTCATAAAATAAAATAAAATAAAATATTTTCTTATCTTCTTTTCAAAACACTGCATGTTGACGTAATCATATGCTGATAAACGTTAAAAATATTGGATTCACGATTAATAACATTTTTGAAGTGTTAAAAAGCTAAAAGTGGAATTAATTTTTCAGACGGGTTGGTTGACTTGGTGCGTGATAGAAAAGACGAAAGTATTATAAAGAAACCATGACGAATTCGGTACCGAAATTGAAGAATAAAGTAGACCGGCAAGGTTCGCCGAATGTCGGTGTGGAACGATATCATCACCGTTCAAGTGCAATCAAATCGTCAACATTTTTCCACAACAGTGGAAGATCTCATGGTAGAAATTCAACCGGCAGATTAAGCTGCAGCCCACATGGTTTGTCAAAGGGTTCAAGAAATTCGCCGTTGCGATGTGAGTACAGTCCGCGCGGCAGTCCAACGAACAGTTTCTATGCGGGTGCAAAGTTTTCTGAACCGCCATCTCCTGCGAGCCTCCCGAAACCACCGAGCCATTGGACTACGAGACTGATGAGCAGTTGTCAACAATCCGAGAGGAGTTGCGATATTTCAAATCATCTAAAGATGATACTAAACGTCCAAGCCTGATACTTAAAGACCAACAAACCGCTAGAAACGGTTACCAACTTCTAAAAGCAAAGAGACAGGTACGATATTATCGTCCCCCTACTCTTGGATTTAAGGATGTATTTTTTCTCTTGTATGTGATGTCAAGCTGTTCGTTTTAAACATAACAAACAAAAAAACAGAAGTGTTTATAACTGCGCGATAACACAATCTCTTAAGAACGATACGCGATTAATATTGCAACTAGAAACACAGGGCACCAGCGTCTTCAGTTTCATGGTATCAGATGCTGAGTGGATGAAGAAAAAACAAACCAGGATTCGTTGTTTAAAACTATACAAAACATGTAAACATTGAGTATGAAAGACGCAGGTGCGTCTGCCATGAACCATGATTCAAGTATATGGTAACTTGTAACAATTCTATTATGCGCCGTCTATGAAGATATAAACGTATGTATTTTAGATTATTATTATATATGATTAACTTGCAGAGACGCATACACATACACAAATACACAAACACTATTATATTATCTGTTTGACGAAATGGTACGAAGACATAGGCAAAGCTGCATTAGCTATTTTTAGAAACAATAGCTATACACTCTTTATTTTTCTTTTTTTTTTTTTTAAATCAAAATTGCTACATCCTAGCACTGTTGATTATTGACAGTATGTTTTATTCTTTTTTCAATTGCAATCCGGAATTCTTTCCAAAATAGTTATTCAAATCTTTACACAAGATGTATGCTAATTGCTTTTTTCCCTCATTGAAAGATACTTTATATTTACAACATAAGTGGTAAACTTTAGGTATTACATATATTCATCTACTGCTCTTTAGCATAAACATAATTATCAATTAAGTGTATATCAGACTAATTATTATTCATATGTAACTGCTTGCCTCCCAGGTTCAGTTAAGTTGTCGATAGTTTTGGTAGAATCCAATGTTCAATGAATCATAAGGACATAATCAAATTATCCTTGAAAGATTTATCAGAGCAAAATTGTTTGGTTTCTATTTATCTTCTTTTACTATCGAAGATATTCTTACTTGTTTTGCAGCTTTGCAATAGTTCTGCAAAGCATTACGTAAGATTTAATTGACAAGTTTCCAGCGTGCATACAGATGAGGTCCCATAATTCATCAATGAAAAAATGGGATTAAATTGTGTGAATGAATGATAATGAAAATAATCTGATATATGCTTGATGAATGTTTATTAATTTTTGTTCTCAATTTTTCAGCAAATTCGAGATTAAGCAATGCTTCTGCTTAAGTTAACAAAATTTTTATGAAGGTTTCCTATAAGTGACAAATTTAATTTTTATCTAATATAAAAAATCTGGTCAGAAGCTCGTCATGTGATTTCATTACAAAATGATTTTATTTAAACTTAGAATTGGATATCGTTTATTATTTAATACTGCAATTATGAGTTAACAAAATTTTTTGGTTCAGTTCTAAACATATACGTTTCAAAAACAAAATTTTTGCTGATTTTATACTGTTATAAATGATTTTTTTCTTTCTAACGTTGCACTCGTTACATGACAAAAATAGTAACAATGATTTTTAATTTTTCTTGCATTTTCTTTTTTGTTTTATTTTTTCTTTTTTCCTTTTTTTTCTTTTTTTTTTTATCTAAAACACGATCATATATTTAATCACGTAGACTGACCAAATTATTTGAAGTGGTGTTTTAACTAATACATTTTTTTCTTTTTATCTAAAAGAAGGCATTATTTTTTCTTTTTTTTTTTTTCCTTAAATTACGTTAGTTTCATTTTTTCTTTAGTAATTACTTTCTTTTCTTCTTTCATAAGTTTAATTTTTAAGGTGAATTACGAAGATAGGTTTTGGTATATGTACATGCAGATCTCAAGAAAAAGCTACTGAGTGTATTCATGCGTATGAATGTATATATCCTGCGTGAAGGAGTGAGAGAGAAAGAAAAGATAGCAAAAATGTGTAATTTCGAACTTTCAATTACTTTCTCCATCTTCGTAGTCTCGTAAGGCAAAACAAATTTTTAATCGTATCTATAGCATCTAACAGCAGTATATCTCATGGAATGACTGGCAGAAATTCTGGTGTAAAATCAGTAAGAATTTCATTGGTTTTCGAACTGACCAACGGTACTTAATGAACACTATCTCGATTCGTTCTCTTTTTCCTTCCTGAGAATCGTTCGCAGAAAGCGAAACAGAGTTGTAGTTTCGAGAATATAGGAGCAAAGAATTGTATTGATCAACATCTGTCTTCGTTCCTCTTACTTTCATAGGAGTTCGATTATTTAATGGGTACATATGTGTTTCCAGTTCGATTAGTTTCTTTGAATTCGTCCCTCTTTTCAAAAAATCGTATTCATTCAATGTTCTTCGAGAGTTCTAAATTTCTGTTCGTCTAAGTTTCATAAAGAAAAATAGTTCTTCTTATGATAGCACATGTGTGATAATGATAAGAGCCTCAAGATAAACGATGGTCGGCATACTTGTTGTTAAATAGTTTCTGCTCTCGACGGAAGAGGAATTGTCGTAATTGGTCGGATGACAAAAGAAATCTAAAATACAGAGATAGGATCATATCGATAGGGAATCGTTCTTATCGCATACATAGGTTTGTCACTAGCAATATACGCGTACGTTCCAAAGATTTTTTTAAGTAAATGAGTTTCTATCGAGAGTCTCCGATAAAAAGGAATATTTCGCCACGTTCGTTTGGTGTTTTTGATTCGAAGGAGGAAGTACAACGATCTCTCTTCAACTGCTATGAGGTTTCAGTATTTTCCCGGTGATTATTATTTTATTAATCGGTTCTGAATTGTATATGTATAATTATTATTAGATATGGTATTCTAACGTTAATTGTAAATACGTGCCAGGATTCGAATGGAAAATTTTCAAGTTCGTTGCGAGTTTTTTCTTAAGAACTCACCGGGCGTGAAGTAAAACGAATTAAACACTGCCGTCCTGTGGGAGATCGATGGAATCGATTAGTTTTCAGCATACGGAGATTATCGCACAGACGCGCATCGTTTGCGAATCGTGTAAATAGATAGGAGGGGATTGATAAAGAAGTTGTAATTTTCAAACAGCATTTGTAAGTGTACTGTAAAAAAAAAAAGGAAATGGGAGGAATTAATGTACATACGGCGAAACAGAACGCAGAAAGTGATGAGTACTATGTATATCTCATATACATAAAGGGTAAATTAATTGTAATATCTCGGTGGTAACGGCGTTTTGTTCCGTTCCGATCGAGAGCAAAAAGCTTAAAAAATTTGGAACATCAAGTAACAGCAATATGGGTAATTACCTGCTCGAGTCTCGCAGAAGTGCAAAAAATAGTCAGTATGTGCAAAAGTCGAACACAAAAAAAAAATACAGAAAACGTAAAAAAAAAAAAGTAAACAGTTGAAGATTGCCAGACTCGATTCAAGCGATCTTTGAGGCGAACAAAATGTAATGGGAGAAGAAAGGGCGCTATTGTGTGGTAAAGCTGAGAGAAAAAAATATGAAAGAGCAGGAAATGGCGTTCGAGGAAAGAAAGCGACGCCAAAGAAAAAGGGTAACGAATTACAAAGTGAATAATCGATAATATTAATTTAAAAGATGATAAAAAATTAGCTGTGATGATGACTCTATAGGTACTACTAATTTTTAATTGGTAACTGATCAACATATATATATATATACACACATACATCCATATATATATATATATACATATATATATATTATATATTATATGTATATGATTAAGCGATAAGGTGGGGTAATATAAGGAACGTGCAAGTACGATGAATATAAGGAAACAAGATAATTACCGCCTTTTTCGAGAGAGAAAAACGCAAATGCCGATACGAGAGAAATATGAAACACACACATACACACTGTGTGTGAGTTGTATATCAAGTCGGGAGAATAAGAGAACATAAGTGGGAGAAAGAACATGTTTTTCTTTGTCATAAAATGCGGGGCTTGCCGCGCACTTCGACGTGTTGCTATTAATTATCCGTAAAAACTTAGTAATTAGCGATGTACGTGCGCGCAATCGTGGAATATAAATAAGAGGTAAAACTAAATAATGCTCGAAAGTGTAATGCTAAAAAGGAGGTAGAAAAGTGATGATGAAGAATAAAATGGAGGGTGCAATGTTTTCGTGACAAGAGCAAAGAAATTAATATTATTTAGGAACTCTTTCGAGTACGTCCATCTTGTGTGTCGTAATCCACCTTCGTGACTTTAAGATGAGAATATAGCTAGTAGTTCTAATTATAAGAGCCAACGAGAACTTGGGTCGTTTCGAAAAATGGGATCGAGGTCGGGTGGGAATTTTATGTTCAAACGCGTTTCCGGCCGGAGAAACGCGAGAATGTATAGGTAGATACGCTTCTTTCCGTTTGCGGTTTACGCGAATATTTTCTACACGATGAATTTAAAACGTGCAATATAAACGAAAAGAAGTTGCAAGCGTTGTTTATTTTTTGTTTTCAACGCGTTTTCATTTTTGTGGCGAATGATAGAAATAGGGCAAGAAATGCCCATAAAATACGAATAACACGAGACGATCCATTCTCGACTGGCATTTATTGTGATATTGTAACGTACAAAAATCGTTCGTCGCGAGTTACACTAAAGATCGAAGAATAATCAATAAGGCAAAATTAAGATTCTCGTGAAAGCTTCATGGATGTATCACGTGTTTATTTTGTAAAACAAGATGCGAAAGATACGCACTCCTAATGAACATTTTACGAGGTTGTTTCTTGGGTTAGGTTATAGCTAATAATTTTATTGTCGGAGATACAATCTTCTTATACTTATTTGTAAGGATAAAATAATACTTTCAAATATCTTCTTCACGAGATTTGTGCTACAAAAAGGAAACTTGAATTTCGACAGTTTAGGTTAAAAGTTTATCTTTAATTATCTTTCTTTTCCAGGAATTCTCTATGAAATTCATTTGCTGTACATACCGTAATATTAAGTTATTAAAAAAAACCTCTATAAATATTCAGGGACAAAAGTTTCGTAGGAAGTAGACGACAGTCATTCGTTATATATTCACGCGAGTGCTGCATCATTGACTCCAGACGTACATCGTGATGCATCCGTCGACGAACATCGTGTGACATACGAATGCACGTAGAAAATGGCTACGTGCCCTCGCATGTCCTGTTTCAATCTATATACGTGTATATCTTTGTACCTTTTGAATAATTTCTTTTGCTGGTTTCTATTGGAAAAAAGAAAAAGGTTAACCGTAACTAATAATTCTAATTCTACTTTAATTTCACGTAACTCTAATGTAGGGACACTGAACGTTATGGGAAGGAAAAAGTATAATAATTATTGTACAGAAAAAGGAAACGCGTCGAAATGATATATTTGTTCGTTTCTTTGATCAGATCCCTAAAAGGAATATTTTTTTGATTCGTCATTACATCGGACTGGGTGTTTGTATCTTTTCTGGATGTGTAAATTAGCTTTTGAGCTTCCATGAAAACCGACGGGATTCCCCGTCTCTTCGATGTGCTATTAGATTCTTCAGTGACTCATAACAAGGAGAAGCACTCATCCGGATTCTTCCGATCGAAAATCCGCTTTTTTTCTTTTCTTTTTTCAACTAAATGGCGAATTCTTACACAATTCTGGTTGGCGTTTCTTCAGAAGGTTCTTTTGCGCGTTCTTCGGGTATATTTAAATATATGCACGGTTATTAATTCATTAAGGAAATAGTTTGTTACTTTTCGAAAAATGAATGTTACATTTTTTCTTCTTTTTTCCATATTTCTCTTTTTTAAAAATTAAGTTTTAATTAGATTAATAAATATGTGCTCTTTTTCTCTTTTCTTTTTCTTTTCTTTTTTTCTTTTTTTTTTTTTTTTTTTTTTTTTTTTTTTTTTTTTTTTTTTTTTTTTTTTTTTTTTTTTTTTTTTTTTTTTTTTTTTTTTTTTTTTTTTTTTTTTTTTTTTTTTTTTTTTTTTTTTTTTTTTTTNTGTTTTTGGTTTGGGTTAAATTTTATGTACGTACATGGAAAGATTTTTTTCTATTCATGTTTTAGCATTCTCTTCTATCTTTTTGTCATGTGTAACTGAAAAATTCTCACGTGCGAAAGTAATGTTAAAGAGCAGACGAAAAAAATGAATCGACACGAATTTTTGCATATCCGTACTACTTCTCGTTAGGGAAAGAATACCGGCGAACCATTCTTGAAAAAGAAAATTCGTAATTAAAACAATGAATCGAGGGGGGAAAAATGAGAATGAACCCGCTTATCGGAGTAATTAAAGAAGAAACATATAAAGGAAAACAAAATGGAACCAACGTCTTCGAACGACAACGTCAAACAATAAGAAAAACGAACGATGAAGTCGTATGTCGCGCATCGAATCGTTTTAACCTCAAAAGTATTTTGTCACGAGGTGAGTTCGAAGCGCGACATCGTTTATCAATATACGATGTAATATCGTTTTAAAAAATTGATCTTTTATGCAAGAGAATGAAAATCAACAGCTCATCGATTTCATACGAAGCACTGATCATTATACAGGGACACAAAACACAGCCACACGAAACACTATGTCGATTAATTAATTAAGCCTTAAATTTAGAATTAAGTTAAAAGGTCTGATGAAAAACCAGAGATAGGAAGAAAAAAGGGAGAGAGAGGGAGAAAAATGAAAGAAAGCTCTGTCTTTTTGAAGCACCATGGTCAATGACTATATATTTGAATCAATATATTTTAAACAAACGCATGATTTTAGTCGGCAAATCAATTGATGTTATTATTCTGATCTTAATCGTCCCTCCTTTTCTCTTTCATTTGAACTTCGTACATATATCGTATTCGGGGATTGTTCGTGTTTCATTTTCAATTTTTAAATCATTCTCGTTGAAAGAATCGTCAAAATTCGAGGCATGCGCTTTGATCTCAACCGTTCTTGCGAAAAAAACATTTTCTTTTCGTTTTATTTCGATACCAAGGGAATCTAGTGGTCGTGGAATCACGCGGAAATCAGTCGGAATCAGCCATTTTCATTTGCTGTTCAACAGTAAAAAATTTGTAGGTTAAGTGTCGCTTTGCATTCGAATTGAGTTGCTTCGAATTCGAGGCGACACTCTCTTCGATGTCATCGAATGACAACGAAAGAAAAGAAATAAAGATCGAAAACTTCATATTAACTGCGTGATTCTACGACACGTGTTTATACATCGATCGAAGAAAAAGACATTTTCGAAGAGCTAGACCATTGTTAAGGAGAGTACGATTTTTACCTACGGTAGCAAGGAGAAGTTTCTCGTAATCTATCGATTGTTTACTCGTGTAAATTCCATAACGCATCTCTGACGAGCCTGTCGATGACAATATTTTTTATCCTTCTTCCTGCTGCTGCTCGTGAAAGTCCAGCCGTACGCCAGCGCGATGCGTGACTACGAAACATATATAACCTTATTCTTTCTTTTCTTCTTTTCTCATGTCCTATTTCAGGAAACTAGCTTGGAAAAGGTATATAATTGCAAAAATCACGAGAATCATGGTATAAACGACGCAAAACAAATGGCATGAAATTATTACGTACTATCATAGAACAAGTATCCGTGTCGTTCTGATGTGCGGCTATACTATTAAATAGTAGAGGAAACGAATTGGTCGCAATCGCGGCAAGTAAAAGAAAAACGCACTGACTATTTTAGCGAATCGAGATTCGACCATGTACCTTGATATATACCCAGCGTGTTTCCAGAAAGTATGTGTGCGTCAGTGATACCGTGAGTGAGTGCGCGAGAATGCAAGTGTGTGCGTGTATGCGTGTATGCGAGCGTGCCAAAAAGAAAAATTGCGTGAGTTTAAGAGCGTGCGAGACAGAATAAATATAAAAATATATATATATATTAAATATATTATATACGATACAGGAGGGAGAGAGACTCTCGCTCTTGAAGAAGGAAAGAAACGGACGCGTTTTATCCTGTGCATTGTTAACACGAACCTTGTTCGTGGTTATAGCGATTCGAACAATTTGTAAAACAAATAATTTAAACAAAGAGAAGAAACGACGAAAAAATCCTAAAAGGAATTTAGCTGGAAGAACGCGTCCGTTTAACTTCTCTCGATTTCTCGCACGTGCAGAGCGGTTCGTGCGTCATTATGCGATCGATACTAAGGAGAAAGGAAAGCAACACACACGTAGTAGCGTATAGGCGTGTGTAGTTTGAAGAAAGAAGCATTTAGAAAGATGATCATGCCATCGCCCGCGCGTGCGTGACAATAATTTTTCCTACGTATAGCCGGTGTGCGAAGTAACCTTAGTTTCTTTCTTCTTCCTTTTGTTTCAAAACTCAACGAGGAGAGTAACGTTTGCGCGGTAAATTCTGAAATTTTGCAAGATAGAAATTTCCTACGCAGCAAGTAAAATTGTACGCTGCTCGTATAGATACGTTTCGAATCTAGTCAATTGCTAAATTAACGGGACTACTAGGTGTCCAGACCATCTTTAATCGGCCAATAGTGAAAGATGGTCGGCAACCATCTTGATCCGTAGACCTAGTTTCCATGCAACTTAACTACCAGTAAATTTTAACCGTAAGAATTGATGGACTCTATGTATTATAATTTGATGTTATTTGATCGATTGACTGTCTGTTTCTATTTTAATGAATTTTACAGCTATGTCTATGATCAGTATTGTTTTAGTTTATTATAAAAATTTAAGTAATTTAAGTAATGTAGCGACAGCTGCTTTTACAGCTGAGTTACCGTTATGCAAATTATGCAGCAGTCCCTGTATCATCTTCTGAATGAAATTTACAACTGATTTGAATTTCTAAAAGAGGAAGGTAAGCGGACTCTGGTTATTTTAATTTTTTTCTTTTTTTTTTCCGAAGATTTTGGGGATTAGTAACATTGGATCGCAATAGAAATTACTTAGAAAGTATCGGAATAAAAATGGTCTAACGAAGATGACCTTTCTCGCGCAGATGTTTCTCCTCTGTTTAAGAGTCGCGTCCTACAAACCACGAGGCATTTCTTCTTCGAATGATTTCTCTTACCTTCTTTATACTTTCTTCTTTTTATTTTTTCATAAGCTTACAATTTTACAACCGAGCATCGCTGTACAGAGCATTGTTCTACGAAACTCTGGTCTGCTTTAAACCGAATGACAATGTAGAAGTATTTAAAGAAAAAAAAAGCTAAAACGAACGAGGTAGACTTGTACGGTGCACCAAAGGGCACTATCCATTTGAGGAAGCTTGTACTTAAGGAACGATAGGTCTTTACTAATTCGCGTTCACGAGAAATCCAAGATTTTCTCATGTTACTTGTTTTCGAATTCATCTTCTTGATAACAGCATTAAGAAATATATTTTGAATCTAGAAAAAGAAAAGAAAGAAAGAACGACAAGCATAGAAAAGAAAAGAAGCGAAAAATCGATGAATTATATCGATAATCAATCTGTCGTCTTCGAAAGTATAAGCTTCGTGAGTCCGATAAGATTATACAAAAAACAAAAAAAACACAGAAAGTCAGAACTTTTGTTCTGTCGTTCCCCAACGAAATAGTGGCGACGAGTTTATCGTTAGACAGTAAATTATATAAGTATAATTAAGGTTTACCGAATCGCGATTTCTGCGGTAGAAGACTATAAGATTACACGCAGTTAAAAAAGAAAAGGTGGATAAGAATCGTACGAACGTTGCAGGGATAGAAACGACGTA
Source organism: Bombus waltoni (assembly GCA_014737395.1). Lineage (NCBI taxonomy): Eukaryota > Metazoa > Arthropoda > Insecta > Hymenoptera > Apidae > Bombus > Bombus waltoni. The sequence goes on along the minus strand of JACXII010000067.1, from coordinate 1,032,684 downwards.
AGATAACGATGCGACAAACGATAAGTTGATTGAATTTCCCATTCGTGTCTCTTTAATAAAACTCCGTCATGGACACGATGCAATTTGCTGTCAAGTTTTAGGGTACATAAGAAGATAGAGGTTATATTATATATATATATATCTATTATTGTACGTAAAACACGCAAAAGCAGTACGTTTAAGATTTAACTCAAACGCATAAGAAACACTGTATTATAAAAATATCGTATTAAGGGTGCCCGTATCGCTAGTAACAAGTTTTTTTTTTGGAGGAGGATCGATCGATGAAAAAAAAAGCGGATCTAGGCAAAAGAAAGGAAAAAAAGATAAGATCCGCGAGTAATTGTACATAAATGCGAAATTCGATCGTGCAAGCCGTGGCGATCCCGTGAAAGAGAATATTTTGTTATGTAAAAAAAAAAAACCATACGACTGACGTGATGCAGAAGAAGAGAGAGGTTCATTTTTGGAATACAATGTGGCTGCAACATATTTTCGAACGTAGGTTCTGAGTTATCGTCTGATCAATATATATATATATATATATCCATATATATATATATATGGATCTTTTTGCGGCCTCAAGCTTGTAGAAAAGAATAAAGGTAAAAAGACGAAGACGAGGAAGAAGAAGAATGGTGGCAATAAGAAGAAGAATGGTGGCAATAAGAAACAAAATGGACGTCGTCGTTACGCGCAGGAACGAGATCTCTTTATCATTCCGATGTCCCAAGTTGGACTTGTAACTTGGTCACTTTCATATTTAAAAAGTAAAGTATACAGAAGAATCATAAAGAAAAGTACATTCCGAATCGCAAAAAATCGCCGATTTTTCTCAAGGTAGCGTGTACAATTTACCAACAAATTATTCGCACCATGATATATATTATACCGAAGAGGAGAGAGAATCTCGACTGGACGCAACTCCTGTCGAATTTTTTATTTCTTCGAAGGAATGAAAGTAGAAGATGAAGATCGAGAGAGGACCAAGAGAAGAAACGAGGAAGAAAAAGAAATCGAGGCAAGGGGATAACGGGAAAGTTAACGATTGCGCGATCGACCAGAATGGATAAGGATTATCGATTGGCCACCTTTCGACGCGCATCCCGTTGTTTCCTTGGCGAAACAATCGTCTCGTGTTTGCGCGTCCGACGTGAAAACCAGGGCTGTTATTTGAGAAGAAGAAATCAGCATGTTACGTACACGAGAGGCAATTTCTCGTGCGGGTAAAGAAAAGACTTGAAATTTTTTCCATGATATAATAAGTAATTAATAATCGTCCACAATGAGGTTCGACAGAGGAACAATTATTTTTTGCGAGGTTTCATTGCTAGAGCGATGGACTAGCTACGATACAGCAAGATAATTATCGTGAACGGCGATGATGATAATATAATGATGATCCTCCAGGAAAGTGAAAAGAAACTGAAAAAGATACACAGTAAGTACTTGGAGAACCATATGGGGAAGGAAGATGTATCCAGGTCGTACCTAAAGTGTAACCGTTTATACATAGTAATTTTGGTATTGTTATTCGAGTACGTATACACGAGTTTTTTTCGAAAAAAGTGTAGTAGACGCGTGACCAATAAAAGAGGAGGAGGAGGAGGAGGAGGAGGAGGAGGAGGAGGAGGAGGAGGAGGAAGTACGAAGAAGATACAGAAGAAGAAATTGTCGGCGATAATGAAACGATAAAGAGAAGAAGAAGAAGAAGCGTAGGTAGCAACAGTATGAAATGGAAGATTAATCACGAGTAAAAGAGGAAGTATAATAACGTCTTTCGAGATTGATTATTGTGGATGAGAAAGAAGCTAGAAAGTGGATTTGAACGAGATTGGGGAGAATGTAAGAGGATTTCTAAAAAACCATCAGAAAAAATGTCTTTTTGAGAACAAAAAGCGCCAAAAAAATCAGTGTATAAAACCAGTGACGAGTATGCGTGAGAAACAGTGCGAATGGGAAGAATGATTGAAGATAAAAGTAAGGAAGTATCAACGGAAGAGAAGTTTCCAGAAGACGACAGTAATAAAAGCAGATGATATCGAGAGACAAAGGAAGTACACGTAGAATTGAAAGTGTTGGTGTGCAATAATCGCCGAGGAAGCTCAAGAACGAGCCGAGAGGAAGGTTTAGAAGCAGAAGAAGAAAAAGAAAAAGATTCTTGGATCCTCTTCCGTCTAGAGACAAGGATTTGGTGTGAGGATCTTTTTTGTAGAAAGTTCAAAGCAGAAATTTCTGAGGCGATTCGTGAGATAAAAGTCAGAATTGACTTTACTTGAAAAGTATTTCAATACAGCACAAATACAGGCACACACACTACACACACAGAAGCATACATACATATACATGCATATAGTTCGTTCATATACACACATATGTACATAAGAAGAAAATAAAAGAAGCAAAACTAAGAGATTTAACGTCAGAAAAAAATGCGCGCTTATGTGAGTCACGTGTGTAAAATTCGAATTGAATGAACACTGGACGCACATATTTATTACTATCACCGCTACTATCTGTATATCACGCGGTATATATTAACGACAGTAAACGCAAAAGTGCTAAAACCTTCGAGAGAATGAATGTGGAGATACACTGAGATGAACGAGGAAGAAAGCTGATAGGTGACGGAACGCCTGAAAATTTTCTCAGTAACCAAAAACCTATACACCGTTTTATCATACTTCGGAAGACGAATATATACATACACACGTGTATACAAAAACACGATACAAATTGAAGTTTCTTTGATCTCCACCTATCGTATGAATGGATCTGCTCCTTCGAAAGAAAAAATCAGAAGAACAAAAATAGAGCAACAAGAGAAAATTTTTAACGTTTCCTGGCATCGTAGACAATCCTGTCTTTTTTTTACCTATTCTTTTCTTTTCTATTTTTTCCCCTTAATTTCTTTCGCTTTCATCGTCCTTTCCTTTTGATAATGACGAAGAAGAACTACCGGCCGGAAGTGTATGCAACAATGGAGCGCTCAGCTTTGTTCTCCAATACTCTTCGACGATAATATTACTAATCAGGTTTTTACCTTATACTATACTTTACACACATTGCGCATATCCCGTCCACATTTCCTCTTTATTATTCTTTTTTTCTTTAGGGCCCTTCTCAGGGCCCGCAATTGTTTTATTCGTGGAGCAGCAATTTCTCGGATAAAATAAACATTGACAAACAATCCGTCCTTTTCTCGACAGAAATTGAGAATTGTCCTTTTCAGGACAACAACTGAAAATCGTCCTTTTCAGGACGAAAATTTAAAAAGGTCCTTTTTTTTTAAGAGGAACATTTAAAACCGTTCTTTTCAGAACGAAAATTAAAAACTGTTATTTTCAGGACGAAAATGCCATACTTGTTTTCAGGGAAGAACCTTAAAAGTATGGATGAAAACATCTGAATTATTAGCAGCTTGTTTTTCACTTTATTGCGATATTGTTGGATTTTACTTGGATATATAACTGTGTTGGGTATGTACATTGTCATTAACATAATGTTTGTAGATTAATTATGTTTTCGTTATAGCATCTGGTAAAGAATTGTTCAACGTGAATGATATGTATCTGCGTAAATAACGAAGAAGGTCATGGAAGAGATCCGCTATGGAATGTTCAGGAAGCTTAAGTGTGTCACGCTTCACTAGAAAAGCAAATAAGTCTTACGATTTCTTTGGTTTCTTCGTTATACATTTCTTTATGAAAGAAGTGTGTTGAAATTGTCCTTAAACGCTGTGCTACTTCTCAACAGAGGATTATAAACTTATTGAATGATCCAACTTCTTTAAAAACTGATCATAAGACGTATGTATCTCTTTACGTGATATGCAATAGGAATGAAATAGTACAAATTCATATCGAAGTGTAGGATCTATCAGTTTTAAATTTATTACTGTACATTTCGCAATATCTCGATGACTCATCAAAAATTAATCATGACCTGAATAATTGCAATCGATGAGCATCTCATAATTTAAAATTGTTGTACATATGTAAAATATGAGAGAATTGCAAGTCATTTTATGAACAAAACGTTTTAAAAATAAGAAATTTAATTCCGATACAATTTTCACATACAAATCACGTTTGTTCTACTTTTTTGTGTTTGACATTCTTTCTATTTATCTAATTTCCTACTACTATGAAGCTATAAAATGGCAAGAATTTAAATGAAATAAGATAGCCTATTGAAGATACAATGAATAAAAGATTGTTATGTTATGCATGGAAATTCATATCATGTCTTTTATTTTGCAATAAAAGGTACAAATAATAAGATTTATACGATTACGCACAAATTGTACCTTAGTTGTGTTTTGAAATTTTATGATTACACGCAGTTGTGACATCGGGGATTTGGATGAATCAGCAAGATAAAAGATGACGAAACTTAAAGGAAACGCGTAAATAACTATGAAATAATTTATCAAGTGAATCCAAGTGTTTATTTGGTTGTTGTATAATATTAATAAATATATTTTTATATAATGTGGAAGTATTCGTTTATTTACTCCATTTTACAATTGCAAAGAATTCAGAGAATTGTTTACTTCCCTATAAATTATCGAAAAATGTTACTATAGCATAAATAGATAGAAGGTAATTTTATACGAGAATTTTAAAAATGCATTATATTTGATACATTTCGCAGATTAAATCTGCAAATTAAAATATTTTAGTTTCGTTGTGTTCTGAATTAGTGGCATCTTGAATATTAACTTATAATCGGACGCGTGACATTATTGCTTCTTTCATGCATTTTCGCAATAAATTTGTCAAGTTATTTTTACTCAACGAAGTCTAGTTTAAAATACATGTTAAGCTATTTAAATTATAGAATATCTGATGTAATAATCATGTGCTATTAATATCGTGCTTAATTTTGTTGCATGTTATTATATTTATTAGGAAGAGGGAGTCAGAAATAATAGAACAGTGTATATTGAAAATGTGTGCGTGCGCGATTGCCTTTTCTTATAAAAGTAATATATGCTATTACACAATATATATATATATATATATATATATTATATATTATATTATATTATATATATATATATGGATTACAAGATAATAATATTGATAATACAATGCATATATAAAAAAGCAATTTTATAATGCATATTATTTAATATCTTTACAATAATTGCCTTGGGATCCAAATTTCTATAGTTCCTTGTGTGTCACCAATGGCCACCATATTTCTATAAAACAAGTATTACAAGCAATATAATGCAAATTACATATTATTACAAACCATATATTACTGATGCATACTTGAAATTTATATATACATATTACGTATATTACGAATGCTTACTTTTTCATATTCACACGTAAGCAGCTAGTGCTTTGTCTATCAGTGGTCTCAAAATTTATATTTGTCACAGATTTTCCATTAGTGACGTTATACAGTCTGATTTCCGAGCCAGCACCATAAGTTGCGAATATGTCTTGATTTCCGAGCATCCATGCTAAACCCACGATTGTACTTTCACAAGAAATCGACCATAAGTTCGTATGCTAAATTATATAAAGATTTTAATCTGTTATGGCATTCAAAGTACAAAGATAAACACTAACGGTAAAATTATTACCTCTTCAAAGTAATATATACGAATTTCCTTGTCGGTGCCAGCAGTGACGAAAAGATTACGTATCGGGGAACATTTAATGCACGTAACGCTACCTTCGTGCCTTTCATACTCGTCTATTACAGGATCCATTAGAGTTTCATCATCTAATATTAAAAATTGATTAAATCACTTTCATAGAATAAAATAAAGCTTAAGAATTTATTAGAAAAATTCATACCTTCGATAGGAGCGACACGATCTAAGCTACATTTGTATATTCCACCACATAAGGTACCCACGATAAAAAATATGGGATCTCTGGACAAAAAATCGAAGGCAGTAATACATAATCCGGATTCCATAGCGCGTTCACGCGTGCCACCCGCGCTACGTGGCCTTGAGTTTTCTATTGGATTATGTTCTTTGGTTAATTTCAGTCTAAAAAATACAACATATGTGATTATAAATAAATGTTTGTAAAAACAGGTTGATAGTATTAAAAGAATTACCGTTTATATTCACGGGCAACTGTAAAATTGGCCATCATCTTGTGGATAAAAATATATCCATCCTTGCTGGAGCTCACAAGCAAAGATACATCATTTATAGTTCTTGCTTTCCAGCACACTTGAGACACGCAATCCCCGTGGGTACAAATTGTTGTTGGCGCCACCGATACATTGTCTCTTAAGTTCCATACAAGAACATCACCTTGGAATAAATAATATTTACAATTAGTTCTTAGTTATATATAGTATGCTTTTTTCTAGGAATTTTACAATTGAGTAAACTACCATTGAATAAACCAGCAGCTATAATAGATGGTTCAGTTGGATGATAAGCCAATGTTGTTATACAGGCATTTGTTTCCAGAGTTTTATTTGGATTATCTGTGAAACTACCCTCTTTTGTTTGATTGTACAACTGCACTTTAGATAGATGGTCACACCATGTTTCGTGATAAGGAATACCAAAAGAAACTGCTAACGTTCCTCCTCCAATACTCCAACTCATATCACTTACTTTCATCTAAAAATATTATTAAATAATACAAGGGAATGAAAGATATTAGTAACTATAATAGATGACAAATGCCTGAGAATCAGATTCAGTGCTATGAATCTTTTGTAGAAGCTGTGTGCTTGTCAGTGAATCTTCATCAATTTTTGGTTCATAATCTTCAAATGCATTGGTTCCATAAGATTCGTCTAATGCTTCCAATATACAAGGTGTAACTCTATTTAAAAATTGGGCCAGTCTTTCATAGTTCACTTCTGGCTTCTTCTTCTCTTTGGTTATAGTTTGAGTCTAAACAATGCAAAATTATTAAAATCAAATTTAGTTGTGTTTTTAAGATATATTTACGAATACCTCGACAGTTCTTGTTTCGGTGGTTTGCACGGGATTCTGACTATAAACAATTTCTGTTGTTTGAATGTTAGTAGATTGATGCGATCTGGAAAGCATTAAACAATTAAAATGAATAAAAAGAACTGTGGTTTCATATAAATGCAAGAATATCAAATTTTAGGTACGTACTTCGTACTAGATAATTGTGAGTTGAAACTCACGGCTTCGAGTGAACGATTAGCGAACATTATTATGTATATTGTTAGAAATATTATGTTGTTGCAAAGTTAGTATTTTAAAGAATGTATGAAGTTGTTTATTAAATTACTAAGTCTCTTATAAAATTCAATAGAAAATAAAAACATTCAGTAGAGAGCATACGTGTGAATTTGCAAATATAAATCAGCTGATGGATATCATAGCGCCATCTAAATGCAACTATTGCAAATAAAAATTGACGCATAGGCGGTAAAGAAGCATGCAATGACCAAATTTAAATTGCCATCTAAGGGACAACTAAAATATTACTAACCGGCACGAATGTAACATCTTATTGCACGCGATGTTATCCATTCAATATAGTAGTGATTTGAATGAAAACTAAATTTTCCTATGAAATTACAAACAAAATATAGAATACAACATTTTGCGTGTGAGATATAGAATTCTATATTTCTACAATATGTACTCAATAATACTTCAACCGTATTATGACACAATTGATTGGAATGGTGATTTCGTGCAGAACCTATTATATTCTTAATGTTTTCCAATTTTAATGTGTTCCGACCGCTGACGTTTCCCGACATTTTTGAAACTATTAATTTAATAATACTATTTTCTTTTGTTCATATTCACGAAAGTTTCAATTTTCTAAACAATAATTTTTTAAATGCAAAAGAAGATCGGTCGAGCCAAATTCAAAAATAAATTCCGATAAGGTATTCCGGCTTGAGCATCCGGTTGGAACTTCCGAATTGAGTCACCAGTTTCATCAGCTAATATAAATGCCAAGCCAATAAGTTGTGTAATATAAATGGAGAGAAGTTTGCCCTGAAGAAGTAGACTGCAATGTCTACGGAACCTCGGCCAAAAATGGAAGTACACATTGCAAGAACAAAATCCAAGCACGATTGCTTATTCCGAAAAACGCTAGTAAACAATTTTTATTTTATATCCAATCTTCTAGCGAAAAAGAAATGTTTTACTGTTTGAAATTGATTTTATGATGTATCAAGTTCTTGCATACAATTTACTTGAAACTTAATATTAGAATCAATTACATTTCAATGTATTAAATCTTACGCTATGTGTTAATTCATTTCACAATTTTTTAATAAATTTTATGGATGATCATCAACAATCACGACTGTCTTGGTTCTCTACGTGAATCAATCACGATGCAATAATAATTTCTAGATGCAGCACATACAGATTCAATGTATAGATAGATTACTGTAATTTGAAGAAATCTTTTCAAAATCTATAACAAAGAATACTTTCCTTTGTTTCCTTAAGCTAAGCGTGTTATTATTTTGTTGCAGATCGTTAGTCGGACACTCGATTGTCGCCCACGGTTCGCTCAGAACCTTTCTCTATTATCAGTCTGTAAAAATACCTCAACAATACGTAAACACGCATTTCTTCTAGAGGTCTGCGCTTATTCTAATTCTTTGCAATTGCATTAAGTTGCATTTCGAGACAGTCGAATAAAAAATCTCGTGAATGACCTTCCGTACTGCAACAATATGTTAGTCAAAGAACTGTAAGATAGAAATGCATTATTCATCGCGTATGGTTCCTTTACATATTTGAAACGAACAAAGCCACGTCGGGAGTCATTTTCACTGAGAATACCGGTTTTATCTGCAATAAATACTTGAAGGCCCGGTGCAGACGAACGACTTGTGGTAGTGTCATCACCGCTACAATCTGTCGCCGCGATTTAGAATAGCATAGATTTATATGAAGCAGTTTACACGTTATCGCTCTTTTTTGTCTAGCACCGTTCGTATCTCCGTCCTTGTGGCAGAGTGTCGCCCTCTTTGTCTAGTGCTGGTCATATGTCTATTCTTGTCGCACAGTGTCGCCCTCTTTGTCTAGTGCTGGTCATATGTCTATTCTTGTCGCACAGTGTCGCCTTCTTTGTCCAGTGCTGGTCATATGTCTATTCTTGTCGCACAGTGTCGCCCTCTTTGTCCAGTGCTGGTCATATGTCTATCCTTGTCGCACAGTGCCGCCCTCTTTGTCCAGTGCTGATCATATGTTTATTCTTGTCGCACAGTATCGCCCTCTCTGTCTAGCACAGTTCGTATCTCCGTCCTTGTCGCACAGTGTCGCCCTCTCTGTCTAGCACAGTTCGTATCTCCGTCCTTGTCGCACAGTGTCGCCCTCTCTGTCTAGCACAGTTCGTATCTCCGTCCTTGTCGCACAGTATCGCCCTTTTTGTTAAACGCAAGAGTATATAGCTCCTTGTTCAAAGATAAGCTATATGCCGCCATCTATCCTTGCATGCTCCAAGTTGGTGTTCCTTCTGTTTTCAATAGATGGCAGCACGTGATTTAGTCATAGACACGGAACGCATTTATGTACGACAAAGACAGATATATGTACCGTACTGGACAAAAGGAACGATACTGTGCGACAAGGATAACGATACGAACTGTTTTAGACTGAGAGAGCGATATTGAACGACAGGGACAGATATGTACCTTGTAGATTGGATGAAGAGGTCTACGAGATGCGACAAAAGCGGACGACACGAATGGTGCTAGGCAGAGATAGCGGTAGTGTGTTCAACGAGGAGGGATATATATTTAAATTAGTTCCACCTTCTCACCGTTTCTTTTGCGATCGTGTCATCCTAATTAGTCCCTAGGCTTCTCCATATATTTCGCTTAACCGTCGAAAGACATGAATAAAGCTTACAAATTCTGCTCAGTAAATCAAAGCGTTAACTGGTGTAGGTAATACTCGTTAAATAATTTCTGCAATTTCTGTAGCATCAAATAAGTTTTTTTAAAATCAATATTATTAAAAAATGATCAGAATATTCTTAGATTTAATTTGTCGCGTTGAAAAATAGGTGAAATTAATATTTCTTTTGTGTGTTAGAGGATTGCTTCCGAAGTGACGGCTAAAACAGAACTGCTGTAACATCGACAGTCAATAAGGTAGGAATACGCGCTGTCGGTAACGATACGCGCGCGGCTAGCAAGTAGGCGTTCGAAACTACGAATTCAATTTTATAATATAATAAAATAAGATGAAGTAAGTTATTAATATTAAAAATAACATTATATTATTAGTAATAGTTAATTGTTACGCTTGTCATTATGTTAGCAACGAAATATAAATAAAACTACTACTATTTCTTAATTCGATTCCATAATCTTTACGTTATTTTATCTATTTTTACAATACGTCGATACATGTGGTATTTTTAAACGAGTATATCGAAGATCACGCATTTAACAAAATTAAATTTAGAACGACGTAAATATAACGAAACGTGTGTTTACGTTTATAGGTTATTGAAACTTGTACGATATAATCTTTTATTCGTTCATAATAAATTATGATTTCTGATCGCGATAAAGTTACCAAGGGAAATAACTGAAAAGTAGAAATACAGATATTTAAAGATTTTAGGAAGAAGACATACGCAGGCATACAGATAGTACGATAGATAAAACGAATAATAAAGACGAGCTCTATAGATATCTTGCTCGTCACGTAGTACGAAAAATTCATGGATGTATATGGAGGCCGTGGTAATTGGGCTCCAGCAAATAAGCAATTACTATGTTTTGGCTTGGCAAATATTATAATAACGGGCTAGAGGGGTTAACCAGGTTATCTGGAATATGATCATCGGTTCAGGCGTTTTAGAGAGCGCCAAAACCGGCACCAGCCTGCTGCTCACTTTTATTTCCTTTTTTAATATAGTTGTTTACTCAAAGGAGCTTCGTTACTACCTCCATCAAAACTATGCAAAACTATATTCTTCGTTAATTTGTATGTTTTATATTATCTCGTAACCATAAAATCACCGGAGAAATTAGAAATTTCGTTCCTCTTGTATCAAATATAGATAAGTTGAGAATTTTCGGTAATTATTTTCATTTCATTTTACGTAACGTCTTTTTCTTATTTTTAGTCGTAAAGTACGCTAACATCGTTTGCCAGAAAAAAAAATGAAACACCCTATATATTAATTCCGAATAAATCGGTATTTTTGGAAATTACGACCGGAAGTTACGACCGATGTGATTAATGCGACTTTAATACCATTTCGGCTTTTCCGCTTATTTTCAGTTTCCTGTCGGCATTTTCGTTTTATTTATCTCGAGGTTCAATTAGCGGTTTGCCGATTTTCCTCTCGATGGTTAACCTTATGCATTACCCTGTGTTTTCGGCATTCTCTAATGTTCCGTGAAATTCTATATCGTTAAATAAGTATACACCTTATTTCCTACTCGTCTTTCACCATTTACTTTTTGAATAATACAACGTTTATCTGTGAAACGTTACGTTACACGATATATTTTTAAGCACTGTATCTTTGAAACCCGTGGAGGAAGGAACTTCGAACGGGTGCTCTTCCATCGAAACTGAAAGGACATTCGCTCGAATAATTTTACTTCCTCCGCCGTACGAATTCGTACGAGTTCCCCCGAGCCTTGTTATGCACAGAAGTAAATGGGAAAACAAAGCATCGGATCATCCTGCCGATTCCACGTTTCTAATTTCGACTATGGTCGACTCTCTGACAAAATGCCTGCGGTTCGCGCTTCACAATTAAGATCGATTTCGGTATCAATGAAATGAAATATATTATCCGTGATAATAGTACTTTTGATAAGAGTGTAAACTGGCCGAATACAGCAGAGTACGAACGTACCGATAGATAGACGGATCAAAGCATGTTTGTTTATATAGCAAGAAATTTCTAATCGACGTACAACGATTTGGTTTCTACGTTTCCGAAATATTTCCAATTTCGTAATCGTAATTTGTTAATAATTGGATATTGTTTGTACTTGGGGTGAAAAAGATTTCTCTCGCTGGCCAACTGGCCCCAGGTGTGTACACTGGGAGCGTGGCAGACGCGTGCTTCTCCCCTCTTTAGCCTCAGCCGAACGCAGTTGGTTTTACGTGCTTTTTCATTCTTTCTCTCTATATATGTATATTAATATACGTACTATAAAATAATATAGAATAAATATCATATAGCCAGCCAAATTTCATTCGTATTTCAAGAGGATTTCAGATCTTTATGCAAGAAACGGATCCTTAAAGTTATCCGAAATACGAGAACGTTTACTTGACGGACGAATAAGTTAGTATCAATTTCCTATATATTATATTTCTATCGTTTGTCTTTAAATATTTATCTTTTAGACGCCACGTGGACGCAACGAATAAAATGAAAGTACGAAGGGAAAATAGCGCGATAAGCGTGGATCTTTACGATCCAAGGCACTTTCAGCTTGAACAGAAACGTATAAATCATGTGAAAGATAAAGGAGAAGAAATCGATACTTTGATACTTTTGCAAATTCGATATCCTGTACGAAATTAGTGTCTAATAGCTCTTGCAAGCTTATCGTTGTCGAAGAGAATAATGAGCCTTGTTTTGGACAATTAAGAGAGGAAGAACGTAGAAACTGGTCTCGTAAGATTTGCATTTGAGAAAGGTGGTAATTATTTGCAACGGAATAACGCAATTATCAAATTGACCCTCGCACCCTCACATAATTACTCGCGACTTCAGGATTTAAGTGGATAATCATTGGGAATCGGCGAACTGTTCGTTGAACGTTGAAATTTGGCAAGCGTCAGAATGTGGGGCGCCGGGTCGTCAATGCGTACCATGTAATTTATCTTGAACGTATGTATACATCTCACGTAGATACCGGCGGTAGATTTTAACGCTGCATTTCGAATTTATTTTGCGTGTGTTTTTTATCCCAATAATCTGTTTCCACGTAAAAGTTTCAACCTATTGTACGACGATCGCGTCGCGTTTCAAGTGCGAAACGAACAATCGTGTTCCTCGTTAAATTTCTTCGCGTCGATCAAAGAAAAATTAAATTACCACAGGCGTCCCTTGTTTTCCACTCTTTACGTATTTGTTTCGTTACTAATACTACGTACCTATACGTAATTTCCAGACACGCGTGCCGTTCTTCGCGCGAACCTTCGAGACGTTATTTGATATTAATTGGTCGTTATTAAAAACAAAGTATCAGAGATTAAGGTTACTAATGGGCGAAAATCGACAGCGTTCGTGTAGTGGCAGCGGTCTAACAGTAGGAGGAAAATGAAATTTTACTCTCAATCAGAGAGCCACTCGATCACACAGGAGGGTGCCATATTGTTACGTTGTAACCATTCTCTCTTCTTCTTTATTTCTTTCTTCTTCGATAATCTTTTTCTCTGGTTTGGATGAACTGTTGTTTTACGAGGACTCTTTAGCCTCGGCAGACGGTCCATTGTATCGCTTGTTTCAATGCGCGGATTGTTTTCAAAAAGAAAGCACGATTGTTTCGTCTTTTTTTCTCCTCTTTTTAGCTTCCTCCTCTTTGATGTTCTGCTATTTACCGACGGTAGCGTATCGAACGTAGGGCCATTAAGAGTCTACGAAATTGTTAATGAAAGTTCTAGAAGGGAAATGCGCAAAATCCTAACTTTCAGCGAGAGCCGTGGGACGCCTTGTTTTTTAAGATCTTGCGAGACAGTTGCCAATAGTTATTTCTGGAATTGTCTCACTTTGTGCTTTTCGTTTACGTTTCGAGAAATTCTAGAACGAAATGGCGATGGAAATTGTTTTCCCTGGTCGTGGTACAAATCACTGGGATGGCTCGAGCCCACCATGATCTCAAAGCTATTTTCTACGTCGGCCGTTCGAGGCTTCTGGAAATCAATTTTTCCCCTCTGGCGCCAATTAACCAGAGTTTTCTCAACTTCGACGTAGGTCCTTTGGTGCGTGGTAGTTTCAGACTTTAACTTTGGGAAAGTTAATCGCTCCTTCCGTTGCTCTTTCTCCTCCGTTGAACTCAGCCAATATAATTTGTCGAATTCATTCTGATGTCAATTTCTGATCTATTATCGTCGTATCAACGACGAAAAAAAAAACCCACTGAAGCAATGCACATTCTCTCTTTCGTTATTTCGTGTTTGAAATATTTTTTTAAATAAATGCTTCGTTCAGCGAAAAGAAAGCTCGTGCGTGTGTACCTTTTGTCGTATTATCTTTTATTTTTGAAGTCAGCTTGAATAGATATACAGCAAAGTAATGATATCGTAAATCTTAATGAACCAAAGTAGTTATTAGTAGACACATTCGTAGAAGCATCGTGAATTTATCTGAAGTTTCTAATTTGGCCTTCCATTCAATACGATGGGAAGAATATAATCGGCTTATATACATTTAGTTGACTGAATCCAGGAAAATGTGCTTACTATATTTCTACCTATTTATCTCCTTTTGAACAAATTGATGCACAGTCGTCGCGACGAGACGAAAGTCGCACAAAAGCTTAAATAACGATAGATAGACCGTGGATACCGGCTAGTTAGGAGAGTTTTGATGAATCCTAATCTCGTAAAATATATGCGTGAATAACGAGCCACGACGGGCACGGTGCGTTTGAATTAAAAGATATTATCCTTGTCTATCCTACAAACTAGTATCTACTAAATGGCGACTAATACCGATCCTATTCATTCGGACGATACGCTACAATGTGACTATTACTTTTATATACCACGATGTCATAATCTGACGCTATCCACGCAGCGATCTTCTAAGATATTTAGTATCAGGCAGTTAACGTTCAACAGATCAGAGACTCGCGCGAAATCTTTGTAAAACGAAAATTCGTTCCTTTTTAGTTCGTTCGATTATTCTCGCCGTGTTGCGCTTAACGTTAACTAATTTCGAATATTACTGGAATGTTTGATTTGCAAATTTTGCAAGATATCGCGGAATAAGCGTCGCAGAGATATAAATTAGAAAGATGATCGATATCGAACCGTAAACATTGCTTCTACGTACGTATAACTCAAGTGCGATCTTAGTATACATGATATTGGAAAAAGATAAAAAACCAAAAGTGTTGGTAGTTCGGTTTCGGTCGAAAGTCGTGGGAACCGTTTTGATAGAATAGGAGAACGGACGTAGGAAGGTGGGAGAAGGAAACGAAGAATCTTGGTGGAAGATACAAAAGGGAAAAGAGAAGAAAAGGAAGGAAGGTAAAGCCGAGCAAAGTTTGAACGATGGGATGAGATCGTTGGTTCTGATTCGAAGCAAAAATTCGTGATACAATGCGAGCGTTTTCATTTCAAATAACGTAAATTCAATTGTCTATCCTGTTTTATCTACGAACATCAATTAACGACATATCGTTGTACTTAGCTAACGTTGTTCTCTACAAAGTGCTTACTCGCGACGATTAGATAAAATTACAATTACATCGGAAACAATTGTTTATTCGGAGAAAATCATAGAAATTTCAAACGATAATCGTCAAAATTGTGTACGGTTATGACAAATAATTCTTATCCAATTTATTAAATATTACGATATAATTTTCGCTCGCGTCAAATTACAAATACTTTTATATCAACGTCGTTGCTCTCTCTCTCTCTCTCTCTTTTATAATTATTTTCAATACTCGTAGATACTTTGCTTGTCCAGATACTTTGACTTATTGCATTTTAAATACAGGAAATCGCTTATGTAACGATCGCAATGTTAAAGAAAGAACGAATACCGCGTATGTCTTTAGATCTGTTGTGTTCTCGTCATCAGCAAGACCTTTCGATGCGCGATAATTGGAGTCCCGAGAGGAAAGTATTCTTTCTCGTTCCTTGTCGGCTGTAGTTGTTCGTAGTAATTTAGCAGGTAGCGGGACCGCACGTTTCTACGTGGCCGTGTTCACCCTCTGTCCTCGGCTCTCTCTTGGCCGCCCTCCAACACCCTTTCTACCCATTCCGCGTGTATTTAAAAGCGTTTAAGGGTGCCCTCCAATCTCAAGTGCTCTTCGCCGGATACACAATGGTTCTTGCGTATTATTTGTTGGTGAAATAACATGCTGTCAGTTATGGGCGATATGCTAAATATATAGGGTACGGCTAGAAATTCGAAGGAGAATCGATCGAACTCGTCCTGGTGCTCGAGTGTTGTGCTTCGAGTCATGTTGAACCGGCGCGTTCACGTTTCAGAAGATTTTTATATCGAACGATTCTTTGAAGAGAATCCGCATCAACATGGCTACGGTTGCATTTCGGGCACACGTATTCATGGATCACAGATTCGCACTTTTCTCTTCCTCTTCATCTTTATTCTTAAGTCGTCAATTTGTATCGTCGAAAAGACACGGAAGATTCGAAAAGTCGACCGATCTCTTTATTTTCTTTCGCGGTATTTTTCGGTAAGATTAACTGCAAGTATCAAGGCAAGAGTTTTTTCTCTTCGTAAAAGAAATTCGACTTATTTTCGTTTCAGTAATTATACGTATTCGTCTACTTTAGCGATTTGGAATTAATTCGTTTGTGTACTTTTTCTGCACAGGCTAAGGCAAATATATGGATGTGTAAACGGCTGATCAAACGCCGATCAAGAATTTCAGGGTTATAAATTTTCTCTTCCTCAAGGTTAATCAGTCTTCCGAAAACAAACAGTTCCGCCTCTTCGTTAATTCGTGTATGCTCTCGAAACGATAATCAAATAACGCCGAATCGATCGGACACAGGATACACGTAATTAAAGAGTATGTAATTATGGACTTTATCGAAGACGAGCCGTATTAAGTTATTAGTTATTAATTGCTTTATTAGATTAAGCGACCGAAGATGCGTCGAGAGGCGGAGAATCGGTGGTATAAATTCGCCGTAATCGTTTCCGTCCTCCGCCTTTAAATCGATTAATAGTCCCAATAGAAACAATAAATCGTATTTTAGTAGAATACGAATGAATTCCTATAGATTGAAATAAATCTTGCTATAGCAAAAATTATTATGTATTATATATATAATAATATAATATATAATAATATAATATATAATATATATAATATATAATAATATAATAATATTATATATATATATATAATAATAATTTAAGTTTACAGCTTATAAGTTTAACTAAATAATTTTCATTTCGGGGATCTTACGACAAGTTTAGTTTTCCAAAATATTAATTCAGTAAGAAATGCGTATAACCAAGTTCGTTCGAGTAAGTTTTTGAATTACGAACGACTTAATCTTTAACGCTTTAACTGACAGCTAAAATATACGCAGTTAGTTACTATTACCAACCTTTTTCTTGTTTTATACAATTCCCGTGTGCAATAAGAAGGCACCGTATCTTGTTAAAGTCCAATCCAGTTAACATTACGGCCTGGTCTGCTATCATCAGATTACAATGTAAAGATACTAAAGGTGGTAAAACGCTGACAGGGTCACGATACGTGTATTGTGAATTCCTTTAGAGTCGTAACGAGTTGCAAGCGTGGGCGGACGTAAGTGCGAGACACGTTTCACCTTCTACTCTGACGGGATAATTTTCTCTTCTGGCTTATCCCTTCTTCATCGTCCATATCATTCGTTCATCCTTCCAGAGGCATCGTATAAAAGTAGGTAGTCTGATTGCCTAAACCGACGTTTTATTTTTACTATAACTCCGATTCGTTTCTCCCGGCGATAATAACAACAGAATGCCGATTACGCGCGCCAACAATTATTATTAATCGAGTTTCTATCTATCTATCGTGCAGCGTCTAATTCTATCGAATCTTTGACAGACCTCTTTCGTTTTCTTTCAATATCGTCGAAACGCGCATT
Organism: Bombus waltoni; assembly: GCA_014737395.1. Lineage (NCBI taxonomy): Eukaryota > Metazoa > Arthropoda > Insecta > Hymenoptera > Apidae > Bombus > Bombus waltoni. Next base: position 1,014,902 of record JACXII010000067.1, on the reverse strand, counting down.
TTACAAATTACAAATGCAAGCAAGATCCTCGAATAAACGTTACGTCTCTGTTGTTACCAACACGAAAATATTATTTGATTTGTGGCCGAGAAAGAGTCGTTCGTCTGTAATAAGCGTACCGCCTCTTCCTCAATATATTTGTCTTGATGGCTCAATGCGCACGTGACCGCTCGAGAGCGGCATGACTTTACAATACGACCCTCGAAACGGTTATAGCTGTACCAGCGATGAGAACGTAAAAGGCTGTAAAAACATTCTGGTAACCGGTAGAATAATTCGAAAACCAGAATGAACGGCGATCGCGTAAAATTAAGCGTCCCGTTTTACTTCGTTACACGCCTCTTGTCCACGAATGTTGGCTTCCAGGCGCAACAAGCGAACCGCGTTCGATACAGAAATCCGACAAAATTCAGGAAAGAATGCTCAATTCTGTACCTTTGTTTCATTTTGTAGAGAAAGAAAAGTTGCGAAAGAGAAACTACGTTTCTTCCTCTTTCTTCGTACGATTTGATTTTTCTCTCTTCTTTTCTTTTTTTCTTTCCTCTTTGTTTCTTTCTTTTTTCGATAAAAAGCGCATATTTCACATAACTGGTATCAGACGCTCTTTCGTGTTACACGCAGACGATTTCACCGCAGTCATCCGTTGCTCATCCGTGTGCCGTTTTAGTAAGTAGCAGTAAGCTTGTCGTTGAAGCTGATCTGAGATCGTCCGAAGATAGGATCAAAAGAGGTGAGAGGACCACCCGGTCTATTTAGAACAAGAAGAACCATGACATTGGTGTCAGATGTCTCATCGAGAATGTTGACACCTGTAAGCGCTCTTGGAACATTGGAATCAATGGCAGGTTGTGCGTTAATCTTAACGCACGATGGTAATAACAGCTTAAACACGACTGTTTTATCACTTGTTATACATTCGTCGCTTTCGGCGTTTACATCTTTTCCATTTTTTCCTTTGATCGCTTAAGAATTAGATTTTAGGGAAATGTTTATTTCATGAATTTATTACAAGGTAGCGAGTAACACGCGTAAAAAAATAACGGGGATAGAAATTCTCAAAGTTTCTCAAGCACCGATATTAGAATGTTTGAGATACAGAAAAAATTTAAAAATTAGTTAAAAATTAGTGGGAACCATTATCGTCTCTATAAATTAATCACGGAGAAAGATCGTTGGAAATGGTGTTACAAAGAAATTGTCCTATTAGAATTAAAATAATAATAAAATAGAGTTAAAATAGAACTTCGTACAAAGAAGATAACAATCGCTACGAGCTTTCGAGGCTATGCTTTCCGTGAATATAGTAGAAACTTACTAATGAAGAAGGAGTAAAAGTACAACTAAGGCGAAGCTTAGTAAATCTTATCGCGAACCGTCATCCTCTCATTGACTATGCATTCCCAGAGGAAGGCCGTGAATTTTGCCTCGGTGTGTTTCAGCTAACTGGAATATCTCACTAGAAGAGGTAGGTGCCAGTAAATTTCCTTAAACTTTCTTTTCTCTTTTTTGGAGATTCGGATCTCATGCCGTTGACAATCTGATCGTGCCTATTCCCATGAGAAAAAGAGGCGAAAAAGTAGAAAATATGGGAGAAAAAAGTACACGCGTAGTGCGGTAGAAGAAAAAGGAAAGGTAGCATCTTACAATCGTTTGCCGATCTTCGCAGCGTTGTCTCAGAAATCCTCTTCGCACCTATTTTAACGCGCATGTATTATCGAGAGATTGGATCAACCGGTATTTATTTTTCGAACAAAAACTTCCAATGACGGTTCACCGGTTCTCGTCTAGCATTTTTTCACCGATTCGCATCTCCAGTTATTTGTCGCGTAGCAACAAAACGTGTTCGAAACGGAACGCGTAATGGATTGGCGGCAGGCTGGTTTTAATCGGAAATTACACCGGTTTTTGCCCGATCTCTTACAGGTCACCGAATATCGAACGAATCAGATACATTTGCCCGACGGATTTCATCAAAATCCGCACGAATAAATTTGACGAATGTTTAAAAAAGGACTTCTGTTCGATTCGAAGATTCATAACGCACGGTATACTTGTTCAAAGTCTTACGGATATTTGTTTCCGGTATATAAATTATAATACTAAATCGATATAAGGTAACAACGGAAATTTAAGCAGTTCTCACGAATTAACGAGTAATTCACGATAACGTCTGACCGGACTATCCAAAAACAGCGCCGCCCACATCCGGAGGAGGTATATACTGTTAGTGATGGTGGTGCGATCAGGTTGATCAGTGATCGGTGTAACGCGTCCGTCGGTTTTACTTGTATACCTACTTAACTGGCATTTATCCAGAGTGATCTGAACCTTTATCGTAAATTGGGTCGCTCTTATAAATTCTGTCCGACTTTATAATTTTCGGATAAATATGACTTATGATCGAACAGCGTGCGAACTGGGACACGCATAACGCGAACGAAGAGAGTAGAAAATTACACTGAATAAAATCATATAGCCTCGTGCACTTCGTAATATCTAATGCTTGTAACGTATTATCCAATATGCATTAGGCTTGCGTAACGTTGACATCGTCGTCTATATTATGCACGAACATCTCGTATATCGCGTCTCAATTATTACGTAATACCTATGGTCCTATTTTTATTTGTTTGTTTTCGGGTTCGTTTAGCTTTATTTTATTTATCCTTTACTGGTTGCCGATACATCGAAATCGAATCGATCCGCTTTTGATCTTCGAATTATCGCGATGGACGAATGATAGCGTGATTTGGCATAATCACGAGCATTAGTAGTGAAAATATGGTTGCACCTATTACAAGGATTTGCAGGTAAAGGGTAGTGAGAAGGTGGGCTAACAGGGGAGGGTGAATAAGGCGCTCGAGCCTACGCGGGTCGCTTTTTCGAGGGAGGACGAGCCATATGGGGAGCATACGGTAAGCAGGCTGCTGCACCCGCTGCCTCGAGGGTTTAATCTACCTACCGTCCGCCAAATTACCATCCGAGGAAATCGTGTATCCTCGAAAGATCGCTGTGACGACGTTTCCGTTATTACTGACTTTACTGCATAAGAATAGGTATCTCGAGTCCCATTAGTTTAGCGAAACTTTACGCTCGACTTTATTTCTACTTATCAATCCGCTATATGTCCACTTATGGATTTAACATTTTTTCTTATAGGTAAAATAAAGTCCTGTCCGTACTTATAAAATGCGGCAAAAGATAAGAAATAAGGTGTTTTGTCGCTGTTGTTGTCTTTATATTACCGTTTAAAGACTTGCCTTCTTTAATTCGATTCTTTCGGTTTTCGTCGAAGAAAAGCAGACACTGTCTAGTAGACATTCCCGGGTTTTGTCTCTCGCTTGCCAACTGTCCCAGGTGTACGTGTCTGAGGATGAAGGCAAAAGGCCCAAGAAGACTCGAGGCGTGTGGCTGGCGCGTGCTGCTAGTCCCCGATTCCGTTTCCCCGCCCTTAAGTTGCTTCCGATCGTTGTCTGCCATAATCAGCATCACCACTGCCGCCACCACCACCACCACCACCTCAACAGCTACGGTCACGCTTTTTAAATACGCGAAGCGAGCTTTCATGCCTTCATACCCACGGAAATCGTATCGCATTTCCTCCCTTTTTTTCTTGCTTTGTTCTTGTTCGAGCCTTATTATTCGTCATAATTACAATTCCGCGTTTATTTCGTTCGTAAAATCTATTGAAAAAATTTTGTTGCTTTTACATCGAGGATGTTTCGATCGAACGTTTACGTTCTATAACATATTTCTTTAAATTAACATATTTCTTGGAATATTATTTTGATAGATTTTATCGGGAAACTGAATCGAACAAGCCGATGGCAAGGGAAATGGAATCGTCGTTGATTGCTTGGACGAAACTGTTTATGTATGACAGAAGTGGAAATTTGTGTTATTCATGTTGGAACGTTATTATGGAAATTTGAAATGTAAGTCGTTTGTTCCTTTCGGCGGTAAATTTGCATAAACGCAGTGATTTTCGAAGCAACCAGAAGATGATATAACGCCAATTTGCAACTTTTAACTATTCACTTTTCACCGTCACGAATATTTTTCTCTTCTAGGCTACTCTATTCGAAATACCTTATTTAACGTAAAATTCGTTATTGCCGCGAATTAATTAAAATATCCCGATACACGTAACTAATAACATCCATCAATATAATAATGTTCGTAGTGAAAGGTAAAGCCTTTTGTCAATTTTCACAAAGAGACCTGCCATTGTGAACCGTTGTTAGGTAAAATGGATTTCTTAAAATATCGTGGGGGAAAAAAGAAAAGGGGAGGAATAGACGGCGAAGAAAAGAGAAGAAAGGTACACGTTTTAAGTACTAATTTGTAACATTCTGAAAGTTCGCAAGAATGAATTGCTTGGCACGCGATGCTATACGCCAACGTTTTTTTCCATCTGACACGGTAGATTATTGGCAAGGGCGGCTTCTTTGATAATTCCTAAAGCGCGTTAGCATTTCTATGGCGTTGAATTGCTTTGGTCCGTTTTACTGAAGCGCCAAAAATCGTTGGTATCGCGTCACCATTGTGTTACGTTTGTTGGACACGTTAGCCTGTTTAACCATTTATCTCGTCATTGACGTTAATCAGAGCGATTTCGGCCTCGGCACAGATCTTTTGCAAGGATCCATATAATTTGGTTTGTCACGCTTATACACGCTAATATGATCGATGCACACGTACATATGTACGGAGTATCTTATATTCCTGTTTATTTATATAAATATACGAAGAAATTATTCTAATTTATTTCTTAATAATCTGTTCGATAACGAATTTATCCTAGTCACTTGCCTTCCTTTCTTCGTCCACGTTCTCCAAATTTTTAATACATTTTTAATCACCGATTCTTCCTTGCTACTTAATCTTCTACTAAAAACCGTGACTGCCCTTCGGTATAATTATTAAGTATTCTCCAAAACCTGGAAACCAGATTACCCATCGCAACGATTTTAATCTGAAAACGAGGGTTTTATGGGCTCGGATGAAGCTGGGCATAGATATATGCTACGGAAATAGATACCATGAAATCCCATAAGATCCGAACAGCGTTTTACCTACGTTTAGGGTTAAAATCCGTTTTTGGAGAAAGAAATTTGACAAACAGTCGAAGGGGCGGTAACATGAAAATATATTTTTCTATAAACTTTTGTTTCTTCCGAATGGTCCGATCTGGTTCACCTCTACGATAGTGGGCATTCTATGCCGCTATAGTAATATGCTGATATTGTTTAGAGTAATTTTCTTAATATATTATTCCGACCGTATCGATAGAATATATTTTAATAATGTTATCGAAATCTATGTAAATTTCAGTCTAACGTAATTTCATAATTTTAATACTGGACAAAATTGTATATGATAAAAGATTAAGTAATTAAAATTGATCGCAACACACTTTCGTGCCATTATGCGAATCCAACATAACATAAATACGATAATCTTAGGTAATAAACGGTGCGTTCCATTCATCTCGTATCGAATCTTTGAAAACTACTGTAAAGTAATGTTTTTATATTCAGGACCACACAGGTAGTCGAGGCACATTAGCTTCTGCATACAGATTCTACCAACAATCAATGGTAACGCTATATTCAATTTTTATACTGAATATTAAGCAACGTCGTATCACGTTACCGGTAACCGCTTCAATCCTTATCCGAATTTTATATTCTCACGATCGAAGCTAGCAAAGACAATTACGATGTTCCGAATCATATTTATCAATTTGAAATTATCTACCATATTCGAGATTACAATGTCGATTTCTACATATTACTATATCGTTTAAACATATAGGCGCAAGGTTCTCGTTTTTAGTAGTTCATAGTGGTATAGTCTTTGCTTCGCTATTCTGTATTTTCTTTTTCTTTCTTTTTTTTTTTTTTCGTTCAGAGATCCAACGGAGTTCAGGTATCCGGCGCGTAGAAAAATTTTAACGCGTTTACGACTGACCGTCACGGCGGAAAATCCTTTGAAACATCGACTGTCGTAATTACGAGCGACTTATAACAGTGTGGTAACCCCTTCATTTGTGAACTATGATAAACTGTTCCTCATCTACGGTTCGGAGATTTGCCTCCATGATTTATGCTAATACAATGGACCTACCTCAAAGTATCTTCTACTAAACGCTCTATTAGGCTTAAGTTAATTACGAGACTACCTTCTTGTGGGCTGGCTCGACGCGATCGTTACCATATTACAGTACATATATTACATCCTTAACGATGCCAACCGCTTTTGCATTAAATTTGGACAAGCGACGATTACAAGAAGCATACGAGATTTCTTTTTTTTTTTTTTTTTCTTAATGTCAACGTGTTTATATCATCTAAGAGGTAACGGTAATAAGTATCGTTATTTTTTCTATCACGACATTTAAAATATTGGCTTCTCCATTGACTTCGAAAATATCACTTACGAGATGAGTTATAGATTAGTCATAGAAGTAGCTAAGGTTCAAACTTGTAAATTTAATACGTAGAACATCTTGACCACCAACGAATCTATTGTTGTCTTGCGACCACGATTACGGACAATAACTTTATTTTCTTGTGGCTCCAGGATCTGTTACTTGTTGGCGTTTGAACATACCGACACGCCGCCTAGTTATTTGAGCACCCTCCGATATACCATTTCCAGAGCGTAATCGCCAATCACTCGTCCGATTTCAAAGAAAGGGACAAAGTCACAAATAAAGACTAGTTTCGAACGTTACTTCGATTTTGGGGTGCGCCGCTTCGACCACCGAAACTCTATATAACTACGCTCGTTCGCTGATTTTACGGTTTCTACGAAACTACGTTCCCTCTCCAAGGAAATCGCAATTTTTGGTCCTTTGACAAAATGCATCACGTTCTTACGCAATCGTTACTTAATACCATATGCCCAATAGGCATTTAGATACACGTGCGTTACCGATGAAAAAATTGTCAAGCTCTAACGTTTTCAACGCATTTACCACTTGCCATTGGCGCCAATGTTTCCTTTTAAGAATCAAGGTTTCGTCCTTTAAAAATCGTAACGCTTCTAAATTTTCTGTCATCGTGCAATTTCAAAACGAAGTCCGTGCAAAAAAAAGACGATCGATAGTTTCTAAATTATCGCATAAATCGAGTATTACCACAGACGCGCGTAAACATCGTTAAATATCTGAAAGAATTTGTAAAAATTGTAAAAGCCAGATCCTCGAAGCTTACCGTTTCTTAGGTGAAACAGGAGGATGCGGTTTTCATCTCGCCTTTCAAGGAGTAAGCCGGGCGGTTCGTAATAGTCGATGATGCTTAAACACGAATAGCGGCGGGACGACGTCGGGCCAGCCTGGAAGGACAAAATGAGGAATTCGAAAGCGGAACCGGATAATGTGGTAATTGTATTCTGGGAATCAGTTCGGCACGCACTCCTTAACAAGCTTCGACGCGGCTCCCCTGTCTGGTTCTAGACACGGCAAGTTGAACAGCATAGACGAACGGTCAGTTCGTTGTGGTATACAACACTCGGATCTATCTTTTTGATAGCGCGTGATTTCTTTTCGGAAGCACAGGTGTCAGAGTCACGGCTGTCACGTCCGAGCTGATCAATTACTATCAAGAGCTCCTCTTGCTAACACGACTCGCTAACTTGTCTTCTGTCACGATTTTTAGGAAACGGCTATTGCGATTCAAGGATACGAAGAATATACCAATCAAGGATTCTGTCCTTCGACGATTCTATTTTCATGCGCGTTGACTATCTTTAATGGAAGAAAGATAGATTGATTGGTGTTATCACGATGACTTTGCTGCTTTCTACGTCCTTAACTCTGCTCGATATGTCATAGATAAGATTTCAATGTGGCGCGTATACTTAAGACCTAACAGAAAATTAACATTGTTACAGCAAGATAAAATAATCATTAGTAGTGGAATACAATAACACAGCGATAAGCGAATGAAATAAATGTTGAACATAATAGATAAACGTGTCTATGTAGCGAAATTATTTGGTATCTGATAATAAATCGTTTCACGAACTTTATTCTCAAATTTTTATCCCACGATTTCAGCTCAGGAATCGATTAATCGTCCTGGCCAATTTCGAACGTGAATACACCTCTCGATGAATTATTAATAAGACGGAAAATGTTAAGGAACGAAAGGGAAAATGGGAGGAGAGGAATAGCAAATGAGATGAAATAAATGATAATTAGTCGATCTCGAAGCCTGCATTCCTGGTTATTTAACCTGCCTGCGAAAGTTTACGTCTCTATTTCGGGATACATATTCATTGAATATATCTATGTGTATTCTATATAGATATCGTTTAGAGTCAGCTTCGTGGAGGGTCAGACGAATAGCGTCATACGGTGCTCTCATAAATTACCACTAGTCGGATAACATGTTATTTGCCACTGAGCTCACAAATGAGTGCACTTTGTATTTAATTACTCGACTCACGCCCAGGGCGCATCCTCATGACGGGCCTACCTCAGATCATTTTTACCCAAGGAATATCCCTTCTGTTGATCCATTTTCCCTTTCTCACACTTTCCTCCCTTCCCTCCTCTTCCCTTACTACCTTATCGAATCTTCACCTCGTTTTTTCTTTTTTGTATCGTTTGTCCATATTTTATTCCTCGTAAGTAATACGATTAATTCCAACAATCAACAATCACGTTCTTTAGTTACCGATGAATGATATTTTACGATGTATTTCGTCTCTAACCCGAAATGCTTTTCGTAGCATTTTCATTCTTAATTTCTGTCCTTTCGTTCTTCTTCCGCACGTAACAATTGGCCAAGAGTAACAATTGGCGATGTTATTTATTTAGGAAGCCTCTTCGTTCGTTTTTCGTTCGACCAAGGGTAATTAATAGAAAAATCGAAAATTCTTTGGCAAGATTTTGACAAGCAAAGACAGGATGAGTGGGTTGAACCGATGCACCGATGGGGTGAGTAGGTAAGCAAAAAGGTGAAAACAAAAGGCAGAAGGTAGAGGTAATGCTGTTGGTGAATAGAGCAAGGATAGACACAGACAAGCGTACGTTTCGTAGCCCTAATTATTGGTTCCATCCCAGTTCCGTTCTGGAACAAGAATATAATAAATGGAAGCAATCAATTTTTAAATTACATCCCAATTCGACGGAAGAATATTCTCGCGTGAAAATGGCGAATATATTTAGATGTAAAAAAGGAAATGTATCCTGTGCGAGTCGGCGTTAATTACGCTCGATTAATTTTAATTATACGCATTTTCGTGATAACTCTCCCGTAAACACGTTGAGACACTTAATGCTTAACAAAAAACTTTACGTTATATCGTATTCAACACCGCGTTAGGCTAACATTTCGTCTGCATTTTTTCCCGATATAAGATCGAATTCTGTTTCGTAAGAGCGCCAACGTGGCAATAACGCATTTCTCTGAAAATTGTCGTTACAGCAAGTTGTGCTAACGAAGAGAAGTTACGGAAGTTACGCTGACCGTGAAAGACGATGTTTCCCGTTACTAAAAAAAGTTGAGAGTTCTCCGATCACGCGGTTGTTCTCGTTAAAAGTACGAAAAGTACGAAAGTAGCATTTTCGAGCAGAGGATTATCGTGTCGCTACTTAGGAAGAATTTTAAGGCAATGGCGGGACGATCCCGAAATCCAAGACGGCTGTGTCCCCGAAGGGAATGACAGAGATCGGGTTGCTTCGGACCACCTTCGTGCTCGCCGCAAACTTTATCCTACCTGTTTTCGCTAATTGAGCGAGTAAAAATGTAACTGGACCTTACGCCCCTGAGGTATTTGCACCCTTTTGAAGATACGATCCGTTCTTTTCCCAAGATTTTGCGCTGGACCGCGTTCCTCGTTCCACAATCGCTTCAACCGATCGGTTTACCCGGTCAGATTGCTTAAGCGTGTACCCGAAATTACCATTATTTATTTAAATAACTTCGTATTATTCACGCGGAATAATATTCGGTCATTTTCTTATCTGATTTCCCACTTGCCCTTACGTTACGTCAAAAAATAATAGCATTGTGCGGTTCGTACACGGAACGAGTGTATTCATCGAACAAGTATAGATCATACTCTGTGACCATCCGCTTTAACTGGACGCGTATTAAATTATCCGCGCGTATCCGTTGATCCTCGACATCGAAATACTTGTCAATTCTTTACAAGAGGAATTAAATAGAAAATTACGTATACCGATGTAGTAGCGAGGAAATTAAGCGGATAATATTTAAAAATACGAGGACATGTATAACTCGTACATCACATTGTATCGTCAAGGATCAAATCTCATTGTTACGCGTGTCGCGAAATTATTGGTTGAAAATCATTTTTTGCCTCTTCGACGCCACTTTTTAATACTATCGCAAATGATCAACAAAGTATCTCGATAACAGGTAGTTTCGGTGCATCGTGATCAAAGAAACTTTCGCGTCTACGTTTACCGTGAATCGTAAGCAAACGATATAAACTTGTACGCGATATGCATTCAATGGAGCTCGTATATAATCGCGCACTTACATATGTATTAGTACTGATACATACGTATGTCACCGAAGGGCCAGGTAATAGCTGTGCGATTTTATACATGATCGTATAGGATGGAGGCGCCGATGCCACCTGTTACGCTAGCCGTTCGCATACTCGGGGCTGGTTGGCTTTACCTCACCGCAGAAATGGTGGGGACCGATGGCGAGTTTTCATTGGTCAGGCGGCACGTGCTGCACGAGGGTGCCTCGCTCCAAAAACGCATAAATCCCCCGGCGGTGTACCAGCCGACTTTAGAATCACCCCGACAGCGGAGTCGGCGTGCGTGCATAAAATCTCGAGAAGAAAAAAACTTTGTCTCTTGCGCATCATACACGCTCTATGAAATCACAAATCGTACACACATCGTAGTCAATAGGAAGAGCTTGTTTCGCAACTGGTGTTTCCGTGAAAATACAGTGGAAAATTGAGTGAAGATATCGAAGAGAGTAAGAGGTCCGCTTATCGACTCTACCGATCGAGTGAAGAGTTCCATTTCCAAATTCTGTGTTCTATTTCGATTCAGAAATTGCCGGCATGGAACTGCAGGAGATGTTTCGATACGGATACATGTTCCCACCGAGAGAGGACGAGGTCGTATCCTGCACGTACCTGGATTTACCGAGCTACGCTTATTCGAAGAGCAAGTCTGATCTTCCACCAGTAAGCAGTATCACCATACCGCAGTGCATCGTGTACGACGGAAATCGCAGCGATGGCTGGCACACGCCGAGTCCAACCGCGAGTTTACGATCGGTTAGTCCTGCCACAACTTTGTCTATATCGTCGGAGCCTGACACGATAAGTACTCCGGTTACGTACCGTTTATTAGGCTCGATGGAGGAACTGAATAAGAGGTACGCTACGAAGAGGAGCCTCGCTACGATCAACAGCGAGGCAACGCAACACGCTATGAACATGATAGATCTGACGGAGGAGGTAAACAGTATGGACGCGGACACCGATGGAACCGTGGATCCTGAGGCTGAAACGGAGCACGAAAAGGCGCAGTCGTCTCGAGGCAGTGTCATCAGCAACGCCAGCAGTTTCTCAGACAGGATCGTAGACGCTGACAGCGAGGACGACGCCGAAATGAGCGACAGTGCCGATCACATAGGATCCGAGATCGACGGAAACGGGAACAATCGAAACGTGGTCAGAAGAAGAGGTAAATACGTTAGCTCGACGATCGTGAGGAAACGCAGACTGGCGGCGAACGCCAGAGAACGGAGAAGAATGCAGAACCTGAATAAAGCGTTCGATAGATTGAGAGCGTATCTTCCGTCTTTGGGTAACGACCGGCAGCTCTCGAAATACGAAACGCTTCAGATGGCACAGTCTTACATCACGGCTTTGTACGATCTGCTGCAATAACATTTTTTTTTCTCTCTCTTCTGTTCTTTTTTTTCTTTTTTTTTTAAGATTTCGCTGAAGATCGCGTCAGTCAACGAACTGGTAAAGTCGATCGTTGAAATTGAACGAGAGTGTTTAGTGGAATTAACCGGAGGACCGAAATAATTGAATTTTGTCTTGTGCATAGAACAGATCTTTCTGTCCAAATGTACGGGATATGAATTACGTTTATCGTTGTTTAGTCGAATTATAGGAATTGTGTTTGAAACATAGGAACGATCCATTATTATTTTCTCGTAGATACTTACAGCCGTAATTACAGAATATCATTTCACTTATCCGACGATTCTTATAATTGCGTACCGTTCACTCGTTTATCTTTTGTAAAACGATATTGGCCATCGTCTCTTATAGCTTATATCTTTTAATATTATTATCGTAATATTTATCGTGCGAAACGCAACGAGAAAGATTTAGACACGCATTTCCGACATTTCTGTAAATACTAGAAACATTGTAAATTTTGTAAAGTAACGTTTATTTTAATGGATAAATCGTTAACTCGATATTGTATTATAAAGGCGGACCAAGTTACGTACTTATAATTTATTGTATTATAAATATTAATGCGCTCTTTGAGACTGAAACTGCATGTGTTGAAAAATATAATTATTTTATACACTCTGGTAGTTTTCCAATACCCTCTTCCTTGCCAGTTTCGTAAAACGAAGTCTTACGATTCGAAGTCTTATAAGAGGACCTCGGAAGTTTAGCTTAAACTCCAAACTCCAAAGAGACTTCGATGCCCTCTTCAAGGCGTAATAGGAAATTTCTGCGCTTCTATAAACGTCTACTGTTCCAATGTTTCTTACTTGACTGTTCCAAGAGTCGCGCAATGGAATAAAGTTTCCTTGTAATTGCTTGAATCGGGTTTAATTTCGTTGAACGAACAAAGTTGTATCATAAGGGATGAAAAGTATATTCGGGGCGAAAGAAAAACAGCATCGTCATCGGTGGTCTGGTCGTCATACGAAACCCACGCGACGCGTCGGTGCCCGGTTTCATTGCAATTTGAGAACCTGCAGCCTCCTTTCTTTAACGATGACTCTTCTTTCTTTATTTTGCTTTTCGCTCTTTTCACCTTCGATTCTTTGCTATCGCAATCGCACCTTGCTCCATTTCTTTCGACTACCGTTTTGTGCGTAACAGCGTTTAATTACTAATCGATAGATAGCCAAGAACGATCACATCTTTCGCAAAGAGCGATAAAATAAATAATTCACCCGCGTGCTTTTAATTCGCTGGAAAAGAATCGCTCTCATCGCCTCGAGAAACGAAAATCTCGTTTCACTTTTACCACTTCTTTTGCGGATTTTATGCCCAACGTTCAATATTTCGTGAAAAATTTGGGCGCGCGACCAGCATCCGTATAAACTTTGTCTAGCGTGTTCAACGTCAAATAAATTATAATTAACACGGTGCAGAGAGAAGAAGAAGGAAGGAATATGACACCATCCTGGTGATTAGCACTACATATTTGGTTAGCGTAAACGTTGGAAGGGCGATATTGCCTACGCGCGAACCCTTGTTGTACGGAAACTGGAAAATTTGTCGAAGATGAGTATACAAACAACACGTATCTTTTTACAAAAAAAAAAAAAAAAAAAAAAAAAAAATAGGAAGATACACGAAACGGTAGTAAAATACATTGTGCTCGAAAGGACCCTAATACAACTTCAATAAATTCTATCGTGTAACAGCCTTTTTCCATTGACATCCTTTTTTCGTCAGACAGTACTGCGAGCTTTAAAGAAATTGAAATATTTATAAACACTGCATTTCGTATTTACTTTATATCACTTTGACTGTTTTTATTCGATCGCTCTCCACGGTTCGTGCATCGATCGATGAAAATTTACATTTGTATAATACTACATTTTTGTAGTTCTCGTTGCAAATGTTCGATACAGTTTCGAAAGCGAAGAACGTTATTAAGGCTGTCGTGAAAACGTAAAAAAGAAAAAAAAGAAGAATCGTTCTACGATTGGATTATCGAATGATACGCCGGCGTAAGGATCCCTCGTCCCATAAAAATTCGAATGGATGTCGCGTGGCGATGTTGACTTGTCTCGCGAGACTCTTCTCGTACACGTTCTCATGCTAGCGAACGAAGATTCGTACTCTCGAAAGCCGGCTTCCTCGAGATTCCTCGGAAACTTGATAAAAATCGCGCGACATCTTCCTTGGCGGTTCGGGGTTGGGGCATCCTCGGTCAGACCTTCGTAAAGAAAAAAAATGAAGCTCACGAATAAAAGAAAGGAAGGAATCTCTTAGACGAGAGAACGTAAATATTGTTCAAAGCAATTAATTCTCCGGCAGACTACCACCTTCGCTTTGTCAGAAGGGTTTGCCTTGACAAAGAAGAGGAAGCTGGAACCGCCAGCAGTGACCAGTGGCCACTGTCATCAAAATACTCGATGGGGTTGGGGAGGATGCTGACTGTGGTAAAGGGAAGGGGTAAAACGGAGGATAAAAGACAAACGCCGCCGCGTTGTCGTTGTCTGATCGTGGAGATTGCTTTATTTGAGTACATTTAGCGTAGAGATCTCGAATCCCTGCCGAATATTTTGTCGTGGCCGCTACCACATGCAACCACCCGTCTTTGCCGAGGAAGCCGAGCCAGAGGCGTAACGCATTAAGCATTAAAATAATGTAATCTGCCGGTTGAAATCAGGCGATAAATATAATCGACCGGAGGAAATTTGTCGGGTGACGAGCACTCCGTTGCGTATATATTCGCTGCACCGGTGTGTACCTTCTCTGTATCAAGATTAATTATACGTATTCTCCGTCTATGGAGAAAGGCAGCGTGTATTAAATCAACTGTGGACAAATTGAGACGAAATTTTACTACTACCGAACCTGCGCTGTCGAGCGTTGCGTTTTACATCTTTTTATACGATATAGAAATTTTTATATTCAATCTTGGTATTATAAAATTCATCTATCTATTTATATTTCTATTCGACGAGATCGGAGTTGAAACGTAAAAAGGAACCAAGCTTCGTGCTTATAGACACAAACGCATGGCTATATTTATGCTATTCACCATACGAAAATCACGTCGAGTATAAACTGGTGCGCATAAATCAACGACGTCCCATCAGCGACAGTCGCTTCAACTCATTCGCGTGACAAACTTGTGCAACTCGGCCCATACGTCCAACATAAAAGTTGCAGATGCATGATTTATTCAAGAGATCGGTCCTCTTTACAAGGCAATATCAAAATATTCATTGGTTTACAATGAGAGGTAAAGCTGCATATATGAATTCCAAAGGCAAAGAAAAAGTAAGAGACAAGCACCAGTCGAGGAAATAAATAAGAAATCAAATTTCCTAAAATCGAGAAAAGAAAATTTCCGCAGAATTTGATCACAGATTGCATATTGTCTTTAAAACTCGCCCTATTGCCAGATGTACAATTTTTCATAGATTCGAAGGAGAATCTGCTAACGATAAGCCGAATTGTTCGATAAAAAGAGGATCGTATTGGAATATTTCTGATATATTCTTGAAAGGTGTCGATACAATATCTTTTTAATGTTTCGAACCTTGGTGCGTGCTCTCGCGAATGCTTCCGGATTATAAACGCAGGTAGAAGGTGTGGTCGATCCTGGTGGATGCAACGAAAAACACGACCGCCCATTGTGAGGGATTCGATGATCCTGCGAGCTTGACGTCCAACTCGTAAATCGGTAAAAGATCCCCTACCTGTGATCAGGATGTCGGAATAAGAGCAGGCTATCTGCTATATTACGTTCCTGACTTTTCCCAAGTTGTTTTCCAAGACCCATTCTTCTTACATATTCCATTGCCAAACCGCGCACACACACGTGTATATATATGTATATACTTTTAACAATTTTTCTTCTTAAAAACATCCTAAGAAAGCTCGTTGCTTTGTCATGATATTTTTACACCTTGAAAGGGTTGAAGCAGTCTATCATAAAACGTATCGTTTATGTTTTCCTTGGCAGCCTCTTCTTTTTTAAGGATTATTTGTTTTTAGACTGTAGATATTTTTGACATTTGGATATCTTTTATAAAAAAATTAGTAACAAGGTGAGACTTTTGAATTCGTTCTTACATTTTAATCGTATATTATCGTACGTTTGACGAAAACGAAAACTCTTCAGTTGTAGGAAGAAAACAGATATCCCATGATCTGGGTCGGCTTAAACTCGTTATAAATCAAAACTCTTCCCAAGGTAGACCTATTCTTGAGCGGCACGATAGCACAATGGCAACGGCACACAATCACAGACAACGAAACGAAATGCGCTCGCTCGACCGAATTGTTTGTTCGACCGTCTCGTGATCGAGTGAAATCCGCTTAATGCGATCGAAGAGTTTTCGCGTTCGTGAGAGGTATCACGGGTATGAAAACACGTGAAAGGGTGGTTCGAAGCTCCGAGGCGGGTGCGAGGGTTAAACAGAAAACAGGATGGGAAAGTTAAAATGGGAGGGCAAGAGAAAGAAAGGGGCGAGGGGCAGCATTGGACGCACACGACACGAGCTTACTTTTAGTTTCTGTGCACCACTCGAAACTACCCCAGGGGTATTAATTTCATTTTATCAAACAACGGTAATACTTGGAACGACCCTCCGTTCTTGTTTGCTCTTACTCTTCAATTACGCGCGATACGTATACGTTTAAGTTTTTAAGATGGTGAGAGTTCTCATAGGAAAAAGTATTTTTTATTTGTTCGGGGTTGCTGCGAGTTGGATTAAATCCGACGATAATTAATTACCATTTCATGCGTGACTTGCTTGAAATTAATTTATAGTATAGATTACTTTATGAACAGAAAGTTACAAGTAACGCTGTCTAATAGGCACAAAGGGAAACATAATGCCGGGCATGTTTTAAATAGGCGAATACCGCAGGAAATAAATTTAACGGATAATATTTACCAAAAGTTAATTGTTTTCTAAATATATTTAGTTACACGTTTATATGAACAAATATTTTATATTTTTGTTCCTTCTATCTGATACACTGTGACGTAGCGATTCTGGTATAGTTTCGTCGCTATCATTTTATACAAATGGGTTAATGTTACGATGCTTTATAACGTTTAAATCCTGTCTAACGTACACTGTACTTTTAATAATAGGACTATCCATCAACAGTATCTAATACAGTCTGCTATTCGAATGATCCACTATTTAAACGTCCTATTGTCATTAACACTGTATATCTTCTTCATTAGTTTAACGTGATACTGTTATTATATGTGTTATCATCATCCGTGTAATACTATCGAAAAGAAGACATAACTATTGACACGAAAATAAGCGATACTTTAAAAGTTTTTACTTTAAAAGCAAGAGCGTAGCAAAAGTTGAAACGTGCTTTGAAATATTTATGGTATTATAAAGTAATCGCTATAAGAAAGGATGACTATCCTATGCGAAAAATGTTTTCCTTCAAACAATCGTTTGTCCTCCTACTAATTCGATAATTAAATTTAGAAGCCACGATTATTCGTTATTCTTACTTCTTCCTGCACTATCCTGTCTGGAAACTTTCTCTCGATCGCTGGATTCCCAGCACATGTCAAAATCGTTTCGAACGTCGATTAACAAACTTTGTCTGCACAATTTCGAAATAGTGCTCATATTCTCCTCCTGTATGTCCTTGCCGCGTATCAATCGTGTAAATTTAAATTTGTTAACAATTTTTGCGAACGATCCCAAAGGCTGTTGCTGCTTCGAGATCGACCTCGGAAGAGACTCGCATCCACGACTAGCTTCCGTGAGACGCACGAAAGTATCTGGATCCACGTTTATCATTCCGGCACTGGCGGATTTTACACGATCAGGACGAGAAACTGGACTGTTCGACAACTCATTCGCATTGTATTCATTTATTAATTGTTCGACCTTCTTCTCATTCGTTGCTTCCTCTTGTGCGCCACGATCGTCCGATGTCTCGTTCGACAATGAGTTCAGCGTATGATTTACATTCGACGCGCTTTTGTTCGTCATTTTCTCTTGATTTTCCGAGATCTGTTCGTAATGATGAGGAAACGTTCTCGGTGAAATTTGACGTTTGGTCGATGGAGGCTCTAGCACGGAATGACAAAGCGGGCCACCGCGACGCGACAAGAAATCTTCCTTCGCACGACGTATCCTTAACGAGTGCGATTCCAGAGACGTGTCTTCGGAAATCGTGTTCGTTCGACCGTCTCTTCTCGCTACCACGTTGGACAGAATCGTCAATTTATGAATAAGATCGGAAGACTGCGGATCGAATTTCGAGGAAGACGCATCTTTGATCTTCTCGTCAACTTGGGTTTTCAAACTGGGCAAGCTAATTCTGAAAGAGGCTTGATTTTGTTGTTCGTCTGGCTTTGCTTGCACCGAGACGTTCGCTCGTTGATTCTTCTGTACGGCAAGTTGTTTAAACTCGCCATTTTTCCCTGGCAATTCGGTCGACGAAGCTCTATCTCGCTTCGTTTCTCTTGGAAACACGTTGCTTTCGCTGGTCGACGATTTTCTCGAGGTCTCCGCGGATTTGCATCGTTCGAAAGTTGGTTTCTCGGTAGACGACGCCCGTTCTTCCTTGCCATTTCCTTCGACCTTCGTTTCCTTGGCTTCGCGATCCTTCGAAGATGGCCGAAGAGGCCACGGCAACGAAAGGGACATCCTCAAGAGCGCATCTTGACGATTTACTTTAGGGGATCCTGATCTGGATTTGCTTTTGCTTTTCCTTGTAAATACCTGATCGTTTTCGCAAGTGTCCTCTTTCTTAGCTGAGTGCTCTTCCGAGCGTCGAAACGGAGAGAATATTATACGTTTCGTCCTGATAAAAACGTTTCGTGTCGGCGAATTGGAAATTTGCTTCTTAACATTCGTTTCTTGATTAATCGGGACGTCATGATCGCTGCTTGATCGACGACTGCTCTCGGAATTCTCAGTTGCAGCACGTTCCACCGGTGTTTTCGAGGATTTTGTTTTCTCGACGCAGCCTGTACTAGCTGTGGGCACGACTATCTTGTTCAAAGTTTCCTCGCTGATGATGATTCTCTCGAAACAACGTTCCCCGCGGCATGGCGCGACCGTGTAAGCAGTCGTCTCGATGGTCGGTTCGCGACGACATTCGCGTGCACTGGATGACAGTGAAGAGGTCGAAACGTTTTCCGTATTACGATACTCTCGCCATTTTTCTCTCTCAATCGATCGTGCGCTCGTTGTAGCGTCTATCGAACAATTTTGTTTCTCACGGTTTGAATACTCGACGAACGATTTGGCGGATTTATAGCTGTTTAAGTTTAATTTCGTTTTCGATGAATCATGACCGGTATCTAATTCTTCCTCGACTATACTGTAATTTTCTTCGATTTTCTTTAAACTGTCGTCTCTCCGATTGGCGTAAAAAAGATCTACTTCACGCGTGGTAGGCTTGACTTCATCTAAGAGTAATTATGATATTTTTATTTCCGGTTTGAACATTTTTACCACGCGTACAGAATTTCTTAAAATACGAGGCACGAATAAATTGCGCATTAAAGAAGAAATGTTAATTGTTGTATTTATTAACCAGTTAGAACGTACCTAATTCACAAGCGTTCGATGTTTTTGGTAAACTTGAGGTCGTTTCTTTTTTACAATTCGCCATTGACTGCATATTCGTTAAAGAGCAACGAGAAGGATCGCTGGTACCCAGGATTATCTCCTCGTATTCGTTGTTGGGCTTATTCGTAGTTTCAGCACCGTCTTTTCCACTATTGCCGCTCTCATCCTTTCCTACCGCTTGGTTATCACATCGTTGGTCGTGCTCCTTTTCGCTCGATAACTCCTGGTTGTACCGACAGGTCGCTACTTTTGATTGCGCTATGATAAAACTTTATTCTGAAGGCAATGATCTTTCTTTCGTCGTTACTTTCATTTTTTTACTTTCCCTTGAAGAATCGGTTCGAACATTAGAAACAAACTAAGATTTTTTTAAACGAATTAATCTTCGAATTTTCACAGAATTTGACTTTTTTCCTAAGTTGTATTTACACATTTGTCACCAATTGTAAGGAAAACAAGTAACAAAATAAAATAAAAAATATTTGCAAGGCAGTATGATAAACTGCGCTATAAAATTTCACAAAATCTACCATTGTTTCTTTTATGCCTGCACCAAAAATAGAACGATTTCCAAGATTCCATTCACGGATAGTTTTGTTTTCGTTCGTTTCTAGAACGGAAAACAAGGTATTCTTTACTTGGCGTTCGTCACCAACCTCAGAACCTATCAGAAGCTTCGTTAATTACCTTATTAAACTTACCATCAGATACATGCTCCTCCGCGTCTCTCCTAATTGCTTCTTCATCGACGGTTGATGTTACAGGAACATCTTCTCTAGAAATGGAAAAATTTGTGAAGGCGTAATTCCTTTTATCAAATAGTAGTAGGTTCTTGCAGAACAAACGTTGATTTCATATACCTTTCGAAAGTAACACGACTTTGATCTTCTATTTTCTTTTCTTCTTTTATAACGCTAGATTCTGTATCCCCATCTGTCGAACAAATCGAGCTACTTGATTTCACAGAATCTTTATCCAATCCTTCTTTAATACCAGACATCTGCTTTTTACTCGTTGAACTTGTAGAGTACCAATGCTCTGATTCTTCATTGTTCGGGCAGATTTTTTCATTATTCCAGGATTTCGTCGTTTCAGATTGTTCCAGACTCAGACTGTCTTCGCTCGAGAAACTTTTCCTTTGACTCCACTTGTTAGATTTCCATGGATTGTGATCAGAATTTTCCTCGACCTCGATCAAAAATACCGGGGATGGTTCGTGACTGGATGTGACTGTACCAAGTGGTACGGCGATACTAGTAGTTTCGCTCGCTGCAACCGAATATACCGGTGTTTGGTGAGGTTGCACCCTCTCCAGGGGACTTGCAGTTTCCTCGATAACGTCTTCGATGTCTACGATCATCGCCTCCGGTTCGGAATCATCCATTATATCTTCGGCTACATCCTCTGTTCTCTGAGAATCGACTGAGAAAATGAAACTTTTTAATTGCGAACGAGGATATTGATTAACAGGCTGCGTCTGTTTTGACACTAGAATTACCAATGACAAGTATATACAAAATATACGTGTATACGTATGTAAAGTAAAGGAAGATCTTTGCTCGCATACTTCACCAAAAATCGTTCGAATTCCTAAAAATGCACCGCTATAAATTTATAAAATATCTGTGAACAATTATGAATCGTACATTTTGATTACTCTGACAGTTCTAGTGTTAGCACGGCTGTTGATACGAAAGAACTATAAATGATAATACTTACTGGTATCCGGCAAGATATCGACGCGATCCAAATCTTTCAACCTATTAGTGAGATGATCCAATGACTGTAAGCTGTTCGAACGGCGTACAAAAAATGCAGTTTGATCAGTTTTCTCGATCATGGTGTCGACAGATTTCGATCTCTTCAAACAGCCGCCTTTCAACGATACCGGTTCGTCGCTTCTAACTTCTAAATAATTACCTATTCAGACGATCGTATGGTGAGAACTGTTTGATCGGTGATCGATAAGTTAAAATCTTACTTGTGGGTGAATTTGTTGATGTTTCGATAGTCGATCGTCTTAAAGAAGGTATATAAGCGGGCCCTAAGAGGCGGAAGGTCGAGGATGTGGGCGATATTCCACGATACCGTTCCCAGTCGTATAGTTTTCTTGTGAATTCTCGTGAAATACCTTCGAATCGGTAGGATCCGACGGACGTTCGAACGAAAACTTCGTTGCTATCGTTTATGCTCTGTGTTCCATCGGCATATGATCTTAAATAAAATATACAAATTAGTAAGATACGTGCCACTGCCAAACTGTTTGATTTCACGCGAACATGAAAATCAGTAGACTTACAAATTTTTCTGGATATTTCTTGAGTTATTGGTATTATTATTATTATTATTATTATTATTATTATTATTATCATCATCATCATCATTATTATTATTATTATTTTGAATTGAAACGTTAGAAGAAAAGAGCAAGGTAGAATTTTTATTTACGGTTAGTTTACTTTTAATGTCAATCTTAATAAATAAAAGATACATTTGCGTTATACCTTGAATCTGCATCAAAACACTCTTCCAACTGTTGAGCGTCACACCCCCGTCTCTCTTTAATCGTATTATTATTAAAAAATGATAGTAACCTTTCTAAAACGAAAAATTCGGTTTCATCTATCCCAGACGCGATTCTATGTTGATGCGATTTCGATCGTATAGAGTATTTGGAATCATGATTGCCAGTCTCGTTCGTTCTCTTCGAATTTTCTATTTTTCGTGGAAAATCTTCGCAGAGCTGAGACTTCCCGTCGTTAACGATGTCTCCGCATTCACTGTTAACTTGCGGGCTTGTAATCTCTCTATTTCTGTACTCAGTTTTCGAAGGAGATCTCCAAAGCTGCCAGTCGGTCAAACGACGTCGTTTAATCCTTTGTTGTTCAAAGGGAGCGCTTCCTCGTCGTACTTTCTTGGCTCGTTTCCACTCCTGCAGCTTCTTCCTAAATTCAGGAGCTAATCTTTCTTCAGACAACAAACTTTCTCTGGGACTTGGTAAACTGGGCGAAATTTCACGAACATCTTTCGTGGCAACGCGAGGTGAAAGATTTTTTAATCGTTCCCATTCGATCAGTTTTTGATAGAATTCGGTTCCCAGTTTTTCCCTGACAGCTCGGTAATCTCGTCGTGTGCCCACTTGTGCGTTCGACGGTGTTGCCTTCTCGATATTTTCCACGCTGTCGTTATGATTACAGCCGATTGATGCTTCCAGTCCTGGCGAGTAAGAAAAAGAATCGTTATCGATGTTGAATTTTGGTGTGCAATCGATCGTGGAAGCGCTCGTTAATTAATTAATCGATAGGCAATGATAGTAAGTATTACATTTCATCTTTTTATCAATCATATATCATTAATCGTTAATTAATGAAAACCTGACCCTTTTGAACCTGACCTTAGTGATTCATTGATTGGCAGAAGTTTATAATAAATTATTCTCTACCAATCTCGTCAAAGCGATACTTTGTATTATTATTATTACTGTTTATATCGATTATCAGAACTACTACGAACTTTTCGACCATTCCAATATGATCGCCATAAAAAATCGTCTTCTTTTGTCGCACAGAGATCGACTGTTTGATTACTTTCTATTCGTGAATTTGGCATGTTGGTCGCAAAATTTGTTGTCCCTGTCATTCGTAGAATTCATACCGATATTATCAAATATTCTGTCCGGGGTAAGCAATGCGGCAAGGCACTATGTAAAAGACCTCAAGACGTTAAAAAGGAAACGATATTACCGAGATGTAAAGAATATCAAGAGAAACTTGCTAAATGTCCAAAACCACCTAAGGAACAGCGATGTTGTAAGAAACTGTTTGCAAAACCTCCGCCAAAAGTAATATATACGTACATTGTTCTATCGCTTTAACACAACGATCCTCCACAACGATTTTTAACTTGCATTTCAGTGCAAAGAAAAGAGCGTCGTGGATGTTTACCAGAAAGCGTATGAGAATGTAACGAAACAAGCCAACGATATCTTGAAGAACATTCAAAACGAATCAAAGTCTATGATCGTCCAATTAACGAAAGATATAGAACTGTCGAAAAATAACGAGCAGGTATTGGTGAAAGGAATTTTGCACGACATTAAGAAAACTCTTCAGAAGTTGCTCGCAGTGGATCCATCGTTCGGTTCTATGAAACGCAAATCTGCTATGTCGCTGAATCACGAGGTCCGCCAGGCTTTCGAGAACGTGGAATACGATGTCGTGCCCCGAATAACACGAATAAAAGTAAATATCGAGCGTTTAGAGCGCGACGTGCTAATTTGCATCGATCGTGCCAAATCTCTGATACTCTCCTGTCGCAAATGCAAGAATCCGCAAGCGTTGGCCAAATGCATCGAAGAAAACGCGGTCTACGCGGGCAAAATATTAGACAAAACGTCTCAGAACGCGCAAGCTGGTTTGAATAAAATCGAATTGTTGCAACGTGGAATTTTGGAATACCACAAGGCATCGTTGACGAATGTTTCGCAAACCTGTCGCAAAAAGGGCGAAGCATTTTTGGAACATCTAAACAATTGTGTCTCTGCTGCTAAAAACGAACAGAAACGGCGATTATCGTGAAGCTGGTCCAATTAAAAAGGAATATCATTGTACGAATAGGTAAAATATTAAATTACCGTCTTGAAAAAGCATCTGTCTGGAAACGACGTTGATGAAATTCGATGAGATGCTTGAAGTTGAATTCGTTAGAAACGCTCGTCTGACTTTGTTCCATTTGGAGTCCGGCCTCTGCGCTTTTGACGAAAGAACCGCTGATTCTCCGCCATATGATCGCTGTTACATTGTAACAAAAACGTGCCAAGTTCAAAGTTAATTAATCGAAATTAGCTAAATCAATAATCAAGGTAAATAATTCGTGGACAAAGTGTATCTTCGAAATATAAGAAGGGATTAATTTTTCATTCAAAGAGCAAGACAATATTAACCTGTCGTTTAAAATCCTTATTTATAGACAGGTCTCGGTATGATGTCTTCCTGGGCTGTGGAGAGTTTCCGGCAGAGGCATTCGTATTAAAAAAGAGCGGTGAGTTTGATTCCGGGGAAGATATGTATCTGTTGTCCTCATCGTGCGAAGGTATCGTAATAGTTAAAGTTGGCGTTGATCTCTTTGATGTCGATTCTGTATCTTTTTCGTCTATTTTATTCGACGATAGCACCGCGTGGTCGTTATCCGATGTAATCCGAATTAATGGTTTTCCTTGTCCGATCTAGTTTTATATAAAAATTGTATTTTGATAACAGAAGAAAGATTTACGTCGAGTAAACATTTTATAGAAAAGCGAGTCATGATTTGAACTATATTACACTTTCGTACCTGTCGTTACCGATACGATACAGCCAATGATTTTTGTCAGAGTAAAATTTATTTATAAGAATTTATTTATTTCTCTGTACGAAAGTAAATTTTAGAGGTTCGTAAATACGTATATCGCAAAGACGAAGTATGTACAAAACGAAAGTTAGCGGATATTTACCTAGTTAAACTGCATCCAAATGTGTAAAGAAATAAACAATAAAATATAATTTAATAAGTAACGATAACATTTTATTTACCTCGTTTGTTAGACCCGTTTCATTGACATGTAAAGCGTCCAGTATAAGGATATTGTCATCAAGAGATTCGCTCTGCCAATTTCCACAATCCGCCTTTTTATTAGGTTTTCTCTTTAAAGATTGATCGTCTGAATGATTTAAAGCGCTTTTCTGCGAACCTAAAAAAATTTAACCAGATTCAAAATTCGTCCGAGTGATACAGTTACAAATGGTTCCGACGTCTTTCGTTTAAACGATTAATTTGCAGAAAAGATAATATCCGACAAACTGTAATTGCAAAAATATTTGTAACGGGACAACGAGTTTACGAATTTCGTACAATCGTAAAATCCTTCGTTGAACGAAGATGGAGACGAAGTTCCACCAAAGAGCGTGCCTGTGTTGCAAGGATCGTTAACGGGTGACGAAGTGGCCGTATTGTTCGATTCCTTAATTTCAACGTCTGGATTTCTGTGATGCTTAGTCGTTGGAGTGGAGGGAGATGCGGTGGTCGTCGATGACGTGCTCGTTGTCATCGATGGATCCATTATTTCCGTATCGTTCGTATAAGCCCTTTCCCACTTGAAGGCAGCTTTAACCCTGGTCCACTTTGAAACCTTCGGTGCGCTCCCAGAAATTTCATCTATCGACGTTTGCTTGTCGACGTCGAATTTGTTTCTCGTTTGTCTCGACGAGGACGATCGGATATTCCGCTTTTGAAACGGCGAATCCCTGCAATTCGACAACATAGCGTCTAACAAGGATTCTGCGAATCCTGTGTCCTCCTCGCAAACGTTGATGGTCGCGTCCTTGTCTCGCTCGAAAGCATTTTCCAACTTCTGATTGGCATTACGCAGTACTTTCAGCCGCTCTAAATTCCTCACGCGTCTAAAAAATTTGGAATTGCGATCCCTGAGCTCGAGAATTTCCTCTGCGAAAGCGTAGAGACGATCCAACTGCTCGAAGGCGTCTTCCGCGTAAAGACTTGAAATAGCCATTGCAGACATAGCAGAATTTCTCGAAGGACACTCCGAGGTTTGACCTTCGTACGGCAACGTCCCGAAATCCGTCAAGTAGGCGATTATGTCTTCGTCTTCATCGACGTTTCGACTCTGTCCTATTTCCGACTGATTTCGCGTGTTTTGCAGACGCCATAGGCTCGCCCATGGATCCGGTGGAGGCGCAGGTAAATCACTCTCATCCACTTTGTGTTTAGCTTTGGATAATGTCTTTTGTTCGTTAACACGGCTCGTGCATGGTCGACCGATATTTCTTTCGGTCTTTTGACCACTCTGATCAATGAACTTCTCATTATCCACCATTTGGCTAGTTTTATCTAACACGTTTACCAACGCGTTTTACATGTGCGTTTCACGCTGTGTGCTCTCTCGACAGTTTGTCAATTGAATTATTAATACTCTAAATATATCAGAGTGATCTAATTTTAGAATACATCTTTTTTCATGGACATCATAGGCGTAGCACCGAATCGAGTTTAGACACCTCTGGTAACAAAGTTTAGTGTATTTAGTAATTTCAATATCAATTTATTTAATTTACCAGAAATTAACACGATAAAGAACGACAGTCACTGCCGAATTATTTAACTATAACGTCTTTTATCTTCGATGCCGAAGTCGAGGTAACAGGGACGAACAATGAAGAGCACCAATTTTCGTATCACTCTTTCGTTACACATCAGTAACAATTTACTTGTTTGATCCTCTATCGCTGATCCAACACGAAGTAAACACACGACCGATGGTATTTTACAGTACGTTTAATTATTAATGAAACCGACGTTATTACGAATATTCGTATTAAGGGATATCGCTAGGTCTTGCAGCGAATATCTCGAAGGTTCGCGGTGGGAATGCATTTTTTACGTTTGGCGGCGTCAAGAGAGCCGCGGAAGAAGCGGCCTGAAATCGCAACAACGTCCTCGCGTGATTATTTTCGGTCGCGAGCATTCGGCATTCGTATTTACAACGAACACAAGAGCGTATTCGTGACGACGAGGCTTTCCACCACGTTCGAAGAGCATGCGCGAGAGCATGTCCACGATAACCACGTAAAAGAGACGGTCTTCCTGTTCTCGTCGAAAATAGACGGTGGAAAGACTATGGCGTATACTCTCGAATAGCCGCCCACGTTTGTATTTATATATGCGTCTGCATGCCCTGTACCGATTGCAATACAACTATTTTTTTGCTACACCTTCGCCAACGTATTTTTAATTATATTTTCTGCTATACCATACACGAAAGAAATTTGCATAATTCCTATGTACTATGGAAGCATTTGACACTGCTACCGAAATACGAATAACCATCTGCTCTGTTTTTTACAATATAACTATAGTCCATAGGGAATTATTTATAATTTATCGAGATTATAAAAATATGAACATTAAGAAGTTATTCTTGCATCGGTGATCGGGTTAGGTCAGGCATTCGTGATCCAGCAACAGCAGCACCTGAAACCATTAAATCGTTAAATTCGTTCAAACTTTTTAATCACCAAGTTTACTTACTCAACAAAATTCCTGACATAATGTAGATACTAGTAAGACACTGTATATTTAGAAAGAGTTTAGTAAAGCTGCCAACCAAATATGGAAATATTCTGGATAAACCGATAATCGTACCCCTGAAATTATACTAAATTCACTAAAAATTCCATGTATCTTCGTATACGTTACTAACAAGAAAATATGCGTTTAACATCGCAGAAACTGTTTCACAATTAACCTTACGCCGGTAAAATAACTTTCCAGTAAAAGTATCGAAGCTGTCGTACGACCAATCGCGTAAGCTGCTAGTATGATCAATGAAAGAACGATCTGTACTATATTATGAACTGTAAATAGTAAACCAAGACACGCAGCTGTTCCCGCTAATCCTGAAAGTACTAAAAGATAAAATCGAAAAATTTTTGTCCGTAATAATATAACGACATTAGAATGAATAGTATTCTAACGATACGCTTACCTAGAAATATTTTTCTACCAATAACATCGATGCCAATTAGCAACAAAATTTCTCCTAATATATAGCTCAAAGATAAATATAAAAGAATTCTAAAACGATCCGTGTCTATTTCTTGACAATTTTGCAAAAATCCTAATGCCAAGTTCTCTACATCGATAACGCATGTAGAATTCCGTTTTGCTGATTTGTTAAAGTTTTCTGTTTCTTGAAACAATTGCGTATTCCAAAGAGCAACCCAAATGATTCTAGTTATTGTAATCATATTATCAAAACAAATGATAGAGCGCATTTAGTGCGATTACGTTTAATAAAAAACGATATGTTACCCTGGAAATTGTAAGAGGTTGATACAAAGTCCTAATACCGTGGTACATTTAAATGGTGTGCTGCATATCTCGCTGATTCGTTTGCGTGTTTTTATACAAAATTTCTGTACTATTTTACTCACATTTCCTGTATCTTCTTCATCTTCCTCGTCTGGTCGAACACAATTGTCTAAAGTACGTAACTAGAGTAATAAAACGTATTACTGTATATTATATATTTCAATCACTGAAATTTTACGTAAAAGGTTCGCAGCTTGAAAATGGTTGTAATGTTTCAACGTTTTAGCAGTATTTGAAATTTCACTCACAGAAAAACTGCACTTATAAAAAGAGAGGGGTGACTTAATATAAAATGATCGTACTGAATAGGTATCGGCATGCTTCGAATTATTAATTGCATAGATCTGCCGTAATACGGTTAGCGCTTCTTCGTACCGACGCCGATAAAGCAAATATCTTGGACTTGCCGGTAATAAACTAGTCGCACATGCCATGATCAAATTTGGTATACCTCCCAATCCTATAAGGACTCGCCAAGAATTTGGTCGAAACTTTTTATTTTGTAATCGTACGATCGAAGGCATCAGTAGCCATGACAATCCTATTTTCAATTACCATAAAACGTTTAATGACTTTAGGACTTTCGTACTCCTTTCTAATCTTTACCTAAAGCAGACACATAACCAATGACTCCTAATACATCCAAAGCAACTAAACAAAAGCCTCTTCGTTTCATGGGCAAAAATTCGATTACATATACTCTCAAAACCACGTTATTACCGGCTAATCTAAAAAAATGTACATTGTTATACATATGAAACGAGCTGATATTTTCAGCTTTACGTGTATAAATACCTCACTTATTATGCATGACAATTACATATGTGATTTCATAGATAGTAATTGGACTTACCCCAGTCCAAGTACAAATATTGAAAGGTATATCAGGAAAGTAGTTTGCGCAAAGGATAAACTGATAGTGGCGCAAAACACAGCGATCATAGTAACGGGAATCGAACCTTTACGTCCACTTGCATCGATTATTATTCCGAATACAAATGCTCCTACAGCCATTCCTATACACAATCTTACTTTCATAAAATATTATAAATTATCTAAACAAAAAATATTTTATAATCTATTTTAAATATACTTTATTTAGAAACGTAAAGACACAAAATACAAAGATTTATAACATCATTGAATTAGAATCAATGAGGTTTTAAAATGATCTTTGCTAATCAGCTATTTTTCAGTCTATCAAGGTGACTACAGGATTTATGTAACCAATAATTGCCGGATATGTGATCAGATTATTTTCCGCTTATTGTTAAAGTACTGACAAGAGGACCTCGCTTGATTAATCATTCATCTTACTGAATTAGTTATACCAGAGGGGAAATTTGATTAGTTGGTACAGCTTTGGTTATACTATCTATCGTTGTGAACTTTTATATTTATATATAATTGACCTGTGACGTCATTTAGTTATTAATATTGTTAAAAAAAAAATGGTAAGGAAGAACCCGTTTCACGATCACTTATTCAAGATTTCTTCGTTATTTCACAACACCAACAGATCCTATCTAATAAGCAATATGCCTTTTTTATCATTGTTTCATAATCCCTTTTTCTGTCTTGCCTAACTTTAAGATTTCTTTATCTTTCTTTTTACGGCAACAAAAGAACTAAATAGCGTTGGAACCATATTTCACCTTATTCAATTATTTATAATATTGATTTACATGTATTTACATGTATTTACATGTATTTGTAATTTGCAAAAATGAATTAGATCATACGTAAATTTTTGTTGATAATTAATAATTATCAGTTGGTCATAAACCACATTTGTATAATCTATCGATATATGTATATATATGTACCTAAAGTTAACATAGCATACACAGCAGTCACTTGGCTTGTATTTAGGCTTAAATCACATGCCATAAATGGGATTATAACTAAAATAATTGGAAGAACGCAAGCTTCTGCAAATGCACACATACCACATAATCCAACAATAAAGCAATGACAAAGTCCACATCCTGTAATTAAATATCAAATTTTATGAACATAGTTATGATGTTTTAATGTTTTATTCCATACTGATCATTGAATAAAAAGATTCCTCTCTTTTTCTGTGCCTTGAGTTGTTAAGCTGGCCTTGAATTTCCTAACCATTTTAATGAATCATTTTCTAATTTTAAGTTCCTCATTTTCTAATGTTATGTTGCAGCCGACAAAAAGAATTCAATAACTTATAACAAAGAGATGTTGAAGTAGTGCAATTTCAAAAAATATTGTACAAGAACTATCATAATAGAAAGTATTGTACAAATACAAATAAATTATAGTCATTCTTGATACATTCTCTCTATATCTTAAGATTAAAGATAATTTCAAAACGTTATTATTGAATTTGTCATTTTGTAGGCTATGATATAATACTAAATACATTTACATCAAAAACATCTTATTATTCTGAAAAATATGATATGAAAAAGTGAAATATTTCTATTTAATGCTCCACCAAGCACATATTTCGCAAATTATGTATTGATCAGTTTTTAACATAGTAAATGAACGAATTATTTAAATTTCTTAACCTGCTTCAGCAATAACCTTTTCACAGTCATTAGTCATCATATATTGTAGAATTTGGTAGATATTGATTTACAGAATTCCATTCGCTACACGGAGAAGATATTGAGACATACATTTATCATCTTATCATAATAACATTAATTCAGTAATTTCAAATTCATACTCTGAAAATTAAGTTGCCAACAAAAACTATTTAATAATTGAAAATAACAATCTTCACTTTAAAGGCTTACACAATTATACACATAGAAACATTAAACAAAAATAATATAGAATATTGAATAAATGATTCAAGTACACAATATATGAAATACGTTTATTGTAAGGAATGAAAATAGTTCATATTGAAAATATAATTAGCATTGATATTTAAATAACATCCTATTTATTACAAAATGATATATTGGTTTTTAGTACGGATAAAGTATTATACACAAATGATAGCTTTAATAAAATGTAGGAATCTTTTTAATTGCTGCATTTATGTATCTTTGAAATATTCCTTAGAAGCAGCCACATCAGGCTTCATAGTCTTCTTCCCTGGTTTCCAACCAGCAGGACATACTTCTCCATGTTTATCAGTATACTGGAATGCTTGAACTAAACGCAATGTCTCATCAACAGATCTACAAACACATGAATTTGTTATGTAAAGCAACATTAAAAACTATATGTTACATATAAAAACATTATTTTATCATATCAATTTTACCTGCCAACTGGTAAATCATTAATAGTTACTTGACGTAGTTTTTGTTTATCATCTATGATAAAGAGACCACGGAATGGAACTCCGCTTTCTTCATCAAGCACACCATAATCGCGTGCAATTTTAGTGCTTTTGTCAGCAAGAAGGGGAATGTTCATTTCACCAAGGCCACCTTGTTTACGTGGTGTATTTACCCATGCCAAGTGACTGAAGTGAGAATCAGTAGATGCAGCAATGATTTTACAACCAATTTTCTCAAATTCATCGGCACGATCAGAAAAGGCAATGATTTCAGTTGGACAAACAAATGTACTGTAAAACAAATGACCATGTATCAATATATGACATGTTAAAGTATACACATAAAATGAAATATTTACAAGTCTAATGGATAGAAGAAGAGTACAACATATTTTCCTTTGTAGTCAGAAAGGGAAATCTCTTTAAATTCTCCTTTTACAACTGCAGTACCATGGAAAGCAGGAGCAGGTTTCTGAAGTGCTGGGACTGGCATGATTATGTTTTGAATTACTGCAACAAAAAGAACATTTTTATCAGTAAGAGTGAAATCACTTGATGAAGCAAATTATAGAACTTTGTTTGAACTTGTAAAAAAAAAGAAAGTTTTTCTGTATGGTGGCTTGTTATAGGCAAATTATATATATATATATATATATATATATATATATATATATATATATAACAATTATTTCTTCATATGAAATATATGAAGAATACACATATTCATAAAATTGTAAATACTCATATTTTGTACCTTTAAGTGTACAAAATCCATAGCCAAGTTTTCTGATTTAGAATAATATTAATATATTTCAACATAATCTACAAAACACAATCTAACAAAACAAGTGTAACAAACTTACCTCAAACTTATCTACTTGTATCAACAATATGATGCAATTATTTACTTATAGTAAAGTTATATGAATAAGAATTTGCTTATAAAATGTATCAAAAATTAGGATCGAGCTACAGTAATATATTTTTAATTAGAGATCACTTTATCGTATGTATCAAATTTCATAACATTATCGTAGTGGAATTTATCTTACCTATAAAGAAGAATAACGAATTTTTCCGTTCTATCTTTAACCTTCGGCTTATCGCTGTTACATAAATTCTAATTCTCTTTCGTATTATCTAAATATTATATATAAATTTGTTAAAAAATAATAAGAAAAAGTATGCTTCGTAACATGTCGCATTTTTTATGAAATTAATATGCAAATGATTATAGAAAATGAAATATCAAAAATTATTACTAATTAATGTATTTGAAAATTAGCTGAATAATAGTAGATGAATAACGTGATTGAGCATTAAAATCAATGAATCTTCTAGAACTGGTGAAATAAGAGACCGTTGAAGGTCAGGCATTTCAAATTACGAAAAATATAAAAAATACAATTAAGGTGTTTTATAAAATGTTAAAAATTGGCACAATTTAAGTAAAATAATCCACATTAGACATTTACATTCGAAAGAAAACTTTATATCAATTGTGCTGACTGTCCAGATTTAAACGTAAGAGATTAACGATTTAGTCTGCAAGTATAAAATGTTTCCCATACTTATGCAAGTACATTCCACACAATCATCAATCTTTCAAAATACATGTTGTAACATATATTTCGTATAATACAATTAAATACTATCTGTGAAACTAATGAATTGATTTCTAGTAGTAACGTCGATATTCAAGCTTCCTATAATATCTTTTTTGTGTGATTTGGACCATCGAGAACCTTCCGAAGGAAGAAACAGAATATATAGGTCTTTGTAAAAAGGAAGTCAAATATAAACGATTTCAATCTAAGTTTAATGGAATAATAAAATATAATTCTTACCCTTAATGCTAATCTGTAATATTTGTAATATCTAGCAATTATTAAATTTACGCTTGCAAATATTGTTAAACTATTTATAAAAACAACTGAATAAGGATTAAAAGTATTCCAAAATGAATTAAATATAAATACTGCCCCAAAATAAAATACAATTGCATACAATTATAATTTTTCGTTTTGTGGTAATCTACTTACTTTGTGCTTTATACGTAAGATCGAGCGAACTCTCTTGCTTCCAAAGAAGTATGTGAATAGTAATCGGTTCCAGTCGAATGTACGTTGTAATATTTGCGACCGCAATCGAAGAACGCTATATGCGCCATCTGTAGTATGTACATACCGCCATCTAAGTTTTCATGTCGGCGCGTTTTATTCTTTAAAGAAATATCAGTCTTCTTTTTTGATAGGTATTATTAAACATTATTTATATATAATATTTGCAAACAAAAAAAAATACAAGCTCTAATTTCATTGTTAATTTCAACAAATGTACATTTCTTATTATTTAAAAATGTATTAGATGTGATTAACGACTAATATTACTAACTGATTTACTAATAGTGAGCAATTTGGTCAATACCTCTGATTTTTTTTAAACTTTAATATATTAAGAAAGCTACTTGAACAAGCAAAATATCATAAAAAGGAGTAACGTAAACTATTATAAGTACTTTTAATTGTACTTTAGAACTAAATCTAACCTATCCTCAATTTAGAAAAAACCCCAGAAAATTTCATCATTTTTATTTCGCGTTTCGCTTACTAGAGTTAAATTTAATGCTAACGCAAATCATTTCTCAACAAATCAAGCTAGGTCGGGTGAACAGTCATATTAATCTGGCCTTTGTGTGTGGTGGCCGTTTAACATTTCACTGCTTCACCTAACTAAAATTCAACGAATTTATTCAGTTATTTTTTAAAGTAACTAAGCAGTGAAATACTGGCCGCCCGCCTCACCAACCTAGTTTGAAAACTAAGGTCGAGTGCCGGTTATATGTACAGATAAAAGTTCTTGAAAATATTGAGATTTATGACGTATTTCAAAATTGACGAAATGAGAGGAGATACTTTTCACCGGCAATTTTGCCGATTTAGTGTTAGTAGGCGGATCGAAAATTAACAATGGCGAAATTTCCTGGGGTTCTTGTTAGAGTGGAGTTAACTTTAGATCTAATTTTAAAGTAAGATTAAAAATAGTTATAATTGTTTGTGACAATTTTTTGTAATATTTAGCTCATTTATATAGCCCTTTTTAATATATTAAAGTTTGAAAAAGTTGGAGATATTACCCAAATCGCTCACTATTACCCTGTTTCTTTGTAACAGAAATACCTATATATGTCTTTCAGCGAAAATTTAATTTTTACTTCATAAATTAGTAACATATGTATATGTAATAATAATAATAATAATAATAATAACAATAATAATAATAATAATAATAATAATAATTATATTAATAATAATAATAATAATATTATTATTATTATTATTATTATTGCTATATTATAATTATTAAGCGTTATATTTATTATAGTAATTGTTATTATATTATATTAATATACGTAACATATACTTTTATATGTAACAATGTATATAATGTATATATATATAAATAAATATAAGTACAAATAAATAAGTAAATTTGAGTTAATCTTCTTTTGTTGATTTCACAAACTAATTCATTGATTATTTTCTGAGAAGTACACCGAATCTTACATCTGGTTTAATAACGAGAAAAATCTTTGTTTACTGTATAGTGAAAAGAAGCACATGCGATTATTGTGTATTTTAATTTATGAAATAAGTGATTAATTTTTTTTATTTTCTGATAATGGACACGTTTGAATTAACTATTTGGAAAGGTGATTGGGGTTTACCATCAGTTGACACGGAATGTTTGCAAATTTTGGTATGTAATTTGTGTATAGGTTATAATGTATTCTCATTGTTACAAGACGTTATAAGTTACAGAATATTTTAATTACTCTTATATCTTGTAAAAAAAGATGGATAGTAATTTCAGTATTTTAATAAACAATATGTATGTTAATTTTTTATTATTTGAGTACTACTTCTAAATATGTGCTGAAGGTAAGAATAAGTCAGTACACTATAAGAAAGGATGGGAGAGATAATTTTATGCGTATTGTGACTTTTGATCTCATTTTTGTTACATTATTTTTGCAAAAAATATATTTTTATTGTTGTAAATATTATTTATTTACAATCGTATCTATTATAATATCTAAACCAGCGATCCTTTCCAACTGTACCTGAATATTCTCATATGACACGGTTTTAACGTTCCAGTCATGCCTCCATTTTCTAATCAGCAGTTACGAGTTACGAGACCTCAAGTAACATTTTTTACGAGTGTACGATTCCCTGATTTCGCATCGGGTTTATCTATATTTTTTCCGATTTTTTACCAGCTACCAGACTTCGGTAGCTGGTAGTAGCTTCGGGAGTAGCTTCTCGATTTCCTCATTCAGTTCTTTGATGAAATTTCAATCTTCTGAGACTCCTTGACTTCACGTCAGATACGTATCAGATTCGCGTCAGGTCCCGTGCTTGTTAACATATTTACGATCATATTCCATAAAATACTTCTCGCCGGCTGCTCATAACAAAAGTCATAAGGTTTGAAGAACATAATTACATAATAAATACTTCAGTTTTTTAATAATTTGTTCTTATTATCACTTATCAGCCATTTCTATATGTTGATCAGTATTATATTTCTTGTCTTTAGGTTTATGCCAAATTCAATGGTATACCTTTGAAAATTAATGCAACTAGTAATCCATTTAATTGTAACTTACCTATACTAAAAACTAATGATGGTACATTTAATGAAATCAAGGATATAATAGAATATTTTAGAGGAAAGAATTATAATACAGAACACAATTTAAGTCGAAAAGAATGTGCAAAGATTATGGCTTATCATACAATGTTGAAAGAAAAATTATTCCCAGCATTGCAGTTTATTTGGTATATACATTCTCTTATTATAAGGCAAGAGTGTATAAAATAAAATGCAATGGAATTGTATTAATTAAAAACGAAATATTCATATTTTTAGGTGGATAGACGAAAAAAACGCGAATGAATTAATAAGACCATGGTATTGTAAAACACTGCCTTTTCCATTAAATTTTTACTATCCAGGAAAATTTGAACGACAAGCTCGTACTATGCTTGAAACTTTGTATCCTGTAGAAGATAATATAAGCATCATAGAAAATAAGGTAGTTACATAAATTAAGTAGACTGATTTCACAAATGACAATACTAACACTTCACTCATAATATTAAAATTTAATGTATATAATAACAAATAATATAATATAATATATAAAATAATAAAATAATAAATATAATAAAATTGAATAATATAAATTTAATATATTGATATGTACATACAATATCTTAATATAAACCGGTATATTTTTGGTAGTTATTCTTTACTACTCCTAATATTTATTACTATAAATATTAGGTATTCAGTTGTCGCATAAAATGAATTTCCAATAAATTCAAATAATTTTTTAATTCAAACGAAAATTATTGAAATTAATATGTTTTTGTCAACCGTATATATCTTTGTTAATTACTTAACGTACAGGATTTTTCATCTTGTATATTATTCTAATATTATATATGTAATAGGTTTACTCTGAAGCACAGAAATGTTTGACATTGCTATCCACAAGTCTTGGGGATTCAGTATATTTTCTGGGTGAAGAACCTACTCTATTGGATGCTATTGTATATTCTTACTTAGCACCATTGCTCAAAGCTCCTTTACCAAATCCAGCATTACAAAACCATTTGAAGGCCTGCACAAACCTAATGTCGTTCGTATCCCGCATATCAGAAAGATATTTCTCAAACGAATGTTGCGAATATAAAACCAAAGAAAATGCTCAGAATATAAAAAAATATACACAAAATGAATTTCCCAACAAGAGACGAAATCAATTCTTTGCTGGATTTTTTGCTACTTTGGTGATGGCAACTTACGCATTTTCAACTGGAATATTAGAGGTACTTTTCATGCAATACAGTGAATAACATAGCAATTCGATAGATATTTGTGTTTTAATGATAATATGATTGATACATGATGCAGTAAGTATATATGGTTCCCACATTGTCGTATATCGTTAATTAGTAATTATGTATAGCTAAAGGTTAGCTATACGGGTGGGATACATGTGGTTTTCATCTTAATGATGGTCATGATTTCCTAAATATTTCCGATAATCTGACAAAAGAATTTTCTTAATAAAAATTATTTAACGTTCCATTGACACAATCAATAAATTGAATATAACAAATTCTAAAAAGCACTTTTTCAATAAATACGTCAGACACACTTTCACTTTTTTAAATAACACCATGTAATTCTTTCTAGTCAGTGTTGTAAATTTCATCTAATGGGCCACTTATTGATAAATAAATGTATTGATGTATTGATAAATGCATGTACTCGTATAAAATAAGTAATATATCTACAACATTT
This sequence comes from Bombus waltoni, assembly GCA_014737395.1. NCBI lineage: Eukaryota > Metazoa > Arthropoda > Insecta > Hymenoptera > Apidae > Bombus > Bombus waltoni. Next base: position 976,799 of record JACXII010000067.1, on the reverse strand, counting down.
AGCTTATTAGAAACTAAAGTATAAGAAAATGTCGATCATAATACGTATTGACAACGAACGCTATTATCGAATATAATAAAAGTAATATAATTATTAATTAAGATGATTACTGCACCAATTTCACATGACTTTTAGATCCAGTGGATCAATAGTATATATGTTTATATAATATGATGCATTTACAACACTGAAATTGATTATTAGAAAGAATATGCGCCGTGAAAATGGAATATGCTTGTGTTTGTTTTAACAATACAGTGGTATATACGCATCCTTTATGAATTCAAAATGTGCGTTTAGACTAGCGTGTGTTCCTCATGTGGGTTGATTAATGGATAATATGCAAGTACATATATCGCATTATATTGTAGTCTATTTCATAATTAAGAATATGGAATTTCCAAAATTAATATAGAACATTGCGCTCGGATGCACGTGCATTTTGAATCATTCCGAAACTTTTTACTGCGTCAGTTATTATAATCTATGGATTACATTTCTTTTCAAACGTACTGTCAAATCATCGTATTCAAATATTCAGTAAGTGTCACTGTCGAAAATAATTGTGTCAAGGAACACATCGCCAAATCGATTCTTTATAATTCATGTAACTAGATTTATAATTCTTGTAACATGAATTATTTTAAGCTAGATTGTAATTTTAATACTTTGTTAGAATATACTTGTATTGTTAAGTTTAACTTATATCATTTCTTTCAAAACCCAGCCTGGGTTACAAATTTTACCAATTTGATATAAGTGAGACATTTCCGATTTCCCTGTATTATAAGATAATACATACGTATATAGAGTTCTACGAATAAGTTATATTCCATTTATTTGAATGATTATTATTTTAAAATATGCGATATTTAGTAAAAAAAAAAGTGTATTTTATCTTAAAAATGATTTTAGAAATGGAAACTGGTAAGAATTCCTCTGAAACATATAAGGGAATAAAATAATCAGAAGTTCTATATTTTCACGGATTTGAGTTTGAAATAGGAAGAAGTTACACGTATGTAAAATAAGACCGAATTTTAATTAATCATGAAAATATTTTGATTCATTTTCATTAGTTATACAACCGAATGCAATAAAAGTCAGAGATATTCTCTCCAGCAGATTGTAACGCGTAATTTTAATTATATTTGATATTTATGTCATGTTAGAAACGTAAACGTTAGAAACGTACGAAATATATGTTAAAGGTACCGGTAAAGGAGAATGAAATTGCGAAGATACCTGTTAAAGATGCTCTTACCTACAATGAATAAAATGAGGAAACTGGAAAAATTACTTCACTGGAAATAAAAGTTTTAGTTAATATTAATGTAATTTCCTACTTTTTTTGTTACTACGATATATTGTTATTAGCGATATATGATTGTAATACGTATAAATAATCCCAAATTATCGATGGATAAAATGAAGAAACTGGAAACAAAAGTTTTACTTAACATTAATGTAATTTCCTACTTTTTTTGTTACTACGATATATTGTTATTAGCGATATATGATTGTAACACGTATAAATAATCCCAAATTATCGATGGATAAAATGAAGAAACTGGAAACAAAAGTTTTACTTAACATTAATGTAATTTCCTACTTTTTTTGTTACTACGATATATTGTTATTAGCGATATATGATTGTAACACGTATTAATAATCCCAAATTATCGATGGATAAAATGAAGAAACTGGAAACAAAAGTTTTACTTAACATTAATGTAATTTCCTATTTTTTTGTTACTACGATATTGTTATTAGCGATATATGATTGTAACACGTATTAATAATCCCAAATTATCGATGGATAAAATGAAGAAACTGGAAACAAAAGTTTTACTTAACATTAATGTAATTTCCTATTTTTTTGTTACTACGATATTGTTATTAGCGATATATGATTGTAACACGTATAAATAATCCCAAATTATCGATGAATAAAATGAAGAAACTGGAAACAAAAGTTTTACTTAACATTAATGTAATTTCCTATTTTTTTGTTACTACGATATTGTTATTAGCGATATATGATTGTAATACGTATAAATAATCCCAAATTATCGATGAATAAAATGAAGAAACTGGAAACAAAAGTTTTACTTAACATTAATGTAATTTCCTATTTTTTTGTTACTACGATATTGTTATTAGCGATATATGATTGTAACACGTATAAATAATCCCAAATTATCGATGAATAAAATGAAGAAACTGGAAACAAAAGTTTTACTTAACATTAATGTAATTTCCTATTTTTTTTGTTACTACGATATTGTCATCAGTGAGATATGATTGTAACAGATATAAATAATTCCAAATTATATAAATAAATATGTTAAACTAAATTATATACAAAAAATGATTTAATTATTGTTTTAGTGTCGCGATGCGATCCCTGAAGTAGCTTCTCCAATTTCCTCTAAGAAAGTCGTAGAATTATGGATAGTAGTGCCACCTAAAATAATTTTTATCCCAGGATTTTGTTTATTTAAATTATGGACCGTTAAACTTTCTTCATATGTTGTTCCTCCGATCATAAAAACGATTATATCTTGTGGTCTGTAGAATAACACATACACAGTTACTAAATGCACAACAGTGCACACACACACATACACATGCACATGCACATGCACAAATTCCTAATTGTAAATTTATTAATTAATTTTCTATTTTGAATTCCATAAAATATATCACATACAATTTACCTTTTTGACATCATTGTATTTCCAAGATATGGGAATGTTTGCAAACTTAACTTTCCTTTTATTAGGTCTTCAAGTGTTTCATTCAACAATGGCGTATGTTGGGTATAAATATTATCTACCCCACTTAAACCTTTGAATAACTTTTTAGTAATCTTGGCTACTGCTTCTCGATCAAATAAGTTATTTTGCCTTGCATTAATTTCACTATATTGTAATATGTTGTGTACAAGCTGCAACATCATTTTCAAATTATAGTAAATTCGAAGCTTATACCAAACTCAGGAATAAAAGTCTATTCATTTTCATATACCTTGACATATTTTTCTGAAACACCTCTGTCTTTTAACAAGTTCAATAAACCACTGATATCATTATTTGCACATTTCTCATAATGAAGTGCATAAAGCATGACAAGTCTCACGGCATCGATTTCCCGTACTTCTTGGTTATTAATAAGCTCCTTTATTTTTTGTAGCTTTGATAATAAAGAAAAACGTATAATTATTTATTGTTAAATAATCTTTACAAGGGCATAATGATTTGCAAGCACAATTAGCAACTTGTTAAATTTACTACACCTGCGTAGAGTGGTCACTTTGACAACTAAGTTCCTGTTCTAATTCCGATATCTGCAGTAAATGATGTTTTTCAACGAGAGAAGAAAGTTCGCCAACTACTGTCACATGTTTTGACACCGTACCAGATAACTTCTTAAATAACGGATAAGTTTCTACGAAATTTTTCATATCAGCAATACTTTCTACTTTTTGATGTTTCTTAGCTTTCTTTTGAAAATCATCCATCAATTCTTTTATTGTCTGCCCAATTTCTCCAAAGTTAAGATATAAATTCTATTAAAAAATATTTCTGTTTTAAATATGAATTATACTAATAAAAATTAGAAAATTATTATTATACATATAACGGAATTCCATATAACGTGGAATGTACCTTCCGCTGAACGTATATAAGGAATCCTATTACATACACCAATACACACACATATAAAATTATCAATAAAATGATAATAGTCATAGTCTTACACTTGCATAAAATTCATCATGTTCTGCGCTAAGAACAACTTCTTTTAATTCCTTCGAGATACCCTTTACATGTGATAAATCAACACGATTGTTGTTAATAGTTAATAATTCATGAACCATTGCTTGATAGGTCCATTGATTTAATAAGGGTGTGACAGGATCATCTCTTCGATCAATTATCAGTAAAATCGGACTAGAATCCTGTCTAAATTCGAACGAACTCGATTCTTTACTTAATACTTCGCGTATTTTTTCTGATAATTTCTTTGCCATATTCGAACTATTTTGATAGCGTATATAAGGACATCTTTTAATTGATAATAAGATCGAAATTAAGCCTAGGACGGTTCTCTGTAGATGTACTGGATTCCACAGCAAACCTTAGAAAAACAAATTATTTTTATTTTATTTTTTTTTTATTTTTCCCCTCTCTATTTTGCTTTCATTTCACCAGTTTGGTGGCATTTTATGTAATATTTATTATCAGAAACTTTATAATACATTTCTTAATCATTTTTTCACGTTAGTATTCTCAATTAATTAATTAGTTATAAAAAAATTCGGTACCTTGCGAGCATATATTAATTCCAAGTGAAAACAAATGCGGACTGATAGCTAAATAATCTGCGTAATATTCATGAATTTCTTTTATCACTTCGTCTACATCACTTTCAGCTAGAAGTTTGATATCAGCCTTTGCGATAATATTACTGAAATCTAAATGATAACATAGTGATTACAGTTTAATAATTGATTGATATAATTATTATCAGCATTCTACAATTTCAAAATAATTGGGAATTATGAAAATAATAAACAAGTAATCTCCTGTATTTTCGTTTATCTATATATTTAGTTACAGGTCATCTAAAATAATATGACTCACAGATTAGTATATTGTACAGAAATAAAGACGGAACACAAAACGCTATCGTCAAAAAATACGAGAAATACATACATAAAACAGTAGATATTAAAAAAATGTACTATATAAAAGTCAAAAAGTACTATATAAATACTGTGGTAAATAGTTTTACTTCCTGTTGTAATACATATGCTTTGATGTGTATATTCTGTTGATAAGTTTGGTATATTTTAGACTGATACATTTTAGAATACTGAAATACTGAATTTAAGGATAAAAATTTGTTGTAATTACTTACAAATATAATATGTGCCATATTTGGGATTCTTTAATTCGTTGCAGAGATATTCAATATTTTCTTTAGTTGGTCTGATGAAAACTATACACTTCAAATACCTTAATCCTTCATTACGAGCTTGCGTGTCAATCCTTTCAAATAAATAAACTTCCTTGAGAAATATTTCCGATTGACTATATAGCAAACTCACGATACTTGTCTGGAAATATACAAATTATAAACTTTCCTTTGAATATGCATTTGTTTTTACGTAACTCGGTTATCTTGGGTATCATCAATTACTTAATTACTAATAAATCGTTGTAAGATTGCTTTGATTTTTAGGATTAAAATGAATCTATGATATTTAAATTAATTTTTATTTGTTGTAGAGATTCTGCTATATATCACACGATTTTTCTATATCTCGTTTTCATCCTCTGCTTCTTTATTGCAGGACGAGTCGAAGTTAGATAATAGCGATTAATTCATGAAAACTCGCCTATCCGACTATTTAGCGAAGCTCGGTTGCGAATTGTGACCATTTAAGCGAACGATATATTTTATTATATTATATTTGTAATAAAGAAATGAAACACTTATCAAGTGAAAATTGTCTCTCTCAAACCACATTATTTGTTAGTCATTGAAATTGAAGAAAGTAAGTCAAATTTATCAATATTCAAACAAGGATTTTAATTTTTTAAAAATGAGGTTTTCATTGTTGATTTAAATTTTCACGTATTTACATGCAATAGTAAAGTTACAAGACAGAGGAAACTATATGATTAGACAAACGTTGAAGATCTCCTACTAACTATGAAATGTAGACTGAACTGTAAATAAAAATTACACAGTTTAAGCATATATTTTGGCTAATTGTATACTTCAAATTTAATACTTATAGACCAGAATATGAACAAATAATGTCATCTAATTATATTAAAGATTAAAATCCAGTTTAAATTCTATGTCAAATGCTCTGTCTTTAACATATTTTTTATATAACGGACTAAGAATTATAGTGGTCTAGGTCAGTCTGTTCCTACTTCTCATAAAATGCTGTTTTATTATGTAGAGTTAGATTTTGTTTAAGCTAAATGTTGGTTGTTTGTTATAGCACCCATTTATTCTGGTATATGTAGAAATAAGTGAATCTTCTAATATTTATATTGATATATACATTTAAGGGAACTCCGTTTCAGGCTAAAGTAAAGTTATCATTTAATACAAATAACATACAAGTAATAATATTGAAATGACAAGGTGAATCCCCGCTCGCCATCTATGTGCGGATGCACTAGCCACAAAACAAAAATATAGTGATAAGATGAGACTTCTATACGCAGTCATAGCATTAAGATACTCTTTTGTTTCTTTCTCTAGTTATTCAGTTCCATATGTAAGAAGTGTGCAATAAAAGGTTTTTCTGGTTCAATTTTGTGTGGTAAATTAATCCAATTAATAAACTTAATAGCTACCGCGATCCTACCTTTAAATACACAAATATCAACAGATAAAAATAATCAATTTATTTAATTGTATTTTCTGTGTATGTTAATGTCACAATTAATACAAATTTAAAATAAATAAAAATATATAAAATGAATATATGTACACATATACGCATATAGATTTCAACCATTATCAAAGAATCTATAGACAAAAAAAAAGAGAAAATGGTTGATGTTTTACTCAAATAGTGAAATATATAAACCATAACAATATTATAAAACAACAGTTTTCTAATTAAGTAACATTATCCGAATACAAATTTAAGCTAATGATCAAAATCTTATAATATAATCGCTATAAATTTTATTTCTTGGAAGTATGTCAAATAAAATATTCATATAAATCAATGCCATCATAGAAGCTCAAGATTTGTTTGTATATACATAAGATTTATATATAGAAGTCTTGAATCATTTATACAAAAAAAAAAAAAAAAAATCCATAAAGAAGGAGAATATATTGATTAAAATTAATATTATTAGGAATCAAAATGCTATAAGATTCAATAGGTACAAAAATATTATACAACAAAAGAAAGAAAATACAAAAAAAGAAAGAAAATCCAATATAATTGTAGTAACTTTAACAATTTACATTTTTCATTTTTCATAAATAATAATGAAATATATTTTATTATTTGCATAAATAAAATGAACGAATATATTATAAATGTTCATAATTTAAGTTGTTCCATGTAATTATATTTCAGTTTATAATTTTTAAATATTATTATAAAATATCTTGCATTTACCGTCTGCTTGTCCATTAGAAGAACTTTCATGCCCGGTCCGCTTTCCCCTGTCATACGAGTAATGTAAAATTTTAAGGCAGTTATTAAATTCATTTTATCTTGATTTTGTTTGGCTGTAACTAATAATTAAATAAGGTAAATTTAATAATAATTATGTATTTAATCTGCCTTAGTATTGCAAACTCTAAAAAGCACACACTTTACAAGTGTAAAAGCGACTATAATCTACTACTACTATCATTAGTCCAAAAATTTTGAGAGGACCAAGATGAAACATATGTAATATAATTACGAGACTGACACTGTAACTAAAATTACGAAATGGGAACATATAGGGACCAATGCAGTAACTAGGGAGTAAATGTTAAACCATATTCTTTTTCTATAATTTTCAAAAGTATTTAAAATATTATTAAATATGTTAATACTTAAGAAACTGAATTTCTTGTTTGTCAATATATAATATATGTAAAAGATATAAAAATCTTTATACAATTATTCGGTTCATTTTTTTTCTAATTATCATAATAATCTAAACGTATTAATTGATATTTCACGCACAATATATAAAAAAATATAAATTATATCTTTTCAGCCATCTCTTGGTATTGTTTTGTCTATGGTACAAGAAATTTCAAATTTCAAAATGCAAGTTAAGGTATTTGGAATAAATAAAGTGTTTACGCAATTAGGAAATATATACTTCGTAGGTTAATTTTTTACTTAATTCTAATCGAATAAATTTAATTTGGTTTCGGTAGGTATTTTTATGTCATTCTGCAGTCTATAGATTTGAAAATATACATATATATGCTTGAAAACAATAGCAGGGGAAGTTTACCTTCTACAAAAAGTATATAAATATAGGTTAAAGAAGAAACAACTCACTTCATTTTTGCTAGTCAATTTCAGAACATAATGTATCGTTATGGTTACTGTTGGTAGTTTCAAAAAAGTATAGTGATATTTGATATCTATCTTTATTGTTACTTTGTTAGTGGTTTTGTAACGTAACGTTATACAAGAATTTTGTTAAACTGATTAAATGTGAATGTTTCGTATATTTTAGTTTTTCAAAAATGAATTGAGATAGTTCGTGTTTTGGAGTATTTAAAAAAAAATCTAATGTCAGTTTTTATTAATTCTTGTACTTGTGAATACACATCAGTACTGTGTAACATGTCCATAAACAGTTCGCGTTGGTGTTACTCGATGCAATTTTGATACATTATAGCAAGAATTATAATATTTTATTATAAAGTAAGTACAACTATTGTGTTCATAACATCGTGTTTATAATATTTATAACGAATCTCATAAGGATGAAGCAAATAACGTTGTTATTAACTTATGAAGTATTTAAATGTTGTTTATAGATATTATTGTATGATTATCCTTTTTAAATACGTGTAATAATATTTTTTGTTGTTGAATAAGGTTGTGTTCTAAAGATTATAAATTTTATTATTATTATTAAATGTGTAAAACAGATTGCTATATTACATTAATAATATAATAAAACATATTCATTATTAATTTTTGTGATTATATTTACTATCATGTTTGTGATATATATCGTGGCAATCATCAACATTTGTAAAATAAAAGTTTTTTGACAAAATATAATTTCAAATGTTACAATAAAAATGAATATTGTATGCAACAACATTATACTTAATTTCTTATAAATTTTATAATATATATGTTCTATTTATGTGGAGAAACAGAACATATTAAGACAACTATTAATTCACATAATGCATAAAATATTTGAGAATTATAATTTTTGCTGATCTTGTTATTTTGGTGTTTTTCTTGCGAAAGTTTAACATTATTACTAAAACATTTGTACAATTAAATAGAATTCATTATTAATAAATTATATAAAACAATAATATTATCAAATGATTCAAAAGTAATATTGATGAAAAGTACTACATGTGACATAGTATTAATGGACAAATCTTTTTGCCTATATTATAATCATCACAAGGGCCAAATTAATCAAAGAAATCATGCATTGCCATTGAACGATTCTGTTAAAAATGATGTTAAAGAATCATTAACTTTCACACTGATTTTATTTACAATATGTTTACATTTGATAGTCAAATAGAAAGCATGTTATTAACAAAGAAACAGGAAATTATTCTTTATCTAACCTAGATAAGACAAAGTACCTAGCTTTATGTCTTTAAATGTTTCTTCGTTAATAACATGTTTTTAATACAACTAGTTTAGGTGATCTTATTTAGCTGTATAATCAAAATAGAGATCATTTGTTACCATGTATTTGCAAGGTACTTTAATAATTTATTGATCTTCTGTGGCTTAAACTATATTGTAAATGTGTATTTATATTATTTGAAGCTAACATTTTAATACACGTGCAAAATTAAATAGTAAATAATCTAAGAACAATTACAAATTAACATACAAATACGACTGTTATAAGTTATAAAAGAACATTTTGTGTATATAGAATACTCATCGTGGTCTAACATAAATTGTGTTTTAACCAGTGTGTTTGTTATTTTTGTAGTTTTTGAGAAAAATTATCTCAGCTATAAATTTATGGTTGTTCATATCAAGTGTATAAGATCTGTTTTAGATAGGGCAATTCATGACTCACCACGATCGTTCTAGAAATGTATGGAGTTATAGCCTTTATTTTTCCCAAATGAATATAACGTAGGTTTGCTGAATCAAACGTTAGTGTAGATCGTATGTGTGCTTTGTTTACATTCATTTTACATACATCACATTTTTATTCAGAATGTAACGAAGCAGAACATGTAAAAAATATCACAATGTACAAAATATTAATGTCTCAATTTACTAAGATATTGATACATATTTTTATTGATATTCCGTGTTGAAAAATCCAGAGATGTGATCCTTTTACGATAACAAAAATCAATTTGAAAATGTCATTTGTTATCTGTACTTATCACCAGAAAAGTGACAATATTTTCATATAGTTAAGAACCACTCAATGACATCATCCTATAACATCATGTATATAGGTACTTATGTATAACATTGATATCATAACTAGTCCTTGTTAATCTGCTGAAATGAGAAGATACATCATGTATCCATTATATTTTTGGTAGTAGAATTGTGTGGATATTAATCATTGAGATGTATTAAAAATATTAAAATTAATAAAATAACGTATAATTTATTTATAATTTATAATTTATGATTTATAAATAATTACACGAGTACTAAGTATTGTAATTAAAAGAAGAGCTTATTTTTATGTCTAAAACGTTTAAGAATTGAAAAGTATTGCATTTTAATACGAAGAGTAGTTTCTAGAAGATATTACGTTAGTATCTTTTCATAACATAAATATTATCAACAAGACTCCACAAATGTTCACAAAGGACTGTATTTTAATTGTTGCATCCTTATAAGTGGGTTGGGGGGGGGGGTGCTCTCTCTTGGATCAGTCGAGCGAGTAATTTGACAGGCCAGTGTTTTCTTTTTCAAGATCTGTATCACCTTCACATCGGTAAGACAATATTAATGTAATGATAGAAAATTTTTAATTTTTATTTTTTTGTTAACAAAGAATCGTTCAATATCTTGATGACATCTTTCTCATTAAAATAAGATCAAGCCCGATATTATCATAAAGTTTGGTTATATTAATTTAATTTGTCAAACTGTCAACAAAATAAGTATAAAGACCTTGAAGAGTTGTGTCTACCACTCGCACTCGCTGGCTGTTCCGTAGCAGATATATTGAATCCGCAATTGACCAGAACTATTTGCCAGCAGTTCACGATTAATTCGCGAGTTGCTACAGACTATTCATAAACAGAAATATCATTGTATCCATACTAGAGCTGACAATTCATGAGCCAGATACGAGCAGGTCTTTCGCGAGTAAATCTTTAGATGTAGCGCCTAGTTGCGCTTTTCGTTGTCGAGTTCGTCATACGTTATTTATTGCTCACAAGAATATCCTTCCACTGCCGATGAACTCAGCATTGAGTGGTCTTTACTGTATTATGTCAAGTATAGTATTGCCTCGTTAATAGACGCATTTCTTGCTTCGTTAATAGATGCAGAGTTAACCCCACCATTACCCGAAACTGATTCGCCAGAGCGAGCGTCTTTCCTATCTCTTACGCGTCATCGGCGATATCTCGGCTAACAAAGAGTGATAATAAGAAAAACAAAATTTTCATGTCTTTTATTTTAAAATTATTCTATCATCTTAATCAAATTTTTGAGATTTCTCTCAAAATTTTCAATACCAGGACATCCTATAAAAAAATGCGAGGTTTCATTTATATTTATGGGAGATCATCGATACCAGCAGTTTCTATATCTTAGTAATTTTTCAATGCTCGATAATGTTTTATGAAGTTCCTTTAGATCCCTGCCACGATACGATCAAAGATGGCACACGATTTAGACGAGTCAGGAGAGAAGAGCATACACTGATTCTTCTGAAGATCTTTTTGGACAACTCGTATGAAATCATTTTTCTATTTTGTGTACAATATCTTTCCTAGATGCTTTAGGTACCGATGAACGATAGAACGATTCGAGCTAAGTTTCTCAATCAGTTCTTCGACTCTAACAACAGTTTCTCGAATAACTCGAATTCCACGAGTCTTCCTTCACTTTTCCAGATACTATTTTTTACAATTTGCTCTCTTTCCATTCCGATTCAACGAGGTTTAGATCAATGAGATCAAGATGGCGATCATACGAGATGTTATAAAGTTAATCTCTAAAAGAATCTTACACTAAGGAGATTTCTTTAAAGAGTAGCCTGTGATTACCCTATAACTACCCTAGACGTATTCTATAATTTCAATAAATAGGGTGTTAAAGCTGGTAAGTGAAATATTTATCAAATTTTTCTTTGCCTTAATTGGTGCTTAGCATATTTGTTGTTCGTTTGTCCAATTTCGCATGATTTCACCAGCGTTTCGCAGATATTGTAACTTGGGTTTCTTGCAGTTTCCTTCACATGCTTTCCTTTGTAGAAGAAGGTTTTACTTTTAGTTCCTATCCACCAAATTCCATAAACGTTTAATAGAATTGAGGCCTGACAATTGCAGCAGCCATAGAATCTTCGATATTGTCCTCTCATTCCTGTTACGTACAGTTCTTTCCAACTGTAGCCAACACAATTTGGAACTATACCTCGAAGCACTGACAAAGAGGCGGATTCACCAATTCTCTCTTCGAAGATAGGACACATGCCTTGAAAAGTTGAATTTGTTTCTTTTTGAGTCTCCACGATTCGAAGAATATCAATCCTTGTACAAAGCCTCTTTCAAATCCTAACTCGAAAATAAGAGAAAATCTTCTCATCTGGATATTCATTCAGAAATTTTTATTTCAATTAAGACTGATAGCTTTTGTATTCTTACGACAATTTTGTTTTCTACGAATTTGTCTTGTACGCCGAATTCTTTTTGCAAACTCCTGGAGCTTGTTCAGTGTGTTTCGAAGCAATGCTTTTGATATTTGGAGATTTTTAATTGTAGGCATTATGATATCGTCTGTGAATATAAAACGTTAGGAATATGGCAAACGTTTAGGTTTGAATTTTATAAGGCTCCTCTTAGTAATATAATACAAGGATTTCTTAGTAATCGAACGAACATCCATTAACAATGCTCGAACATGTATCTCGTGTTAAGACAGTTTCTTAAAACTTATATTCGCCTGTTTCTGTGTTCGACACCAGCACAAATTATTATCGATTAGATGCTGCTTGATGAAATCGTTCCATATGCTGGATATTAATGTTACGTGGTTATCGATCGATTAGATTTAAAATCATTTTGCCAATTCGCGATAATGTTATATTTTTTAAGTGTCATCGGGGTCTTGTATATTTTTTCTTAATTAATTCCGTATATGTATTACGTAAGTGCGATGGGCCGGTAACTGTATGTGAGACGTTTTTCTTTTCCAGGTTTCAAGATGGGTATTACAATGGCTTCATGTCATTTGTTTGGGAAAATGTCGCTCCATATACAGTTATATAGCTTCAGCAGGTATTTTCATGCTTTTTCTGGTACATTTAATTTTTTTAATAAGAACATATTTGATATACTTATTTCGTTCGAATCTGGACTTGATATGTTGCACAGATTTAGAGTTGAAATTAATTCGTGTAATTGTTTTTAATAATTGCCTGTAAGTTCGATGATATTATTGTCCATCTATTTCTTGTTTTACCTTGAGGAAGTCTCGGTCAAAATTTCAATTGCTCGAGTTTTCGACGAAAGTGTCAGCAGGAAGGCTAGTGACTTGTTGTAAATCCGATATAACATTGTTTCTTTTACTCTGAATGTTGGATATGTTGTATACATAATCCTTTATTTTACTGAAACGTCCAAGCTTTTGTCTGGACGTGCTCTATTTGCTTTACTTGATTATTTTGCAATGTAGCATTCTTAATCTCTCGTACTCGATTTGATTGCTTATGTATTGTGCTTAATATACATACAAGTATGTGTTTATATATATATATATATATACACACACACACATATATACGTACATAATGTATATACAAGTTATAAGTGTATTTAATATCTTTAATTACGGTTTCACGTTTCTCGTTTTACCATGATCTTTACCAGGACTCTCTTTTGCTTTCGGTCCTCGTTAAGAATGCTTTTATAATTGTTTTCTTTAAATTCGTTGAGAGTGTATATCGTGCTATCCTCGATGGGACCATGGTTTGTTTACTTTTTTTTTATAGCTTTAATTACTCCGATTAGTAATTTTTGAATATCTAGCGTGGAACGAGTAGAGACGAGTTGTTGGTGCTAGGATTTTGAATTTTGTCGGTTGACGTGATATTTCGGTAATTAAAGCTCAAGGACAAAAAAGAAGTACCGCGACAAAAAAAGAAGAGAAGAAGATTATCGCAGAGCTGATGGTTTAAAATATTACGTTGGATTTATTCGCGATATTCGTCAGGTTCGTTTGCCCGCTCTACTCGTTCTTCCTGCACAAAGTATTAGTTTAAAAAGAAATTAAAATACGAATGTTAGCGCGGCGAATGCTCGTGATTTAACGAACGAAAATATTGCTCGCTATAGGTGATAAGTTTAGTGGAAAGAAATTTTTACATCTCGTTGACAACCGTTTTATGACGATCTTTCGCTCTTTTATGACCGAACGAGTTCTTATTTCGTTGAAAATATTTACCATTGCCGAAAAATTTAACGAAATTCTTATGAATACGTTCTTTTCTGTTCCCTCGCTATTATATCGAGCGTCTGCTATCCCTGGTCAAGTGGTACGTACTAAAAGTTGTTACATATAAGTTCTTGACCTAAAGTAAACAGGACTCAATTAAATGATAGGAATCAGTTACTACAGTGAAATACTTTCAGACCGTTGCTGATAGTAAAGTTGGACAGAAAGATAAATAATGTTAAACGAATAGAATAGCTCTATTATTGACAAGTGTCTTTCCTCGTCGCACAATATAATAATACGAAAATTATTGATCGACGAGAACAGTGTACATTGTAGATATATCTCCCCACGTATCTCTCTACGTTACGTTCGAGTTTTATTGTCAAATATCACGTACGAAATCTACGCATACGGTACTTGGACAAGTTGAAATCGATGTTACTGTACAGTGACAAGTGTGAAGGACGACGATTATTATGCGTTCACAAAAGTATTTTGTGACACGCTCTCTATTGTGCTTAGTTGTACTTACGTGTGCTCTCGTATACCTTATTAGTATTTGTAAATAATTCAGCGATTCTCTTTGCGATCCTAAGATTTTTAATAACGAGTTTCTTGTACTTCAGGGTGAGTTACATCTGAAAAATGTTTCTGATCGCAACGCGTAAAAACTGGCTACGGATACGCCCGGACTGAAGTTTTACACGCTAATCTAGATAGAAATAACATTGAAGATTTGCAGTGTTGTTAAGCAGTCTACCTATGCACCTTCAAATTTTTCATAGATGTCGCCATTCCAGATAAGGGATAGAAGCGCAAAGATAAGAATGAACAATTAGGCCTTAGGCCTTCCAGTGTTTGCGTCGCGTCGTCTTATTGTTTCCTAATGATCGATCTCCACCAATTTTAGGGAACAGTAGGAGTATTCATAGGAGTTCCAAGGAACTAAAAAATCAGAATCTAGTTCGCGTGAGTCGAATCAAACCTTATTATTCCAAGTCCGTATCGCATGTTCTCAACCTGTTAAATAAAATTGTTGCACGAAGTACACAGGTGTCTTGCTTGCACTGTGTAACAACGTTTCTTCAGGGTCAGGTGTGTTCGTCGAATATTTTTTAGACGACACGTGGTTAATGTTAAGGCAACATCTCTGGTTTCAACATGATGTCGCTCCTCCTCATTATAACGTACTAGTTCGAAATTGGTTAATAATAATAATGATAATAATAATGATAATAATAATAAGTTTCACGAGGAATGAATTGGTCGTGGCGGGTCAGTTAGCAAAACATTTTTTTTCACAAGAATAACGTATAAAAAGCATTGCAAGAACACACGTAAATATATCGCGGACGTTTATCCTTAACGATGTCACGTTGGTGATCACGTTAGAGGATAAAATACATGAAATATTGTTGATTAATTCTTATTATCATAACTCGTTCTCGAAGAGAAAAATATAGTTACGTTTGGCGAAACGGAGCTGATTTTTTATCTCGTTAGCTATATTCGACGCGGGATTAAACTCTGTTGTTGCTGTGCGTTGAGTTGAACGTAATGGTATGCAACTTTTGTAAGGGACATTTTGATGAAATTTTAATCGTAGAAGACGTTTCGACCGATAAAGTTCCGTGGAAAGTATCGTCGATGCGCGGAATGTCTATTTCTTGCTGATTTCTAATTGGTAATAAATTTTGTAAAACGAGTATACTCGATGAATTAGGTGTTGCAAGAACGCGTTAATATCACCATCGAAGTACATATATTTTTAATAATATCTAAAAAGAAAAGAAAAGGAAGCAAACTGGAAAAATAGAGTTCCTTACGAATCTCGAAAGTACAGATTTTACATTTTCTCGATTGTTTTCACACTTTGTATATTTAAAATCTTGTGTTTTTTTTGCTCTATTCTGTATTTACTATATGTCTTTTTTAGATTGAATTTTTGACACAAAGAAGTTAGGTTAATAATCGTGCAATAACTCTGATTGTATACAATTTTATATTATTTAATTGTTTTTCTATAAAATTTAAATATTATTTTTAGGTACCAACGTCACTATGGGTCGTTACACAGGAAAGAAATGTCGTTTATTAACGATGTTATGGCTCACTGGTCTATTTTTCTTAGTCGAAATAGTCGTGGGCTACCTAACAAACTGTATGGCTTTGATAGCTGACAGTTTTCATATGTTGTCCGATGTAGCAGCTTTGGTCGTTGCATTTCTTTCCGTCAAGGTAAGAACGTCAAGAACCTGAAGAAGGTTTCAATATCAAGTAATTGTATCGACTTTTAACAAGAATTTATTTAGCATCGTAATTCGTTAATTTGTAATTAAACATTATAAAGCTCATCGCAACTAGAAATTTGATATGTTGCGTTTCCCCGAATCCTCTCCTTTGGTCGTTTTTCTGAATACATTTGAGAACATTGTTTTAGAAATTCCGTTCTTTTTGCAGATGTCACCAAAGAAATGGTCCAAAAACACATTTGGTTGGGCCAGAGCTGAAGTTTTAGGAGCTTTAGTCAACGCCGTTTTTTTAGTCGCATTGTGTTTCAGTATTACCGTGGAAGCGTGTAAAAGATTTATCGAAGTAGAAGAAATACACGAAGCGAAATTGCTTGTAGGGGTTGGAGCACTTGGCTTATTAGTCAATATCATTGGATTATGTCTCTTTCACGGTATGTATTATTAAGAAGTTAATATTTTTCTTTACGTGTAGTCATGTAATTCTGGTTGCAGAACATAGGAGTTCTCATGCACATTCGCATGGTATATCTCGAAGTCACAACCGATTGAGTACTCTAGTAGGAACGGATGACAATGAAAATGATGAATCTTATAGGCCATCGACGCCACAAGTCAAAAGGACACACGGCCATGTACACGATGCGAGTCAAATGAATATGCGTGGTGTGTTTCTTCATGTACTCTCGGATGCCCTAGGATCTGTGATTGTGATAGTCTCTGCTTTAATTGTTTGGCTGACAGAATGGAAATACAGGTAAATATTGCATAAATTACCTAACGCATCCTGTAATATAAATCGTATATCAATGTGCAGTTTTATTTCTATTTTACGATTTAATTAATATGTTTGGTAGTGCTCTTAATGTTCGTGACCATAGTTTGTTCCTTTTTACAGATTTTACATTGATCCAGCTCTCTCGCTCTTAATAGTTATTCTTATTTTACAATCCGTATGGCCATTACTCCAAGAATCTGCATTGATACTATTGCAGACTGTACCGACACATATTCAGGTAATTTGAATCATTCTAGATTCTAGATAATATACCAAGAGTAATAAGAATAGGGAGAAAAAGCAAGAATAGTAATATGCGTTACCGCGATTTTCTACCAACGTGTACAAATTTTTATAAACGGATCTATATCAAATAAGAAGGTTTCTGCTATTTTTATTATCGGATTTTTTAGCTAATTGATCGCTGATTAATTTTCATGGTGTAATTTTAATTTTTATACCGTTTAGCTGTAACAAATCTAAACAGAATATGTTGTTTTAGGTGGATGCCATTCAGCAACGTTTACTAGAAAACGTAGACGGTGTTTTAGCTGTACACGAATTCCACGTATGGCAATTAGCTGGTGATCGTATTATCGCTTCAGCGCATATAAGATGCAGAAATTTATCGGAATATATGAAAATAGCTGAGCAGGTGAAAGAATTTTTTCATAACGAGGGAATACATTCTACAACAATACAGCCAGAATTTATTGATGTAAGTAATTTGTATCGTACATGTAGGTATTACATACTAGTGATCAATACAGAAAGTGATCTATTTAATTTGACGTTTTTTTATACTGTTGTATTAACACGAGTGTATATTCTATATAAAAATTAAATAAATGTAGGATTTTAGTGGTAACAAAATGACAAAACTATAAAAAAATATAAAGTATAATTGATAATCGACTAAGGAATTATTATTAATATTCTAGTACCACTCTAACAGCGAGATCAAGGAAACACCGACGGAAGATTGTGTACTAGATTGTCCAAAGACTGACAAGCCTTGTAATCATGCAACATGCTGTGGTCCTTCTAAACAGGTATGTGCTTTTTGTTTTTCGATGTACCTTCGATTGATTTAAAACCTATCCCTTCGCTTCTGCAGTTTAATTGGAAGAGAGATACAAATTCCCGCTCTGCCTGCCCTAAATCGAAATGTCTTGGACAATGCGTAGAAGCTATTAGATCAGATTCAAATACAGTTATAGGTAACTGTTATTTGTTGTTTATGTTTGATTATTCCAGTGTTATGCGATTAATATTATACGGCTAAACTAGAATTGCCTATTCAAGATAGCGAAATCCTCTTTTCGTTTCTTATTGGACCGGAACAAAGACATTCTTGCAACATTATGTAACGTTAAGTGCAAAAATATCTACGAATATTCAAAGACAAACTTTTAATATAAACACTAATAAGTTTGATGGAAAATTTTTAATCATTTATATCTCTTTCTTTTTTTGCTTCTACTTGGTCATTCCAAAACTTAGCGTCAATTTCTATATAGTAAAAATAATTATGCATTCAGAAAAATATCCACGGGCCTAATATAATTTCCCCCTTTTATAAAATAAAACATGATATATGGCTTTTTTATTTCGTATATGTTAGATGGAGTAGGTTTCCAAACTTCCAGATACTTTCTATGTTTTGATATATTTTGAGACGAATGTTATAATCTTTAAACTAAAGATTACAAGTATACTTTCTTGTAATAAATATGGATATAATTTATGTTTCTTACAGGGTCGTGAAACTCCATCACCTGGAGAAACACCGTACATGTGCAGACAACGAAACAGTCTTGCACGTTCCACTGGTTCAATAGGAGGAACCGAACAGCAAGAAGTAAATGAGATGGAACGCGGACATTTGTTATCACTGCCCGCTTCTCATCACTCCGTCCAACTTCCACATTCACATGTTAATACACCGGTTGTCTAAGTTATCATCATATTCACGAATATCTACCTCTGTAACACAATCTGCGGCGCGTTACAATGTTATTATAAAAATTCAATAAAGTAATATACATAATATGTTTTATGACTATTAAAGTCGACAGTAAATTTTCATTGCTTTTTATTATCTATGTATGTAATTATTATCCTAAGTTTTATAAAGTTTGATATAACAAGTTTGATGTG
Source organism: Bombus waltoni (assembly GCA_014737395.1). Taxonomy (NCBI): domain Eukaryota; kingdom Metazoa; phylum Arthropoda; class Insecta; order Hymenoptera; family Apidae; genus Bombus; species Bombus waltoni. The sequence continues at coordinate 957,247 of JACXII010000067.1, read as the reverse complement.
TGCTATTTGTACAATTACTGATGAATTAGAAACAAAAATAAATAATGTTGGCCGTAATTCTACGAGCCTGTTCTAGTCACCATATAAAATTCTACTAGATTAACGAAAGATAAATAAATTATTCGAAGATTATTTAATCAAAGTGTTCTTACACTATAAGGTGTAGACTATTACCGCTGACTTCACGTCAGGTTCGTCTGTATACTCAATGACATCTCTGGATCCGTGGCGTGTGCGACGAGATGTATACAATGATTCATAAACCCTCGATTTTTCCAAAAAGTCACTTCTTCATCTAAATGTACGTGCCTTTTATTAAGTAAAAGGCAAAACGTTAAAAATTCCTCGTTGTTATCTTATCTAAATTTTCAGAGTTCGTTGTCGTTGGACATCGTTAGACATAGAGACATTTCAATTTCGCGCGAATTAATTTGCAAGAAACGCGCCGCACCGCCTCAACCAATCAGAAAGCAGCTAGGCGACTTTCGGCGGGATGACGAATTACTGTAGTGTCGAAAAGCGTGATGTCAAGACGTATTGCCTGTTTGAACAGTAAGATTTCAATTACGGAGTGATTTGTCACTTTCTATAGAGTACTATCAGATTCGTTCGATCGATGTACGTTTATTTAATCATTTGTTAGACGAATTTATAACGAAATTAAACAGTGTTTCGAACTTTTTGTAATCGGTTTTCGTTGGTCTCTTATTTCACTACTAGACCGTCGCCAATACCTTGTATCGCAATATTTTGAGACAAAATTTGATTATTTGTTCGTTGTAATATAACCGGTCATAGGTTTATTAACGTTTATTTTGAATCTTTGGTTTTCTTCTGCAGATTATTGATTGGTCGCCGGACATCATTTCAAAGAACGGGGATATATGGATGCCATGACAATTAATAACGGTCTAGTGGAAAGTTCTTTATGCAGATTTGATAATGTCTGATTTTTTATAACTGAGGCAGGTGTACATACGTAAGTAAAATTGCTATTTCGCCTTTTCTATTATTTCCTTCATGGGCCATAGATAACAAGCATACAATACAATACATCATTGACATGCACATATTACTTAATAGTAAATTTTGCTTTCGCGATCTAGATAGTTCTAGGTTTCGATCTAGTTACCTTCTGACTCTCGACATACTGTTCCCTTTTCGTTTCAAGCGTGTATCTAGCTACTGTTTTAACCGTGTTACTCACTGAATATACCTTACTAAATTTCGTTCACTCTGGACTGGCATTACGCGATATGGTAAGGTTATATGCGTGAGTGGAAAGAAAGGTAATGCAGTCGTTGAAGTGAATTCGAGTAATCAGAGAATATAGATATCATTCTTGGTCTACCGTAATACCGAGCTTATCAGTATAGCTAGCTGCAGTACTTCCTAGATCCGCACTTTCGGGTTAAAGAGCATTTTGCGATAGGACAAAGTACTCTTAGTAAGGATCAATGACTAGAACTTTTGGAAATAAAGATCGATAGAAGTTTTCTACCGATAAGAGCAATGTCTACCACCATAAACCATAAACGAGATGTCTGTGCACAAAGGATGATATCGCTAAAGCGTATATATTAGCGACCACGTATTTTTAAAGATAACCAGAACAAGTTAGTCCGATGCTATTCGGGACAATTTACGACAAGTAGTTGGACTGCGTGTAACCAGAGTAAGTGCGAGTAAGGATGTGTAGATGCTCAACGATAGCTATCGTAAAAACTAAGCTTTGCGTCTCTTGCTGCCTTGCTACATATATCACTTAGAACTACAGCGAGGATTTTAACAAAGACGGTTTAAATTCGGAAAGAAATAACACGGAGAAAGTTTAGGGAGATACGGATGATTCGACGGTTAAAAGTTTAGGAAAATATCGGTGGCCTAAACAAAAATATTGTTTGGTCAATTGCTCTAGTTGTTTGTAAAAAAGAGCAACTATGTTCGTTCACAGACATTAAATGGAACTTGGAAATTGCATATATGTTAGAATGATTCAGGTAAGCAGTATTTTATACTCTAACATAAAAAATGTTTAATGTATTTATACGTTATATGGGTATTATCAAGACTTAACAATTTTGCCAGCCGTCGAGTAATGAAAAGAAACGAAGTAGGCCAGACTGAACAAAATGTAGTTGGATTCTTGATGAAGGATGCGTAACTTTTAATCAGAGCGAAGCTGGATTAAACAGATAACTCGCTTAGCCGATCTACTAAAGGACAAAGTGATTAAGTGGAGTTTTACGATCTGAGCGAAGTTAAGATCGTGAAAAAAGTATCATTCGTCGCTTGGCACGTAAAGTCCGGGAGCGTAAAATTTGCTTAGTTACCTAGCCAGCCATAAAGTTGTAAAGTTGCGGTCTATAGCGACCTTTATCTTGGTTCGGCCTGATTCGCCGTCATTCCAGCCTCGATAAAAAAGGCTGACGGCCGAATGCAACTTTCACCCCTTTATCCTGGCTCGTGGTTCACCCGGATGATCCAGTCGTTTCTCCTCGACTTCTAGTTAGCGAGGAAAGTTTACGCTGTTGGTCCGGAGTTTGCATGGAAATTACATTTCGCTCGCTGAGAATCGAGCTAAATGAAATTTGATCGTGAACAGGATAGCCAACGGGGTTAACTACGCGTCCTGCGTGTTGAATATGGAAACGACGACATGATTTACACCGAAGGTTCCTTTTCCAGTCTCTTGAACTGTTCTTTCGAGGTAACTAGATCTCGATAACTGCCGAACGAACAACATTACGGAGTAGGAAGTTCAACAGCGATCAGAGTATATATCGAAATACACTGCGACTGTGTCGGACGCGGCAGCTTGATGTCCGATATAACGACAGTCACGGCAGTTCGTTTATTTTGGCCCGGCATGGAATTCGTGAAATATATAGAGCGTATTTGCATTGTAAGAGCGCGTTATTTTTGTTCGCTGACCGATGCGAAACGAGTGGATGATAGGAAAAGGCATAGAAAGACGATGCGAAATTACGAATCGGCTCACGAGAGTATTTCATACTTGTAGAAATATATTCTATTTTTATGGATGTATTAATTATGCACGTTGTAGAAAACATTTTGAAAGAGCAGCCTAACGCGGCTCGATCACTATGGTTAAATTGGAAAAATTTGAAACCAATGTGAAAATTGATATACGCAAAAGTATTCGAACGTTCGTAGAAACCTCTTGCGAATATATCGAGCGTGTCTTTGGATCGAATGGATCGTCCTTCCTTTTAATTACGTTATATCAAGGTACACCGCTTTAACCACTGAATAACATAAAGATCAGGAAATCAACGAAATCGTATACATCTTTCTCCTGTGATATTCAAACGTATATTTACGATAAATAAGTGGTCATTTCTACGTACTTATTCAAATGGGTCCCAAGTTTTACCGGTATAGTCACAATAGCCGTGTTTCGTTGAAGTTTCAAATAGTATCGTGTGACACGTACGATGCATTCATGAAAATGATTTATGGCAAGCGTTCAAATACTTTCGTGCGTCGCTGTAACTCCACGTAGCTTTAATATTTAGTCTGCAATATCGTTGCAGTCGCCAGGTCACTTGACTCATTTATATAATGACCACCCCATCGAGGATCAATCGATTGATTTATATAAAGATTTATATAAGATTTGGTTTACTAATGACTAGTGGCAACCTGATGGATACCTCGCATCTCTGTTCAACTAGAGATTTGGTTCACGCGAGGGATAAGTCGTGGTAGGGGAAAGAGCTGTTGGTAGGAGCTCGCCGTAAAATCAGAGAGGATGGGTTAAAGCCAGGGAAGGGTATCTTGCGGAAATTCGATGCTAATGAAGGAAATTGCGTAGATGCCAAACCAGTATCTCTCGTCCTTCTCGTCGTCTAGCACCCTCGTACAAAGTGGTAGTAACGAATTTCTGTCCTGTCTCATGCCTACGACTCGTGTCTTCGAGCTCGCTAATTTTCTATTTACTAACTTGCTATGTACTAAATGTTATTTGCCCTCATATAATTTCCCAGACTTGTTCGTATATTTTCTTGGGACGGTATAACGTCTATGTAACAACGTAACGTCTAAATAACTGGTAGTACAACGCTGGGTGGTTGTGACGAAATTTGATACAAACCAGGTGAATTATTATTAACATAGTAGACGCTACGAAGCTTCTACGTTTGTATTATACTTTCCAGCTGGATTTATATTTCTTTCTTACGAAACATATTCCATGATAAACTACTGGTAGATTAGAAGGAAGAAAAGGACCGAAAGTATTATCGATTATTTATGGTGTATTACACGCAGCAATGTTTTATGGGATAATCGAAGAACACGGGGAAAAATTCAGGATAGGAGGATTATCATCCGATAGAATTGAGAGAGGAGGGCTTGCTTCGGTCCCTTTCATGTTATCTCTATCTCGTCAGAGATGTCTCTCTTATTTAAATGAGCTGCCAATGCGAGCAGGAATAGGGCGGTACGTCTTGCGAGGGCTGCGGCTTTGTCACGTCGATTCTCGAGGGTAGAACAGAAGGAGGGAGAACGGCCGGGAACATCTTTCTAAGAACGTAATCGACGAATTATTTACGTTTCCCTACCGTTCTTTTGCCGCTTCGACGTCGATGTACGATGTTTTTGCTTTATAGACGTCGATGAAAATTTTAACCCTTATCCCTCGTATCTCGTCCCTCCTCCAACATTTTACGTTCCAATCTCTGGCCATAGTTTCAATCGAGAAAGAACTTTTAATGTTCCACGGTAACGCGATTTTCTTTAATGAGAGAGCTTTTACCCCTTTCGAGTCTGACCCTCTTTCGCCTCGCGTTAAAAATATAACTTTTGTCAATTATTTCCTCGATATTAGTAATACAAACACAGTTTCCCCAAGCTTTTTGCGAAGAAAACGCAATATACCAAAGCTTCTTTTTTTTTTATTTATCAAGTTACACGTATCCTACAAATATATGTAAATGTTAACGTTTACACGCTTAGTTTGGTACAGCTGTCTTAGTTAGCTAGTTAGTGTTGTTATTTAGCAAGTAATCAGTTAGCTATTGGTCACGCAGCTAGTTGGCACGGTCTGTACGATTCTACAGACCTTCCAGGAGGAAGGAAACTTACAGTCTTTTACATTGTTTTCTGTTAGAAGAATACGCGAAAGTTTAAGGCAGGTCCTACCAAAGACGGACGCGTCTATCGTTTAATTAGTTAGTCGTTCGTTCGCGATGTTCGTCAAAGGACGGAAGGGTTGAGGATGAGCACGATTTTTCTTTTCGGCCCTAAAAGCCCAGCCATCTTTCGCCAAGACCAAAATGGAAAATAACGCGTGAAATGTACCATGAGAGTTAATAACGTGGAATTTACACGTTTTAAAATTCAATTCCGTGCCATCGAGTGTCTGGCGTTTGGAATGTTTGCCGCGAGGCCACCGAAAGTACACACAGGGAACAAGTCGACGATAAGAGCGAAACTCGGTCATGCTTCGGCTTATTCTTAGCCGTTGCGCTCGCGGACAATTTCCTACGATGATATTTCTCGAGACAGGAAGTGGTCGGAAATGAAAGTGTCCGCGTTGGGAATATTTAAAGCGCGTTCGTTTACGCGTGCGCTGGAAAATCAACGAGGCCGACTCGCCACCGGACGAAGCAGATTCTTTCCTCGGGGTTTCGTTAAAATTTGACGGGAAACGGCCGAATCTACCGTAAGTTTTAATTAATCGCGCGAGACGATTCGCAGTTTGCACGGCGGACGCCGCCAGAACATTGTAATTTACATTGTTCATTGTAATTTACATTGCTCGCTCCGACATCTCGTTTCGGCTTGCTCACCTTCGACTATATCGTATCCTGGCAACGGCCCCTCCTCGTTTCTTTCCTCGGTCGCGCGAAACTGCATTCGACTACGAGGAAAAGTTGTTTCCGCCGAGTTTCTTTTCTTTCTCTGGCCTTCCTGGCAGATCGTAAGTCCCTTTACTCGTCGCTGTAATCCATCGATTCTTGTCAGGGTCGCTATCTTCGACTCGCTTGGCAAGTTCGAGGTCGTTCGACCAACGCTTTATTTTATTCGAGGTCGTGCGTTCGTTAAATCTCTTCGATAAACGTCTCCTTCCATTCTTCTTCGTTATTGCGCTTTTACAGATATAACGTTAACAACATAGCGGATAACGCCGCGGTAGATACAAGGGAAAGTCTGAACCACGTATATCCGTTGCAATTACTGTAACGGAAGTTTGTGGAGCGGGTTGCGTGTATTATCCACGGACGAAGAACGGTTGGTTCGTAATCGCCAGATTGGCCAGGTTTGTGCAAATCAGTATCTGTAGCGAGATAGAGCAACGAAATTTAAAATCAAATATTTTAGCGAATACTTCCCTTTGAACGTTTAGTTACGTATTAGGTTGTCCCGAAAGTTTCTTTCCTTTCGTAAGGAAATAACGGACGCACAACTTCTGTTTGGTTTTATATCTTTTTATCGAATCACGTACGATCCATTTTCTTCTATTTTCATTATTACGATCGTACGCGATTCGACGAAAATAAGATAAAACAGCGAACGCGGTGCGTCCGTTATTTCCTTGCAAGGCGAAAGAAACTTTCGGGACAACTTAATACAATATCATCGAATCTTCGATCAGACTCTTCTCTTCTCTTCTCGGTTACATCGTGGGGACATTGTTTCACAGATTGAGAGGTAGAGGTTTGGTGATCGAACGGGCTGTGGCCTGAATAGTGTTCGATACTTCTCATTTCGAGAGGCAATCGGCTATTTGCATCTTTATGGGATGTTATGGCCCACAGACGCCTGTCCGTAAACGTGTGTACGCGCCATTGGCTCGTTCGAGGCGTGTTATTCGCGGGTTAGGCGAACACGCCGATGAAACTCGGCCGAGTCACGCAGAATAACCCCTAGTCCGGATTCCACGAGTGGTTACATAACGCGCTTCTGCCGGCTGCGAAAGGGGGAAAAAAAGAAAGGAAAAAGAGAACGGCTAACGTTCCAGCCTCTCGGCTCGTTGCTTTTTTCCCCTTTTCTTTCTCCTCTTTTTTTGTCTTTCGTTACCGGTGTTTTCTCGTTCGATGGTATTTTCCAGCCATTCGATCCGTTGTACACACGCGCCTGTGTGTGTATGTGAGCGTATCTCGACGGAGAGAAAAGGGGAGAAAGGAAAAGAGAGAAAAATAATTTCGATTTCATTTCCGGCCATGCTTTCCCTTTCTCCCTCGTTCCGCGTGTCATCGCTCGTTGCTCGCTTTCGTTCTCGTTTCCTTCTTTCATCTCCCATCCTCTAACTCGTTGGATCGCGTTGATTAAGAGGCTGCTGAAGAGTTATCGAGACTAAAGGGTGGCGCGTCTCGACCATATTCACGGAGAGGATCTATTATAATCAAAGATGATAGAAACACCGTGGAGAATAACGTCGTAACGGTCAATTGGTCTTGACTCGATGAATTAATAAAACTCGATCAGAGTCGCGTTTGCGTAATCTTTCAAGCACCTTGTTCAAGTATTATACGATGCAAAAGTGCGAGACGCCGAGGTGACAGCCGTTTTACTGTCGTGATTTAATTTAATTTAACGAATCTTAACAAGTTGAATTTCGCGCGGCCGAAGCGTATGCCGAAGCGGGTACGAGGCGATTCTTTGGAAATGTTGTCGAGTATACTCGATAAATGTGGTTAATTCCGGATTGGACACGGTAAAGCAATCGGCAGGAGATTATTCTACCTGCGAAGATAAGTCGAAAATGTAGAATAAAATGTATTATTGGAGTTCGATCATGAAAAAATCTTACTGCTACTAACCGTTTATTCGACTAAATCAACGCTATAAACCGATTTAGAGAGAAATTTGGCTCGGTCCATTTTTACTCTTGCTGCTTCGAATATTTGTAGCTGACCGTGCTGACATTCGGTTTAATCCGTTTAAACGCCATTTAACGATTGATCAAGTTCGAGAGGGCAAAGTAATCGCGAGTTTAACCAGGTGTTGGAGTTTTTTAGTCGATGAGTAAAGGTAGGAAGATGCTGACACGGCAATAAACCCTGTCTAGCCGGAAGATGGGAAAAGAAAGAGAAAGACGAGAGAGAAGTTGGTGTGATATTCAGCTTTTCGCTGATCGCGTCGCATTAATGCACCGACTGCGCTAGACAGACTGCATACAGGCTTCGCTGCATCCCAGAGGGTCTATCACACTTTCGATTTCCTCTTCCGGCCGACGTTATGCACGGCACAGGACAAAGCCAGCCTTTGTCGTTTACTCATCCGCAATACCTGCCGATTCAACGAATTTCCGTCGATTCCGCGCCTCGACATATTGATCGCTTCACCGACTGTGAAACACACAATCGTAAATTCGTTTCTCCATCTTACGAGCGTCCATTTTACCATCCACCCTTCTGTCCCTTCGGTTTAATTCCCGTACGACGTCGTTAAGAATGTTAGGTTGGCGAATAAGCTTCTACCGGTTGAACGTAAAAAGGTCAGCGTTTAGATAATGACGTCAAATTTAACTTGTCTCCTAACATATTTGACTCGTCCAGAAAAACGACTAAATAATTGGAAACGGTACAGTAACTAGCGGCGTAGACGGTTTGAAACATCGTGGAAAGTTTGAAAGCCGCAAAGTCAGGCTGAATGTCGGGTCTGTCGGTGCGGTGATAAAAGTTACACCGGTACCAGGGTCGATTCAATTACCCTAACGAATCCATTAATTAAAAGTTAAATCGAGTGTATTTTCGTCCGTGTACGCGCGACCGCGTTTCGATTCATTATTCACGGGGGCTGATATTACTTTCAACCGGGCCGTCAAATTAATCCCCGCTTGTCACCGAGAAGCTTTCGCTCGACCCGTAGCAGGACGAGGTCGAAGTCGAAGCGATTTCCTTCGCGATTGTCACCTCTGTTCGCGCGATATTCAATATGCGCGGCTATATCGCGTGTTTGGGAAATACCTTGCAACTGTTTACGGCTCTCCGAGTATCTTATGAATTTCCTATAAGGGCGACGTATTACGGAGGAACGCGACACACACGTGCGTTTGTGTACACGCGAGCGAGCGGCTGAAATATCTATCGGAATATTTCTACGCGGGGTGTAGGCGGTTATGTCAATTGGAAAGTTTACCGAGCGCGATGGTAAAATGACGAGGTTGAAATGACGCGGAAGATTATCGAAGGGAATTCAGGCCACTGCCTGCGATTCGATTCGTATTTTCTTGCGAGGGGAAAGATGCAAATATTTGAAGGAAGACGCGTTCAGACAAACGTAGAATCCAGTCCATTCGATTGGATCGCAGTCTCGAAATTTTCTATTCTCCATTTTGTCGGAATTCCTCGCTACCTTTCTTTCGTTCTATTTCCTTCGTTCGATATTCGCGATATTACCTTACTAGATAGAACACTATGTTGCAGGAATAATCATTAACATTCCGATATTTCCATATCGCGAAATTAACTTCGATAAATTCTGCTATTTTTCCCTCTAATTTTACGTCGGTTTCGTTTTCGCTTAAATTCCGATTAAATATTATTATTGAACGCAAAGTCTTTAACTTTGCCGGATTCTTCTCTCCGGTAGTTCCGCTTGTCGATTCCTCAGCCTCGTTTCGTATCAGGTTTGTCTAGTCTTCGAAAGGCGTTGGCGAACGAACCCGAGGAATGCAAAGTCTAACTACAAGTATATTTGCGTTATCGGTAGCTGTTGATTTAGCTGACTTGCTTCGAGTGGCGCAACACCAACGCGGAGAACGACACGAAACCGAACCACGTAAACCTACCATAAAACACGAACGAGTTGCTCGTTGCGTGCACGAACGAAGCTGCTGCAAGGACTAATCCTAATCTATGGAAGCTTGGACGTTGGTGCTTTGGAACGACTTACCAGAAGCCTGGTCTACGGTGTAGCCTTTCGTTGATCTTAGCTTCCGAGAAACTATCCTTTCTCCCATATTTATTCTTTTGCTTCGTCTTACGTATATGGTTTCTGGCTCGCAGTTTCCGAGTATCGAGAGTCTTGTACGGTTTACTGGATCGTGACTAGGAACCAAAAGAGTTACTAACTGATCGAAGGTAGTCTAGAATCTTGAGGAATTTGCTGGCAACCTCGAGATCAAGATCTACTGGCTTGAATAATATATCGTCCACGTTCTCTCGTATTTTTCGTTCCAAGTAATCAAATACGAGTTGCGTAATTACCTAGCGCATTGCAGTTTATCGGTAGCTCTTACGATTTCGCCAATAACGTTAATTCGCTTGGGCCAGAGAATCTCGTTGAGGGGATTTCTGTTGATCGAATTTATTTGTACGAACGAAGAATCACAGATAAGTGGAAAAATTGATAAACTTCTATCGTATGAATTCTTTGTTCCTCGATGGATTCGGATAAATTGAGTTCTACCGTACGTACACCGAGATGTCTGACCATTACGAGGTTGAACTACTTGAACGAGCGGCAGGTCGTTTCGTATCAGAAAGATGAGATTTTCCTTGTTGGATAAACAGCGTAGCGGTTTCTCTGGTTCGAGAACACCGCACCGAAGGGAACGTCGGTGGCGATGGTGAGAGGTGTAAAATGAGAGATTCAGGAGGGCAGGAAGTAACCTTGCCGGATAGTTACACACCGTGTGATTGAGAACAGCGAGACCTCTGGGCATTGTTTAGAACAATGTGATCGTAACAGATGCATGCTGCTAGGTACGCAGCCATGTACAGTCTTGTTTGCAGACTAAACATTGATTCTCACGTTCCTTCCGCCCGATTCAAGCAGAACGAACCGATATATCCGCGCCATCTACAACCCCCGCTGTTAATTTTACTTTTAGTTTAAACTAACCTGAATTTCCAGTACGTTTGGACAGAGCGGCTATTTAATAGAAATTGCTTCTCTCGCTGCTTTTGTTCTCTAGTCGCTATCAGGCTGAAGAGTCTTTTTCTTGAAAAACAAATTCCTCGGCGTTCGGAGCCGCGTTATCTTTGGCCCGCTCGTGCAGAGCAACCGTATTTGAACTTTCCCGACGTATCAACGTATTCCAACTGAAAAGGGCGGGTTTCTTTGATTATACGAACCCTCGAAGCGGACGTCCCCTCGTCGAATTTCGGCGACAGGAAAGGGCGGAGCGAAGGCGAGTCGGCACGACGACGTAATATATGTTCGGGCAATTTTCTCGGCGATATTCCCCTGGATTTATGGGTTATTAATTTTATGAACCCCGGGACTGTTTTAGCCTCTAACCAGGCGCACACGTGTTCCACTGACAATATTTCACTTACAACGGACTACGAGCGATCTGCCGTGCGACCAGGTACGCCTTACACGTCTTCTCCCATTATATTATCGTCATCCCTCCGTTCTTCACGCTCAATTATCTCTCATTCGAGCCGCGGTTTTACCGCTCTCTTCCACGAAGATATACGCGGACGACGCGCAGGAGTACCGACATGACGAGAACGATCGTTTTAATTGCTACAGTGTCTGGAGTCGGTCGGAAACTGGCTGGCGTTCGTTTCCACTTGCTCGGAATTACTTGAAACGCGCGACACAAGCCGAGGATCTTCCGTGATATCAGTTTGGCTGGTAAATTTTGATGGCTGGAGTAAGATTGAAACGCTTCGAGAGTCTTGGCGATATATCTTTGGTTCTCGAGAGACGACGTGCATTACATCGGAACGGGGAACGCGTCGGAATCGTTCTTTATTATTTTTGCGCGATCGTTGAACCAGGTGATCGCTTTTTCGTTTCATGAACGAACATGGGTATGCTCGATGTCGTTTTAAATCCGTTCTTTTACCTCTCGAAAGGAAATTAATTCGAGCCTGGCTGCATTCTCCGGGCCGATCGCGTTTCTCTAATACTCTACAAATATTTCAAGCTAGAACGAAATGTAAAAAAGAATCCCTCCATGGTCTCTCGTTTCGATTTTATCCACCGACGACCGATCTACAGTACCGATTAATATTTTCGTTAATTACATTTCCAAAGGAAGGAAAATGTTTCTTCATCGTTATCGTTGCAGAGTGTTTCTGTTTCATTAACTTTCGAAGAGCGGCCAGTACAAATCCTTGACTGGAACCGTGTTCTCTCAACGAACCAGCAAGGAGCACGAGAACCAGCGAACTTTCGCGCCTATTTTCTTTAAGTTTCTCTAATAAAGCTACGCTTATTTCTTCGCGAAAGATGGACGAAACTAAGATAAACACGATAACGAGAGAAGCTTCGTTTCAATCGGCGTTTCAAGTCCTCGGGATCGTGGAACTATCTTTGTTTCTCTTCTCGAGGTCCAAGCTTGATTAATTGAAACGTTAATATAATTAATCCACGGCTCGTCTCTCCCAGATGGGAGCGATCGAGAGCCAGAGAGAGAGAGAGAGAGAGAGAGAGAGAGAGAGAGAGAATGCCTTTGGACCAAGGCTCGCTCGGTTGGAAACGTTTACGCGTCGAGGGTTGGTCTAACAAGCCAGAAGACACCCACTGGTCCTTTGATTCATCTCGTTTAAACATTTGCACTGTCGAGTTTGGAACTTGCCTTCGGCACCGGCGTACAATAGGCTCGTGGACCTTGACGAGTATAATTCAGCGACCCGATTTATTCCAAGTTTTAATCCATCTTGCATCGGGACGATCTTTCGGGGCGTGGCGCGTTGCTGGATGGCGCCAAGAAAATGTCCAACGCTTCCGTCGCAATCATCGTCGTTTAAACGATCTTTTCGATCGTTTTTAACTCTTTAAAGATACATCATTTCCCGCCACGATGCCACTACTCTCGCAGACGATTCCACTTCTCTTGGTTATACGATACCGTTATACGAACGGTCTCTTTGTAAAGCACTCCGCGATTAATTTCCCTGCGAGTAAATACTACGTTCGAGCAAGCAACGGCAAAAAGTCTGGAGCGAAAGAAACGGACGACATTAATGCGATTAACTGTACGCGAAGAGATAAAGAAGGGTTCGGTAGAGCGCGGGCGAGTGGGTAAAGGGGGACGAGGTTGGATTTCGTGCAGCATCATTGCACTCGACTCGTCCTCGAAAGTCGAGGGTCGAGCAAAGGGCGGCTGCGGGTTGGTTTGCCTCCACCCTCTTATCTGACTGTGGGGTTCCAAGATCCGTACGCCTTCTAGGTATTGTATTCTGGCTACCTGTCCTTCGTACTTGTCTCTCTCTCAGCAAACCGCACCGCGTCCTTTATTTTCGGGTAATGTTGCGTGATAACAACCAACGGTGCCGGCAGCTTCCTCTACCCTCCGACTCTGGAATTGCTCCGTTGGGACGATTATTAATATTGTCGGTTGGCTTGCGAAGAGGGATCGGATCGTTAACAGAAAACGTTCTATCCACGAGGTTTCGCTTGCTGATTTTTCGAGGGAACAATGGCTGGAACCGTGGCTTTATTTTTCGCCGGGATAAACGTATACACTAACTCCTGTGCGTAAGGTACATAAGGTGCATATATCGCGTCTGGCGCGATTCCATCAAAAGACCGATATTTTCGTTGCATTTTCGCGTTACGATCGAAGAACGTTTCTCTACTGTTACCGCTTTTTACCTCCGCTGAATTTCATCCTTTCAGGGGCGAATGTTTCTTAGATTACGGGAAAGGATCGTTTTCATCGATTATTAGCGACAGATACTCGTCTTTTCTCGCTACACTGCCAGAGAAATATAGCGCGCTAACGTTGGCATCGATTTATTATTTACTCGGTGGATAACATTACGTACGCGACGTAAGCAGATCGAATTAAAACGAGATAAACGTCGAGTGGTTGAGCGTGACAGCGAACGATTTTATGGAGCATCGAACGAAACCTACGACGCTTCGTTGCGAATCTTACTGATTGAGGAGGCCAGAGCAGGATACGAAATATCGTACGATCATTCCTGAAACAATAGCTACTTTATTATGATACGAATACCATTCATCATACGTCACAAGTGAAAAATATCGTTCGAACGGATTTTATGGACAGATTTTATTATGTAATATAAACTTATGTGTTATACATTGCTACATATTCTTGCTTAACGGCTAGTCCTATCGGCTAGGTTCTTAGAGGCTAGAATGCACAGTGACTTGTACAGAATCATCCTCCTTCCTTCCCTTCGGTCGGTCTCTCATTGATTTGTCATTGTCTTCCGTGAGCCGCTCACGCGTTAGGGAGAAGAGAGAAAGAGAGGAGAGACGTTTATGCGTGCGACAGGTTTGTGGAAGAGGGAGGAAGAAAAATGACATAGACACGCTTGCGGGTATAAAGATGGAGGACAACGGGAGATTCAGGAGGAGGAGGAGGAGAAGGAGGAAGAGGAAGATGGGGTGGAAAAAGTTTTTCGAGGGAAACGCAACGGGGGTTGGAAGTGGGAAATACAGGAAAGAATAAGATATACATTTACACGAGCATTTTCTTTGGTAACGTCTCCTCTCCTTGTTATCTCGCGCTTTTATTTCTTAGGCAAAGTACAGCTACTCCTTCTCTCTCTCCGTGTCGTTGAAACTTTCGTTAAGAAAGCGTCCCCTCGAGCGTTTAGTTTATAAAACGTTCATCCCCTTTCTCTTAATGCTGCTAAAACTGCGACGGCTTGGTCCTTCTTCCCGGTTGAAATAAAAGGCCCTCCCTTTCGTCGGTTCTATCGTAATGTGCGTATTGTACCGCGAGAAATTTCACAATCCACCGAACAACTTTCTCGTTTCCGTGGATATAAGCGAAACCTTGCTCCTCTTTATCTCGCGAATTATTACGCGTGTCTCGCGTGGTCGAGATCGGCTACGAATCTCGACCGTTTCTTCTTTGTACTCTATCGATTCTTTCTTTCTTAATGTATTTTCATCGGGACGTTCCATAAGTAATTTCGCGCTTGTACGCGAAGGCCGTAGGGCAAGAGCGTGTGACAGGTGTTTCCTATTTTGCAACTCGGTTTTGAGACTAAACTGTGCGATTTTTCATACCATTTAACTTTTCAAATTAATTACGATCGTTGATCGTGACATGAAAATATTGCAAGTGTTACGATATCTGTTGCTTTAACGATTCTGCTATATATATGTGTGTATATATATATATATATCCGACTTTCAGGAGAATTTCGTCGATTAGTCGGTTATTTTTAACGGATACGTTTCTACGCCTAACTCGCGTCGTTTTCGTTTCTCGGCTGATTACGAGTTCCGGCAATCGATAAGGGACGACGATATTACTCGTGGAACAACCTGATTCGTCAATTGCGAAACGTTTCTTTTTAGAATTCTACTTTCACAGAAGTAGACATTTTTAGAGTCGATGAAATTCAAACGAATACGGTTACATTGTTCTTTCCCCTCGCTTCCAACCCTTTGCCACGTTCGATCGTTTTAATTACTCGAAACGATAGTTGACCACGCACGACAGGGTGTCCCTCGACGGACAGCGGGCCGCATAATTGCAGCGTTGCCCGTTACGAAATAGCATTACGCGAGGAGGACAAGCCGTTGCGCGTGCAGCCCTCGACGGGCGTCGTAATACCAGAGCCTATTAATTAACGAATTACGATTAAACGTTAGTTATTAATTATTATCGTTAAATTTACGCCTAAGATATAATACACTCACCTAAGATGTACCTGATGATATCTTTTTTTTTTTTTCGTTTTTTATAAAAATTTCCCTATCACGCCACGAGAACGAATACCGTAACACTGGCGCGGGGAAAAGATCTTTCGCGGAACGAACCCTCTTTTTTCATTTTCTCTCGCGTTCTTCCTTTTCTTCTTTTTTTCTCTCTCTCTCTCTCTTTGTAAATCTCTTACGAATTCGACAGGGCGAGATGAGCGTCGTAAGATGTTGCTGCATGTGTCTGTATCGATCCGTCGAAGAGCGTACTTTCAACCCCTTAACCGAGTATTTAATCATTTTATAGCGATAATAGAGACTGAAGCACGCGGTATTTGCTATTTTCATATACACCATTTCCGCGGTAGAAACGTTCGAAGGGGCTCGGATCGATAAATTCCCGCTCCGTTCAAATGAAAACGCGAACACCACTCGAACGAGAAGTGCACTCGGTTAAAAGGTTAATAGAACCGTAGCAGCAGCGAAGCGATGCAAACGCGGAAATATACAACGTCGTCCATAAATTCGAGAGCGCAACTATCGATTTCACTTTGCTCCATATACACGCGTACAAGTGATAGATGCTTTTCGTTTTCCTGATTATAAGTTTACAAGATGCAGGTTCTCTCTTAAAAAAAAGTTCAAACATAGCATTTCCATAATCCCGTCGATGTTCCCCTTACCCCGAACTACCGACGCTGGCGTAGAATCAATAAACGCTTTCAGGTTCCGGGATACGTGTCCCGGACACGAATCGCGAAGAAATGCAAAGCTAGTTTCGGATGGTAGGATATCCGGGCGACCGGTTACTAAGTCCCTCTAAGACCGTCGATCGACACGCGAACCACCCGTTGGATTTCTACCGAGAAACTTTCTCATCCAGCGGCTTCTTCCTTCGTCGCACGTACACACGCGATACACATACATATACACACAGAAACTAGCACATCCATACTGGAGACGGTGTTCCATCGTGCAAGACCAGTGGACTAATTGCGTTCAACGCCTTAGCCGCTCGGGGAATTGCCGGCAATTTTTCGAACCTTCGGAAAACTCTGTACTTCCCTCGTTTCCTGCTTCTTCTCCTCCTCCTCCTCCTCCCTTTTCCCCCCTCGTTTTTTCGGTCGTTCCCAAACCACGAGACTGGATCGCGCCGAGACGGGATATCCGACAACGGTGAGAACTGGAACGCCCGTATCCGAGTTTTAGCGGATCGCTTTCGGCAATTCGCTTTATCCCGCTAGGATAATCCGCAAACCGGCTCGAATTCTCGTGGAATTTCGCGGTTCGAATCGCGACAACCTTTATCTCGTTTCCGATCGGTCGAGTCCACGAACGATAAACGCCTACGTCTCGACGTTTCAACAAGGACAGGCGTCGTCTCCTCCCTTCTCGTTCGTTCTTTCGCGCGTCGAAGTTTGCAAACGCGCTGCGACCAGTGTCGCCGCTCGTCGATATAGCAACGTTGACTCGACCGAGAGTTAAACCGGGGAGCAAGCTCGATCGAGACACGAGTTTTCAGTGTTGCGGACGAACGCAGGCAATATCGCGTAGGAAACGCGACGTCGATCGACGATCGATCCGGGGCGTATGGAAAAACGTGCGTCGAAGAAAGTCGTCGAAAATTAAGCGTCATTCTACGCTCCAACGATCCCTCTTAACTCGTTCGTGTCGCATTTTTATACCTTCGTTCCTTCCGCCCCTTTTCAACGGAGTTTCTGGATAGAGCAAACGCTCTATCCAGAAAATACGTCGATCCGACCGAGGGTCGAACACGAACGAGCTTTATGCAGAAGAAGGAAACTCGGTTTGTAGGCCAAGGTTCGGAACGATGTTTCTTCTCGTCGCGGAGATACAAGGATAGCGTGTACGCGAGCGAGCCGAGAAAGCGATATAGGAATAGAACGACGCTGCATAGAAATCTTTCGCGTTCTTGTCTAACAACGTATTCACGTTCGTACGATAAATATGTAAAAGTGTAACACCGAGCAAACGAGCGGCATTCGGCGTGCACCGTGCGCGCCTCGTTCGACAAGGACGGGTCGAGCTTTTTTACGCAACCCTTCTCCTTCGATTCCCGTATCGCATTCTCTTACACGGTAACGCACGACTCTTCTCGCCTACTCCTCTATCCTTGCGTCTCTTTTCCTCCGACAAACGGTACGATTCTCCTTCTTTTTTCCTCTCTCTTTCGTTACGTTCGATCTTTAGCTGCCGATAAACAAACAATTATCGACTCGATCGATCGTTTATCGATCGATCGTGATATTACCGACACCGTCTCTGCCCGTGCGAAATCTTTGGTGCTACGACTACGATAACGTTATTGACGCAATCTAGCGGACCGCTAACGATCCAGCCGCGTTCGTCTATCTCCTCCGGACCCACCGGGTCCCTCGAATTCTCCCCATCGGATCGTTCAGGGTAAATCATCTCGAGTCGACGGCTTCGTGGTTCACGGGATCGTTTCACCGACGACCACACGACTACCATTGATAGCTGTCCACGATGGATTTGCCGTCGGAGCAAGGGCTCGCGCTGCCGCACCACTTGGTCTCTTTCAGAGGCGGACACGCTGATCCGCCACGGCGTGGCTTTATCGTGATCTTCCGTGTCCTCTGCGTCTCTCCTACGCCGCAGCTACGGCTACAGGCGCTCCATGGACCCCATTCTCCGACCTTGCAATCCCTCGGAGGACCTGCGATCATCGAACAGCGCCATTAGTGACGTTACAACGATCTCGATCAAATGGAAACTGGGTTTGTCGCGAAAATCAGTCTGATCGCGACCAGTCAGATCAAGTATCCAATTCGAGAGTGGGGGGATTGATTAATTCAAGATGTTACCTATACCTGTTAATACAGGTATAGATTACTATCTTACGGTGGTTGCAGAGAATCTATTTACGCGCTTTTCAGTTTAGCGTATCGCGTTCGCGTCGTTCCGTACGAATAGAAAAATTCGACACTGCGAAAGTGAAACGTGGCGAGGAAAGAGAGTCGAATCGATTCGACGAGATGAAGTAAGATCGCGACGTGCACGTTTCGCATAGTTTCGCGAGAAATCGCAGAGCGAAGGATCAAACGAACGAGCGTGACTGACGATCGACAGATCGGAACAGAATGCGCGCGTTTGCGTCTATTTACGACGAACCTCGTCGCTGGTTTTAAATAAATTCAAGTCGCCAGAAAACAAGCGTTAGACGCGGCATTTACACGCGACAGAAGAGGCGAAACGAAACGGAAAATATAAAAGGATAATCGACGCAGCGACAAAGAGCGCGACTGTAAATGCAGCGGATGAGAGAGGCGCGAAAGGCAACGTTCTTTGAGCATCTGCGTGGAAAAGGTCGTTGTTAAGCTCTGTTTTATCATTA
Organism: Bombus waltoni; assembly: GCA_014737395.1. Lineage (NCBI taxonomy): Eukaryota > Metazoa > Arthropoda > Insecta > Hymenoptera > Apidae > Bombus > Bombus waltoni. The sequence continues at coordinate 938,310 of JACXII010000067.1, read as the reverse complement.
ATTTCCACGAATGAAAAGATCGCATCAACGTGGTCGAGTCGTTGTTTGCCACGAACCGTGTCACGTTGCTTTTCAAGCAGCGGAGAAAGGTTTTCAACGAGAAGCTAAATACACGGGACAAACATCTTCTACTCACGCGTTCTCAAGCGTTTTCCTTTGGACGTCAGTCGATGATGTTTCATTCTGAGCCTGTGCTGACGTTGGGTCGTGATGTCGGTGGAATTCCACGAATGACCGAGACTGTTCCCGTTGGTCGCGTTTGCCATTTTCCTCTGAATATCCTCGAAGATTTGTGCCTTCTGCGCTTCCGCTGTTTGTTTGTACTTTTGATAGTAAGGCCAGCCGATCTTCCCGTCGACTTTCGAAAGTTTGGGTGCAGGCGTCGCATTGAATCTGGGTCTTTGTAACGCGTACGACGAGGCTATGCTGTCCATGATCGCTGCTTTATTGTCTCGTGGAAGCTCGGTTATCATCTGACCACTTCCGGTCGTCGTCCAATATCTGTAATACACGAGGATCGTTTTACTCGAAAATTCTATGCAACGTTTTCTCGAGATTCCTACAATTTATCGTTGATAGACCGGCTAACAATTCGGCGGATTCGTATCTTCGTAAAGACGATTAGAAGAACGAGATCTGTCTCGACTACTCGATTGATTCGAGATTCTTACGAATTCTACGAAATTCTACGCAATTAGATACGAACGTTTCGATACACTAATTCGTCCAATACTTAATTTCCTCGCGTGTTCCGTACGTTGTAATCTGTTTCGCCGAAGAAGAAAGTTCGAACGAAAGGAACAGACGTTTCAAAGTATTTGTCCACCGACTCGTGGCGCGTGAATCGACGATTCCGAGACTCGGTTATATTTCAAAAAATTATGCCTCCGAGAAGGCTGCTATAGTTTTCCCTTTGCATCGCTCGTTCGTCATTCCGCGCTTCGGTGCCAGGTTGGTCGCGACGAAGGTATTTAATTACGTCGTGGTTCAACTTCGATAATTAACCGACGAGCTAGCTTCTCGCGTTGTAACGCCTCTCGAAAAGTGCCGCGTTTTACGTCAACGGACGAAAGGAAGGTTTTACACGAATCCAGATTTCCACCGACTTCCTTCGTCGCGTTCGAGTACGAGATCTATTCAAACAATCGCGATGCTCGCCGCATATCAAAACGCGTCGGTCGCCAGCTCTCCCACGAGGAGGAAAATTATCGGGAACAGCGTGTCCACGTAGTCAGTTCATCGGTCGTTACTCGAATTTCTAGACGCGGAGTTTGCCGAAGCGTGGGAGGTGCGCCCCACTCGAAAACAATTTCGAGAGTTGATTTACGAATGCCGTGTCTACGTTTGTACGCGACGAGAGCCTTAGTCCGGAGGAAAAACAGACAGAGAGAGAGAGAGAGAGAGAGAGATAGAGATAGATAGATAGATAGATAGATAGATAGATAGATAGAGAGAGAGAGAGATTTCTGTTTCACAAATCGAAACTTATTCATCCCGCTTTGCTCGTTCTCCTATCCTCCTACTCCGCGCTCTGGAATTTTCCATCTTCTCGCGTTTCTTGGTATTAGACGATGTCGGTCTTGGACGAGCCCGAGTTTCCCGACGAGCAACCTAGAACTGAAAATCATCGGCGAAACGAGTTCTCCTCGCCGACCAGAGTAGACGGTGCAATCTCACTCGCCGATGGTTGCCCATTGGGAAAATAGACCTAACCCGACAAGTTTAAGTCGGCCGCGTAGCTTTTTCCAATTTGCGGGGATCAGGTAGACAGGCGGCAGGCTGACGCGTTCCTGTGTACGTTTTTAATTTATTTCCCTAGCATTTGCATGATTTCAATCTCGTCCGACAATTCCGCCGTGGAGACACTCGCCAGGCGCCGGGATAGACCGGCGAATTGGCTCTCGCGAACGGTTCTCGTGGCAAAATCTCGTGCCTGAGAGTTTTGTTTCGCCGGTTTATAACTTTTCTGATCGTTGGTCGCGAGTTGCGAGTCGTTCGCTCGGTAGAGGCTCGAAAATATTTAACCGAAAATTCGTCTTTCGAGGCAAGCACTTCTCCGAGGTTCTTCGAGGATCGATCGAGACGCGATTTTCTCGGTCGACGATTCGCCGCGTCTCGACCAAGCGATCGTGTCGCGAAAATGAATTTTTCACGCGACGTACGTCGCCAGATAACTATTTCGATAAAAGGAAGATCCCGCGAAGCTCATTTTCGCCGTCCTTGCTATTAATGGCCTCGTTAATATTCAAATTTATTAATGTCGTCGTTATTCGCTTTGCACGATAATTTATAGTCACGGTGGATCTGGCGCGACTATTTTTCACGTCCTTTTTTTCGCCTAATCTCCGCCGAACATCGCGGTACACCACCTCTTTCGAAAGTTTCCAAAAAAAAAAAAAAACTTCCCCCTATACACAGCGAGAAAATAAGACTAGCGTTTCGTCAGAATTAAATTATCCTCTCCCATTCCTGCTGTTCTCCTGCGCACTCGCGCAAAACGAGCTAACGAAGAGTAAGACGCTCGACATTTTCGCGGTTATAGCCGGCATCGAAGCACGATCCATCCCTTGGTTTTTCGCAGAATTATTTCATCCGCGCGACTTAACGCTGACCCACTTCTCGCTAATTTCTCGCCGGCTATAACATTTTTAACGTGTTGCCGCACGATAATCTTACCCTCTGTCTTAATTGCCGTGCACATTAAACCGTGGTACGTTAGAAGCCGGGCCGTGAAGCTTTTGGCACGGAAGCATCGCGAGAGCGGCGATAATTTTGCATTTTCTCGGAAAAACGAGCTAACGTCAACAACGAAGCTCTCGTGACTCGTTGCGGATCGTTAGGCTTAGGAAGTTTCTCTTCTTTCGTTTCAAGACGAAATAGGCCACGATAGAACAGTTATTGTTTACGACGTGGTGTACGTAACGTGTAATTTTCTATCGTAAAACTAGCGAATATTCGTGCGAGTCAGCATTATTGTAAACGATGACAAAATGTCTGATGATCGTACGACTGACGCGAAAAAAGAAAAAAAAAGAGAGAGAGAGGAACGTTGAACTTAAAAGTGGAAGGTAAAATTTATCGCCGTTTAAACCGGCTACAAACGCGCAAACGTCCTACGGTCGACTCGTTTCGTTTCCGATCGTTCTCGTTTTATGCGAACGATGCTGATAATGACGTGGGAGTTTTAGTTCGAAAATTAATTCCATGATCGTGACTTTGATGCAGAAATGCAAGATTGTAAACAGGGCCGAGCGTTTCACGTAGGATCGGCGAAACGAAATTACAGCCGGTGGCTGGGATGCGCAACAGTCTGTTGGGAAGTTTGAACCGACGTTTGATAGGAAAATTGGCCGATGTAGCCAGGGGAGCGTTTTCGAAAACTCGATGGGCGATTTGCTCGCGTAAACGAAAAGGTCAATTAAGCGTAACGTCACCTTCGCGGGTAATTGAAAATATATTTACGAAAGCGCGTTATTATATCTGAATTTGCAATTCAGATAGCTCATTACCGTGCACAGCCGGAGCTTGACAATTTTAAAATGCAAATGCTCACGGAGGCATAAATTCGCGTCCGCCAGCCGACGGTAAATTCCGGTTTCTGCTGCTTTCGACGACTCTGCAAAAAAATACGAGGACGTTCGGTGGATGTACGTGGAGGAAAGTAGTCCATCGCGAAGCTTACAGAATTTTTTCTTTTAGTACGAGCCATCGACGAATCGTCCGTCGGTTGCCATATTCGTTGCTATATTTCCATCTTTTTGTTCTACCCATCCCTTTCTATTGAAATTCCAGCGATAATTCGTACGTGACGTAACACGCTATGCAATTAAATGTTAATTCCGCGAAAAAGCGGAATACGTTTGATAACAGAATCGGATACGATATTTGCGATATTTGATTTGCTGTATCGTCAAAGGACTCTCGTCACGAGTAGTAATTAATCGTAATCTGATGGAATATTCCCGGAAAAGCTGTATCTTCTTTACGAAGTAATTTAGTTTCGTTCCGTATTCATATAAAAAGAGCAACCCTTGTAATTTGCAAAAAGTCTCTCTCTCTCTCTGGGAACTGAATATTTAAACCTGTTTGTTCATGTTGGACCTTCGAACGCGAGAAGCGTCAAACCAGGAGAACCGTCCGTGTGCCGAATTTTTTTTAACGATCACAGCGGTTCGTTCGTTATCGTGCATTTATTTATTCGTGCAATATTTATTTTACACCGGATTAATTCGTGTCGATGCTCGCAACGGTGTACCTAGCGTGATTTAGAAAAGTAGCTGGACGTTTACCCTTGCGGGTGTTTCGCAAAACTTTGTGCAATTTCATTAACGCTATAACGGGACACGACTATCGTCGTTATCTTGGCAAAGTTCGTAACGAACGCGAGAATCCGCGTTAAAGTTACAAGACATTTATCGTTATTGACGGTAAATTCGCTCAAAGTACGTTCGCCAAAGGGGGGCTACGTTTCCGAATTCGTTTCACCGATACGATCACCGTCGCGATCCGATCACGGTATCGAGGAAAACTTCAAACTATTTTATCTCAATAACGCGCATAAATTCCCATATCCGCGAAGGAATTTTTACAATAACCGTTGAAATTCTACGAATCGTTGCATCTATCTACGACATCGTTCTAAAGTTGCCTCGTTTGCCCAACCCCTGCGAAAGCGATAAAAATTCCACATCCACGTCTGACCTAATTTAAATATCTTCCCAAAATCGTCCAACATTCCGTCCAACTATCGTTCGTTCCAAGAATTTCTCGCACAGTGGCAAAATTCCTCGATCCCGGTAACTGGGCCGTTCCTTCGAAAGATAAGTGCGATCGAGTCTGCAATTATCGCGCTTCTCGTAGTCTTACGAACCATCTATCGAAGGGGCGAGGAAAAGTACGTATCCAATAAGGGCGTAGAAGTGGACGAAACGCAAGAACGTTCGAGATTCGATCGCGCGCGGTGCTATCTGGCCACTCTGGCTTCGAGTACCGATCGTCGTTTCTGGTAATCGCTCTCGGGTTTCGACTGGCCGCCTTCCAACCGTATCCCGACAAGCATCGTAATCCGCATCTTCGTCCATTTTTCCCTCGCCTCTGTTTTCATCCGCGTCTACCCTCCCATTCCGTTCGAAACCGTGCGTACACGTCGTTACTTTATTGCCAGCGAAACGCAAGATATGGAGAACCGGTTGGTCGACGAGTTACTATTCGTTTTCCACTCGGAATCTAGTTCGAGAGCGACATAACGAGCGGAGATCCGAACGAGTAACGTTGGATCAGGATCGAACTGGAGAAGCTTTAAGCGTACCTACTATATATATATATATATATATATATATATATATATATATATATATATTTCGGTTTAAGCGTTCTCAGTAACGCCAATCTATTTCTCTGTAAAAATAAAAGCCTGTAAAATATCCGAGATTCGTTGCGACGACGCTGCACGGTACCGCTAAAAGCCTGCAACGCGTTTTATCTTTAATAAGGCTTGGCAATTTAACGTGGTTTATCAGCTTTCAACCACGTGTACTTGACAGTATAAATTTGAAAATACGCGTCTTATACGTCGGATAGTTTCTTCGTCGTGTAAAGCATCGAGTTATACTTTCGGCGAGAATACTTTTTGAACGCTTTTTGCTTGAAATCAAGCACGCTGGAGTATCCTTGCGCTTCTCCGAGAAGAAATCCAAGACGAAATTCGGAAATCTACCTAACGATTTATTTCACGATCCCGCTATACTTTCTTCGCCTAGCGTACGCTTCGCTTGGATCTCGTCGTTCTAATTATTGGCAGGATCTTCTTTTTCGCGAAAAAGGAAAGTGGGTCACTCGAGCGAATGGTACGTAGGATATTGTACGCGGTATTATTCGATATAGCCTCGTAGTTGGCCAGCGACACACTTCTTTTTCAACGTCGCACGACATTGTCCGGGATAGCCGACGTCTATAGAAACGTTTCTAAAGCTGTTTCCTCGATGAGCTGTTGCACCTGTCGCAACAGCTTCTCCATGGAACTTGTCGTTAACGTTCCGTTCACGCAAGAAACACGCGCTGAAGCAGAATACGGCAATTCGAACACGATTCGAAAATCTCTGGCGAGATTAGCGAGACGAAGGGGCAGCTTCCTCCAGCGATCGATTAAAAACTGCGAAAAAATGTTGCTTCGAGATCGATGATCGTTTTTTCACCACGTAGATTGAAAGGTTTCCAGGGTGTGCAACGCGACGTAAGCTTGATCAGGCGTTTCACGCTTTCGAGACATCGAGTCCAAGGTAGTTGCGTATATGCCGCAAAAAAAAAAGAAAAAGAAAGAAAGAAAATAAATTCGTCCGCACGTTGTTGCAATTTGGTTAAAAGTTTCGCACCCGAAACAACGTATTTTACGCTTGTCGTTGGTCCGCGGTGGCATTGGTCGCAGGTATCTCACCGTTTCGACGACCGAAACGATTGCCCGCAGCTCGGTTGAAAAATTTATTCGATCGATACAGCGTTTTCCTCCCGATAACGTTTGTATCGCGATTCCCTGGTTTATTGATTCGAGTGGATCTAATTGTCGGGTTCTTGCTGTTTCGAGTTTTGCGGAATACGCGGACACATCGTCGACGAAGGGTGTTGAACTGCTGACATAGACACACACGAAGGATACAGACGTTTTCCAATCCGCAGATCGAAACGATATGGCGCGACAGAAGAAGGGAATGTCAGTTACCGTCTGTCAACTGATTAATACGTATTGATACGTTCTCACTATCGCAAAGGATTCGAGCGTGTTCACCATAGATTATTTCGAATTTAGAAGAATTATCGATTTCGGGATTAAACGCTCTTGGAACGAAGTTGTCTGTCCACCCGTGACTTTCTTCTCGAATAATTTACACGTTGAAAATCGTACAGGTGAAAATCCGAAAATCCAAATTTAAGTTTCTACGAAAAAATTACTCCGATATTCTAATTATTCGCCACGGTCGATAACGGAGTTTAGATATTTCTATTACAAGTCTTCCGGACATCGAATACGCCTTTTCTTCTTTCATTTTCCTAGTCGATAACGTATCTAACGGAACAACATCTAACAAATACTATCCGACCAGCGAGATTCAAATCCTGGAAGAAGAAAGCTCGATATCGACGCAGCGATTTAAAAAAAAACCAAACACCCACCTCCGCTGCCGTAAAAATGAAATTTCATCGACTTTAATCGGAGCTCTCGATAATTTCCACGTGCAGCGTTCCGAACGTTACATCGAGTGGTCGCGATTCGATTCGACGAGACGAAAGACTAACCGTACCTGCCATATGGAGGACCTTGATTCGATCAAAATTGCTATCCCCGAAAAAGGGACGGTGGAGTGGACGAAAGATCGGAAAGAAAAGACGAAGACGAAGGAGAGTCGAAGGGGGCGGGGGTAAAGTACAGGAGAAGGTATAAAGTAAGGGAAAAGTTACGACGAGATCGTTCGTTTCGAGATGATCATGTCGACGGACTGGCCCGGGCCGGATATTACGACGATAAGGGCACTCTACTTTGTACTGGGCGTATCGCAGAAATTGCCACTAAGAATCTGCCAAGTCCGCGAAAAGTAATATCGTTATCGGGCATCAGATGTCAAATGTATACGCTGACCCAAGAGAATCGACGGCCGGAAGCGTGTCTGATTCGCGAGTCGTCTCTTATTGCGTTTTCATGAGTTTCGCTTTACGGCGGATAAATAGTATCCGCGAGAATAATATCCGGGATAGGAGATGGAAGTCGGCGGTCGTGTGTTAAACGGATCGCGCGAAAATATGCCAGACTTATGGTCTACCTGTTACGAAATAGGTTTCGCAAGCGTGTGCACCGTCTTTGCAAATCGATACGAGAGTTTTCGTTGGTATCGTGAAACGAAAGTGCATTTACCTTCGGATGGGTCCAAATGTATTTAGTTTTAGATAGCAGGGTAGGAGATCCGTTTAGCAGGGCGAGATTCTGCGTCGTATTCATCTTTGTAATTAATTCGAGAGAGTCGGCCATTTGGCCGTTACCTTCCATCGTATCGAAGCGTTTGTTAAAACGGAAACTCGTTATCGGTTACGTTTGTAAATTATCGAATATCGTGGTTACAATAACCACTCGTACATTGGAACTTGAGAACAAAGTTACGGGGATGCTTATGGTATCCTTCGAGAGCTTCGAGACTCTACGGTTGAACGTTAAAGCGTCTATATAAGCTTTCGTTTGGCGTTGCGAGAGTTGGCCAAGAGAGCGCTGACGCGCGCATTCTGGAAAAAGCAGGCCGTCGGTCGAACGCGGGTGTTGCCGGTCGATCGTGTTTTCCGTGTTTACACAGCGCAATTACTTTAATTCAGGAAACGCCTAGAGAAATACCAGGTCAGATTTCTCAGCGGGGCTAAAAAGGAGGTTGCAGTGAAAAATTCGCCCAACTTTCGCGAAAGTTTTTCAAATGTCTGCGGTACGTGAGAAAGCAGAGGGGAAATAACGATTCTGCGTGCATTTCTCGCTGCACAAAGCCAGCTCGCTAGCGGGATTGCAGAGATGGGAAAAGATGAACTTGCTCCTCTATGAAACTGGTCCAGCTTGATCGTAAAAGTTAAAGAGAGAAATAGAGCGAGAAACGAGAAGCGGAAGGGAGGGCCGAAGGATTTCGTAATGATACGAACGGGAACGAGATGCAGGGCAGAGTCGGAGTTACAAAAGGCAGGAGGAACGTATGACAGATATTCTCTATGAAGAACCTTGGAAAGGCTGAGAAACCATCTTGCCAGTCTTTGCTTTTTCTCCACGACGCGCCGTTTCAAGTTGTCGCGTCCTGTCTCGACACTGTCGCACGTTCGTCGGTCGACCAGATCCGACTCTACTTTAGGCGACTATCAAACTTGCCTGTCATATTTTGGTATCGTTTAACGTCGATACGTCTGTCGATATCGTTCTCGCGACCAACCACTAGATTCTCTTATCCGACTGTATCGCCAACGATATACTCGAAGGATTTTCATTGTCGCGAGGAAATTTTGAAATTGCCCCTCGTGTTTCGTATTTCCTGGTCCCTTGCTATTCGCGTCGCTAAGACAATTCCAGAGGAGGAATTCGATAAAAATGAACGAGCGAGCAACGTACCTGTATCTCTGGGTGTCCATTTCCTTCCGTTCCTCGGCGATGGCCTCGTTCAGGTCCCTGTTCGGATCGATCCCCCTAGGGGTCGGACTGTTCGCTGGTAGATTGTCGTTGCTGACGAACTCCACCTCGACGTCGTCTTCGTGATAAGTTTCGGTTAGCGTGTACTCTCGCAGCTGTAACACGCGAAGAACGTCCTGAGATACGATCGCGTGGAACGAATACCAAGTAATACGATTTCGTAAAAAATCCTATCGCTTGATACAGGAAAAAAAAAACGCGAGAAAATTAATCTTCGCCGAATCAAGCTTGTTACTTATATTTCCACGATCGCGTACAGCCCGTATCTCGTTACAACCGGATATTGTAAAGCAGTTTCGACACAGAGCTTTGCCGCTGTTTCTTTGAAAGCCGGTTCGCGATAAATTTGCCACGCGGTGATACGAGGATACGGTTACAGTGCCGCTGAAGCAGCCAGTCGGAGGTTGGCGCGACTCGCGCGCTATGTTGCTTCATTATCGGTTGGGAAATTCGTATCGACGGAACGGGATCCAATAGCCGGATTCAAGTTGGGTTCAACGTCAAACTTGGCCATTGTACGGCGACAAAGCTCGTTGAGATTACTCGATAATAACGTCGAGCTAATAACCACGCGAAATAAAGGAAACACGAATGGCGAATTGGCCGACGTTTTATAAACGTCCTTGAAATTGCATTTCGCGTAGGTTACGGAGAATTTCGCAAGCTCGATAGGTACATACTTGCGGAATACTTCTCGATTGAATATCCACGTTCGATACGATTAATACGCGCGTGCCGAGTATCGGTAACGAGAACGGCAGATTTCCACGAACGTTACAACACGATCCCGATACGAGACAATGCCTTGGTGTCGGATTGATTCGCGTTCACGAGTACGTATGAAACTCAATTTCGCGCGTCGGTCGCGGAAATGCTTGGCCAACGTTGTCGAATGAAATTTTCAAACGCGACGATCCAACCGAGCCACCAGTCTCCAACTGCGTCGAGTTTCCACTCCGTGATTAGTTCTCTGCCGCGGAGGATATCCCGAGGGACGTACATCGACGAAGTATCGGGTCCACGGTCGCGATTGATCAGGTCTATCGGTTCAACCGGATTAAAGGAAGCGAGAGACTTTATGGCGGTTGCCTGGGTTCGTGCATCCATTCTGCTTCCACGTTTTTGCGCTTCCCTTCTCCGTGGCCCGCCCGCGCTTTCTTTTTCATTCAACGGCAGAGAAGCGAGCCGGATGACAGGCTGCTTTTGTCGAATGCGTACCGGAAGCCGGCGAAAAAGCGGACAAAAGTTCGCTATGGTTATCGAGGTGAACGCACGCCGTGAACGGGATAAAAGACGGTACCTGGCACCGGCTGATAGCTTTGAATATTTTTCTCTATCTTATCGTAACGCCTTCGATATTCTACTAGGGCTGATAGATATGGGACAGGGTATTCTTGTCACGTGTTTTCGTACGTGGAAGCGAGTAGGCATCCGATTTTATGAAATATTTCTGGGTTTTTGCGTTGCTGGAAAATGGCAATTCGATAAGGTTCTTATCCTTCGCGATACGGCCAAACTTCTAAATTAAAGCGTCGCCGTACAATCGCATCTCTTTATCGGCTCTTTTCTCGCATTTACAAATTACCGCTACGATATTCGATTACATACAATCGAAATATTTTCCGGATAGTCGTCGTTTCGTGCATCGCCTCCGTAGGAGGGTCTACAAAAAAAAAAAAAAGAAAGGAAAAGAGGAAGAAGCTATAAACGTGTTTCAAGATATCTTCGATCAAAAACGAATTCGAACCGCGGGATATCGTGAGATCGTAAGCGTCGAACGTAGAAGTTAATGTAACACGATATTTTGCATGCTAATTGCACGCGTCCAGGTGATGCGTAGATTAAATGAGTTAACCTTATCGGAAAAGGGGAATTAGCCGTATCGTATTCTAGAGCGCGGCAAGATAATTACACACCGATAGGGCCTTGTCAACGAGCGACAGAAAAGGATTAAATAGAATAGGGGGCGAAACCTGTTCTTTTATCTCTTCCACGAGTTTTCGAGGGTAATACGATGTCGAAGTTCCAGCTTCCTCTGGAACCTACCCACTGTCGGAGCTTTGAAACTGGGCCGAGCGCTAATTAAGGTCTAATTAATTGTTTCACGTACGGTGGCAGCTTCCAATTATGGTTTCCAATCGATTATCAGCGTCTGCGGCAAAAGTACGGGTTCCTATCGAACGAAACACGAACGCTAATAGCGGAAAAAGAAAAGAAGAAGAAGAAGAAGGAGAAGAAGAAGAAAAGAAGAGAACGAAGCGGGAAGAATTTCACGGTCCTCGGAAATAGACGTATCTACTGGTTCGTGCAACGAGATGGCTCGCTTCCCACTATTTTTTAGAGATATCACGGATGCGTTATTCGCGTTGGCTATCTATATATTTTTATCGACCGACGAAGATATTTAATAATCCGACTAGAATTATTTACGAGATTCTTGTTCTAACATAGGATATATCGTATTCGTTGCAGCTGGCAGTTTCAAACAAGATAACGAAGGATTTAACAAGTCTCTTAACGATTTTGCAGCTTTATCCGAGTTTCCGCGCGTATACCGATGCTCGCGAACGGAACCGTGCTTCGTTGATTAAATATGTAGATCTTGCGCGAACTTATAAGACAGTCCGATGGTTGAAAAGAGACTGGACCGAAACAGGAATGAGAAGACACGCTTATCGAGGTACTTGCCAGGATCAGCCAGTTTCGCCTCGTAAAACGAGGACGCTCGATTAGTAATAATCTCTAATTAACATCGTTGTTGGAAAGACGATCGTCTAATTAATCGGTAACGAGGCTCAGGTAGGTCGTCAGGCTCGCGTAGTTTTGCAGTAAGAGCGGCAACTTTCTCTCCCTGGATATCTCGTACTCGCCGGGAAAGAATCTAATAAAGCGTTATACTCGGGGTCGCCAATAACGTTGGGTACTCGAGAGAACGAGTTCCGAACGAACCCCTTTCGTAAACTCGGGGAACACGCGCTACCAGAGTTCTACTTTCTCTGGAAATATGTACGTAACGGACCGTGGATCGCACCCGTGAAAATTCCCAATTCCACTGGATAACTCGGCCGCGTAGATAATGGCTGCGATCCTATGATCGAGTTCCCTGGCTATCCATTATCCCAGTTCACCGAGTCTTTTGAAATCCGAATACACACGCGCCAACCACGCAAACAAGTACCACCATCGACCGATTCCAGTTGTTCCAGACCCGTTGTTGTACGCGTGCTGCGTGCATGGTTTTTCGCAGTCGACGGCGACTATGACAGAAATTTGTCGTGGAAAGACGCGTCACGCGTAAATCTCTTTAGGACCTGACGTCGAATTAACGCGACTGTAAACGTGACGGGTGTCGTTCGCCCGCCACGACCCTTAACCTCGCAGCGAAATAAAGAGCGGGACAAACGACTCGTTCCATCTTTGCCTCGTTCAGTCAAAACACCGGTACACGGCCAGGTAGCAACGAACAGCAGAGAAACAGAGAAACTGCGTTTCTCCACCGGTTCTTCTCTGTTAGCGCGAATTTAGTAGACGGAAGCAGAGCATGGACGAAAGTTGGTTGCGCTTTCTTGTTACGAGACCGGATCGCCTGTCTTTCGCTCGTGCTTTTCTTTTCCCCTGTTACGGTCGAAAGCGAACGAGGTTCGACGGACCGAAAGGCTAAGGGTGACTGGCCAGGGAGAAAAAGGAGACGCGAACGGAGGTTGCGGCTGGTGGCACCACCGGGTCGCACCCAACCGAAACATACCTATCTGTGCGACTGAGAAAATTACCTTGTACATAGATTGCATGGCTCGCGGTAATATCGGCGCGTGTACGCTTCCTTTTCTCTGTGCGATCGTCCCTATACTTCGCCTTTGCACACACCGATTCCTCTTCTCTTGCCTCTTCACGCGTTTCGCTCTGCCGCCTGCTGATTTCGATCCATCGCCTTCTTCGTCCTTTTTTTCCCTCGTCGCGTGATCCTTTCGCCTCTTTGGAGGAACGACGCGCGCGGAAGAACGCGACGATAAACGCGCGGGATTGTTTCAGCGCGGCTGTTTGTAAGTCGAGACGCTTCGACGCCAGGCGAGCCAATCGACTCGCGCTCGTTGCAAGTCGAATGTACGTCTTTTAAATTACGAATCGAGGGAGAAACGCGCGTGAAAATCGTCGAAAGAGAGACTCGTCGGCTGTTGGATCTTGTCGAATGTCGTAAAACTCGTCTACGGAACGCAAAGAGAACAAATACGTTTGAATTTGTCGACTAGGTGCCTTTTCAACTTTTTCTTCCCCCTTTCACGTAGCAACGATTCTAGTATCCGATCCAGCGTTTATTAATTATCTACACAAGCCGAATAACACCGAAATCAGCGTAGCGTTAACGAAGACCTGGAATATCCGTGGAACGCGTAGAAATCACGAAGCGAAATGTAACGCGCGCATGAACAGAGGGTGGTTACTGTGTCCTGTGTTTGAACGGAATCGGTTGATCCGAGAGATAGAGAGAGAGAGAGAGAGAGAGAGGAGAAAAGGACGTAAAAAACGTCGACACAGAGCGACATAGACAGGGTAAAAAGAATCGAAGGGGTGGAAGCGCGTGGAGTATAAATTTCTCGCGTATTTACGAGCGGTATATTTACGCGTTCATTAGCTCCGGGCTTCGGCGAGCGAGAGTGGCGGAGGAACTGGTAACGTAGAGGGCAGAGAGCAAGGGGTTGGTTGGCTTCGGGGCGTAAACAGAAATTTGAAAATTTTCTCCCCTCCTGGATTCCGTGCAAACGACGCTTCCTCGTTCATTAACGCTCCGTGTCGCGCGAAACCTAATCTACACGAATATACATCGGCTACACAAAAACGGTCACGCAAAACCAATGGATCGTGTAGGTGGCCTCGGCTCATCCTGTTGCGACAAACGAGAGAGAGAGAGAGAGAGAGAGAAAGCGTAACGTTGTACCGGTATTTACCCCTGGGCAACTCGAACAACTCGCATAAATTTCGACGATCAGTTTTTGGGTCGGCGGCCGACCAGCGAATGACCCCTCCACGTGCTACTTTCCCGTTGTAACCTTCTCGTTGTTGCTGCTTTTTCAGCTGCCGACGAGCACCGGAGATGCGAGAGATTGGAATGCAAATTGCTTTGCCCCCAGCCCCCTTTATCCGAATCCAGCGATATTTGCTTTAGCCAGATTCGTGGTTTCAGCCTTTTCTTCTTTCTATTTTAATCACACCCGAGACACGGTTATTTGCTTGATCGAAGCGTTTCGTTAATCGAAGGGTTTACGGTACCGAGAAGACGACTTTGATCGTAATTATTGAAAGAGAAGGAAAGAACGAACGATATGCCTAAAGATCGTTGCCGGTTCAGGTTTCTTCTATATATGAAAACTGTCAAATATCAGCCGCTTTGCACGAATTTATAAATCTTCGAACATTCCCTGTTCCGTGATTTTTTGATTGCCTTTTTAAATCGGAGCTAACTTCTTTGTTATCGCAGACGAGCCCTTTAATCGTTAATATACGAAACAAGTAAAATCCAATCGCTTCTATATTCCGCTCTTCTCTTCGCTTTGCGAGAGTTTCCGATACTCGACGATATTCCTTTCTTCGTGAAATTCGCGAAAGCAAAGTTGAATTTTCCTTCGCGCAGCGCACGCCTCGAGATTTCAACACTCGAACGCGCTCGTAAAGTTCTACTTCTCGATATTCGCTTCCATCGTATGGACGTACGCCAAGTCCACTGAATGGACACAGAAGTTTCATATGAACCGCGATGCAGATACGATGTTTGTTGGTACGAGCACTATGGCGCTTCTAAGGGTAATTCTCGAAGCAGTGCTCGGTTTCGGATTTTGCGGGTGAGAACGTTTCGTTTGTTTTAACACCGTGTCCCGGAAATTTGTAATAAACGTGCTACACGTGACCACTCTTCGCCCGATGAATTTTCAATGCGCGCCGAATCTGCAGCGAGAGCAGGGTTTACGTAATAATACTATTACTAGGCATTTATACGGGTCGTACGAATTGTTCGAATAGAGGGAATTCTGTAATATTATAAATTATGCCGTTTACGTGTCCTATTGTCTCTATCTCTGCTAGAACTACGAATTGATAATTTGTTGCCGAGTAAAAACGATAACCATTTTCGTGCCTGTAGAATTCTGCTTAATTTGGCGATAGTCTACCGTTTTGTTTATCGCGTCATTAAGCGTCCCAGGGATAAATCCCTTGTATCAAAGTTATTGTGTCCAGCCTCTAGTACGCTGTTAGCCTGGTTCGTTCCCCTATTGTAGAAATTTTTATTATAACCGCTAACCATAACCATTTTTAATACGCATATACAACAAGCAGCAGGGTGGAAGGTAAGAGTATAGAACAGTTTCGACCGCAAAATAAAACTGCAGTAACTTTTAAAATATACAGTACGATATAGCGCGAGATAAAACAGCACGCAAAAATGATTCGAAAACCAACTCAAGCACGAATCTTCGTCGTACGACACTCGACTGGGCAACATGATATTAGATACGATATAATTAAGAAATACAAAAGGATTCTGTTTTGGGGATCTTCTACGACAACGCGTCTTTAGACGAACGCGAAACCTAATCCGTCAAAGCTCTCGTGGTCTTTGTCTTGATAATATAAAACAAAATGTGGATCGCGAGCGATTCGATAAAGTAACAGGAAACGAGGAACGTCGTGCATCTGTTATTTCCTCGCGAAACGAAAGAAATTTTTCGGACAAGATGATATTTCCGGCACTCAAAATCCAATCGCCCGCGCTGAACAATCAAGCGAAATGCCCGTACCAACGCTATCAACCAATCGTATATCCGCGTACCCTCCGTTTAAACGATATGCCTTTGAACGGGCCACCCTCTTTTAAGCACGAACGAATGCTCGTGAATTTTCATTTTTCCCTTTTCCGCAAACAACCCTTTTCTGCTTGTCCGACCGCGAATTTTCATCTGCCCCGAACAGTCCTCCGCGTTTCAGAATCTGACTGCGGGGGTGAGAGGGTGTGCGTGAATCAAGCTCGCGGTACGCGGCAACACGAGTTTCGGCAGTGTTATTACTTCCGGAACAGGGGCGTAACGCGTTGCGGCCGGGTATCGCGCTCCTCGAAAGGTAGTTCGCTCTGCTCGAACGACGAAGGTGCATGTCGCTGGGTCACGCGATGCTCGGTTGCGCTTCGAGAATTCAAAATTAGACGATGACGCACGTGTGTAACGTAGAGAGGCCAAACTCGTCTTTTCCCGAGCTTTCTCCGCGTCTCTCCGCAACTTTCTCACTCCGTCTCTCCTCTCTCGCTCTCTCTCTTTCTCCGGATGAACTACCACCGTCTCTCCGTTGGTTCGTCCGACGACTGTTTGCGTCGCCGTCAACCGGAAACTTACTCGTTTGTAAAGGTATCTGTAACGAATTTTGCCAACCGAGAGATTTATTTGCACGGGCAAAAACTTCGTTTTCGTAGGAACTGCTCCTACCATTGACTTCATAATAGTTCCATGGTTGATGAGAAAGGAAACTTCGTTGCCAGTAAACAGAAGCTGGCTAAGTACGGTGGTAAGATGACTTTCCCGACCGACGAAGGGGGGAAAGAGCGTTTTTCAGCAACGTTTTATCGCCTCAACCTACTCGCCACCATAACGGTTGTTTATATTCGTCGATAGACTACGCACTTTTTACGCGCTCGTGGGCAATTTGAAAGCGAAAAGATGAACGAAGACGAACATATAATTGATAAGGGTGTATAAAGTATCCGGAGTATAATGGTTTTTAAAACATTTAGCAAGCAAAACAATTTTAGTGATAATAACGATAATAATTCCCTACTTTTTACATATGCATATTGGACGGAAAAGTTTCCATTAACACGCAAGATAAAAACGAATAAAAAGAAACATACAATGCGTAACACACGGTATACGTGTACAGCGGACGTATATACGAAATCAAGATCGATAGTTATTATCCAGGGCTTCGTGGATTTGCATTAAAAAAAAAAAAAAAGATGGATAGAACCGGCCTACAAATTCAAATCACCGCTGAGAGCATTTGCGATTTCATAAACTCGATAAACGCGGTCGGATAAAGCGAAATTTGAGCTATATCTGTGTATAGCAGGGCTGCGAGGTTTTGAGCAGGTGTGCTCGAGTGTGCTTGTGTACAGGTGCGTACAGGTTGACGAGTCTTAGAAGCCGAGAGTAATAGAACGAACCACTAATTACCTTAAAAAGAAAAAAGAAAAAGAAAAAGGCAGTAAATCAACAGAGGCTCTTCGAGTTTCCAAAGACTTCAAAGTTAAGCCTGTCCATGATAGTGCAGTCGTTGTGATCAGTGATCGCCATCCTCAGTCCCAGCCTGTACGCCGCAAAGTGGCATTTTTAACATTGTATTCACAAAAATGCGAATTTGCATGGGAGTCCGTAGTCTGCTCAGGAAAATTGCCAGTAAGGCCTCGATACACCGAGCATCGTGTACTTTATCCATCGACTACATTCGTTAGTAATATGGTTTTATTAGTCGCTCGATATTGACGTGATTTTCAGCAGTGACTTCCACCAGAACCGTCTCCAATGGGACGGTCCGAATTTGTATGGTTTTCGTGACGGTTTCAACCCGGTCGAATAGTTGGCTGATTGACTTGCAAAGTTGAAACGTTTTCGATCAGGCTAATCGCGTTATCCGCGGAACGAGAGTTATTTCCCATATTCGTGGCAGTTAGGTGCAAGCCGATATACACGTAACGATGCTCCAACTTTGTTGGTACTTGGAACATAATGTAACTACACACGGGGGCTTAATACAAGTTTCCGGTTTTGGTACTGGAACGTGTATCTTACAATAAGTGCCTCAACTATCGAAGAATTGCGCAGAGAACGAGAGGAATGCAAAGACCTCGTGTTTTAGAGATTGGAACCCTTTCGCCCCGGGTTGGCGGTTTGAAAGGTTTTGGTAGTCGGATTTTTAACTTGCCGTAAGCTGCTTAGTCGTTAAGGAATTAAGCAAAGAACGAGAGCAATGCAAAGAGAATTCGTATTTTAGAGATCGAAGGTTTTTCGCGTTGGTGGATGTTTCGAAAGGGGAGTTTCGCCTATGTTCCCTCGTGTAAGCAATGGTTACGTACGGTGTCAAAGTTTTACACAATTTTGCACGAAATGACCAGTAAATGGTTACACGAGCGTTTCGTATTCTACGATAGTCGCTGCTGTAAAATTATCTTCCCATGTATATTAATTTTCGCGCAATCGCGCATTAACACGCTCGTCCGTCGTTACGGACAACGCTTTCGTTTCGTGCAACGGTAATGGCTCGTTATTATCGATAAATATTTGAGCGGTTTCACTAACAATTACCATAACCAAGTGCTCCAGTCGACGACCGAGTTCGATGACGCAGAGTAATCGAAATAATAAGAACGAGTTCCGCGAATGTCGTTAGGCCCTTTCACGCTGTTCTACGTGTCAATGAAATATCCAGATACTTTGTGCAACGCATACGCGACGTATACACAGAAACGTTCATGGCTGTCGAAGTGCTTATCGCTCCTAAGGAAACTCTATATCCGATTTGTTTAGTTTTCTCGATCACCGATAGCCATCTTGGAACGCGCCTCGCGCCGACGAGATATAGACATTAGACAGGCGACGATGGCTTCGGAGATTCAGTGAAAAAGTAACGGATCTGGACCAGCTCAAAAACTGTATTCATACTTATACTTACGCTTCTGTCGTAAATATATTTCTACTTTACAAGTTATCCACGCGTTCCTCTGTTCAAATATCCAACAAAATAACATCAACAATGGCCATCGTTCGTATAGTTTCGCGAGCTTGTAATACGTCCGTAATAAACGAAATATCAAAGTCTCGGAAAACAGGAAATATTTTCATCCGTGTCGTAAACTTTAGAACGTCCCGTGCTAAACAAACGTCGATTCGATTCGTTTCCATTCGTTTGTGCTTGCATCGGCTGCAGATCCCTTACGAAACTTCGAATGGAATACCTCGAAATTGCATCGAACGCGGTCTCTCAAAAGTTTTCATTCGATTTCGCGCCGATGATTCTGCCGCCGGATAAGTAGACGATCGGTACGACCGAGTTCTCCAGGGAAATGTAAAAATAAGGAGTTTCTATAAGCCGGAAGCACAAATCCATCAGGTAACTGGATGTCGTAAAAAATTTTTATACGATCCCTCCGCTCTTCGCTAATCCGGTCCGCTTCATTTAGAAAACGACGTCGCATTAGCGCAATCAACTTCACTGCTCTCCATTTGCATAATTCCTCGCCGCTTCTAGCGATGGATTTTCGCTTCGTGAATGAATTTTTCTCCGCGAACCAACTTTCCAAGAAATTTCACTGGTACACAAACTTCCGTGCACGTGGCTTTGCGTCCAACTCGGGCGCATTTCTTTTTTTTTTTTTTCTTTTTCGCATCTTGTGTCACGTATCGTAGATTTCTATTTTTGTGACGCGATTCAACTTGCATTCTCCTCGTTCTATTTACCGTTTCGACGGAACAATTAATTGTAGAAGAGGAGACATTGGTCGATGTTACGCAACTTATTCGATCGTAGAATATATTACGTTGCTCGTGATTGTTGGAGAATTTCGGTTGATTTGTAGCAACCGTATTCGAATTTGATCAGAGCGCGCGGATTAACGATGAATTAATAATTAGAAGCAGCAATTGCTACCCTTTCATCGAATCGGTGTAAATTTAGATTATCCAGCCGAAATACGGTGATAATATATTTCAGATGGATAAATAACTTTCTTTCAATTATCGTTGCGAGTCGTCCAGGATTTGACAATTAAATCGGATTCAACGCGCAACGCGCGTAGATACTGCCATTCTTTATATAATGCCTAGAAAATTTGTAGAATGCGCGCCGTTTTCCGCTAAGGCATCAAATGTCCGCGTTACTTTCATATATTTTATACTTGTTTACCTACGCATCGTATACGATGTATAGAACTAAACGGTATACAGAACGACAAGTAATATTTAGACAAAGTACGAGAAGAGAGCTATTACGAAAAGGCCTTTACTGAAAAGATATGTGACGAAGGCAAAGCATATGAAAACGAAAGAAGCAAAGCACGAAGAAGTAAAATGCAAAGTAAAGCACGAGACTTTCTTACTGAGAAAAAAGGACGGTAATTTTGCATAAAAGGGTACACTTCGCTGATTTTTATGAAATTTAAGTACGTTGTAAAATTCAACATTCCGCGGAACTTTTTCCTACACATATAACCGCCGCTTGGTCCTAGTCACTGCCATCGTCATACCGAATTCCACGTATAATTGTACGTCCGTGACAGAGTATGCGTCGGTATCGGTCGTCGGCAGCATTTTACGGCGGCCTCGTAATTTATGGCGTTTTATAGATTTTTAAGGCGTTAAATAAAATGCCTGGATTTTACGCGTTGTCGGTAACGTATGTATCGCGTGAGAAATAAGTACGTGTCGGCATACTGGCGAACAGTAGTACAGACGATTGAATGATTCACGATAGACGAGCAATTCCGAGGTCTATCGAGGCGAGTTAATCGATCGAAACAACTCGCGTGGCGAACACGATTATTCGAGAAATGTTTTTTTTTTTTTGCCCCTCTGGCAGAGGTTTTCACCGAAGGAAAAAAAGGTTCGTGATTCGGTTACAACGGCGGCGACTGTGATCGGAAAGTTCGATCACGAACGTGAGCGCAAGGGACGGAGGGTAGAACAGCTGGTGGAAAATTTAGTTTGCGAATAACTCGAATAACTCGCATAAATTTCGCCGTTCGGTTTTTGGACACGCTCGTCGGTCATCTGACATTAACAATTTCTATTCCGAACTTGCACCGGTCACGAGCTTTAGTTTTCCAACTGGAAAATGCGATATGCAGTGGAAATGAGATGAACGATTCGACGAATATGCCTCTATAGAGTCGATGCACGTGCGATCGTGCGCCGCGGATAACTAGTTTCAACGAAACTTTCGCCTAGCTAGGCTCATTGATTCGGACTTTAAGCTCTTTGATCCGAAGTTAGTCCAGACTCTAGCGATAATATGATATTTGCAGGAGATAAAAATACGGAATTTCCATTTAACGTCTCGAAGAGCCTTTTGATTCAGAGTGTCGCTTTTCAAGCTCGCTTCTTATTCGTTCTCAAAGAAAAATTCCACGACGTTCACTGGCACCAGCTTCTCCGTGCCCGTTTCTCCGCGTTTCTATCCTACGTTTCGAAGGAATTTTCGCTCGTAATATCGTAACGTTGCGATATTCCTTATTAATACGATATTCCTAATAATACAGCGCTAAAGTTTCGCCGCTTCTGCCTTTTGAATGCCACCGGTTTGTGGCAGAAACGCGATAACTTTTCTTTTTTAATTGCGTCTGCGGATTAAATCGTTCTTTCCTTTGTTTCCTTCGGCCTGGCGGAACGGTTAATGCGGCTTGAGCGTCGACGAGAAAAAAAAAAGAAGGAGATCTTTCCTTTTCGATGCAAATCCTCGTCGGCTTCTCTCGAATATAAATGTTTGGTCACAATGTCGCCGATAATTAAACGAAAATTGTCATCGCACAAACTTTCCTTCTGAAACTTGGAGAAACTTTTCAGCCGTGTCCCCTACCGTATATCAAGCTTAATAATTTGCATAAAATTTATACTTTTCACGCCGTTATACGGTTACCTAGCAACCTCGCGCGAATATAACATTTTAATCGATTAACAGCTTCGTCGATAATTTGGATAAAACGTCGCGTTTCGTGCGAGATCAGTAGATGGCATATTTATGAACGGCTGTTTATTTGCAACAGCTCATTCAGTCGAGTAGGTTGTTCTTGCCTCGGATAGAATCTGGTAGAGGCCAGCAGCTGGGCGGACGATTAGTCGAACCATCAGGCGGAAGTATCTTTGGCTGGACAAGTTGAGCGTCGGAAACGTGTAACACGTGCAACGTGAGAGAGATCGAGAGAGAGAGAGAGAGAAAGAGTGAGAAACGCGTCGCGTGGGTGGGTGAGGTTTTCGAAGAGAGTGCATACGCGAATCTGCAGACAGACTGCAATGCCGAGGGGGATCTCGTCGGAAGAGGAATGGCGGTCGCAGGACACTCGGTGGACCTGGGTGACCACAGATTTATGAGAACCGGGTTCACCATTACGACGAGAATTTCGAATGTTTTGCGGCCTTACCAGTGGAAAATAGTGTGCCTGAGCGGTTCGCCGGTTTAATTACTTTCGCGGATAATTGATTCGAAAATAACGTCCGTCTGCGGCTACCGAGTGGCCAACGATGAAACAGTACAAAGCAACTGGAAACGTTTTACGGAAGAATATAGCGAGAGAATGACAGATTTTCGTACAATACAGCGAGTTCTTGTCTGTTTGCACGCAATGGACGCGATAGGTTGAGCGATCCTGCGCGACTTTGACCGACGACACCGGGTAGAAGACGCTCGAAAGGGTCAGCGAAAATATCGGCAAACCATAAAGCGTTAAGTTTACAGTGGCTCGCGAATCTTTCGACAACTCGTCGAAATATTTTATGGATCGTCGGTGCGCGTGGATTTTGGAAAGGAGATTTGGAAAATTTCGAATTCTTTCGACGCTTCTATTTTTCTTTTCTCTTTTTTTTTTTTACCGCATTCTGAATCCGTGTTTTTTCACGTTTCCATTTTTGCAAGAGTTTTCGCGGATTTAGGGCGAGGCGAAAGTGACGAAGTACGATGGATCCGATTTGGAAACTTTCGAACGCTCTTGATACTTTTTCTTGTTTTTTTTCTCCCTGCATTCGTTTATAGTCAAAACTACGGATCTAGGGTTTCCTCGTTTCCACTTTCCGGAGATTTTTCACGGATTTAGGATGGTATAGAGCCGACGAAGTACGGTGGATTCAATACGAGAACTACGGGCAAAGAATACGGTAAGTCGCGTTTCCTGCTTCTTTTCGCGGCCCGGCAGTTTTTACATTCGGTATTTATTCCCCCCCCCCCTCCCCCTGTCCCCAGCTACGTTCGTTCGCACATTCGGTTAGCCCGAATTTTCGTTCAGCCCGGTCTCCACCGATTATTACCATACTCGCGTGTCAAGCAGCAGTTCGACGTCCAACTGTTCGTTTCATCCGCGGCGATAAAGGTTTCGTTGAATTTTTTTCCGCCCACGGGCGAGCCGATTTCACGAAACGCCGTCGATTCGGTAGAACGGGCGAGAACAACGCGATCACCGGCCGTAATAACGAAAACAGAGAATGGCAGCGAACGATCGAAGCCGTCCGTGTAATTACATCGATGCCGGTGGAATAATTGAACGACTCTCGATCGATTAGAACGACAACGCGAAACTAGCAACGCCACAACAGGCCGAGTATTATTAACGTACACGCGAGTCAGTCTCATTCTCAGCGAGTCCGTTCCACCGATTCACGAGTTTATCGTTATTAATGCACGTAAATAGCGGTCGGAGATCTTTTTATTCGTTGGTCGCCAGAATTCAACGGTTTGGTTGTATGCGAGGCAGAGCGTCGATTTTGTTTGTCGACGTTTCGAGTCGGTATTCGCCGATGTACGCGATCGAACCGCTTCACTTTTTACCGTTTTGCTCGTTTATCGTTCATCGGCACGGTTTTTACTCCGTCGCAATGTATCTATCGATGCGATAAAAAAAACTGTCTGCGTGTTTCTGGTATTTAAATGCATCGGATTTTTCTCCTGCGATAAGTTCGACGCACGAAGACTTAATGACTCGGCTTCGATAGATGGATATCTGGGTTTTTAGGTATTCTTTTCTGCCATTCGATAGCGTGCGCGTCGTACAACGCACGCGTGTACGTGCACGTATCCGTATCCGTTGCGAGCGATACGCGAAAGTAGATAAATGCGGCTTTGAGCAGACAGAACGGTAAATCTCTGACAGATAAGTACATACGTATATGAAAAAGAATACAAGCATATTCGTGCGTAATTCGAAGAAATACGAATGTAGAACAAAGCGATATATTAGGTCGTCCGAGAAGTTTCTTTCCTCTTGTAAGGAAACAACGAATGCACCGCGTTCTCTGTTTTATATTATTTTTGTCGAATCGCGTACGATCGTAATAATAGAAATAGAAGAATGATTCGATAAAATAATATCAAACGGGAAAAAAGGTTGTGCATCTATTATTTCCTTACAAAAGTGTGGAGATTATTTTTTGGATATTTGAACAGAGGAACGCGTGGATAAATTGTAAAGTAGAAATATATTTACGACAGAAGCGTAAGTATAAGTATGAATACAGTTTTTGAACTGGTTCAGATCCGCACGCTGACAATGTTACTTTTTTACTGAATCTCCGAAGCCATCGTCGCCTGTCTAATGTCTATACCTCGTCGGCGCGAGGCGCGTTCCAAGATGGCTATCGGTGATCGAGAAAATTAAACAAATCGGACGCAGAGTTTTCTTAGAATCGACAACCACTTCGACGAAAAGGAAAGAAACTCTCGGAGCAACGTAATACTTGTCGATCATGATAGATACCGTACCCAAGCACTTGTACGCATTTACGACGGTCTGTATAAACAACAGGGAATATTTTGTTCTCGTAACTCGCTATTTATAAATGAGTATGTTCGAGGGAAAAATAGCGGCAGCTAGCATTCACCAATGGGGCAAAGAAGAGGATCGAGTATCGTTATGTCAATCGCGCTCGCCTATTGTATTTGTTCAAAACCAATAACTCGCTGCGAGGCTCTTTTCGAGTGCATCCACGTGCATCCACGTGCAGCTGTGCCGCGAACGTGTCCCGAGCTGACTCGTCGAGAGAAACGTGACATCGCAAACCTAGCCTAGTATCCGTGGTTTTCCGTCCTCGCCAAATCCGCGGTTCGTTCTGCACGATCTGCCCCGATAATCTCGCCATCTTCCATCGTAATCGAACTACCAACGATTTGCGAATTTTCTAATCTCCGTGAAATCAAAGCGACTTTACAAAATCTCCTAGCGACGGACGATACTTCGTTTAGGGAAACTGTCGCCGATTTATATATTCTTCGACCTATCGGCCGTGAATTCGTCGATCATTACCACTGGCGGCCATACATATATACATACATATATATAGTTGTCCTAAAAGTTTCTTTCGTCTCGTAAGGAAACAACGGATGCACCGCGTTTTCTGTTTTATATTATTTTTGTCGAATCACGTAGGATCGTAATAATAGAAATAGAAGAATGTGGATCGTGCGTGATTCGATAAAATGATACGAAAGGAACAGAGGTTGTGCGTCTATTATTTCCTCGCAAAAGGAGAGAAACTTTCGGGACAACCTAATACTTCGCAGGTATATTACGATTAAGGCGATACGAGCAGAGTCCGAGAATCGGATTCGATAATTCGCATAAGGCGATGCGATCGCAACGACGCATCTCGTTGGCCGTGACCGTTCAATCGCCAAAGCATAAGCGAGCCGTTTCTTTTCATTCCATTGGCTTGCGCCAAAGTGGAACGCTGAACGCGATAGACAGGCGTTCGAATGCAATTTGCAGGAGTCGAAAAACGGTGTCGAGCGAGAGAATTCCTCACATTCGATCGCGTGGAAAGGCTTCGCGCGGCCCGGTCGTGTTTCGTTAACGGCCGGCCCAGCGGGTTAGCGCAATTAATTCTCGAGAGTTTATTAAAAATAATTGCAAAAGTAATTGCTCGCTGCCGCGGGGATCTCGAGCTTTTTATTTTTTCCTTTTCTACTCTCGCGTCGTCGTCCGTGTTCCGCGTGTATATCGCCGCCTCTCTTGCGATGGATATCCGAATTAACCGTTTCGATTATCATCAACCGCGAAGCATATCGTTCGCGCGATCATACGCTAAAAAAACGCGAGCAGTCGGAAACGAGAACGTATCGTCGTGGCTGTATTAATCCGAGGATGAAAGAGACACAACGCAGGCGTACGAATTCATTCGCCCGGCTCTTGAATAATTAACACGTTCTAATTAATCACAGGCTCGCGGGTCGCGTGGTAAAAACCGTAGACAGCGAAGGAGAGAGAGGTCTCCTCGTTGGAGAAAACGGGGACGCCAGGAGGCTCGATGCAATTAGCCGAGTGGCCATTCACCGACTTGTTAACCCGTAATGAACTGGATACGCACGCACTAATTAAAGTAGCTACATCGTAACGTTATCGATGAGCGATCTCGCGACCCGTATTTCTCAAAATTTTGTAACCGTCGGGCTAATCGTAGAGTACGCGGGCGGTTAATTACTCCGTTCATAACGCGATACGATAGTTGTATCGGGCAACGAGGCGAAAGCCGCGTTGTATACAAACCTCCGATCTCGTTAAATCGATCGCTTCGCGCTCTTTGCTCGCAAACGTTCCTCGCGATAATCGTTAATCGCGCCTCTGTCCGGTTTCGCGTTAGCATACGCGAATCGTGTAATTCATTTCGACTCGCGGCCGGAGATAGGTTTCAGGGCGATACCGTTCTTTACGCCGCCAATAAAGAACGACGTCGGGAGACGCTTCTCGACGCGGACGCAAACCGAAATTACGGTCCAGTCGCGAGTGCAGTGTACGCGCGTCGGAGAGAAAGAGAGAAAAAAAAGACGGAGTAGGTATCGTTCGTTTTTGTCGCGCGTAACGAGCCTGGCCGATCGATATGACGGTTTTTCGCCGAGGGTAAAGAGAGGAACAGAGGATATACAGAGGATGCTGCGAGCGTACACGCGCTGGGCCGATATTAAACGGATTTATCCGGCGTAAAATCTATAATCCTGGCAGCGATAATTACCGCGACAGTCGTCGTAGTAATTTAATAATTCGCGGTAATTTCGTGTCGTTTACTTCCGCGCTAGAAATTCTGGCGAGGGGCGGGGGATGTCCTCGTGACGGTCTCCGTCGCTGGTTAATACGATCGACGGCCAGGGAATCGTGACAAATTGCGACCGGCCACCCGATTCGATATTCGATCGAACATCGCTCGCTGAATTTTCGGGAATCGAGAACCTCGAAAACCAACCCCACTTCTCTCTCTCTCTCTTTCTCTTTCTCTCTGTCTCTCTCTGCCCCTCTTTCTTTCTCTCTCTCTCTCTCTCTCTCTCGATACGCGCTGCTCTTCTCTCCTCCGCAGGGAATTTACAGATTGCCGTGGTGGTGCAGAGTGTTCGCGAAATCCCTACCTATTTCACTGGAATAGAGGGGTCTGCGACGTGCAATTATACGGCCAGAGATCCGCATGGGATACCGCAGCGGAGAGTGTGTATTAAGTCGATTCTTTTTTGCGGACCACACGCGACAAGATTTACTGGTCGCGTTATTATCGTCCGCGTTAATGAGCCACGACATCCTTTACTCTTGCTCTCTGGAATCTCGTTATTTCCTGGATTTTATTAAGATAAGACGAGGCAGAGATGTTATTGCCGTTGTCGTCGCGGTATTACGCCACGGCTAGGGTAATGTCCAACCGAGGAAGATATTATTCGCGGAATAAACAATTGACAAATCGATGCGATCTTTACCAACTTTGCTCGTCGACGCTATAAACGACGACACGGTAGAATCTCGATTATCGGACTAACGTTATCGTACGTTGCATGGTATTCGATTGACGGATTAGTAAAACGATCGACTATCAGTGACCGATAGATTGGAGGAAAAATTCGACAGTTGGTCTCCTGTGGGGAATACCGGAGGACATTAATCGATCAATTACATCCCTTCGAAAGAACATCGTACTTTATGCAATTTCGTACCGATTGCAAGCGCGCGCAACTATGCAAAAGCGCAAAGAAACTCGCGTCACGTTTCGTCGTCCTCGCAGAGTTCGCTCGCCGGACGATCGATTTTACGAGATCGTTGCTCGCGTTGCGAAGGACGATTCGTGATACGCGATTACGAATGCATAAACGCGAAAAGTAAAGGTTTGCGCGATGGTAACGTAAACGCAAACGTAAACCGCGGAATTGCGTTTCGTCGTTGCTCTCGTTTAAACTGGCTCGCTGTGTCGCGGACAACACCAGGCCAGGTTCTGCCACGTGTTTCAGCACCGCGACAAATCGATACCGGGGCCAGCGCGAACGCTCGCAACTTCTGTCCTCCGCGAGACTTCTTTTCTCTCGAATGCTCGTCTTTATTAGCCCGTTACACGTCGAACAGTTTCCACGAGCACCTCGTAAACCGCCAACTTAATTTTACACCGAAACTTTTCCGCTCAGCCTGTAATTAGAAGCCCGGTGTGGCCCGGGCGTTAAACGTGCCCGCTTCGTTTTATCCTCCGCCCGTGTGCACGCCGCTATTGGCTCGATGATATTTTAGCGGCTATGCCCCGTCGGCGAACGATCGATATTTCTTCGGATTATCGCGCGTTAGCGTTCGCGTTCGCGTTCCACGGCGAACAAAACACGGATTACCTTCCTTCGAGGCCGTGCGTCAATCGATCAATTTCGCTATGGCGGCTAATCAATCGCAGCAGGATCTGCCGGCAAACGTTTAAACCGACGACGACCAGGAGGATGATTTCGTTTTGGCACGAGCTCGACAGAGCGAAGGAATTCGATTATCCTGTTATTGATATCGATACCTTCATAAGGCAGAACTGCGCGGCGTAACTCGATTTCTGCTCGACTAGCAGAAAAACACCCTATCGTGTAACGCGGTCTCGAGACTTTTTTTCCCGTGCGGCACTCGGTCGGTAGAAAATACGGCGGAAAATAGCTCCGAGATCCGATGGAAAGTCGATCGCGTGATTTAATCAACGTTCCGATTGCCGAATGAAATTTTCAGCGATCCTTTCTTTCTCTCCTCGCCCCTCTTTCTCTTCTCGTCTCTCCGCAACGTTTTCGTCCGACCCCGACCGATTCCAGCTGACTTTGAATTCTCTGATAAACCGGAAGAAGGGGTCTGAAAACCGGCAGGAGGACTGCGCGGCCGCGAGTAATTAAAGCACCGATCGTTCGCTCCATTATCGCGATTTTATAATTACCGTTGAGCCACGGGCCGGTCGTTTCACGTTGGCAAGAGGCACGTATAGGTGGCCGACCGCATCGCTCGCATCGCCATCGACCACCGCGAGCCGCTGGTTAATCCGTCGATAATCGGACAAGCGTGACAAACCAATGCCGAGGCAGAATCGGCTTCTGTCCATGCGACAGAGAACGAGGACAGCGATACGATCGCAACGAAGAAACCGCAGCACGAGTGTCAGGAAAAACGACCAGATTTTGTGCCGAGTCAGGGTCCGTTGCGACAGGAAAAAAGATGAAATTAACGATACGAGTGGTCGATCGAGAGATCGCTGCTAATTAAATATCTAAAAGAGTCGGCTTCTCGTATTTCGTTTCGAAAATGGCGTAACTGGCGCTAGAGTCGACAGCCTGTGAACGCCGATATCAACCATTTGCGCTCGAGAGGCGACCAGTCCCCGTTTACGCCAGACTTCCACCTGCCCGAATTACGAGAGCGCGGTATTGCTTCGTAAATAGATTCCTCGAATCTTTACATCGTTCGTGTAAAGAAATTGAAATGTAACAAGACTTTATTATATATTATGTAAGTTGCACAGCGTGGGTTACAACGTTTGGATTGCCCTAGCAACTCAACACGCGGATTCCGCTTTTCATTTACAACAGATGCTATTTTGTCTCTCCGAGAGCTCGGACCGTCTTGCGGTGCCTACACACACTTTAAGGGAGGGGACACATACATGTGCCACTCGCCACTCGCTCCCTCACTCTCCACTCACACTCACATGTACATTATAAATGTACAGCCTTTTTAACAGTTCGTTACGAAGTACGAAGCGTTACGCTTTAAGATATACCGTTATAAATTACATCGATCGTTACATGCATTTCCGTTACCTGCGAGACACTCGTCGCATACGCGCACGACCATTTCCAGTTGCTGCTTCGTCCGATTCGAAAGGTCGTCGAGCGCAAGTCGAGTCAAAGCCGGTTAAGACTGGAGAGAATTCGACTTTGATAGTTGCGAATAAAAGTCGATAAGAGTGGGAAGACAAATTTATCGTGGCAGCTACTAAATTTCCCTTTGATTAAGCCGATGGAAGAGAGACGAGGTCAGAGACGAAGAAAACAGCTGACGGATGTCGTACAGGAAATAGTTAGACTTTGACGTTCGTAACGAAATCTAGTCGGACGAATGGGATCGGTTGCTGCAACTTTTAACGAGAACGTTATTATTTGGAGAGTAGTCTCGGATGTTCTCGCAATTGGTTCGATCGAGGGCGCAGAGTGTACTCCGAGCTCGTTGTAATTACGACGTACGACTAATTCGACGAGAACTTGTTGTTAATTTCTAGGGTTTGGTATCGATCCAGCGAGAATCAAAGACATCGACGACGAGGAATCGAAAGTCCGACGCGTTTAATCGCGAGTAATCGACGAGCAAAGTTACTTCGAGCGATGGTTTATTAATTCGAAAATAGATCGCACGAAATTTTCCGCGAATCGCGTTCGTCGGCGGATTATCCCGGATTCGGTCGGATTTGAAACTCGATTCCGGGCGTTCGTCGATATTAGGAGGATTGGCTTTGCAAGTTCTTCGTTTACGGTTTGACGAACTCGTCTCGTCGATCTGCTCGCTGATTAGACTCGAATTTTACAACAATAATTTCTTCGCTCGCCAATTCGTTACGATGGGACAGCGACGAACAAATTTTGTCCATGTTTCGTAGAAGCCATCCGCGAGGCTACGATTCGCGCTATCTCTATCGCGAAAAGACGCAAACGAAACGCAAATAGCATTTCGAAATGAAATAATTTCTGTTTTTTCGAACAGAGAGCGGCCGATCGGATTAATCGATACCGTGGAAAAGCGAAACAGCGACTCGGGAAAGAATAGAACAGTGTTTGTCGGCCGGACTGTAGTTCGTTGCAAAACGAAGCAAACTTTTAACAGTTTGTTCCGGCGTTGCGAGCGGTACAGCTGCGGCTGAACGATAAAAAGCTGCTGTGGATACGCGTCGGCTCGCTATTCCGGGGCTGCGAAGCCTCGACTCCGCGAGATACATACGTTCCGCTCTTTACGAACCGTAGTATCCAACGAAATAGAACAACATTCTGCCGATTCCACAAATTTTTTCACCGTTAGAGTTACGCCAATTGTCCGGCTCGTATTTCACAAGCTCGCGAGAATGTGAAAATCCACAAGGGCAGAACGTTATCGATACGTTTCCGTGGTTTGTAAATACGATAAACTGGATATCGCGCGAGACTATGCCGCGACGATCGCGTACCGTTTTTCGGAGAATGAAAATTTAGGGAACACAGAGACGAAAGGAACGTGGTCAAAGTCTGACTCGAAACAGGCCGATTCCACTGTAATTTTAAAGCGAAAGGAGTTTGGTCGCCGCGGTACGGTGAAGTAGTAGAGGAGCGCGCGTGGTCAGACGCGGCGGTAGACTGCCAGAACCAGCGTTCTATTCTTGGCAATTTTGAATATCGTTAATCGCGAAACTTGCATTCGTTTCGTTTCTTAACGTCGACGGAGTACCCCGAGCGTTTGTAAATTTCGTAGTCAAAGTTGTATAACAGGACGGTGTTCGGGTAAACGAAAGCTCTTCAGCGACGAGACGTTAGGTTAAAACGTCGGGAAACGACAGATATAATAAGTCAAATTACGACACTCTGAGACACGACGAGATTACTCCTGGCCCTTGGTAATAAAACCACAAACTCTTTCGTGCTCGAGCTTTAACGAGAGAACGAGGACGTGTCGTGAAAGCGCGTCTTTGCGAATATTGCGACGAATCTCGAATTTTCAAGGCACACGAACCCTTTGATCCCGTCGAAAACGACTTCTGCGCGCTTATGAAATATTTATCGTCGTTTATTAATCACAAGTATCCCTTTGTGTTCGATATCTTTCTTTCCTAACCTCCTTCGTCTAGCTTTGCCTCTCTGTCGAATCTTTCGCTTTGTACGATACATAGGCTCGCGAAAGAACGTCGACGTGCGTCACAGAAATTTTTTATCCACGTACCACGTACGTCGTAAGACATTGAAAAGATCGAGACTAAACGAAATACACGCCATGGATTATCCATCGTTCGAATAACCGTAACCTTCCACCTACGCTTTCACATTTGCTTCGAACTTCGCCGACGTAATAAAAATCTCCAAATGTTTCGTATAAAACACGCGACGTATTCGTCAAAGGTTTCTACGAGCAAGTTGCGATACTTTAGTCGAGGTGGTGAATATTCGTACGGAGAGATTGCATTGGTCGTTTCGGAACTCTTTTCAACGAACGTTCTAAAAAAAAAAAAAAAAAAAAGCAGAAGAAATACTTTCGCCAGGATATTTCGCGTTTGTCTACGGCGGTAGAAAGCAGCGGTGAAATGCATTTTCTACGCCCGCCTCTCCACCTGGCGACGAAAGAAAGTCGAGGTGCACTGGCTTTGCCACCGGTTGGAAAGCGTCGGGGGTGCATGAAAAAGCGGCCGCGGCAAATAAATCTTTGACCGGGTTTCGCGGGGGAGAAGCCCATAACGTGTCACCAGTTATAAATTCTTACGTTTCCGCGGTAGTTTGAAATAGCGGCGGTGAACGGAAGGGAGTTGGCGGTCCTCTGTCACTGCACCCTCTTTCGGCTTCTTGCGTACTCGTTTTCCACACCTTCGAGCACCGCCTCCGTGGGAATTGAGATTTCATCTTTCTTTACACCGCAGCCGAACCGACTTTCTTCCCGCGAATTTTTTCCACGTCTCCGTCTTCTCGCCAGTCGATCGCTCGAAAGATCAACCTTTCTCTCCACGGAAGACAATAGAAACTATCCTCGTTTCCGTTGGCTTTAGTCGATTATTATCGACTAACAAACGCACGATCTTCACCGGCGCGAGTCTAGGATTTTTCATAGACGTTCGATATTCGATCGTTATCGTGAAATATTTAAGCGAGACGATTGCGCGAAAGAAAATCAAAGTAAAGTAGCAGTAGCCGTTGCGATATTTGGTCGCGATAAATCGACGTTCGGGCTCTATATTCTTAAAGCGCGTAAAAATCCGCAGTTTATCGATTTCCGGCGTCATTACGAAGACGATGCATTTTATATTTCCTTCGTGCAGGATATTTCTATCACGATCAGCAGTTTCATCCGTCTTCTTTGAAAAATCGCTCCGCAGCTATGAGAAATCTTAATTCTTCTCGGATAGATCCGGCATCTCGTGGAACTTTCCAGTTAGTTCTCGAAATGACGAGCGATCTTTTGATCGCGCTTAGATCTCCTTTCAACGAGCTTGCCGAGCAACGCCCAAGTTTCTTCGCTTTTCGCCCGACTGCTTTTTTCACCTACTAGATAGAACGTGTTCGATTACGAGATGGAACACGACTCGATTCTCTCTCCGCGGAGGAAATTCGTATTTCGACGAGATATTCGCTGCGAGTCTGTTCGATGCGAGATTTCAGCGACGCGACGACTCATTATTCACGGATACGTCGCTCAAGCTCCTCGAGAATATAGCGTACGCGTTCTTAGCCGCCTTTTATTATATTCATCATCGATGGAATTCTTCGGAAATTGGCCTGGAAAATAAGATTCTGCCCGAGGATGGGCGGTGTTCGGATATTTTCACGCGAGGCACACGCTTTTCCTGCCATTCAGCCGGCGAAATCTAATATACCTGCTTATTTACGTACCTGTGCGAGAAGGCGAAATAATAACGAGCCCTTTCACGCCCCTCGAAAAGGGCCGAAGTCGAGACTCTTTCGACGCGAGAGCTTCGCTGTTTACTTGAAAATTGCGTGCTCGGAATACCTACTATGCTTCATATCCTCTGCTCTTTCACATGCACGCACACGTGTGTACAGGTCGTTGCACGTGACCAAATCAGTCCGCGCTATCGGGTAGACGAAAAAGGTAACGTTGGATTTTTAGTTACGAAACGACGTAACCTTCTCTTTCAAATATAAAAATCTGCCCGCTGGTGTGTTATTTAAAGTTTCGTTCGGAATATCCGCCCACGTGGATCCTATTTATATTTATATTTAAGTTCGACGATATTTTTTACAAGTCGCTTCCGTCGATCCGTCAACTTTTCTCGCTAAAATTCCCGAAACGCGGGTTCGGATACGTGTCCGATGCTGGCCATCGTAACGATTCTATTTTGAAATCTCGGAAGCGCTTTCTCGCAGCGACGGTCGTACGAACGGCAGCGTTGCATCGTCGAAAAATTGTCTTCTTCTCGTCTCGTATTTATTTCAGTCATGACGGGCGATAATTCGTCGCGTAACGACGGTTTTTTAACGGTTAATTAACGGTTTCTTTTCGAAAAAAAAAAAAAAAAATAAAAAGTATATCGAAGAAATAACGCGGGAAATGTGTTCGAGCCTGTAATCGAAGGGCGCTGGTAGAAAACACTGTAAGTGGCAAAATTTCTATTTTTTATCGGCACGCCTTGTATCAGTGGGAATACCGTAGCATAAAATGTAAGTGCAACTTGCCTTTCTCCGCGATTACTAATAGCAGGAGAAAATATAAATGTCAATGAACGTAGGTTAATTATTTTCCGGCTAAACGAGTGGAACACGTTGCGTTCCCTTCGCAACCGAGAGGCGGCACATACGGAATTTTCTACGCGTAACCTCTCATTTTCGTCGATTCGAATCGCAACGACGAGCAAGTTTCCTCTCCCATCTGGAAAACTTGTGCCACGCCGCTTTTCTCTCTACAAACACTCCGCGATCATTCGCAGCGCTGTACATTACATCGAAAAACCGTTTAATTTCACCGAACGAAATTTTCTTCCGTCTTCCGCCTCCTCTCGTAGCTCTACGCGCGTGCACGCGCTCTCTCCTCGCTGGAATCGAATCCCCGCGGGGTTTCCAGTTTCTTTGACCAGAACAAAAGGTCTCGTCCGGTGTTACGCGGCCGAGGGAAAAATATCGTTCGGACGCTTTTTTTATTTTCTGGCTGCGCGCATCCTTTTAGTCGAATCGATCGGAAACTGGTCGATCGAAAGCAGACACGACGGTCCGGGCGTTCCTTCTTAGCCGGATAGGATCGTTCGGGGCAGATCGTGCGAGGAAAATAGCGAGCGAAAAGTTGGCAAGACGCCGAAATGGAAGGGCGAGTCGGGATCGAGGACGTCGAAGGATCCTCGTGGACGGATATGGATTGATAGTCGGAAGATGAGAAGCATCGATACGCTTATCTTTGTGGGACAGACTTCGCGACCGCGATACGCGTCGAATAAACAGCCTCGACGATAAACAGCCGCGTCGAGATTCCAGGGGGCGAGCCGAGTCGCTGGCCTCTCGCGTTCGTCTTGGAAACAATGTCTCTTATCTCGACACCGTCGCGTTTACACCGCGATACCACAGTCGAATCGGTCACAGGGGTCGCAAACGATCATGCCAATTGCCTGGGGCTTAATCCGAGTAATCCACCCTCGTATACATTTCGCCCGTCTCTCTCCGTAACTCTTCTTCGATCGAAATCGGTCGACGAAGACTGTCGCTGGTTGGTCGCGATCGATCCGTTGACGCTGCTTACGAATACAAAATTACGGATGACGAAGTTGCGAACGTTGTACGACGTCGTAGGTGGTACAGGAAGGTGTCGGTCGTTGGACGCGAGCGAGAAAATTCTCGATTACTCGGAACGCGTTGTTTCGTTGCGAAAGCACAGGTAGACGAAAGTTTGTCCCGGGCATTCGCAATTAACAGGTATTCACGGGACAAGGGAGGTTAGCGAAGAGAGTCGATTGGAATTAATTCGCAGCCTGATCTCGTCCCTCGAATGCTCCGTGCTGAGGAGACAAATTACTCCGTAGCAGGAGGGCGTAATCGAGAACAGCCGAGATAATCGACCGGCTATGAATAGTTGGTAATTACGTAAAGTACGCGCGAACATCGAAATATGCCGCTGTATGCGTTCGTGTCACGGTTAACCAAGCCCTATTGCTTTCAGCCAACTTGGGATAATCCGGTCGGCGCCGCTTTGCCAACTAACTCTCTCCCTTTATCTTCCACCGGTGATACTAACTCACTGGTTACGAACGCTAACGAGCCTCGCGAGGTACCAGCCAGTCCTCCGGGGAACAATTATAATCGGGCACGATCGACATGGTCGACGCGTTATCCAACGCTCTCTTAATTTAAATTCTTCGATTTTGAATCCCCTGCGTTGCAACACTCGCGGTCCGAGCTACGTGCAACGTCTCTCGTAACGATTGGTTTTTTTATCCAACGGGTGGAAAGAATCGAAAGCTTCGTCTTAGCGAGTTTCTAAAATTTCGTGGCTGTTCTTGTACCGCGACGCATCGTAAACGCAAGCGGAATAAGCGCGACGAACGTAGAAACAAGACTCGTACAAACATAGAATTTTAAAGTAAATCGAACTTGGCGCAAGGAGACTTGTCCTATTTACGCGCCCGCCGTTGTATACGCGGGGAAAAAATTACAAGGCAGGGGATTAATTTCGTTAGACCTCCCTTTGCTCGGCGAACAAACGCAAAGTTCTGTGCAAACGCGTCGGCAAATTATTATTTACTTTTGACGATTGTACGGAGCGGCGAATTAAATAGTCGCGGAGAGCAGGAGGCTGTGCAACGAACGAGACCGTACGAATAATAAATAGAGAATGGAAGAGAAAACAGCGCGGAGAGCTGGCAATCCCCTAATACTAATGTGCCGTAACTGCGTTTTCGATGTTCTCCAGTTCTCGCGAACGCCGCTTTAATATTCCGTCCGAGGCATTAAACGGCACGAGAGAAAACAAACGCGCGACCAACTATGGCCACTTTGTTAGGCTAATATCGTCGCATTACACCGAGCCAACTTAATTGGCATAAATGATAACGGAGGTTTTCTCGGCCGAATCCACGGTCCCTGAGCGTATCGCGCGGCTGATTCCCAACCACGACGCCCTCTATTTATGCCGCGAGCTCTTACGATATTAATATTCAGAACGTCGTACACACGCGTTCCAGGAACTGGGTCACGGAGAACGAATCCGCGCGAACATTAGGCAAAATCTCCAATTATCCTTTCTACGACCGGTGTTTTAAACAGCTGAATTCAAAGTTGCGTGGCACGTGATATTTATCGAAACGAGCAGAGACACAGCTTTGACGAGATTATTTCTACAAAGTTTCCGAGGGGAGCACGAGTTCACCGATTCTTTTCGCCGCTCGTCGTCGTTCCCCGTGTTTTCGGTGTTCGCGTTTAGACGACTACGTTCAAACGAGAGAAATTGAAACATCCACGAAACGCGTATATCTCGTTGCGTTGAAACGACCAATATCTTTCTCGCCGTTTTATTCGGTTATTCTAGCGAAAGAGTCGACGACTATCGCGACCTTCCAAAGTACGATTCCGACAAATTTATAGTAGGTCCTATATATATATATATACACACACACATATACGACGTGTTTACGCTTCCAACCAGACGCGTGAAAATATCAAGCAAGCGCGCGATGCGTTTCGTTAAGGCCGTACGCTCTTTCAATTTCGTTGGGAAATAATTTAGCGAGCTGTTTCGCCCATCTTCTTCGCATTTCGATCAGCAGACGACGATACGGATTTATATAACGACTCGTAATCGTCGCAGAGTATCCGGCCGACCAATCGAACCGGCACAGAGCGGCACGTTTTCCATCCTGTCCGAGGACATAAACATTATCGATTCTAGGAATCGGTACGCGGCAATGGAGGTCGTCGCGATACGAGGCGAACATTACGCTGCGCGTTCCAATTTCGAGCTTAATGGAGTACCTAAGATGCTCGGTCGGTAATGGAACCGTTCCTCCGGTCGTTCTATTTCTTTTTTTCTCTCGCTTCCTCTCCTTCTCTTTTCACTGTCGTCGTAACACAGGCTACGCGTCGTCGTTGCCCATTAACCGTAATGGTGGCCGCGAATTACAGGCAAAAGAGAGCGGTGAATTAACGTTGCACGGTTCGGTGATCGCGTACAGGCTCGATAAACGCGCGAAATGATTCTCTGCCTGGTAGAGTGCGAGAAACAGCGCGGCCAAGCTTAATCAGCTGTAAATTGCGCCGTGGCGCCGCCGACTGGTGACATCGTTGGCCGACTAGCCGCGGTTCGCTGTGAAAAAGTGCCCGATCGCACGTCGAACCGGTTTTATGAAAAATGATACGACCAGCGTCCACGTCCGTTGAATTCACGCTGGTTGGTTAGAACGCGCGTAACGAACGAAAAACAGGTCCAGATAGATCGCGTTAGCTAGCTGGCAGGCTGAGTCGCGCTTTAACGGACTATTTTATCGTTAACGGAACAGAGTATCTTTCCTAACGAGCACAGGTGTATCGTATAACCCAGGTAGGCTACCCTCGATACAGGCAGACTCGCGGCAGTCGAGCGTTATCTAGGGGCTGCGAATGTTTATGCCTTTATGGGAAATTTAAACGCGCGAAATCACGCGGAACACGCGTCACAGTATGCAAAAGTATGCAAAATATTCCGGATAAAGCAGTCGTTACGTAGGAATTTTATTCGCGTTATCTGTGGAACGAAAGAGGCGGGCGGACAAGGCGATTAAACCAGCTTGGTTTCGACATTCGAATAAAATTATAATCAAGTATATACATATATATATATGTGTGTGTATGAAAGTACTTAACTACGTAACGCGACGAAACACGAGTCAAAAGTTACCGATCTAATTTCGCAGGTTCGAGATCGAAACCGTTCCGACGCTCGCGACTCGAAACGCGTGAATTCCTAAAACTCACAAAATTCCTAAAAATTCCTCGATTCGTCCAAGAGAAGATCGCGCCAAGAAGACGGAAGACGGAGGTTTCGATTTCGCCCGCGAACATCTTTTATACGAACCTGTTACTTTCTGCGCATATTTCGAGAAGCCGGACAAACTGTTGGAGCAGATGCTGGTCGAAACAGCCGACGAGGCATCTTCGCGACGAGGAAACAAGTTAGCTTGGATTACGCGAGGGTGGCAGGTAGGGGGAACGGGATGAAAGGGAGTGGAAAAATAGCGAGGAATAGCGACGGGTCTATGGGATTAGCGAGGAAAGTTTGATAATTATACGGTAAGCGGGCCAGGCTTTCCTCCTCGGTAAGAAGAATCGCATGAACGGATGGGACAGGGGACAGGACTGTCGCGATGGTGAAAGCGACTTGTCACTGGCTGAGACGAAGATCCTACGAGGTAGGGATGCGAATGGGCGAGGAGCAGTCACGACGAAAAAGCAAGTTAGAGAGAGAGGAGGACAGGAAGTCGGGAAGACATAATTAGCAAGTTTAACACGAGTCGCTGTCTCTCGAATCTCGTTACCGCCGCTGTCGCTTTTCGTTCGAACATCGTGGCGGAAGAGAATCGAGTCCTCCTCGACACCAAGTCGCCAAGAGGAAAAAGAAGTTTCCTCTTCCGGATGGCTGAAATTCGCGCAAGTAGCAGCTGGCTAGTAAGTACGAAGTTGCCGAGGATTTCCACGAGACCGTAGGAAATAAATATCGACGAGGCTTCGGAGTTCCAGCCTCTTTTGCTGGATCAACGTCGGACAATGACGATGTCCAGATTTTGGCGAGTTAGGAATTTCGCTGACGGAGAAGTATGCGGATGTATACGCGGAAAGGTCCCGGACGATGAATCGGTGGACGCAACAACGGCTTAAGTGAGATAGATGGTGGTGCAGCAGATACGAACCACGGACCACGTTTTTATATCAATAAGTTTTTACTCGTTTTCGAAGGCGTTAATTTCGGTATTAATTAACAAAGTAACAAACGAGATACGCAGTGGCTCGTGGAAGTATTTGAACGCTCGCACATCTCCAGAGTGTCGTTTATCCGGATGGACACTGCGTGGGAGTTTAAACGAACGATGCCTTAAAGACGTGGCGCTCTACTTATCGTTTCTTCGATAGATAACGCGATAAACGAGAGAAGCAGTACCGGCTTTCGTTCGCGCAACGCGCGATTATTGAGTTCCCAACCATCGAGGTCACAAAATCCATTGAAATTTTGCACAGAATGGCTGTTTGGGTTTAGGTTGAGTAGCCGATGAAAAATTATCAGGAGTGCAAGCGTTTGCGCGGTATAAATCATTTTCTAGTGGACGTCGATGGACGTTCAAAACACATTGCATCCGCGACGCCCCAAGATAAGTGTAACGTCAGCAAACGTGGAAGCTGTCCGGGAACTGATCGAGCACGATCGACGCGTAACAAACGACGAAATTTCCTCGAAAGTCAACGTTAGTTATAGAAGCGCGGTTTCCATCGTTCGCAAGCAGTTAAAGTTCCGCAAAATCACGGCCACTTAAAGAAGCATTAGGAGCGCAATGTTCCAACAGCAACGAAGAAGTAGAGCAATTCGTGCGCAATTAGCTTCTGACTCAGCCGTTTACTTCCTACGAAATTGGTATGAAAAAATTACGAACCCGGTGGCAAAAGTATACGGAGAAGAACGAAACGCGTATAGAAAAGTAGCTCGATCGTTCTTTTTAAAACATTCTACCGAAGTAAAAGGTTCCAAACAAAATCCGATTTGTATCTAATTGACCATTGTAGAAATGTTTTATACGAAACAGCTGGAAACTCGATTTCTATCTATCGGTAAAGTTTCGAGCGAATACGAAAACGTATACGCAAGTTACGTCGTATTTATCGCGAGCATACGCTTGGCAGAGATGGTCGAAATATTTCGACTAGTCGTTCTATTAAAATAGATCGTAATATATATAGCTGGCGATACGTTATTCTAGAGTTAAATGGCACCACATATTGCTTCCTGTCGAACACGAAAATCGACCGTCGACGATTGCGAAGTAACCGATCGAATACGAGAATGATCGCATTCGCGAAAGAAAGCTGCGAGTTACCTTGGTGAAGGTGAGGGTGGCTATCGGTGGCAGACGAGGTAGATTCGGATAATAAAAGCTTCCCGCGGGATGTGCCGGGTACCGTGACGTGATCCTATAGGCGATTCCTTGGGGCTGCGTCGGCCAGTTGGCAGCCGTGAATGTAAACCCGTTATCGGTTCCACCGTCCAGCGGATCCAGCTGAAAAAAGGGAGACGAACATAGACGATGAGTCGGCCTTTCAATGGGCCTCCGCTGGATTTTAATGAGATGGCACGGAGCAGCCGTATGCTTCGGATCGGTCGAAATTCCACGCTGTTGAAATAGAACGCGACCTATATATTTTTCTTTCCCGATCGTCGAGCCTCGAACATGCCCGCGATCTTTTTCTTTTTTTTTTTCCTTTTTTTCTCTATCTCTGGAAACCTTTTGGCAGCCAAACTACCAGCCGCTTTAACGAAGGAAAGATCGCTAATACGGCGCACCGTGTATCCGAATGGTAAAAAAAAAAGTCGTTTTCTATAGCTGGACCAGCTTTTGTTCGATAGACCGATGCTTCGACGAGGATGAATGCAAAATCTCCCCGGGGGCTTTGATCTAATTTTCCATATGTTGCGCGCGGCCTAATTCCAGCCATCGTTATTAAAGCGCGTCCGATTGAAATTGTTGGCTGGCCGTTGCGGAGAAAGCAACCCGATATATTTCTACTGCGCGTATCGAAATCAATGATCCCTGTCGACGATGATTACCTCGACGGTTACTGTGTCGACCCAATTACCCTCGACGCACAATTGGAAGGAATCGACCCCAACGAACCAGTCGGGGCTGGGGTTTATACGAGCCATGATGCTTATTAGAGTGTGATTTCCATCCAAAAACGCTCTCGCGATGCTTGTTCCCTCTCCTTGCGGCACTGGAGGGCCGGTGAACGAGTGAAGACTGCTTGGCGAGTCTCCATCCGCGTCCATTCCATCCGTTCTTCCCGTTTCCACGTACAATCTTATCCCGCTAGAGAGCCTCTCTCCTAATCTGTACAGCGTATAGGTGGAGTCGTGTGTTCGACCTGTGACAGAAAACAAGAGAAATATATTTATTATATATAATATATAATATATAAAATATATTTATATATATATATAAATATACGAATATGTTATCGGATCGCAGCCATCGCGTGTTTGCTCGAGCGTCGTTGTAGAGTCGTGGTTGGGTTCTTTGATCAACGTGGAGTTAATTAATGAACGAAATAACGGATTCACTAACTAGTTAATTCACAGGGAA
Source organism: Bombus waltoni (assembly GCA_014737395.1). Lineage (NCBI taxonomy): Eukaryota > Metazoa > Arthropoda > Insecta > Hymenoptera > Apidae > Bombus > Bombus waltoni. Next base: position 896,088 of record JACXII010000067.1, on the reverse strand, counting down.
CGGCAATTAAACGCGTCGTCCCGGTTTTCCTTTTTTCCTTTCTACGAAACACATTGGCGAGTCCGTGGCGAGCGTGCAGCATCCGACTAAACGGTTATAGGGATCGTTAATAGCAGCCCTTCCGACGAGATGGTCAAATTTACGCGAGACAGCGAATTTATGGTCAGTGAACGCGTCCGTCGACAAAGCCACTGATTCGCGTTTGAGTCTGACGTATCCGAAATTCCCGCTGCTAGTTTCAAAGCCGATATACAAGCGGCGCGAAACGTTGGTATTTTTATTTCACGGCGGAAGAAAAAAATAGCGAAATCAAAAAGCGAATCGGGCAATCGAGATTTTTCGGACCCAGCGCCGCCACGAGTTTCTCATTGATCGACGTCGATGAAAATTTCCCGACGTGAATTCGTACTCGACGCGTGGACGAAATAAGATAAGAACATATCGTAAGGCATAATAAAATATAAAAGCCGTGCTCGGCATGCCGGGCACGTAGCTTCTTTGCGGAACTCGTGCGCGAAAACAGGAAGGCGTTTCTCATCTCAGGTTGAGCCGAGGCGTCGACTATAAGTTCTCGTTTTATCAGGAATTCGACAACACGGGTAGGAGCGATAAGATTCTTAGAATACGGAAGATGATTTGGACCAGCGTTCGTGTTTTTTTTTCCTTTTTTTCTTTTTTTGCAAAAAGACTAATATATCCCAGAGGATTCGAATACTTTTCACAGATGAGAATGCCACTATTCGAAATGTTTCAGCGAATACCTTGCAACAACAATGCAAACTCTTTGATTCGTTTTAAGGATTTTACATTCCTATCGAAGGTTTTCCATTTTTGTCGAGATTTTTGGATTACCCTTGATCGAACATACAGGGTCCGATCGAACAACGCCTAAAAAAAATATACGACAAGATTTTATTCCGTCCTCTTCACTCGCCTCTCTCAGTTTGCGAGAAAATTGCAAGAGAGTTGGAGTTTGCAAATTTATCAAATATACTCGTATGTGGCGAATTCCGGACTGGAGAGTCATTCTACGCGCGAAAATAATTCCGAAACGTAGAATAAAATTTATCGCGTGTACCAGCAGGCCGCTTCTTCACTAAACACGTTCGAACTGTTTTCTCGATCAAAACGAAGCCCAAATAAAGGAAAATTTCATTCTACGTTTTCGACCTATTTCCCTCCTATCGATTGCGTAGCGCTAAATTTTCAAACTGGATTTTCTCGGAAACTAAGATCTTATAAAATCCCTAAACTAAATCCGAAAACTAAAGGTTCGCGCCAAGCTCTTAAAACTTGGTATTTCCTTTACAAGAATTTTCCTAATATAGGAAACGTTTCGTTAAGCTATAAATCCACGACGATTCTATTTCGCGATCTCTATTTTTCAAAGGTCGCTAAAGCACTTCCACGTCCGCGAAGTTACAGAGCGTTCGTTGACCAATATTCAAGACGTCGTTCCCAACAAATGCTCCACGTAACGTAGTGGAAATAAAGCGCGGAAGAATGTCGTTTGTCTCCGAGTAGAAAGCTGTTTGCACGTCTGCTGATACGTCACGGTGATAGATCAAGTTTCGTGACAATCGTCGGTCTGAGTCGCGCGACTTTAACGACCATCGAGAGATATTTTTAAGACGATATACTTCGTTGATCCTGTCGCGTGTAACAAACTTTAAATCCCACGTCGGAAGTACACCCTTCGATGGTTAAGTAGGGACGGAGGGATTGAACTTGGAATGCTCCTAGCTGGAAGTTGAACGTGGAAGGATTAACGTCATCGTTCTATTCAACTTGCTCATTTCCAAGTACCCGGAGCTTTAATTGAGATCGAGTTTGAGAACAACGAAACACCGCGTTGTTCTGCCAATGGTATCGTTAAAACTCATTCCCGGGAAAGGCAGATTGCTGTTTAATGGAATATAATTTTTCAGCTCGAAGAACTTTCGATTACGAGCGTTCGTAAATTCAATCCCTTCGTCTGGCAAACTTTGCGGCGTCGACGATTTCCAGTCGCAAAGAGGATTAAACGAAATCTTCGTGTAAGGAGCCCATAATTAGATAAAAAGGTAATTAGGTAATTAGATGAAAAGAGAAACAGACGGAACGATAAGATGCCCGGTGACAGAGATTTCAGAGAATCGTTATTAGGCGCTTGGAGAAAGCGAAAGGGTTCAATGTTACAACTTGCTCGTTGGAATTGGCGTGTCAGCGAATACGTGAAAATATCAATTAAGAAACACCGCAACAAGCCATAAACACGTACCGATCCGGACGAGTGTTCTTACGATTTTTTCGACAGGCTGCACGATTTTCGTTAAAATGGGAGACGAACGGACTACGCCACGAGCGGATACAAATTTATCGTATCATTTACAGACGGATAATTCGATCGTTGAAAAGGCCGGTTCATCCATCTCTGAATCGTTTTACAAGCTTTTATACGCTTGATGCGAAAAGCATCGTCCTGTACAACAGTTACCAGCCAAAAATTCTCTTCTCGTACACGAGCGAATTACGCGTTGCAGTTTGAGAAACGCTGCCGCGAACCTATTAAAGCTCGTAGACACACGTATAATCGACGACATAAACGTTATTCAAATGGCCGGCGTGTAGACTGTCGAGCATTGCGATTCAGGATCACAGACCGCCATTAAAATTCATGAGGACCGTCCGTGTAATTTCGTTTTTACGTGGCCGTACGCATTAATACGACCGGGAATCCGGCCGATTCTTCGATTCGAACGATTTTCCAGATGGACGAACGATAGTCTTTTCCGGCGTGGAAGAAGAATCACGCCGCGACGATCACGCGCACGACGCCGGGAAAAAGTCGGCGTTTTCAGCATGCGTTTTCAATTCGTCAAGCTATCCGACGAAACGGCACTGTGCTTGCGGTTTCTCCGTCAGGTTGGTTAAAATTTGCTTTCCAAAGGGCGCTCTGACCCCCCTCCCTTCTACCATCTGTCGCACACGCTGCCACCCTCGAATTCTATCGAGTCGCAGAACGACCTTAATTAGTTGCAAAATTAGCGAAAACCACGGGAGGAATGGCCCGTGCGCGCGGAAGTTGTCGTCACGCGGAGTGGTATCGAAAGGGGAATTCGGATCTTGGTTTGCAGAACTTTGGCACGGCGTTCGCGTCAATTGGATCAAAGTTATTTAACTTTTGAATTTTCGATAATCGCCAACGCTAGTATTTTCCGCGCGATAGCGTTGCAACTTTGTCGAGGATCGCGTGGGATTCGAGTCGAGGAATCGATCGATGCCACCGCCGTGGTGGCAAAAGATAAAAATAATCGATCTGGAAGCAGTCAACGAGAAACGACGAGCTTCTCGATAGAAAATCGGCAAAGGAAAATGAGGATTAGTCGGAGGATACTTTGACTCGCATCGGTGGACGCGAACACTTGCTCGAATATTCATCGTCTCGGTTGTTTATCGTCGCGATAACGTACGCGCGATGGACGAATGGATGGCGAGGCTGGACCGCGAAGCGAGCGTTCGCCAGAAAAGCGAATCGCGGCAGGATGTATATTTTTTGTTTTAACCGCGAGATGTTCGTTAGTGACGTATCCCGCTTCCGCGCGTATCACTGAATTTTATAACGTTACTAGAAAAAACAGATAGCACGTTTATTCCACGCTTCATAAATTTCAGATTATTTCCCGTTTCCCCGTTCCCGCGCCTCTTCATTGTTTGCGGTCCCGATGAAAACGATTACGCAGTTTGTTTTATTCCGTGCTGCTTTTTATGCTCCAGCCTGGAGAGTTTATTTTGTCGGGAAAAATAAAAATAAAAAAAATATCGTTTATCCTGGGAAGCGAGCCACTCGTGCCAACGTGTCGCTCGAATTGTTTCGTTCATTAGATTAATTAATAACGTCGTTTGGCCATTATTCCCCTCTACCGACCATTTTTCCTCTATTGTGTCTCTTTTCCTCCCCGCTTTTACTCCGCCCCTTGGGCGAATATAATTTTCCCGTAAACGAACACCGTCACTTTCTTTCTTTCTCCCATATTCTCGATAATAAACAACTTCCATTCTTTAATCGAAGCTTCGAAACGAACAATCCTATCGACAACGTAATTAACTCGGCAGCGGGTGTTCGCTTCTATCCGTTGAATTTTACTTATCGTTACGAGTCTGCCGTCAGTTCAACGAAACTCTGCACTCCGGCACAAACACTTTCTCGCTCACCAATCGCTCGTTACTGGACCGTGGACTTTTACGCAAATTCGCGCTTCTCAGAGAACGATTAATAGCGTGGAACTTTGTTTGGACGATCGTTTAGTTTGCCAAATATCTTGGATGCTTCGTACGCCCTTTCTTCTATCGCGTGCTTTTAAATCTCCTACAGGTGGATAGAAATCCGGTCTATTCGTTATCCGTACAAATCTTCGTTCTCGCGATTCAACTTTCAGCGCCGAAAATTTCCTCTTGCTCGCGGAGGCGACTGGCGGTGGAACACGCGCGTTATTCGGCGATTGCTACGGCTGGGAGAGGCTCGTGGCTCCCTAAAGAAGTAAGAAATTTGATTAAGCTGCCTACGGCGTTCGAATTGAAAGGAGCCGCGACGTACGCTCGATCCAGGCTTTCCCCCACGCTGCCAGGCTTTCCGCTCTAAATCCATCAGACCAGGCGAGTCAGCGTGCCAAGAACAAAGCTGCTTTCACCGTTGGCTCGCGGGAATTCCACTACCCTCGATCTGATCCGAACAATGCCAGTCGTTGACAATACCGGACCTTTTTAATTAGTAGCTGTGTCGGTGCACGCGCTCAGGCCCTTTCGTTTTCACCCAGCTGCCGATATCGAGAGCGTGGAACAACAGAGTCCGCTCTGACAAATCGTCCGTGGGACATTTTCCAGGCCAGAACCATTTGTCTTCGACCGAATCGGTCCCGCCATCGGCTCGTTCCACGATTATGCATTCCGGCTGCACGCGACAAAGAAATTTATATCTCACGGACGTGGAATTTCCCCGAGTCCCGATGTTGCACGCCAACCGTTATCATTCAATATGATCTTCCCGCGTTTTACACCTTCAACGTGCTTTTTGTTTCCTAACCTACGTATGTACCGGGTGTCACGACAGACCGACACCAAATTGATACGGCGTTTTTTCGAGGCCGAAGAAACGAAAAGGATCTAGTTTGTCGCGAGAGATGAAAGAATAATAATCGTTGCTCGAGTAACGTTGCGTGTTGAGTTATTCGTCTATCGAGAAGCTACGAAACCGAGAAACGAATCTTTTGTTACATTTTCTTTTTTTTTATTTTCTCTCAACTAGCGTACTTCCACAACATTCTTGGGCAAACTGGTACACCTTTGTCAACGTCTAAATTTCCGCACTGTTTTCTGCTCTCGGAAATTTGGAGCAACGTACCTACTGCAGCTTCTCCTACGTTATCGTCGATGTTGCATTGTATTCGTTTCAGCCCGATTACCTGGAAATTGGACTTGGTCGTGCCCTATATTCTAAAATCAATTTTTTTTTAATTTAATAGATTTCCTAGGAGAAATGAAAGCTCGATTCGAAGAAAGGAAGGCAGGCTATCCACGAGGGGTAAAATCTCCTTTATTTATACGCATGTCAGTCTCACCATCATAGACTTCTTACGAGAATGCATTCTTCCATTCCCTGTAACTCCGCGATAAATCATTTTCAAATAAGCGTTCGTACGAGCCTTTTTCGTTCCATTTAACCTCCAAACTACACCGCGATAATTTATCACTAACTTATTAAAGCAGCCCACATAGATTCTCGCTTTCGTATCATTCTCGGATCTACGAGTTTCCGTCGAAACGATGGAGTACACCCACGTATGGCATAAACGAGTTAAACGGCGAGTTTACGATCAGCTCGATTTTTCAATCGTCAAAAGACACGGGTTTTCCGGGAAAGTGGGGCGTAATAAACGATCGCGCCAAATCGGTCCAGACGAAGTTGCGGATAACTGGGACGCGTCCGGCCGCGAGTCGGCAAATTCTCTCGAGCTTTTACGAAACAAGTTGCCTTACCGGTGGCGTGACATCTCGCCCGCGCGAAAGGAAACTCTGCCTTATCCGGCCTCGACTACAACAAACTCTCGGTTCGCCCGCCTTCCAGGAACTTAATGGACCTCCGCAGGACCTGCCGTTTCCGGCACAGATGCCAAACTATCGAGGATAATAGCGACAAATCCGCGCACACGTGTAGGCGCGCTCAATGGCGAGCGGAATGCGTTCGATCGACCCTTAACGCGCGTTTACGCCAAGCGAATAAATGCTCGTTCTTCGTCCACTCCAGTAAAATGGAAGCGTGCACGAGCGTTCCTTCGCTTCTCTTCGCGTTCGTTCGCCAATTGGAAATCGAGCATCCGAGTGCTCTATAATCGCCACATATATATATATATATATATATATATATATATATATATATATATATATAATTACGAACATTCTCGTCATTTAATCTACCTCGCTAAATTATATATATATATATATAATTATATATATAATATAACATATATATAATAAATTAATATATAAATATAAAGTATATAAATATAAATTAGATATATATATTATATTATATATATATAAAATTATATAATATTATATAATATATATATATACTTATATATATAATATTATAATAATTATTATATTAATATATTTAATAAATTATTAATATAATATTATAATAATATATATATTATTATAACATATATAATATTATATATACATATATATAATTTAGCGAGGTAGATTAAATGACGAGAATGTTCGCAATCAATACTTAAATCTTTGTTAACACCTCACTATTATACACTTTCACTAAGTACGCTGTCGCTCATCGATCGCTTTGTATGAGGTATGGAGAGGATTTGGAGAGAACAAAATAAAACTTTATTGATTTACTCTCATCTTTTTCTTCTTTCTGCACAGTCTCTTGTCTCAACGAAGACCTGGACCGTCTTGCGACGCTCATATACACCGTAGGGAGGGGATGCATGCATGTGTTGCTCGCTATTCGCTGCCTCACACTCACACGTACGATACAAATATGTACTACCTATTTAACAATATTTCTTTTTCCTATTTCTATTTCGTCAGGGACGCTGGCCACTTTTCCTTAGATCGCCAAAGGAAAAAACGATGCTGGGAACACAGTAGATCTTTCGATGCGAGTTAATCTACGAGCAGATCGCTCGGTGGCGATCATCTCGCGACGATTCTTACTGGAATTTACTGGTGAATTTTGCACGAGGATCGATCAGAAATTGAATCGTGCTTATCGAGCACGCCCTCGAGTTTAATCAAACGTTACGTTAAATAAATTGCGTGTCCGTCGCGAGGAGTTTCGTGGTTATGAATTGTTGAAGCCGCCGGACGGTCGATAATTGCGTTCGAGTTACTCGTTTAATTGTTTATGGATAGCAGATGTCCTATATAGGGGTAGACTACTCCCACGTTATCGATCGGTACGTATATTACAAAAAATTACGTCAGAGATATTTAACAGATTGAATTCGAAAGCTATTGGCGATTTAATAGTAATTATACATTTGCCTAATTAACGATACGTTTTCGCGTTGATATATCCTTATCGAAATAGCGATCTATTTTCAACGCTAAAGACACGAAAAATAAAAAGAACGAAACGGAATAAAACGAGGCTCGGTTAATCGTTAAGAGTGGACAGAATCTCAGAGAGGAAAAAAACGAGCGACGAAAGACACGTTGAAACGGACAGACGGAGAAGCGTCGTAGGTAGTGAACCGTAGCCGAGAATCTCTGTACTCGGTGATCCAACTTAATAGAACTTTCGTAACAAGTCGATGTTAACTCGCTGCAACCGCCAGTTGTCCGTGTAGCACGTGCTACTGTGCGTTTCCATGTGCAGAGTCTGGCCAGTGTCTTAGCTCCGCTAGCAGTCGCTCGAAACGCGAGTAACCGAGACGTGTTCCCAGAGAAGAGGATAACCCAATTTCCTCGGGTTGCTTTTGTTGTACAGCGAGAGAGAGAGAGAGAAAGAGAGTGCTGACGTCGTTTGGCGTGCACGTCGGGCCAAAACCTCTGGTCGCTGACCTTTCCTTGTTTTGACGCTACGATTCACCGACGATTTCCCGCGAACCGTCCCACCGTGTAGACCGCTACGCTCCGCGAGATCAAAATTTTAGCCGCTTGCTCCCGAAGGAATTCTCCTATCGAGTTCCCTCGCCTAATGGCTTGGTATTCTTCCATTCCGGAAAGATTAACGCGATCTAAGCGCTAGAAAGCACTGGAAAGCTGCGAAGCGATCGAGAATTTTCTACCATCTGGAATTCGGAACGTAGCGAAAGAAACTTGGCGACGGACTCGGCCGCGCTCTTCGCGCGCTATTTGGTTTGCACTTTTTCCAAATTTTACGCCAACTGATGGAAGATGTTTCGATCCTAATACCACGACGCGTTGAGAGATACGGGATGCTTCGATCGTCTTTCGAAATTTGGAATTCAGCGAGGGATAGGAATCCGGTAAAGAGTCGATGGAACAACGTCGTTTCCAGTGACACTTTCGAGCTTGAAAATTACACGGCGAAAGGATTAGGGACGCCGTCGAGGGAGGAAATGAAAATTCACTTGGCCAGATTCCACGGGAAACGAGTGATTATTGGACAAGTAACCGAACGGTACGTCGCACAGAGGGCGGAGGACCGGTGGATTTCCTGGAGTCGAGGGGTCGCACGAGATATAATTGGATTACTAATGAATTTATCGGGAACGGCAATTAGTTTGCATCGAACCGGCCGATCGATATCGGCGCCCAAGGAAAAACAAACTCGAACACGTGTGCTGGCTACTGTATTGGCCGGAACGTCTACTCTGCCAACATACATAATGATCTAACGTCGCTTGCCGTACCTTATCGGCCATTGTTATTACGTACGTTTTACGCGAAAGAGGGTGCGGTCCTAGGTGTGTCTAGTTGGTCTCTAGATCCAATCGTGTCATGCACAATGTTTCTACGTCGGTAACAACTTTTAACGTATGGTCAAAGGAAAACAGAAGGTTTCGACGTTCCTTCGATCTTCTATTTAAAAATATCTTTTATTCCGTCGTACTGGCAAATGTTCGAGTCGTACGATCGTCTCGTTATAAATTCACCGGCGTATAGGTGAAATAATCGATGCGGCGATATACGGGCTGGCGCAAAGCTGCCACAGAGACGGGACAAACCGCGAGAAGATAGGCAAAGTGACGTTACAATGAAGTATTAACGCGCTCGTGCACGCGTTAACGTGGACCGCAAACATCAGCAAACAGGCTAGCAGAGGCAGAGGGAGAGGGTTGTGTCCCCGAACGTTCGAAGGCATCAACGAAACGCCGCGTAATGCAGTTAACCGGCCGTCGGATTTATTGGGAACAATAACTAATTTGCCGTAAAGCCGCATAAATTATGAATGCCGCCGCTCTCCATTTCCCGATAACTCGGCTCGACTCTCGTCTCCCTTTCGATTCACTCCCTTTCCGGTCGACCCGCGCTCTATTTCCCCCCCCCCTCCCTCTTTTTTCTCTCTCTGATATCGCTTGATGTATGGCGCTCGGTGTTTTATTTACCAATATAGACTCGTAGTTTTTCCAATTCCATATAGCAGAAATATTTGATATTTACGACGCACAGAAATTGTCTTTTGACAAGTTTCGATCGTAATTTGCAGATAGCATAGTATTGTTTCGTTAATATCAGGAAGATTTGTGACGCGACATACAGCTGTTAACTGTTAGTAATAGTGCTGATATACGCACGTACGTATCGTATGTGTGTAGCGTCTACGATTCGCGAATAAATAACCGTACTTGATAAAAACTGTCTGCCGGAGTTGCAGCAACGTTAACGAATTAAGAGTTATGCTTCGACCTCGTAATTTGCCGAGTCGAAGCTCGTTGCAAACATTTCGAGCGAAATTTACGGAGATATTTGCGGTACTCGCGCGAGAGATCCTCTTATCGTGCAAGAGACGCCGTAATCGCTAGACGAAGCGAATATGCGCGACAAAGAAATTCGATTTAATCGTACGCGACGTATTTTTTATAGCGGTAAGATTTACGCTTACTACGAGATATCGATTCCTCGCGATCCCGAGAAGCGCCGATGATCGTTCAACTTGTAACTCGCGTCGCCTGCGATACGCTTAAATCAAGAAACAAACGAACCGAAGAGAGACAACGGTCGGCAATTTCGAGGATACTTAAATACGCTCGCAAACGTACGTCCGTTAACGACGCGATACGACGTGCTACGATGCCGAAAACTATCCAACGCGCTCGATAGCGTCGTTGAAGCGTCCCGGACTCGGCCTCTCGACGTTCCCGCGTCGATAGGCGACGCGAAATTCGCGAACGAGGCCGGGAGCGGCCGGTGGACACGGGCTGATCGTTCGGGGCTGTACCGGCTGAAACGAGTGTTTCGAAGCCGTGCAAACAAACGGCGCTCTAACGAACTAGCGTGTTCGCGCCAAGTACCGTGTTCCGGCACAATGTACCGTGAAACGTTTAAATGGCACGCATTAGCCGCGGCGACGCTTCCTCCCGGTCATTTCGCAGGATTTCGAAGCTGAAACGTAACCGGCCGGGGTAATGCCAGCGGATTGTTCGCCCGCGCTGGCCACTTTTGCTCTAATACCGCCGCAACCGCGTCCCTTCCTCTCCTTGTCTCGTTCCCGACCTCATGAATTACAGGGGAAAGCGAAACGTTCGCGGTCACCGCACGACCATGTTCTTTTCGGGATTCGCCATGGCAAATTTGCCCCGTTCATCGTCCGAGGATTAGCCGGCGTGAAATTTCGAATCGACGTTCCTTCGTTCCGTCGTGTACGGGGAATCCTACTCGCCGGACTCTCGACCATCGTATTTTGAGAACGTTCCATCGGTGGGAAACCACGGAGAGATCCTTCCAACAGCCTGTACCCGGCGAATCCAGCTTGTACACGATATTACATGGCCCGCGTGCGAGCACGTCCATTTATATTCAGGTGCACGCCATCCGCGAATAACTCCTATTGCCTGGTGTTGGCGCACGTGAGCGGCCATTTCCTCGTGCGCGAGGCTTTTCATTCACGGTGGCTTTGTGCGCGATTGATGCGTCCCGAGGACACGCGCGCGCCTCTATAACGTCCGGCGTTGTTCCTTCGCGTTTTTTCGCGCGACAAAGTTGCTGCGAGCTCCCAACTAGATGGCCACCAGTCTGGTTGCGACTGATCCGTTGATATCGCTAACCGTGAACGCCGTTAACGCTCAAGGTGGAGGTAGATTAAAGACGAAGACCACGAGGAACATAACTGTGACACGAACACGGAATTAACAACGTTAAAAGTGCGTTCTCAACACATTTAAACGCTGTGTTAAGATGGTGCGTAGACTGCGTGTAGTCCGAGTATAAACTGTTTGTCCCGAGATTATTTCAACGCCGATTAGACAACTTGGCGGGGATCTATTCCTTCCACTCTTGTACCTGATGAATCTCGCGGGCGTATCTCCTCTGGTGTTGCTGATTAATACCAGATGCTCTGCTTGGCGCACTTAGGGTGCCAGAGGTCCGCGTTGTAAACTAGGTTAGCGCGAGTCCCCGTGTGTGGCACTTAGGCTGTCCGTTAGCCTCTTGGCGAGGTCCGCGTTGCAACGTGTGCAACTTGGGAGATGGAAAATTCCAACTTCCCCGGACAAGGCACGCGTGCTGTCTCCGGGTCGTAAAGTAACGACCACTGGAAATCCCGAACAAAAGTATCGGGTAAACGTGGTACGGCGCGAGTTTAAGGAGAATTTGCATACGCGAGATCGTGGATAGTTCGCGATACTCGATTTCCTCGGACCTCGATCATCTCAGAGCTCGTTAAGGCGAACGGGACTCTGACGAATAATCGATGGAAGACTCTTGAGTGACGAGTGTAAGAGGAGTCGCGGTGAGCTTGTTGCACCGTGCGTGTTTCTCCATTCAAGGTCTTCCATTCAACGCCCCAACCTACAGCCAGCTCCACGCTATCGAATCGACGGAAGCGAGAACGAGGGGTCGTGGAAGGGGAAAGGGAGGAAGATCGGCAACGCTCGACATTTTTGCAATCAAGCCGACCGTTTGAAAACGAACTCCACCCTGAGGGGCTAATAAATGCTTGGCTGGCTCGTAACGCGCGCGCAGGGTGTTACGCGGAGCGAAGAGTCTCGAGGGTCGTAAAAGGTGTCGGTGAGAGCTTTCGATAGTTGTAGATTAACGATCGAAAAGAGAGCCATTGTACGTAGCGATCGATAGACCGCTTTTAATCGTCAACCTTCGGAATGTACGACATCTTCTCCACATCTACTTCGTTATCGCCAAGTCCTCGGCTCCTTCGTAAATCGACTGTTATTTCACCTTCTGCGTAACACGGTAAACCGAGAGCGATATAAAAGCGCCGCGTGTAATTTAGCGTTTCGTACTGGCCGAGTAACGGGTGTCGCGGAAATTAAGCAAACGATCCAGGTTCGTTTGGCGTGACGCGACGCGGAAATTTCGTACTCGCCTGGGAAGCTTCGACGGAAGGAGTCAGAAGTCGCGAGGACTTCGTTAGCACGGCTTTTCAAGCTGAAAGTCAAACAGCGTCGCGGCAGGATTACGACGCTTCGTTACCCTGTCCGCCCTGAAGAAAGATCCTGTCTCGTCCTTCGTTCATGGAAAGATCAACTTCTACGAGACAAAAAGTCGACCCGTCTATCTCGTCCCGCTTCGGGGGTCGCGTTATCGTCGGCGAACGACGGACAGCTCGATGCACGGCAAAATGGCTTCGCAAATAATGGATCCGCGCAAGTTGCTACACGAGACGGGGCCGAAACTCGATACACTTTGTGCGTAGCGAGTGGCGACGACGCCTAAGGACACAGTTTTGTCTTTCCCTCGCTCGCCCATATACATCCTCGACTCGTGCCACGAAAACGAAGCCAGGGAAACTTACTATACTAGAATTACAAATAGGACGAGAATCGAGCGTATCGAAATTACGTCGAGAGCTTCGTTTCGAAGAAAACTGACGTAGAAAATCTGTCAGGTGTTTGCGAATCTGACCAATCCTCGATCGTACAAGAACATCGGAAGAATATTATTTTACGTATAGAAATAAGTTGAGAAGGCGGAGAAAGTTCTTCTCGATGCGATCCAATTCTTGTTTCCAAGGGAATAGAATAGAATTTGATGGCTCTCGCTACGCGTACAGGGTAAATCAGGAATTTACATTCTCGTTAAGGAGGGGTCGGTTGTTCGAGTTACGATCGATTTTTAATCGCTTCTTCTGTCATTCGCGTTGAAAAAGTTAGAACCGAAGGGAAGGAGGCACGATTGTTGCGGCAATTTCTAATTCCATATTCAAAATGGCGTTCGAAAATAATCGCGACAGCTTCGCTCGTAGTAGCCGGTCGACGAAGCGCCGCGGCTAATAAAATGCAAATTCGATTCAATATCGCGCACGCTTTTTCGCCCGACGTGAATTTCGAACTCTTTTGTTAAGAGAAAGGCGACCGCGTGAAATTACGTTAGCACAGGAGCCGCGAGAGTTTTCGTTTTCGTGGCGAATTTTTCCTCGCTAAGAGACGCGATTCGTCAAGATTTCCCTCCATCTCGGCCAGATAACGGTGCCGAGTTTTTCTGGGTCAAGTGTACTTCCGCTGTGACGAAGGAAATGAAGGTTCTCGCGAGTCGTATCCGCCACTGGTTACTTTCGAGGCGAGACTTACGAAACTCGGGCAGTTTCGTCGGCCATTTCTCTGCCCTGGCCTTATCAATTATTATTTTTAATTAGACCAACCGAATTGTCCTTCGAAACTCGAGCCATTCCAGGGCGTGTGACTTTCTTCTAATCGTAACACAGGGCGGGGCGGTAATCGCGGTACAACCGGCCAAGGGAAGGATTTTACGCGAGAAAGTAAGTCGAAGACGTAGAATGAAATTTGTTCGCGCGACGCTCTGTTTCTAAGGAAATCGAGTTTGAAAATTTGCGAGGTAGGTAAACTGTGACTCGTCCAAGCGTCGTTAAGGTTCGAGTAAACGATAAATAGAAGATTAAAAAAATGCTCTCCTTTACGGCTTCGCTTGCAAGAGAGTAAAGTTCAAACGTGTCTAATACGCATACAAATTTATTTCTCTCGAAAACGAAGCGTCTTACGAAACAATTCTATTCTACTTTTCCGACTTGTAATAGTTTCGAACGTAGTTTGAACCTTGGTTTAAAACCGTCGATTATTTACTCTTATTTAGCGCGGAACAGACCAAGTTAAGATATATTTGTCGAATCTTTAAAGTCGATTTTAATCGAAATAAACGTTATATCGAGTAACTTTCCTTATTTTTTCACCTGGAATTCACCCTCTTCCCGATTGCACTGCAATTACCGTTCCACTCTGAGTGTAATAATCGTGGCGTGGTTGAACTTGGTTGATCGTGGTTGATCTCGCTCCCCATTTTCATACTGATACTTTCGTAGCTCGTCTTTGTCTTTACATTTCTGTTATACGATATCATCGAGGATTCTGAGAAACTCGAGTTATTATATATTTTTCTCCGACAATTCCTTCTTCCCTCGGCGTCGCGACTTTTCTCTCTTAGTATCTGTTACGCAACAGTTCAAATTACCGCGGTTTCCTGTTCACGGAAAGCCTTTTTCTGTTGCTGCGGCTCTCGTTCGATACCCTCGCGCTGGTTTCCTCTTTCTACCGGAATTTTTTCTTGCCATACTTGGATAACTTGCTGGAATTTATTCATTTATTTATTTATTTTTTTTTGACCATTGCATTTTACGCGTTCTTTCCGATCGCTGTACGATACTTTGGTCTTGCTTTTCGTCCACTGTTTTTTTATATCGTACACGCTGTTTCAATATTCCTGTGAATAGTCCTTTTCTTTATTATTGGAATTCCACGTTTTAATATCCCGAGTCCCCTGTTATCAGTCGTTGGAAATTCTCGCGTAGCGTTCTGTGTACACTGCCGTTTTATTGATATAATAGAATTCCTTCGTTCATTATTGTACGCTGCTTTCTCTTTTGGCATTCTCGGACAGCCTTGTATATAGATGGAATTTCTTTTCTGCCGTCTTTGCATGCTTCTCGCTGGACTTTCTCATTCCTCGAAATGATTGAATTTTCCTCGTTACTAGAATTCCTGATGGAATCTTTCCTCTTAGAAGATGCCTTCTTCGCATGCTGCCTCGTTTAAAGTTTCACAACCTTATCACGGTACAGCTATCTTCGAAACAACGACCGTGCAATGATACGTTAGTTCCTACTATCGATCGGCAATGGTTACTGTCTAGGAAAATAATGAACCGTGAAGGAACCGCCGGAAACGCCCGATACTGGTCACATAGTTGTCAGGAACGATTTTGGGGAAAGTGGCCACTAGCGACCATTGGTCAACCACTGGGTCGTCGCTGGCCATATCAAGTATTCGATCGAGGGATAGCTGATAAAGCAGGCGAGACTCGAACACATTCGTAGTCGCAAGAAATGGAAAATTCAGCCTGTTACGACCGTTCGCGGAGAGACGCGATCACGATTAAACGCGCCAACGAGAGGTGTAAGTTCTCGTTACGATATTGACAATCGACGCCACGAACGCAATCGTTCCCTTGATTCTTTTCGGATATTAAGGGCGTGTTACGCCGCGTGGATCACATCAAACCGTCTTTCTCAACCGTCGTTCCAAATAACGTACATTTAATCACACAAATTGACGACACAACATAATTTGTATCTCGCAGCGTAACAATGTCAGTATCCAACGGTTCCTATGTCTTACAATGTCACCTAAAAGATCTTCTACATTTTTAAATACATACATTGTTGCGGGACATAGCCGATGTCACGCTTCGAGATATATCGATACCTCGTGAGAATTATTTAATTTTATTGTTATTTATTATTTAATTGTATTGCGCGAGATGCAAACAATGTCGTGTCGTCAATTTGTAATTAAATGTACTCTATTTTTTGGAACGACGGTTGAGAAAGACTGTTTGCTGCGAGCCACGCGGCGTAACACAGCCGTTGGATTGGAAAATCCACGTTGAAAAATCTACAGTCGTCCACCGTTTCGCGAACCTCGATATTTCAAACAGCAATCGTCGTATCTCGTTTGAAATTTCATGTAGACTTACTTGTTGCGTTACGTAGTTTGTTCATTAACAGGGAAAATCCGTTTCCAGAGAATTAAACGCGATATTCCATTTTGCCAAATCGATATATCGACTCGACTTTTCGTCGGCAAATAAAGGATACGGCTTGTTCGATACAGCCATCGCAGTTTGCGTTACGGTCTGACTATCCATCGTTGAATACGCCTTTGTTCCCATCGCGTCGTATCGCGGATATTATACGAAAGTTTGCCTTTCCTCCGTGCGCCAGCGAAACGGTGGCACACGTCGTGCGTAACGATAACGAGAAAGGTACAACTAAAATTCGTACTCCTATAGAAGCGTCCTTTAAACAGAAATTTCGAAAAAAAAAAAAAAAGAAAAGAAGATCCTTAACGAACAAACTACGGACGTCCGTGCAAATTGAAATTTTTATGAATGCAAACAGAATGCCGAACGGATAGAATCTACGCGGAGATTCGTTTCGTCCAATGTTGATTTATAAATGTTACGAAGATTACTGATATTTTACGTATTTCTGATATTTCACGTACTTCTGCGTATTACACGCATTTTGTGTATTTTCGCATCTCGCGCGATTGTTCGCAAGTGGATAAAGAAAGATCCGTAGTCTGTCAATGATCGAGGAAAATTAAAGCGAGTGTCGCCTTAGAGAAAAGAAACGTAAGACGAGAGATTGAAAGAAACGGGGAGGGGCGGGGGGTGAGGATGAAAGCGCGATAGCGAGATCGATAATAGAAAAGGAAATCGTAGCTGAAGAAAATGCTCGAAACATCGAGCACATTCTTCGGTTCGTTCGAGCACAGACAATGGCCGATTGATAAAGTTAGCCGGGAATACGCTCGCGAGTGCAATCGGTTGATAGTTGCCGCGAGTGAGCGCTCGCACGATGGATTAAAATGATATTGCCGAGACTGGACATCCGAGTAAGTTTCATATATGACGCGTCTATGAATATTCAGCGAATATTCATTCGGTGCTTCGTGGCACAACTTGCCCTTTCGCTTCGTCGATAATCTGCAAGATAATCAGATTACAGTTAGCCTGTTTACGGTTGCTGGCAAAAATCGAAATAATTCCTCGCGAAACACTTCCATTTTTCCCATTTTTTCTTCTTCTTTTTTTAACATTTTCAACGTCCATCTCATTCGTCGCGTTTTTTGATAAATTGAAACACGTTCGTACGAGACTAGCGGCCGAAACGCAGGTTCCAACAACGAAGGTAAATACTATGAAAAAAATATACGTTTGCTTCGATCACGAATAATGAAAAAATTCGCATGTTTGCGGGTTATCGGTAAAATCGAGTGGCTACCCCGCGTTCATCCATCAATATCGCGTTTTATTGGATTTCAAGGTAATCAGAAATACCTGATAAACATTTCTCCTCGCCCGACTATCGATAGAAATTTCCGTTCCGATGCAAAGAGCAGTGCAACGCGAAGCATCGAGTTTCCTATTTTTAGCAGGCAACCAGTTTTAAGATTCGTTCGCCTTGTCCATCGATCTCGCAACTAAATTGTCGCAACTAAACGCGCAAGTGTCTTTCGCTCTAAAATGTCCGGGACGTTTCTCTCGTCGCAACATCGCGATACCGAAGATATCGAGATACGTCTCCTCTCAATAATTACATCCTTCGTTTCCATGCGAAACTTCGTCGATCTATATCAGACATTTCTAAGAGACTAACGAATCTTCGTCTTCGTTCTCGATCCATTTTATTTTCTCTCTTGTGCTCTTCTTTTTTTTTTTTTTTTTTTTTGAGATATTTCTTGCGAGAAGGGAGAACGAAGAAGATTTCGATAATTACGCAACAGTAGCGCTGAACGGTGAGTTTCGCGCGACTCGGTCAGTTTGGCGCCTCGTATTTATAGGCTGACCCAATCTCACGGCGAAATTGTAAAACAACCTGGGCAGACAGAGAGAAAAGACGAGGAGGAGCAAAGAGGCCGCGCTAGCCTCGAGCCACGAGGCTTTTCGCGAATGCGTCGTCGCGTTCCTGGGCTTCGTTTTTCCCAGCCCGTGTCCGACAGCGACAAAATTAACGCGGAGAGGTGAGTAACCGTCGCTTTTGGCAACCAGCATTTTTCTATTCGCCATTCGGACCGGCTCTCAACAAGGTATTTCGCGACGAACCGGCCCGACAAATTAGAGTACTCCCCTCGATGTCTATTTATCTCTTTGAATCGCGAATTCTTTCAACGAGCATACTGCGGCTTACGAAAAGCTTCTCGACACTTACGGAAACATTTTACCAATGCACTACGCGTATTACCTCGACAAAGTTGAAATTTCATCGACAGCGTAATAACGAAGGTTTGAAACAAAGAGACAGTCGCATAGAGAATAAAATTATTCGATCAGTCGATTATTATTCGTTATACGAAGAAGCTCCGATATTCGGCGAGGTCGTCTTCAACATTCGTTACACATATTTTATTAGGTTGTTCCGAAAGTTTCTTTTCTTTTGTAAGCAAATAACGGATGCACAACCTTCTTTCGTTTTATATTATTTTGTCGAATCGATGCATTTTCTTCTATTTCCATTATCACGATCGTACACGATTCGACAAAAAGAACGTAAAACAGAGAACCTGGTGCATCCGTTATTTCCTTACGAGACGAAAGAAACTTTACGGACAACCTAATAGATAGCTGCTCATCCTGTCTCGCGACTTTTATATACGTTCGCAGACTGATTTCAAGTTTTACCGATCCGGTCGCGACGCTCTCGTCACAATTGCTCAATTTCCAAACTTTCCCAACGCGACGATGTTCTTCCTTCTCGCATTTCTGCTTACGACGTTTTCTAAACTCGCGAATAAATATGGGCCAACGTAAGAACAACCGACGGACAAGGAGAAAGAAAACCAAGGAACTCGCGCCACGCGCAATCGTGCGAGGAAAACGTCGCCTCGATTTGGTGAAAATAAGCGACCGTAGTTGGAGCGTTCAACGAGATCGAAAGTCGATAATTTATCACTTTCGACGGCGACCAACGTCGCAGCGAGCAACGAATCACGGATCGTCTTGTCTGGTTGGAAACGAGCAAACTTAAATAGTCGGGGCCCGTTTCGATCGACGTTATACCGTCTTATCTCCAGGGATAAGCCGACTGCCGATTTAACGATCGTTCCGGAACGATGGCCACTTTCCAGCGACGAACGATTCGATGGCCGAAAGAAATCCTTCCACTACACTTGCACGAACCCGACGTTCAATTAATCGACCGATTACCTTCGTTCGTTCCTTATTTACCCTATTTACTCTGGCGATCAAACTATGAGCGTCTATGGCCGATTTCTTGCCGATGTTTGGTCTCGCGGTTTCGCGTCGTTTCGACGTTGGCCACGAGAAATCGGCGTCCAACTAGGTCACTTCGTTATCTTGGCTAAATCCCGAATGCGAGAAACCGTGATTTATCTTCGATAATTGAATCGGAGGGGAAGCCGCGGATTTATCCTCGCTGTACCTACACGTTTCGTTGGCTAATTGGAAGAAGCAGGATCTCAACGGCTGATCGAATTTTGCTTGTCGCGTCCAATCGACTAGTTCCCATCGACGGTGTCGAGGTGACTGGATACGCGAATAGAGGAACGCGTGGATAAATTGTAAAGTAGAAAACATATTTAAACAAAGAAGCGAAGGTACAAGTATGAACACGGTTTGAGCTGGTAGTCTATAGTCTGCCATCGTCGCCTGTCTATCGTATTGATTTATTTCAAACACTCTCGATGGCTCGGGCGATTGAGAAAATTAAACAGATCGGACGTAGAGTTTTCTCAGAAGCGATATCCGCTTCTACAGATGGGAAATACTTTTTTCGAAGGTTTCGCGCCGCACGAGCAGTACGTTCGATCGATTCCACGCACGTCACAGCGCAGCTGAAAGAAAATTCCACCGATCGACGAATCATCGTCGGACGGTGTTTGCCCGGATCAAACGCGTTACCGCGTTAGCGTCTCTTCCGAATCGAACAAATTTCTTGCGCAGTTTCGATCCGCGATTCTAAGCGACCAACGGAACGACTTATCGTTCATCGATCTCGAAGCAGCAATGCGCTCGAACGTGTTTCGCCTATACGCGGCTCGCAATTAGAGAAACGCACGGCAACCCGTCGAGTTTACAGATTCGTTTGCTCGACGTTAGGCTACAGCGGAGTTCGGAGAATGCGCCGAATCCTATTTCATACTCTGTTCCGTGGACGGCGAGCTCGTTGCACAATCGTCGCTGTGTATCGACGAGTGCTTTCGCCGCAACTAATGCCACAGGGAATTTCATGTTTCCTCTCGTGCCTCTTGGACAAGCTATCGGGACAAAGACAGGGTCGGATTATCCATTGGCATTGCCGCGCGAACCTCGTGCCTGCGTCTCAAAAGAGCCTCTGATTCGACTGAAAGCCTCGACCCCTCTCGCGAGAGCCCATTTGCGAAATGATTTTGCAGTATCGCCATTCGTCCGACCTCGCTTGTTACATGCTAGTTACGTGATTAAGCCATAGTCACGGGCTGTGCACCGCGTTATCGCGGCCGTCATTTTTCTACGTGTGCTAGTTGCTTTTTGCGAGATAGCGAGCGTCTGCGGACCCCAGTTCTTTCACCTTTTTACCTTTATCCGTGTCGCGCGCCGGACTCCTTTTCCCTTTGACTCTGAAAGCGAGCAAATGGAGCGGCAGATAGTTTCTTTTCGCTGTAACGCGACTGATCGCTCGCGAATCCTTTTGATCCCAGCCCACTCTGTCTTCGTTTCCGTTTCCAAACAAATTTTCGCCGACGAATTGATTCGCACGAGAGAGCACGTTCCTCGTCGAAAACACGTTGCCATCGTGATTGATCCGGTTTCTCTTCCATCCTCCGCATCTTTATCCTCCGCACCCTGGAATCTTCGGTTTCATCCGTTCGCCATTGCACGGAACGATAAGATTGAAAACATTCTACACGGACCAGAAATGGCAAAAAGGGGTCGGCCTACTACACTGTACGTCTCCGTGTATTTGTCAGAGAGCTTTCGGGATAACGAGACCAAGCTCCCTCTGCCCTAAAACGACCCAATTCTCCGGCCGGAACTGTCGATAGAGAGCGGAGGAAGGTCAGAAGACGGGACACGTAATGGCGGCATCGATCCAGCTGAAACGCTCGGATCGCGAGAAAAAGCTCCCGCGTGTGGAAGCTTTACGACTGTCTCTCTTCTCTTCGGTTTCTTTTTTTTTTCTTCTTCTTCTTCTTCTTCTTTCTTTTCTTTTTCCTTCCTATGGAAATATACTTTACGACGTCTGCAAACTCCTCTCTCTTCAGAGGGTTTCGCATGAAAAAAATTGCTGCTTCGGATACGTCTCCGGACAACGCGGATATTTTCGCGCTCTTAAATTTATTTTTCGCAAAAGCAATCTTCCCGAGCGGTCTTCTCCTTGCGAGCAAATGAAATTCATCGCGCAACGTTATTTTAACAGTAACGATAATAATAATAATAATAATAATAAAAAAATAATCTTTCCACGGTGTGTACGAAGACGTCGGTGACTGACAACTGGTGGTTTCTCAGAAAGAGAGGAACAAAGCAAGCACGCGTTTCTTTCACCCTGCTAAATTCTTCCATCGAGAAATTAATTTTCACTCGACATCGTCTTTTTACGCAATCCTTTGCTTTCGGCGAGAACTCTCTTATCGATTTCCTCTACTTCGTTCTTCTTCGGAAGGTACGGATCTTCGAGACACCTTTGCTTGATTCAATTTCCTTCATCCGCAGGATGGAGCGCATGCATCCTTTCTCTCTTCTCCGGCGTTCCTCTTCGTTTGCTTGTTCCCAACGTGGCCGCGTGACTTTACGTGTTTTTTCTCTTCTTTGAACTTCCAGATGTGTTTTTCACTCCCTCTCTCTCTCTCTCTCTCTCTCTCAGTCTCTTCCCTCTTTCTCTTTTTTCCCACTCTACCCGACTCTTTATTCCCCCTTTGCATCTCCACCGTCGTTATTCCTGTTCACCGACGAGTTTACCTTGCGTCCCAACCCTCGTTACGTTTGCTTCTATCCCTTTTGATGCATTATTCAAGGAAATTATTCTACACAAATCAGCCGCGTTCCTCCATTGGCGGACGCTAATGGCGATTAAGATCGCGCAGCGAGTTTTTCGCAGCGAAAGACACACTCCCGCGGTAGAAAATTGTCTAAACGAACGGATGATTAATTGCCACGAGAAACAACCGAACTATCGGTCAATGTTGGACTAATTAAGCAACGGATTACTGTATTTAACGAGTTTCCCGAGATTAAGTCTCGGAATTATGTAATTAAACTCCTCCCACGTATCAATTTCTTCGCCCGATCGATCAAACGGCAAAAAGTTGTGCCCATTTAATCGATCATCTTACGTCTCGTCTCGCGTAAAACGACCAGAAGCTTCTTACAACGTTGCTCTATTTCGCGAGCCTTTCAATTTCTAGAATACGGTCGCGATGATCGAGCAACGAACGCGTCTCGCGTTCCGGCCGACCAAGAGTTCGTCGCCACGGCAAAGCCAGCGACGGAGGCAAGCCGAGAAACGACGCGGCCGGCGATTCGTGGATCATCAGCGACTCGCTTGTTCCAACGTACGGCACGGCCAACAAATGGTCTCCATTTTCCTGCGATATGTATTCGTCGGTCGAAACGTCAACATCGCTCCGACAGTCGTAGTTCGAGTCGGACAACCGGAAAAGCGGTTTCAATTTGTCGATCACGATGGCCGTACGCGCACGTCTATCGATTAATCGACATATTTAACGTATCGATGTTTCCCGTTCTAAATAGCGACGCCGCTGTGGTTTTTCGTAGTTGCTCGTCCATTCGTCGCTATTATTAAGTTGTCCGAAAAGTTTCTTTCGTCCTGCAAGGAAATAACGTACACACCGCGTTCTCCGTTTTATATTATTTTTGTCGAATCGCGTACGATCGTACTAATACAAATAGAAGAAAATGGATCGTACACACGATGGAAGAAAATAATATAAAACGAAAAGAGCTTGCGCATCTATTATTTCCTTACAAAAGGAAAGAAGCTCTCGGGACAACCTAATAATGTTCGTACATCGAAATGGAGATAAGAGTATCGGCGAATATCCGATATAATTTCCGATTTTTACCAAAGATCGGTCAAACGATAAACTTTGATAAACAAGACAGGCGCTGGGCTAATTTACGCGCTTAAGACGTCCCAACAGCTTGCCAATTCCGCCTTCGTACAACTTTTATCATCAACAACGAAGCCAGCTGTAGCTTCTACGGTGTACGAGTACGGTACGGCGCAAAAACTAATTTTCCTTCAGAGATTACGAATCGTCCGGTACGTTCGTCGATCCATCGTGCGTTTCTCGTACGAAAATGCAAAAGGATGAATTATCGCTGCTCGAACGAACAGAAGATAGAGGCGAAGATATGGCCGATTCGAACAACAGCGATAACCGGTAGCTTTTTCTCTCTGGCAATTTTATTACTATCACCGATACGGTTATTTCAATATAGTCGACCAGGGTATCTACCCTGAACAAAGCAATTGATATTGCGGTATGCGTACCGAGCTTCGACACAAGCGCTTTTCAATTAAGCACCTGATCGCGCTCGCCGCCCGATAAACCGAAGCACCGGCCATTTCGTTCTCGTTCGTCACGAATTTTTCCACTGCTTCTCGATAAACGCTACTTGTCCAAGGTTGCGGTGCGCGTGTAGCCGTCAAGGTCTCGAATTATTTTCCAGCCAGGAAATTAATAAACCGAGAACAATTTCGGATACCTCTTTCCTCTTCTCGTTCTGCTCCTTTTTCTTCGCTCGATTATTGCAAGTTAAAAGATCAACATCCTTTTCACGAGAGTTCCGCTCGCGGAACGTAAATATTCGCACAACCTCCTTCCCGGTTATCAGAGTCTTTTTTACGGCCTCTAACTTTTTGCGATGGACGAGTTGCTCCGGTCCGTTTAAAGTTCTCGTTAAAACATCTCGCGGAGATTTTCCCGTCGAACAGTCTGCCGATAGATCGATGCCGATAATTAATAGCAGCGGTAAATGTAACGCTCCGTTTGAAATTTTACGAGGAACGTTAACAGCGTTTTACGTCTCTTATTTCGCGCGTTATTCGTCTACTTTTGCACTTTGGATCTTTCGACGCGGAGAATGCGTAATAAGGAAGGAGATTACGCCACTACGCCAAACCGCGAACAGCGTCGAATGAAATTAGTCGTAAAACCAGCCTTCTGCCGATTTTACCATTAATTCCGCGTTAAGTGGATCGATTCGTGAGATTTCCTAACGGTAACGGTATTCCAAGCCAACCGAGTAAACCAATATTTTCGTCAAAATCTTCGCTTAGCTTCCTTCGTTCGTACGGAGTATCTCGCGCTTCCAAATTTTTATCATTTTTACCATAATCCATTCGAATTTCTATCCGGTTGTCCGGAAAGTTTCTTTCCTTTCGTAAGGAAATAACTGACGCACAACCTCTTTTCGTTTTCTTTTATATCATTTTATCGAATCACGTACGATCCACTTTCTTCTATTTCTATTATCACGATCGTACGAGATTCGACAAAAATAATATAGAACAGAAAATGTGGTGCATCCGTTATTTCGGACAACCTAAAAACCCAGTCAACCTTATCCACTGAAATCGAACGTTCGATTCGTCCGGTGCACACGTCACTCTACGACGTCGGTCGAAGATTACTGTTTCATTGATAAATATCAAGTTTCAATGGATCGTAATTCGATGAATGATCGCGCAGCGCGTCTCTATCGCGGACAGGCAACGAGCGGCCGCGTCTACGGTGAGCCGTTGTTAAGCTCGATAACACTTCGTAGCGTTTCGCGAGGTCAACAGACGCATCACGAGCATTGTGCGCGTACCTCCTTCAAACTAATGAGACTACGTCGACTCGAGCCCATTAGCATCCATGATGGGCCGTGTGCTTGACGGAGCGTTCGTCTGAATAGCAAAAGTCGGCTGTATCGAGAGTTAGGCGGAAGTCGGATGCGTCTATAGTAATTACTCGACAGCCAATCTCGTCAAATTATCGAAGGAGCTCCATGACGAAGTCTCGTCGCGTATCGTCCGCCGATATTTTTTTTTTCCCGTCAAAATTCACGACATCGCCGATAAATAAAACGCAAACGTACCATTCACTTTTCGCGCCACGTTCGATTCGATCGCAGCTGAAACACGCCGCTCTTGTTTCTTTCGCTAAATGTTCTCCGATTCGCGATTACTCGAACCTTACGATCGCGAAGGAATCGTCCATACGATTCGCATCGTGCGCGATTTTCCAAGGTCGCGAAGGTGAACGAGGTCGCTTGGACGTTACGAGCGGCCTAACGAACGTAATTTCGAGATCCACGAAACCGTAGTGCAGCGAGCGAAGGTCTTTTCATTGGTCGCAAACAGCAATAGCGGGGCAAACATTCGACCAAGTGGCCGATCGCGTGTAATTCGTCCGATGGATGAATCGGCTGGCCGGAACAGAGGCCAGCAGACCTGATCGAGTGCAGCTCGCTGCGACACACGACCGTGGTAATCGATCTTTTGTTCGCGCGTTAACGAGAACCGTGGAAAGAGAGACCGTGGATACGAGTACGTTCCGAGCAGGGAGACGCGCATGCGCCGGAATTTTCGAAAAAATTGGAATTCGTCCGTGCGTAGGAGCGCGTTTCAGGCAACCCGATTTCCTGGCAGGATAAATAAAAAGACAATTGCGAAGAAATTTATCAGGATGTTAATCTTTCGCAGGTCGTCATGCACGAAGAATTTTCTTTCGATATTATCTTTCCGCAATATAGAGTATTCGCTCGCGATAGTGTCGTTTCGAGGTCACGGAAGAAGAAGAAGAAAAAGAAAGAAAGAAAAACTGACGAGTACATTTTAATATCGCTTACTCGCTTTCGTGTAACGTTTGCTCAACTCTATTAATTTCTTCGTTTAAAAGCGACGCGCTGTTACCTCGACACGATGGCCTTCAAGCGTTTTATTCGAACAGTTTTACCGTCACAAGAAACAGTATCATCGAGCGGCCGATAACGAGCGCGGATTATCAACGAGGAGAACTCGCAGCTCCTCGCGTGAAAAGGTATCGCGTTTGAGGAATACACGGTGGAAACGTCGATCGCAAGAAAGTCTCGCGACGGATTATTG
The DNA here is from genome assembly GCA_014737395.1 of Bombus waltoni. NCBI lineage: Eukaryota > Metazoa > Arthropoda > Insecta > Hymenoptera > Apidae > Bombus > Bombus waltoni. Next base: position 869,810 of record JACXII010000067.1, on the reverse strand, counting down.
AAATTTCGCGACGTGTCGACTCTGCTTGTCGGCCATTCTGCCGGTTGTAAGCTGTAAACGACGACAGTATGAAGCGACGCGACGCGACGCGAGAGGGTCGATAGTCGAGTTACGAAGTAAATTGAAACCGCAACGACAAAGCCGACCTGCCAGCTCGTCACGTTTGTTTCCCCCGGACTCGAGCAATTTTCCAGCCTCTTCCTTCTTTTTTTCCACCGCCGCGCGAGCAACGGAGGCGGAACTCAATTACCGTTCAATTTTTCCCCAATTTTTTATTCGCGCGCTCATTATCGGACCTATATACTCCCTTATCGTTGCGCGTCACGTCGCTTGATTATGTCCCCTTTGAGCAATTTTCCCCGTACTTGCGGAACGCACGCCTCTGAAAACATTATCGTTTCCCTTTCCGGCATTGCGCTTCGCCTCTCGACTCCGCCGTGTTAACCGTTACGGGCGAAAACTCGTTGAACGTTCGTTAAGGCCGCGATTCATAAATTTTACTGGCGCCAATTGGAAATTTCAACGAGTTCGCTCCATCGAAGATAATCGCTCGGCGAGAGCAAAGTTCGAACGATTCGCGCCACGCGGCACGGCCGGCGAGGAAATTCTGCCCTTCGCCGCAGCCACGGTTTCATCGTTCGTTTCTCTTCTCTTCGGCCACGCAGCGATACGTCATTTCTCCGACGTTTCTCTCCTGCACGCATATAAACCAACGCTTTCTCCCTGGCCATACAGCAGCCTAAACGTACACGTACACCTATATACGTCGCTAGCCGCGCGCATTCATCGTTCGCTGAAAACGTTCCATCGCTGCGCAGTGTTCGCCGCCCATGTATCGTTAGCAAGGGTTGATAGACGAGTCGACGTGGTACGGGATAGTCGGAGGGGAGGGAAGGTCGTCCTCGTCGATACCTTCCTCCACCTACGTTGTCTCGCGTAGACATCCTGTTTCCTTGGCGACTCTTTTCCCTCGAATTAATCTCGATACGCCTGTCGAGCGATAAAGTTTCATAAGGTCCGAGGGACACGGTTGATCGCAAAGAGGCGAAGGTGTTTCTCTTCGAAGAAACGACAAAATACACGGTGACCGTGTACGTTCGCGACCGTATCGCGGACACGATGCGAAGAACGCTATATCTCGAGATAAATTTGACAAAGTAACGCTGACGGATTAACGCGGTTTCTCAGTGCTCGTGCGCTATAGTCCGTGGTTAATCTCGACTGATTATTTTCAGGATGGGAAAACGTGCCGTTCGACTTTCGAAATTTATGCGCGTACCGAACGATGCTTGTTTAGCGTTTTCACTGCGAAATCGATCAAAAGGTAGCGGTAAACGGTTTTAATTACAAACGACAGCGAGCGGAGCGCGCGTTAACGCTGCATTTCCTTTTTACTACCTTTTTCCTGAACACGATCGTCTGAACGCTCTGTACGATGGTTCCGTTTGAACATTGGCTCCGTTTGCGAGAGAATTTTTTGGCGATTTTCAAATATATCGCGAGCGAAGCATGTTTTCAGCTGGTCAAACGAAATGGTTCTGTAGCGATCGGTAATTGGAACGGCCGGCTGCATAAACAGTGGAAAATGGGTCGGCCGGTCTCAATAATTGATATTGCTTTATTGCGTGAGGTCGGAGGAGCGGAGGATTTTTTTCGCAGCGACTCTGTGCCGGCAAACGTTCGAGTGTTTGATTTGCAGATTACTCGGCAGCGGCCTCGGACAGCCGCGAGAATCAGGACAGTTTACTGTGTCACGGATCTTCCATCAAGGCGAGTAAACTGTACCACCCGCTACACGGCGATCTCCGTTTCTGTTCCTTTGCGGCGCCCTGGCAAATCTAGTTTCAAACGGAAATAGTTCGGAGATCTTTATCTCTGCGAGGTTTGGCAACTGCGCTTATTTTAAAGGATGACGCAGGGATAAAGTAACTTTAGTTTCAACCTTCCAAGAAAGATTCGTAACGAACGATAGCGAACGACTCATCGAGTTCCTCCAAAGACCAATATTGTTGTTTATCGAGTTTTCGAATCCCGCCCTGATTTCTAAAGAAAAAGAAAGAAAGAAAAAAAAGAAGAAGGAAAGAAACGCATTTACACGCGCAAAAGTTAACGGATTAATTTGCACGCGAAAGTGGAGGGTCTCGGCCTCGAAACGACGTATAAAGTGATTTACAAAAGGAAACGAGTAGTCGTTGGAAAAAAAAAGAAAGAAAAGCGAACCGAGTTTGTTGAAAAAAAAAAAAAAGAAAATCGATACAACGAGGTCGAACATTCCCTACTCGATAGCACAAAGAAGATACGTAAGATAGCACACGGAAGATGCTCGCTGATCTAATTGGCACGTTCTCTCGTCCGACTATAAACGCCCTTATCTACTGCGGCGCTTCGAGATCATTCGCTACTCGTGTTTCGAAACTTACAACATTTCACTAACAGTATCAATTGGAACGCGCAAGAGGGTCAGAGGAATCAGGTGTACGCGATCGCTTGATTCGCTCGTGAACAGCAAAATCGATTGCCATCCACGTGCACCGGCTCGAACGCGAAAACCAGTCCGAGGTACGGCTGTCGCGCGGAAATTTTTCGCGAAACATCTGCCAGACACGCGAGAGCACACCGCATTAATTCCGGCCGAGCGGATCGATTGGCCCCGACCTGTCACGGCGAATTAACAGACTTCAAATCGAACCGTTTTGGACGCGAGCCTGAAACCGCCGGATTTTTGCGCGGTCGAAAAAACATCGTTCGATTCCCGCAGGAAGGATGGTTCCGGTTGCCCGGTCAGCCCGTCCCGAAAGGAATTTCCGACGACAAGCTCGAGTATTTTTTTCCCCCGCCTAACCCCGAAATATCAGGCAACGTTGCAACACGGCGCGTTTTTCCTCCCGGCGTGGAATCTCTGCCAAGAATTTCGCCGGATTATAAAAGTTCGCTTTTCGAGTTATTTGGGGAATTTGCACGGACGCGGGTTCCTGGCTGCCTTTGTTACGCGTCCCGCCACCCGTGCACGCGCGCACGGCGCGACTGTAACGCGAAACGTCAGACTAGATATTTGAAAACGAGAAACACCGTGCCCACTCGTTCTTTTCTTTCGCTTGTCAACCGGGATTCCGTGTGTGAATTTATCGGATCACTTTTGTCGATGGTAGAAACAATAGCGGAAAGGTGTATCGTTCTAGTTTGGAAATGGACGTAGCACAAGCGTTTGCGAGTCTTTGTACCGTTTCTAGAGATTTGATAAATTCACGACGGTGCGCTTTTGGCGATTTCGATAATCTTTCATCGGCTATATTCGCTCTCTCTCTCTCTCTCTCTCTCTCGTCGCGTGTCTCTCGCGTAGATTTCTTTGGATAATGTCGATGTTAAGAAACTGTCAAAGACAGAACCTTTCACCGAGCGACGTATGTTCGCGACTATGACGATCGCGTCGTATCGATCGGTTGAATCTGCGTGCACTGACGAATAGCGACGAATGATCGAACGACGACGACCGATATAGCGGCTCGATAGTTTTCGGCGATAGAAGCGTTAGCAACTTTCGCTGACGATACGAGTGTCACGTAGCCTGGAAAACGTTATCGCGTCGAATTACAAGCGTTCTCGTCGGACACGCTGCGACCCCTCTTCTTTTCTCAAACGAAGAATTTCAATTAAACTTTCTACAAGACGAAATCTGATGTTTCGCAACGCTTCGGAATTCTTCCTGTATTTGTTAATTTTAAATTCCATTTTCCGTTCGTGTATCCCTCGGCATCCAGCAATCTCTCTCGATCGCGGCCATTCGAAATAAAAGAAATCGACCAGAAATTCCTCCGCTATTTTCCAATGGTAGCCGGCTAAAAAGAAATCGATTAAAACCGGACAGAATTAATCGCGCCCGCCATCCCCTTTCTCCCTGTCTCGCGTCCAACGAGAAGGAATCGACTAAATGGATTCCGAGATTACAACGGGGCAATTCGCGACTCATAAATTCGCTCCACGAGATGAATAATGCAACGTTGATTGACAACGACCGGCAACAGGATCACGGGGATTGATTCGCCAGAGGGAGAGGATTATCGTATTCGCGTCACCCTATCCTCGAGGAGATCACGGGTTACAAGGGTGAAGCCGATTCAGAGATTTTTCAGAACCCTTTCTACGTGGCCCTCGTCGAGGGGAACGACTCGTGGAATCCTCGAATCTGATACAGCTTGATCCTCTTGCTAGTTAACTCACGGACGACGCGGCTGTGTCGATAACACCGAGGGAGCACGAGCGGCTTGTCGTCAGAATTAATATCTTTTGTTTTCGTTCGTTCGTATCGGTAGTTTGTTAGTAGTTTTCGCAGTACGAAGGTGTTTAAACGCGTTAAGATATTTTGAAATTCGACGAGCGCCGCGAGCGGACATTTTCTACGTTTTCTACGTGTAGCTGGATCGTGGACTCGACGAGGTAGGTAGGCGTGGAGAAGTTTCGCAACGCGAGATCGTTTGTATGCTCCCGACGCGTTTAAAAAATTGAGCGCCGAGGATCATTTTTCTCAGGCTGCTTCTGGCCGACGTCCCTTTGATACGGACGCTTGTCTCGTTGCGATATTTTATGATTAATGCTGGCAGCTGGGCGAAAATCGGATACCCTGCTCGTTAAAAGGAAACACAGAGTTCCCGTGTCGGAATCGTAACGCAACTTCGTATTTCCAAAGGCAATTTTCCCGTGTAGGAAAGACTTGCCGTTTCATTTAACCTGCATTTCGTCAGACCTGTTCGCTAAGTAACGCCGTCTCTCCTTTGAAATTTCGAGTTTGCAAGATAAAATCAGGCGGTAACGGCGAATAATATATCGTCCCGTTGAAATAAAATCGCGATGGCAATCTCGCGAAACAACCAAGCACAACCACCAGCCGAAAAGAAAACGTTCCGTTGGAAAATAACGGTACGAGCGAATACCTTTCGCAGCCACCGTATTTACGATACGTTTCGCGAGCGTCGAATAAATCGCCAAAACGATTAATCTTATTAAAATGACAAAGGAATACGTTCACGAGTCTTCGCGGCGTCTTCCAACCCCGTACGACCGCGCCGAGTCGCTATAAATCACGCGGAAGAAGCGGTCGTTCGGCCGCGCAGTAGATCGAGTCAACGTCTGATCGAACGTGTCGCCGGCGGTTGACGCGAACGATCCGAAGCCGAGCCGCAGGATTACTTCCGGTCGGGCAAATTAAATTCCGTCACGAGGAACACGAAGCGTCTGCGTGGCCGTGGCTATACGAAATGAAATCGAAGACGAGACCTTCGGCCTCCAATTTGTCGCTACATTCTCATCGACCGTCTCGACGGACACTGATTTATGTCGACGGCTCTCTTCTTTCCCCGGATGGACAGTCGTCGCAACGATGTATCACCGGGCGACCCTTCTTTCGGTTCACCGAACGTTCTCAGCTCAGTGTGTCGATCGACGCTCGACTTTCGCCCAACATTCGTCCGTGTAATCGATCGTGCGTCGATATCGATCGCTCTACACCTTAAGTCCAATACCGACGGCATCGTACTATGCTTCTGAATGTTTGACATAGTTTTGCGTACAAAAGTGTTGCTAACGAGAGCGCGGTACGAAGAACCAGCGAATCAACTTTGCATAGTTTTTGGAGAATAAAGTAGCTGCGGCTGCGCTCGTTCAGGAACTACTCCCGAGCTGTACGAGTTCGTAGGCTGGTCGAGGAGTCGGTCTGCCGAGAGAGTCCAAGGAAAACACATCGTTCGGAGAATAAAAAGGGATTCCTGCCAGATTCCGCTAACAGGTTGCCAGAGAACGGCGATTCGCTTGGATACGTCTCGAACGTACGAATTCAAACGGATACGCGTGTATCGTATATCGTCGCGGTTTCGAATCTTCCACGGACGCGTAAATATTCGTCGAAGGATTATGAGAAGGAGAATGAAAAGAAGGAAAAACGAAACGGACGAAGGCGGACAACAGGTTGACCGACGATTTAGTAATTAAAGTAAGCAAGTGTTCCGATACTTTCGAGAGGCAGTGTGCTATTGCTAATTTCAGGCGTTTCTGGGTTACCCGAGAAGCGGTTAACTTCTCCGTTTTGAGCGCTCTTAACCCAGATAAACGTAGACGGTGCGTTGTCACAGTTGTTATTTTTCAGCAAGTTGCAAACAACAGTTCCCTGGGAACGTCAGGGAATTGCTGGAAATGCAGATCGCGGGAAACTCGGTACCCAGCCATGTGTAATGTAATATTGCGCAAGTTCGCGGAAGTTTCGGCAAAGAGAAGCTTCCCTTGACACGTGAGACTAGACAGTTGAATATCACATGCGGTGCCGCAATGTTCTCTAATGTCGGGATCGGACTGGCTGCCTCGCCGCGAAGAAAGCTGACGTATTTCTTGCTTTTCGTCCATTTTCAAACGAGGATGAGAAAGTTTCTCGTGTATCCGTTCGATGTTACCGCGTAGACGCGTGTTACACCACGTTTCTAAAAACCTCGCTGCGACTTGGTATTTTCCACGGGACGGTTGGCGAATCGAGGCGTTGGAACGGCAAACGAGAGGCACAGAACGACGGATCTCTAATAGGAAAAGAAATGTATTTATGAATTCTCTCTTTTATATCGGTTATCAACGGTCGATGTATCGTAGAGTTAACGAGTAGACGATAGCGATACCGGATGATTTACAATATAAATAAAAATCGCGTTCGCGTCATTTATCATTCCAACGCGATAAACTTTCGGCATTTATCGTCTCTACAAATTTAAAGAGCGAAAGATCGAGCGAATTTATTTATTCTCATATCGCGCACGCATCTCTCTCAATTCGACTTTAAGCAGCTTCAAACATCGTGCACCATGCCAAATCTGCAATTTCCTTCAAATTTCTAACAGGCTGTGCGCGCTTTTTCTCGACAGACGCTGAACTGGAATTGCAAATTCCTCGTTTCCTTTTTCGAATAACTGCCCGAAAATAACCGCGAAACGATCGACGATCGATATAACCGATATCCGTAATTGTTAATTGCGTCAGGCTGCTGCTGCTGTTGCTGTTGCTGTCGAAAATCGTACGCGAACGCATTAATTCCATTTATGTAATTAATATGCCGGCCTCGAAGCAACGGGTCGATGGGTCCTCGTCGCAATTAACGTTAATGCGACGTACGTCGAATCGAATATATTATTATAAAATTGTTAGCGTTACGATATCGTTCGACTCGATGCGTGCAACGATCGTGTCGTTGCGACGCTCGACGAATTTTTCACGATTCGTTGCTTAAAAAGCGCGTTGTCGAATTTGTTGACGTTACTTTGTCAACCAACGATATTTACGCTTAATTAATAACTGGGTTACTCGTGTATCCTGGCTGTTCATTTTAATATTTGCTCCCATAAATCAGACACGGAATTTCAATTACATTGTCCGCGATGACCATACGCTGTGGTTTCGTCGATAACGTACGTTTTAACTAATTGACCGATCAATCAACTAATTACGCGTTCCTCTTTCAATTCCTTCCTTATTCTTTTCCTCCTTCTATTACTTAACGCACGCTTCACGCTTCTACATACGATAATTCTTGCTTGAGAAACAATTTCCAATCGTATCGTCCGATGCAAGGAAGCTGTTCCGAATGGCAATTCGAATTAATTCTGCATCTCATTTGTAGAGGCAAAATTGTCAAAGAATAGGTAATAGTACGATGGTCGACAGGAGGCAACGTAAACATCGATCTATCGCGCGATAGAATTTTATTTTCCGATTCTCGAGACGAGACTCGAGCTCGAAACGCGAAAGAAATCCTGATTTTCAGCGCGTTTCGTTTATTCAAGGCTCGACGCGATTGATACTCTCAGGCAACGAAAAGCACGCGTGTCGATCTGTAATAACGGAGGCCAGTCTCGCAGGTCACGTTTGAATTTTTCCACACACGTGGCGCGACGCTAGCGGGCCTCCTCGGTCATAAAAGAGCGAACGAAGCAATTGAAAACTCCAGCCGCGGTTTATAGGCATCCCCCTGTATATTTCAGAAGGCCGCGTTGCGTCCGTCGCGTCCACCATCTTTTTTTCTCTCTCGCGAATGTTCGTCTACAGGGTGTGCCTAGTAGAAAACAAAAGAACGTTTCTTTACTGTTTCATTCTCCTCTGTCTGTACCACCGCAATTCCTATTCAACCCGAGTGCCATCTAATTCAGACCACCCTCCAATGTTTCTTGCTTTTTCGGCTACCAGAAATTCCCCAAGAAATTTCTTTCCAGTCGAGATATCGGGCTGTTCGGACAGTTCGTCTGCCTTTTCACCGCCGATATAATCTATCGCGTATCTCTCCACACTGCAAGATAGATATATAATCGTTTATTACGAACTTCGGGACAAATGAAACGTCGAATCGAGACAAATACCGATCCTGCTTGGATATTATTAGGTTGTCCGAAAAGTTTCTTTCGCTTTGTGAGGAAATAACGGACGCACCGCGTTCTCTGTTTTACATTATATCTTTGTCGAATCACGTACGATCGTAATAATAGAAATAGAAGAAAATGGATCGCGGATGATTCGATAGAATAACATAAAACGAAAAGAGCTTGTGCATCTGTTATTTCCTTACAGAAGGAAAGAAACTTTCGGGACAACCTGATAAATGTAGCGATCGGAGGCCACAGGCGGCAAATCGGGCCAACTTGTATCTTCCGCTCTTGCGAACCTAACTCGAGGCTAAAATGGATCGTATTCGGCAGGAGATGTTGAACCAACTGCGTTGGAAAACGTAAGGAACGCGTGAAATTGTTAGGAGAAGCGTCAGCGATGGGCCTCGTGTTTGTAAAGCGACGGTAGCCATTTCGCCGTCATATTTTACGTATAATTGGAATTGTTCGATAAATTATCGATAAAAAAACGTACAGTTTATGCGGAAACGCGTAAATATCTCGAAAACTACCTACGATGCAAAAATATGTTCGAAACAATACATATATATATATATATATATATATATATATATATATATATATATATATATATAAATTATTTAAAAGCAAATGTAATTTTCCCTTTCATCGCGAACTTTCAGACACTGCGAACTTACTTTCACACGCTACGGACTTCCCAATTCGATGTTTTGCAGACACACTGTATACACAGTCGCGTTTATGGGGAAACGCACGAGGGCCGAGGATACCCGGCACGACCGCCTATTCGTATGCGCATCGATATACGAATTCGCATGGTAATGCGAGCGGGGAGGTCGCCAAGCACCCTCCAGGCGCGTACAATTCTTTGTTCGCCTCCTGTTCACCGAGCTTTTGCGTCGAACCGCGCAAAGGGTCGTCCCCTCTTGCGGGAAACATCCTCGAGCTGCCATCGTCGTGTCTATCCATCATCGTGTATGATAGAAACGTGTCTCCAACTAGGATTTCGCCGCTGGCTAAACGAGCGAGTCGCGAGAGTCCAAGCGATCGCGATATTCGTGCAGTAGCGAGAGTGGCGCGTTGTAACGCGAAAAAGGCCGGAAATCGCGTTGAAGGGGAACGAGGTCGCGCTCCATTTCGTACTCCACCACATTTAAGCTTTGTTTCCGACGCAAAGAATTATCGACGCTGTTCGTTAGACAGAATTTTTGTATAACGCGCCTTCGCCGATGATAGCGCGTTAAGAATAGCATCGTTTTAACGCATCAAGGACCAATTGCCTTAGACGTCTTTCACGTCGTCGAATTTATGTTGCGATTACAAGCAAGAACTCCGATGCAGTGCTTTTTCCAGGGATTCGAATAAACAGCCATCCTTCGTTTAGAAGGAGAGAAATAATTCTGCTCGAACTTGTACGTTTCGCTTAAGAGAATATCCGTTCCTGTGCAACTCTTACAGGAAGAAATGTCATCCTTGGCAACTTCCCTGAAACGTGTTCTCGCGGATCAGGTGTCTTAGAATCTGTATAATAAAAGTTGCATGGCAACAAGTTATTTTAGAACGTGTATTAGGTACTAGTTTTATTTAACCATGCAATATTGTTCATAGGTTTATTGAATAAAAGGCGTGAAAATTATAATGTAAGTAATTAACGGTTTCGTAGAAAGTATCGAGAGGAAATGAGGATTTGCCAACGCCAATGCCCAACAAACGTTTCGCTATAATTTAAATGAACCGAAACATAGAGGAATTCTATAATGTAACACACAGATAATATACGTATAATACGTATATTTCTGTGATAGAATATTTGAATATATGTTATAATATAATTGAATATATATTATATCGTTTAACTTTTTCTATTCGACGCGAGATTCAAGGTTTCAAAGAGAAACGCAAACAAGCTTTGACCGGTGGATTATCCGCACAAGTATTTTTTAATTTAACTACACCAATTATTTGATATTCTCGTCGCAGTGCTATTCGTTGAATAGCGTTACACTACGACATTTGTTACAATAATTCGGAACTTTTTGAATGTCGACGAAAAAAAAAAAAGAAATATTTGTCCCTTTTACGAAAAAACGTTCATTTTCATATCTTGTAAGTTCTATACAAGTTTTAGCTTGTATAGAGAACTCCGTTCTCATCGGAGAATCTCACCTACAATGCGAGAACATTTTCTAAAAATGGTGGTTCTCTTCACGGTGTGCGTTTTAAATAGAACCTGTTAAAAAATTCCGCAACTCTTTCGTTCCCTGGTCCCTTTATCGTCGTTTTTCGTTTCGTTTGCGCTTCGTTTTTATAACATCGAATTTTCGTAGCCACACGAGGCTGCTACTAAATGGTACGAAATGTACTATATTTCGATCTAATTAATCGCTACGTAAATGCCTAGGACAAATACAACGGTATGCGAATATCATTTTCGCGCTACCGTTACGAATCCTCTTGCGCGAGAAACAAGTAACAATTCTCGCGTACCGTGAGAATTTCGCGCGCAAAATCAATTCGCGCGAAAAGTCGCCAACAAAAGCAATCGACGCAAAAGATTCGCCAACAAAGAGATACGCTCTCGCTTCTTCCGTCGACAAGATATCGCGGAAGCCAGTCGTCTCGTCGAAGAAGATCAAGGGAAGCTTAAGACCAGCCCTGCTCTTCATCCACGCTACAGACCAGTCTTTCGAATGATAATTAACCAACTGTTTGAACCGGTCTCAAAGAAACTCGAGTCCCCTAATTTTGCATAATCCTCCGAGGACAATTGAATTACATATTCGTCGGAGGGACGGGGGTGGTTTGTTTCGAGGCCGAAGAAGAAGAAAAACAAGGGACGAAAGGGAATTCCAACGGGAATGTGATCAAAACTTGCCGCGCCGGCGCTAATGACGCGTTTCTTTCTCCGAGTCTCGGAGGAATCTCGAGTCGCTACGGGGGGAAGCAAGTGCAAGTTTTAAGGAACTCTCGGTGCTCCCTTGGCGCGCCAACTTCGCCAGCAAATACCCCGGAAAGCGAGAACGAAGGAAGGAAAAGGAAAGGTGGGACGTCGAGGAACGTCGAGGAACGCCGAGAGGGCGTCGATTAGAAGACGCGCGCAGCTACGAAGCTCGTTCGAGGGGATGGTTCTAGCTCGTTTGTATCGTATTTCAACGACCAGTCGGACGATTCTTTTATTCTTTCGCGGAACACAAGGCCCCAAGCCTCGTTTCGCAGGCTCGGAGACGAATTAAAAGGAAATCTGCGCCCCGTGCAGCTGGCTTACTTACATCTCCGCGGAATTGTTTGCTTGCACAAATTGGTTTGTTCGGCGTCGAATTCCCGTCGTCCAATCCCATTTACGTCGAGGCAGACGACGAGCAGAACCTACACGCGTCTCCTCCTCTCGGTCGTTCGAGTTGAATTCTTAGAGGCGGAACGTCAGACTGCGAGAAATATCGCGACCACCTGCCGCCCTTTTCTCCGAAGGGCAAGTGCCTTTTCCTTTCTCGTCCCCTTTCCCATGATAAAGCGGCAAATCTTAACGAAGGAACGTTATTTCGACTCACGAATCGATGACATCGGTTGAGAAATTTCAACGAATTTGTTTCGGCTTACGCGAGTGCGTCGATCACGCGGCAGGAATTATAGCGGCGTGATTCGATCCGCTGCAAATCTCCATAAAATAACGTTTTACGTTTGTTCGAGCACGTTTGACAGAAAAGGAAAAAAAAGAAAAACACTTTTAAAAATGCCAATATCGTTATTGCTTGATCGTTAAATTGCTTCGTTAAGTCGTCGTCAAGCGTCTGTCGAATGACAGCCGAGTTGACGGTAGAGTAACGTAAAAACAAAGTTGTACGGTCGCTTTACACGGAGAAATATTTCGCGCAGCGTAGCGTGCGTTTCGTTGCAAATATGTAAATACTTGGGTTAGATACTTGCAAGAGAACGTTACACAGGGAATTCTTGACAGCATTTTGAAACTGGACGCACGAATTAATTGTAAAGCACGCGCTTAACTTCGCCCGCAACTTCGGTCTGAGTAGCATCGGATTACTCTACTAATCGAGCTGTTCAATTCGCGATAAATTTCTGCCTGCTGATTAAAGTAATTGTTAGCGGCTTGGCGAGGCGTTCGATCCATCAACGACGCGGAACGAATCGCGAATATACAGTAGAAGCAAAGCGAAACGAGTCATTTGTAAATTGACTCGCCGGCTGTTTATGCAGCGGACAAGCGACCAACTGGACATCCTGTCCACCCTTAACCCGATCCAGGTGCTGGACATCCTCAGGCAACAAAGCCCTTAGCGTTAATGGTTTTCCATGCTGGCTCGACTCCTGTTTCGTCCACCACTCCGCAAACTTCTGTCTCGAAATGTCTCTTCTGTGTCTGCACCGTGTGCCCACTAATGGCGGTCAACGCAGTCGCGCACGCGTTGCGACAATTAATAAATCCAATTAGTTTCGTTTAAGTTGACCATTCGATAATTGGGGACACGGCACGGAGCGCGGTTTTTAAACTCGCGGCGTAGTAATTATATCTTTACGAAGAGAGAATAATTGCGATATTTTATCGCGTTATCGTATCCAGAATTTGATCAGGATTTTCGAGCGATTGTATCGTATTTCGAGCATTAGATACCGCTCGCGCCATTCGTAAATCGTGAAACGATCGTAAAACATGGCGCACACCTAGGACAGGCACAAATGGATGTTTCAATTACAAAATGAAATTGAATTACGCCAACAACCAGATCGTACTTACCCTCGAAGATTTTGTTACAGATTTGTTTTATTAGGTTGTCCGAAAAGTTTCTTTCGTCTTGAAAGGAAACGACGAATGCACCGCGTTCTCTGTTTTATATTATTCTTGTCGAATCACGCACGAATGATCGTAATAACAGAAATAGAAGAAAATGGATCGTACGTGATTCGATAAAATGATATAAAAGAAAGGGAAAAGAGGTTGTGCGTCTGTTATTTCTTTACAAAAGGAAAGAAACTTTCGGGACACAGCCCAATACCAAAACGTACGTTCAAAGCTAAAAATCCCACGACTTGCGACTAATTCGAATTTCACTTTGGCGTCGAAATTGCTTAATAGCCCGCCTTAATACCTAACCCTTCCAAAGATAATACGAATAAAATCCCTACAAATTGTTTAATAGAGATACGTCGATGAACTATTATCGGCTCGGTATTCTAGAAGGCTACTGCGGGATATCCGAATAAATTTTCCGGTCAATTTTCGACGCATCTCGAAGTCGGGGTAAACTACCAGACTGAAACGAGGGGAAACGAGGAGGAAAGAGATCCGCCGTTGATCAGTGCACGAAAGATCGGCTCGTTTTTCCCGCGGGAACCATCCAGATATCCCTCGTTGCTCGCTTCTTCTCCTGCTTCTCGTCTGATCTCGCCGATTCCAGCTTCTTCGTGCAGTTTGCGTCTTATACCGATCCTCGATGCTATAATTCCTGGCTGCTCCTTTCAGTTCCTATTGTTCCATCGAGTTCGTTGCTATTTCTTTTTCTCTTTCTACGGATTCTTTCTTTCTTTTTTTTTTTATCGATTTAATATCGGCATTGGAAATTCGAAATTTAATTAGCGACGCATCGCACGCACACCGTAAAGCAGTTCGTGTTAGCTGTTATTGCTGGAAAAGAGTCGGCGATATAACGCGACGTGGAAAAATTATCGCGAAGAAGATTACGCGATTTTTCATTAATTCGATCCGGCGATACACGATTGCACGTCGTATAAAGAAATTCGCGTCGACGCGATTAATTAATACGGGCAAACGCGTATCGCGGAAATGATCGAGTGAAATCAAAAAGCGACTCTTGTCTCAAGATAGAGAGAAAATCTTCTAAACGAGATAAATAAATCTTCGAAGGTTCGAACCTATCGGCGATACGTCTGACGGCAATCGAGAAACGTAGATACGCTGATTTGGATTTACGATGGTAAGAAACGATAAAGAGACGTTTAAAAAGATGAAAGATGTTTCACGTTTCTATACAAAACGACGAGTATCGTTCGCCAAGCCTACGATTCTTCGAACGATCGAAGAACAAAGAGAGCCGCCAGAATCATCAGACGCGCGTCCCCGACTTCCGGTTCATGCATCGCGCATCGTCCGCTGTTTCCTGTCGTTGCCTCACGGCAAAATCACTCACGGATTAACAAGAATCCTCTCTTCCTCTCTTTCCATTTCTTTATTGCTTGGCGCTCTTCTTCCTGCAGCGATTCCAAGGACGATTCGGTTACCCTCGGCTTCCGGTTTCCTGGCGCGACGGATTTACGACGGAAGGTCGAGCTCGTTTTCTACCGTTAGCCAACCACCGCAGCATCCTCCGTCGAATAGAAAAGTTTCTTCTTTTCTCCTGTCCTTGAGCCCTTTCCACGTTTCGCAGCGGGGATGGTTTGGGTTGGCAGACGTCCGCGAACTTTGTCTACCTGACATTGTATAACCTACGACTGTGCTTGGGGTGACTGTTTCAAATTACCTCTCAGGCCTGCTGTTTCTACCTTCTCCGGTTATCTCGCTCGTAACTCCACGCTTCTCCGCGTTCTAGCCGCTCTTTTATTTTGCGTTTCAACTTTCTCTTGACACGGGCGTAAAGGGCTTCGCGGCAACGCGCAACGGGATTCTTCGCGACCTCGTCGAACGGAATAATCGAAACAGAAAATTCGTCGCTGCGGCCACAACGTAACTTTCCGTGTTTACGCGTAGGACGAAAATATCAGGGAATCTAAAAATTCCGATCGAGCCGATTGCGTTTTAATTCAGTACTCCGTAAACCGCTGTTCGACACACTCTCGGAAAACAGGATCAACTTGGACAGTTAGAAAAGAACGTACCAGTTCTACGGCCCGATCTATATCTATGATGGAATCCGTAGCTCTGGTTACCTTTGTTACGTCCTATGACGTCCTAACACCGACCCAAACCGCGTCCAAGCAACGTGTCTCGTATTTCTCGCTCGCTTTCCTCGCGAAACGCCGCGATATATTTATTGCGCTCGCGAGACAATTCTTCGCCGCGCGATATCGCCACGCTCTCTTATCGCAGGGATCGTTGCTTACAATTACTCGGTGACATCGGTTTATTTAGCTTCGCCTAAGCCGCGAGCGTTGCTTGTTTTCATATCGAAATGGAGATTAATTTCTCGACGATCTCGCGGTCTGACGGTTCCTAGCGAGCCGCTAAATTTGACAGTCGCTACGAGTCGGCTCTCGGATTAACCGACGAGCGCTAGTAAAAGCGTACAGTGGCATGGCGCAAGGAGAAACATCGTTTTCCGCAGGTTCGTAATTAGCGAGCCGACTCCTTAGACGGCGACGGTTAGTCGATAAAGTCGGTTCGCCGTCACGCGTCTTACGAATGTTCTTCGATTCGTTGTATAATTAAATATTGCCTTCTCCGCGCAATCCATCTTCCCGTCCAGCGATCAAGACGAATTTCTCGATCGACGACGATCGTCTGCGTCGTACGGATCGCTCGCGAATTTGTCGATCGGTTGCTTGGTTTCTCGTTTTCGTCGCGTGTCTTCTCGGAGCGACGGACGAGTCGAAGGTTGTCTGTTCGAAGATAAATAAACCGAAAGAGTTGCTTCGAATTGTCCATCGGACGTACCGTCTGCGTCGATTCTTCGTCATTTTAATTACCTTTGCCAGATAGCCATCGCGCGTCCATCCTGTCAAACGTCGCTACCGAAAAGAACGATCTACGTTCTCTCGCTCTCTATAAAGCTTTCGCTCCACACGCCCATGGTGTCAAGCAGCGACGAGGAATTCCCCCGACAGAAACATCGAATCGCCATCGACTCCAGCGAGCTTGGGCCAGTTCCTACAACGTGCAAAAATATGACGAACAACGAATGTGAAAGCAACGGCCAGCCCTTTCTGCGGTAGCCGAAAGTTCATCGTAGCGGGTGGCGAAATGGACGCGCGTTACACCTTTTTCTGATCGATTTCCAGGCGTTTCCGGTCAGTTGGCCGGCCGGTCACCGTTGAACGACGCGATCCCCGGGGAACGTGAGAGGCGACGGAGCGAAAACCGAGGACCAAACCCTCTCTTCCCTCTCCCTTTCGTCCCTCGTTTTCAACGCGCGTTCCTTATAGACGCGACCGACAGGCGCGACCCGTCGAGCTTTCAGTCAAAGCCCTGTCGCGTTGGGCTTTGACTTCTAGAGGTTGCACCGGAACTTTAAACGGCGGCGCACGCAGCCCACTCTTCAAACGCACCCCTTCTTCCTTTCCAGCCCCTTTTCCGGCTGCTGGAAAATTAACCCGAGCTCCGGCTATTTTTAAGTCGGCCAAACGGCCCTCTGTCGACGCGTTCCAACCCTTTGCACGCGCACCAACGCGGCCCGATTTTCACCGTTTCTCTTTGCCAGCCCCGTGCACAGCGTAATTAATATCCGAACGGCTGAGCGACTACGGCCAACTCCCTCTCTCAACTCCTTTGCGATCGAATTCCGCGTCTTCTTTCTCGCGATTCAGGCGCCAGCCGACGCGTGTTTCCATCTGCGTGGTCTTCTATATAGATCGCGAGCAATACGAATTTTCGAACTGTTTTGCGTATCGTTTGCGACAAAGGGCGAAGGTTCGAGAGTCAGGGACGGTCGGGGTGGTTTTCTCTTTGGAGAGGTCGTGCAAAATCGCTAGCCGTGACTTATCGTCGCGGTGATCGCAGAATCGCGACGATTTCATTTCGTTACAGGACCGTGGTCGCCGTATCCTTGTCTCGAGCGAATTTGTCGTAATTGATCGTAATTCTCGATCGAATTATTTCTTACGAAATAACGCAATATGCTTTGCACGAGGACATCCGCAGTAAATTTACGTTA
The DNA here is from genome assembly GCA_014737395.1 of Bombus waltoni. Lineage (NCBI taxonomy): Eukaryota > Metazoa > Arthropoda > Insecta > Hymenoptera > Apidae > Bombus > Bombus waltoni. The sequence continues at coordinate 852,586 of JACXII010000067.1, read as the reverse complement.
TTCGATATTGAAAATGAACAATTTTGCCGTAATACGCGTTTGATAACGTCGATACAAGATATACAGGTTGCGCGCAAACAACGTTTACGCTCTCCACCAATCAGGCGCGTTCACGGAAAATCATAAATCACCGTGAAAAATTGCCGCGATCGAATCACTCGTGATTGGCGAGTAGCGCGGTTCGCGCCATTTCTATATCTCCCATTATATACACACATATATCAATAATATATAAGTAGATCGCAGACGTTCGAGCGAACGAATATTTTTACGAAGAGAATTAAAGGAATAGGACCCACCTGGACAAAGACTCGTTTCACCCCGCAAGTTTCCTAATATTTTAGAGAATAGTCGTATAATTTCGATCTTTTCCCTTCCACCCTAATACGCATCACGCGCCAAAGCCCTTTCATTTTTATAATTAATTTTATCGAAGCTCCGATCTTACCACGTTCTCATAAAATTGATATCCCTGGAAAAAAAGGATGCTTTTTTTCTCGCCCTAGGAATTTTATGAAAGAACTAGAGGGAAGGTAGATATCATTCCTTGGCGGGCAAGGCCGAAGGGACGAAAAACCGCGTCCGGTAAATGGGACGTTTATCTGGACATTGGCCAGTCCGGCTTCCCTCTCGAGTGCCATTTTAAGGGACACGAAATAATCTCTGGCCACAGTTCTGGCCGGTGGATCGAACAGTTTTTCAGAGGGGCGATCACCAGCGGAAGGTTCGCTCATTACGCGTAATCTGACGAAAGTCGTCATTAATCTTCGTCCCTTCGGCTCTTTCGCTCTTCTTCGAGCAACGCTTCTTTCGGCGGAAAGGCGATCCGATCGAGACGTCGTGAACGGTTATCGCGGCGTCGACTTTCACCATGGAACCCAATTAATCCTGTTATAATCACTGTCGCCTTGTTATTACGCTTTAAAGTTTGTTTTCTTCACTGTCCGCGTCCACCGTCGCCTTGCGAAGAGAAAAGATCCGATCTTTGAGTAATTGGAGGTTTCTGTCTTTTAACGAAGTAGCGCTCGTGTCTCCGCTTTCCGTCGGCATCTTTTTTCCCTTTCTTTTTCTTTTCTTTATTATTTCCCTCGATTTTCAATCAACTTTTCATCCTTGCCATTCGAAGATTCATCGTTTCTCCGATAGGCACGTTTGATAAATCGTCGTTGCGACGTCGCGTGCAATTACTCTCTTGAAAGAATTTAAGCAACGGCGATGATAATTTATTGTTATTAGAAACGTTGGATTCTTCGCGTGGACAAAATAAAAGAACGTAGACGCGAGTTCGGATATAGAAACGAATCTTGGCCTCGTTCGATAACAAACAGACCGACGCTTTGTTCAGAAATAATTACCAGCTTAAACGAACGGCAAATTAGCTCAAATTTTCAACGACACGATCGAACGTTGTATTATATTTCACGAGAATCGCTGGGCTAATTAATTAAGTACTGTTGTTAGCCGGTACAAAGACGGTCGAATAATAGAGAAATCGATACTTATTTGATAGGAAGATCGCAACAGACTGGCATGGCACTGTTCCTTGATATAATTGCAATTAACACTGCCAGTTATTACAGGTTCGTGATTGTACAAACGTATACCGACGTCCTTGTAACAATAGGACCCTCTGCGTCTTCAACGGTAACCGTCTTTGTGCTGATTAACAATAAGCATCCTGGCAATTACAACTGAAACGTGCATCACATCGGCGACCTAGCCTATTCCTAGGTTCGAGATGTTCCGTTGTCGCGTCAACCGCATTGCGCACCGTCCGTCGATAATTGTTTAGAAATAACGATATTCCCCTAGCCATGGTAGCAGCCGGCCATCCAATTAATCGTTCGAAATTTTCCATATTTGTCAGTCTTTTAGCGAAGCGAAGCAACGAGTATGACAGTGGGAAAAGTGAAATTTCACGTCATCCAAATTCAATATCCAACGATCGCGCTTCGCCCAACGATTTATTCGAATCCAAATCGAACGAATTCCAATTCGTTCCAGTTCGTACGCCGTTAATCGGCGTTCCACGATTAATCACCGTTGGCTAATTAACGAGTCGTTGGAGTAATTAAGACCGGATTGCACGGGGCGTTCATCAGTCGGCAACGTCATTATTTACGGGGTCAGCTTGAATCGAGTAACTTCATCCACCTAAGTATCGGTCGAAATTGCCGCGGTAACCGGCGGCTGGTGTTACTTCAATCTGCATAACAATTGGCCAAGCATCGTGGGGTTGGTTCTCTGTTCCCTGCCTCTCTCCTCCTAAAGGGGGTGGCGGCGGACGAATAAATTACTTGGCCTTGACTCTCGGCGAGCGGCAACGCCGATGAAAATTTATGACGACACGTCCCGCGGACAGAAGGGACGGAAAAGCGGAGGGGGGGGGGAGGCGGGAATCGAAACAGTGGCGCGACGCGGCCAGACGAGCTGGAATTTATGGGAAAAAGAGGATCCTCTGGAAAGGAGAAGATCGCGAGTCAGAGTCGGTTCGAACGTGCGCGCGGTTGATCCTCTTGCTCTTTGCGTCCCGGCGAATTTCTATAAAAAATTCATTCGCTGATCGTCACGATAGAGGCAGAGAATTCTTTATAGGCGTTGCTTCCTTTGAGATTCAAACTGTCGCGGTCGAGAGGCCTTTGCGGGATATCGCTTGGATTAAGAGTGTTTACAGAGGAAATAGCATTGACGAAGAGAATAACGAAGTGGCATCGATGTCAAAGGGCTGTTAATAGCGGTGGTTGATTCGGCGACTGGTTGGATCTTGCAGCGAAATTTGCATGTCGCGCGTTCGCCGTAGAAACTCCCGAAGGATCGCCTTTATAAATAGACTTCTAGCCATTTGCAATGGCGAAGAAAAGAGCACGACGAGAGGACAGCCGCTCGAAATGTATTTTTACTCTTGAAAGCAGTCCACGAGAACGACTATGGAATACGAGAAGAGAAGAGACACAGCCAGCGCCAGTGACAAACGAATACATAGACGGATAGAACGGGGAAAATACAAGGCCGCCAACAACGGCACCGAGACAAGAGCAAAGAGCGTGAATCGGCTCAAGAAAGAAGTATCCCCGGCCGCTGCGGGATTTCAAAACGAGTTTTGTTCGTCGATTGTCAATTCTCGCTAAGTGATTCATGGCAGTCTGCTTCCTGTTGCGCCGTTTCCTTCCCGTCTGTTCACGCTTTACCATCGATTTTCAATCCAAAATTTCTTCCCTCCCCCCTCCTCTATCCATCTTTGTCTTCGTTTAGCTACTTCATCTTTTGGATTCCACGTTTAATATCCCTTTGTTCCGTTTCGGTTGTCTTTTCGGTTGCCCTTTCGTTCTGGAAATTTGCGATTCCTCCTCGAATGATTTGCAGCATCCACGAGTCTTCACGTAACCCTGCTATACTGGCCAGATATTTGCATCAACTCTGTGAAGATGTTTGGCTCGTCTCGATACCGACGCCAAGTTAACGCCACGAATATCGATGGTTATTTCCTTCGATCCTCCATCAACTTTTCGCTTTCGAACAAAACGTTCCAAGGTAACGACAGAGCTACCTGCGCTAAATTTCTTACTATCTTCGTTACGAGTTCGAAATAAATACTGCATACCGATGAAGCAAATATCAATGGCAATTCTCTTCGCTTCGACAAGCGTTTAATCGCACCATTTCCTAAAGTAGCAAAGTTCTTCGCTAACTCTGTTCTTTCGCGTTCTTGCGACGCGCAACGCAGCGCTCTCTTTTATCTAATTTCCAAGATCCGCGAAACACGTAAAATTGCCAACGTACATATCGTCTCACGACGACGAGAAACGTCTCGCGGCTCTTTAACGATCCTTCCTCTTCGCTAATTCCTCTTCGTTTGGCTGATTCCGGGCTTGCGGGTTTCGCCTTTCAGCCGATGGGTCGTCGGTGCACGTCGAACGCACATAACCCTTGATCCGGCAGGGGAGGCAGCTAGTTGCCGCGCTCCGTCTGAGCCGCGGATCCTTCGACAGGCTTTGTAACCGAATCATTAACAGCGACCGAGTGTGTACACACCGGCGTGCGTTTAGTTTCTAATCGAGATCTTCGAGCGGGGAATTAACGCGGTCCTTGATCTGCCTCTCTGCAATTGCTCCGCGAAAATGGAATTCGGCGTCTGTGAGCCTGATGCGTCGTTGTCAAGAACGATAGCGCGTGAAAGACGAGGTACTTTCGGAAGTACTAGACCGGTGCGCACGAAACGTTTGAGTTTCAATTTGACGAGTCAATAGCATCCGTTGAACTTTGATCGTCGAGTGAGTTTTTCGCAAGGTAAATCGCTCGGCTGCGTTTTTTTTTCTTTTTACCTGACCCGAGTATACCTGAGTATAATTAGCGTCGAATTTTCTTAGACTTTAAAATAAACGTTGAAAAATCGCCAGGACTACTCCACGTTTTTCCGCTGTAGACGTTAACAGAATCTGTAACAATTTCGCTCTAACTGCTTTCCGATTTCCGATGCAACAGTTTAAACATAGAATAACCAAGCTAAGTAGAAATGCATCGAATCGTGCGCATACTACGTTGGTCAAATACACGCTATGACATGTACGAGTACGATGTTGTAATTAAACCAACTATACGGAATTTAAGTTTCGTTTAAAATGGAAGAAAAATTTGTTTGTACGCAGCATGCGTGAAATCTAATACGTACTCGCGTCTGATCACGAGCGTTCTTATCTCCTGCGGCACCGTAAAACTGACAGCGACACTTCTCGCGGTCGAGCGGCGGCGCGTCTGACCAAGTACGCTCCATTCTACTTAAACGTGTCTTCCTTATAGCTGCGAGTCTTCGGTCGCTCGATGTTCGGAAATTACAGTTATCGTTGATCGTTTATCACGCGCAAACAGAGTATGCATTTACAACGTAGATTGTCGTACTTCAAAGCCAGAAAAACGTACAGCGTACAACTGGATGAAAAAACCCGATCTCCGCCACGATTTCTTATCAAACCTTGCCGCGAGCCAGCTATACATCTAATCCCAACCTTCTCCATCTTCCCAGTTCCGATATTAACGACGCGAGATCGAACCAAGTAAGACGCCGGCCGAAAATTTACAGACTCGAGAGCAGAAGAGAAAGAGGTTTGCCCTGGTCTCGAGGATAGGCAAAAACAGTTGACGTTTTATCGTCGACGAGTTCCACCAGCGGCTACGCTTTCGCGGGACGATTTTCAGGCGAAAGAGGAAAAACAAGGTGCGCAATGGTCGGATCTTTTTTCGAGCCACGAACCAGGACTTTCTTTTTATCAGAGAAACGCGATATAGAACGAATCGATTTTCTCTTATAGAAGATATCTCGTTGTTTCAGCTGTGCTCGATGATTGTTTTGAAATTGTCCGACCGAAGTAGTGGCTATTGATGGCATTTTGATCGACTCGACAGTGTTGGAAAGTGGGCAGCTATTGGGAGCTCTCAAGGGATGGAATGCACCTGGTGCAGGCTTTCTGGCTCGTTGAAGTGTGATACAGACTGGAACTCGCGTCGCGGAAGAAAATAATGCGGTGGAAATTCCAAGTTTAAAGGGAGACCTCTGTAACAGCAATAAATACAGATTTTCATCGTTGAATCGCCATCGCTTAAAACTTCCAATAACGCTCAACGATTTTCGCGAAGTAGAAAGGCGCGGCCGAACTCTAGCAAACGCTACAAGCTTGTCGATTACTAAGACGTTACACAGAAATGTTATTTCACGTCAAACATGTTCTCAAGGCGTTACAAATTCCTTTTGTTCGCCAAGACGAGAGCAAGATCGAGGTATAAAAATTCCCGAGGAAAGATTCGCTGGCAGTGTTGAGGAACATTTCGTGGATTTCGGATATTACTGCAACGTGATGAATACGTCTGAATAAAAGTTAAAATATCTTTGAAAATGCACTCGTTGTACGTTTTACCTCCGTGTGGTGTTCGCATTTCGCGATTAGATGGGTGAGAACGAAGCATCGAAAGAAGGAGGTGATTTAACGAACCGTAAAAATGATGATAATTCGATGAATTTCATTGTAGCGGGACGGAGGAAAGATAAATGGAAGAAAGTCGCGACTAGTTCGACTCTTTTTGCCGGAACCACGATGACTCCGCACTTAATACCTTTAATATCAGCTTTTATTAAAAACCTGGAGGGGGGGAGGTGACGTTGAATCGGGAGGAGGAAACGAGCGAACGACGGTAGAGCGCGAGTTTAATAAAAGCGAAACAAGCGCGGTGGGGCTAGCCAACCGACGGACAGGAATATTTGCCGAAGAAATAATTACAGCTCGACCCTTGCTGCGAGATCTTACGAGGGCACGCGTCACGCTCTGCGTACGTCGAATGGGAAATTCTTTTTTCGCGGCTGATCCCTCGGATCCCGGATCAACGATGGAGCCCTTAGAAAAAAAACTCGCTTTCTTAGCTGAATTTCAAGAAGAAGCTCGAGCGAAGAGTCTTGGGAATTCGCGTTTCGTCTTTGTTCGCACGGGGACGATAGATATCTGGATTTAAGAGCGGAAAACACTCGCTGTACTCTGAAAAATACTAGATGATCCAACGAAGGAAGATATTTCGTTCGTAGGGGTCAATAGAGGGATAATTTCGCGATTATTTTTTTATTCCACGGTTCGTGACGCGAACACGCTAAAGTCTTCGAAAGATATTTCGAGTCTCGAAAGGAACGATATCTTTACAGTCCAATAATCCGACAAAGATGCACGGGATCGGAATAAACCATAAATAATAAATAAATCAGCAATCTCGTCGATGATATTTCGCGACTCACCCCTATATAATATAACGCGTCGTCGGACAGAAACGCATAACATTTCGTCTAATTGCCATTGAATGACTTTTTTCCTCCAGAAATATCCAGATTGGAAAGCCCATTCCCATTGGAAATTAATAATATCCAGCATCGCCGGATCCATGCACCGTTCGTACGAAAATTTTAACCATTCGATCGTAGAAATACGATCCTTTTATTCCATTACATTTTTTCCAATATAAGTTTCTCCCTATAGATTTGCGCGGATACTACGTACATATGATTTTTGCATCGAGCAATATCCGGATCGACAGGAATAATTCCCTCGCAAGCACAGTTGCGATATAAATTTTTTGAGATTTGTATTCGGTACGGTGCGCGCCGAGGGGTGGTCGATAGGCGATCGTAAATCAGAACTCGGCGGGGAGTTTGAGAAATCGGTGAAAGGGCGGGTAAGTCAGGCCGCGGAAGCGAGATTCCCTTTGATTTTCTCCAAAGACGTTCCTCGTTGCGGTTCCCTGTAAGAGGAGCACGCCGAAAGGCTTCGAAGGTAAAGCTGGCCTTTCCTTAATTTTTCTTCTTGCCCTTCCTTCGTTTCCCGTCACTCGGCTATTTATCCAGACGAGGCGCGCACAACGTCGCTCGTTTATATCCAAACTATCGAGAAGCAAGCCGGAGGCTTCAGGAGAAATCGAGATATATACGTACGCGTAACTTTGCTTTTTATTTCTGTACTTCCTTTCGTCGATCAGCAAGTTTACTTCGTTTCCACATACTTGAGACTGGTTGCGTTTATCGATAAGGTTCCCACATCGGAATTTTCATTTCTTACTTGATTATACGGCAACTTTACGTTTATTCTACGATTTAGTTCTTTAACTTAATGACCTGTACGAAAAAATCACGTACGGTATCGCATTGGCCAGGGACAACTGTAAAACCATTTCCTCCTTCGTCTTTTTCTAATACGTTTCAAGAGAAACGTCGTCCAATAATATCCCCGTGCGAACAACCTGTACAACGAGTGGCTGATTCGAGATGTAATTTCCAGAACCAACATTTTGAAGTCTGGACGCGGTGTATCGATCACGAGCAGGTCACACTTTTCCGTATTACGAGGCCAATATCGGTCGTCAATTGCCCAAAACTTCCTCCGCGACGTTCCTATTGCGTGACATCGCGTGTGTCTGACTACTTTTCCAATACTACTGTGCGGCACTGTTACGGCAAATAGATTGAATCATTCCGGGCAACAGAATTCAATAACCGTATCAAATTCCTGGTACTGTTAATAACCTCGACAAACGTTGAAAACCGAGTTTTTTTCCCCGGCCGGGGAAGCTAACAAAGAAAGTCATTAACAGCCCCGTAACATCAAAAGGTAACACCGCGAAGAAGGTGTAAAAAGGTATAAAAGTCGTCTCTTTCTCTTCCACCCAGCGTCACCTCTAATTCGATCAATTAAAAAATTACGCTGCCACGCAATTAAGAACACCTAGAACGGACCGGTTCGCCAAGACCAAGGTAACCAATTACAAGGCGCTACGTAGACGGTGCCCTCTAACTGTTTGCCCTCTCAGGGGTTGCCATTTTGATGGAGCACTTAATCGAAATTGAGGGGGATGTACTTTGGTATGTATCCATTAGGAGGGACCGTGAGGTAGATCGTCCCTTCTCCTCTCCTTATGACGCTTGCCGCTCCCCCTCCCTCCCCCCTTCCCAGCATCCATCACCGGGGGAATTATGTACATCCAATAATTCAAAATCACAGGCAACGCATTAGGGCTTCAGGTTGCCGCGCGAGTATGGCCGTGCGCGGCCAACTCGACAAAACTAATTTAAACTTCTGATCCGGGGCCAACGGCGACGCCGTCTCCATGATTTTGATAGTTCGCTTAATCGAAAATCCGACCGGGGACTTTGACGTTCCGCCTGGCGAATCAGCTTTCGCTTTCGACGGATTGGTTCAGCCGTTGCCTGTTTCTTTTTCTTCTTTTTGTTTTTGTTTCGACGAGTTCAGCGTTGTCAAAGTGCAAGCTAGTTAGATAGTGTTCGGGGGGTCAGCGTTTACGATTGGCTGAGACGGCGTTTACAGAGTTGGTCGTTGGATTAGGCTAGCCGTTAAGTCAGGTTTATTAGATGGCAAGTGGTGGATCAGGGATGGTAATTATTTTGTGAGAATTTAGGGACGATGGTCGTACGATTCGGTGTAAAATTCGAAAATGACGTTTAATCGGAATTTTACGTAGTACAGCTCCGTCGAAACGACGGAGTTTTAATGTACCGAAGGTTAAAGATCAAAGTTTGCATATAGATAGAGTGTGATAAATAAAAATGGATCTTTTAATAAACGTCTGGGGTTCGATGCTTTAGATCTTGCGCAAAGTCAGAATTTTTGTCGATAAGAGGAAGGATGAGCCAAAGGTGGAAGGTGTTTAAATGAACAAAACGGATTCAATGGGACGAGAATGATGGATGGAGCCTGCTTCGGTATTCGTTGACTTGGAACCCTCGAATCGAGCTCGTGTAACTCGGTATTCGGTAAATTTGCTACGCTTTATATTTGACGCGTTCAACTGCAGCCCTTCGACCCTTCTCTCTTAATGGCCTAATGGTCCCTCGAACAAGCTTCAAATTCGGTGTCCCTTCCGATTCAACGTGATAGAATTTAATACTCGAAATCCAATAGTCTTACATTTAGCTTCTCTCTTCTACTTAAACGGAATCAGACGTTGCTTAATTTAATTCCCCTCGACCCTTATGTTAACAAGGAAAATATTCGCGCTTGTTCAACGTCTTCCTTCCGTAGATTATACGTACAGTTAGTTCGACTTATTCTATTTGTATAGCAAAGTAAAATTATATCGTAAATATTTATACAATTTACGTTTGAATAATACGCTTCAAGTTGTTGGATATAACGTCGTTTGTTTTAGTTTATATTCGAGGAGTAAAAGCTTGCAACTCGACGTACCGGCAAATTGTTAAAGGAAAAGCAAAAATAAACGCGCTTAGCAACATAACGGTTAAGAAGATCTCTTTGTATACGCAGTCTTCGTTATCAACGCAAACGGACGTTGCTTTCAAAGAACTTATCTCGACGTTAAGGTACGCGTTCTAACGTAACGGGGAAAAACTTTAAGCGGCTGCGAGCCTCGGTTGGCAAGACAGCTTAATTAGCGCGTACTAAGAATGCGTCGCGATATGTAATCGCGTAATGAACTTAACGAAACTAATTTAAAGTTGTAATCGAAGCGGCGCGGCATGCGCGCTGCTGCGTCTCCCGGTTCATTCGCGATTTCGATGGCCTGCTCTTAATCGAAATTCAAGGGATGCGCTTCGGTATGCATCCATTAGGAGGGTCTATTCGGATAGGGGTCGCGTAATCCGCGGCTAATCGTCTTAACTTACGGCTGCCGAATTCGCGGCCTCGGAATTCGACGCGTTATCGTCCATCGTCAAATCGTCACCTTGACACCCTCTCCACGACTTCCATTAAATCCAAAGCCTTTCCCACCGTGACTGGCAACTTCTACTTGTTGAGCTTACGTTATACAGTTGCGGTCAAAATTTTTCAGCCGCTGTTCTACGTTCGCCTACGCCGAATATTCTCAATTTCAAAATCTTCGATTCCAAAGATATCGATGGCAATCTGTGCTTTATCCCTACGGATTTCTGGCTAGAGGATCTTTCAAGGAATTGTAAGCTGGATTCTTGGACGCGCTGCGAATCCGTTTCTTCCGTCGTTCGCTTTTCGTCTTTCTTTCGTCGTTTCGCAATTTTTCACGACACGCAGAATTGTAAGTTAATTCGCCATTAAATTGCCGGAACACGCGAAATCTGCGAAACACGCAACGATTCTAATCTTTTGGCCGGTAATACACCTCGCAATATGATGCGAAAGCGAAGGAACTCGCGTGCAAAAGCTTTTTCAGAAAGATTTACGCAACGTTTACGTTCCACGTTCTACGTCTACGCTCTCCTTTGAGCGTTTCCCTTTGAGCCTTTGAGTCGCATCCCCGATCCTTGCATCGAGATTTTCCTACGAACTAAAAGGTTCTCTGGCCACGGTAAAGTAACGCGTTACGTAAAGCAAGGTTAAAGCAGAAGCTGCGTTGCGATCGATCCGCATAGGTGAAATTAGCTCGACGTCCAACGCCGTGGGTGCGCGTACGCGCCAACTTCGACGTCTGGTCGATGCCAGGTAACAGATGAGGCCTCTTCCTCCGCTGCGTCTCAAGCGACAACACCGGAACGACGCGACGTCGGCGTCGTCTACATGCCGTCGACGACGACGACGACGACGACGACGACGACGACGACGACGACGACGCGTCGTCAGTCATCGCTGTTAACGGTTCAGCTAGGATTTTCACGCTATGAAGATCACTCAGAATGTCAAATTACGCGACGTCAACCTCGTCAACGGCTGTTTCTACTTTCCTGCGAGTCGGCAGCCATTGCAATTTCACGGCTGATAAATTACTTAAAAGCTGTTTCTTCGTTGTAATTTATATAACATAGGGTCGCTGCTAGTGGAATTTTCTACGTCTGATAGAGAATAGATAAGTAATTAAATTTGCCGAGAAGAGTGCCAGACCAAGCACTACGTTATTCTATTTAACGCTTTGCCTCAAGGTAGATTCGCTAGGAAGACAGTTTCAACAACTAATAGCGAACAGACGAGTTTCTGCTTAATATTATCGTCGAATTTCTCCTTATTAAATTTCTGCCGCAGAGTGTCTGATCAGATATCGTTCTATTCCACTGAACGCTTTGCTCCAACGTACGTATATTCGTCGTAAAAGCTATTTTCGATGACAGATAAGGAATGGATAGGCATCTGTTATTGGGCTTACAGGTCTGGGACACGATTAAACAATCCGCGCGTGCTGTCTGACTATACGCTGACCTGTTCCGCTTAACGCTTCGCCTGGACGCAGTGTCGCTGTCAAAGGAATTTTCAACGATAGACAGCGAACAGATACGCGTCTAGTGCTCGTGCCAGGCCGACGTCCAGCAAGCGTGGCATCTCTTATTATTAAATTTCTCGTGACCAACGGCCAACCGAATACCGTTCGATTCTACTTAACGCCATGCCTCGAGGACAGAGAGGAAAAACCAGACCGCGTTCGTTGATCCCAACGAAGCTTCTACTCTACTCCTCGGGCTCTTCCAACGGCACAGAAGTTTCAAGCATCCACCAAATTCCCACGGATGTAGGACAAAGCCTTGTCTTCCAGACCGCGAACCAGCCGCACCACGGAAATCATACAATCGATCTACTAGCATCCGAAAGTACAGCCAAGAGACGATCGGTTTTTACTCGGTGATTGCGGCGATCGTTCCGTTCGAGCTTGCGGATTAATAGCGAAGACGCGGAGATATCGAACAGTGTCAGAGACGGTCAGATAATAAATTTATCCGTTCAAGTAGTATGATAGGGAGGATTATTCGGCGGTCTAACGTTCGCCGGTTCGAGCGCCAAGGTTCTAGTTTGCCCATGGGTTTGATGTCTCCAGGGAAGCCTCCTTTCGAGCGATTGGAGTGTACCTAGCGGTTTCCAGTTGAATGCAGTCTCTTTGATGAAGTACCGCGGGATACCGACGGTCGTTTGCCAGGATTACGATAATCACGAACAAAGTCCGAACTTCCGTGCACTTGCTCCACCCCTAGGCGCTTTCTCTGTCTGTCAATATTTTATCCGAGAAATTTAATATCCGACGGCACGAATCTCGTCTTTTCTTTTTCCTATTAATACTTCTTTTTCGATTGTCTGCCGGACGATATTAAAATTAAAATCGACGTCTGCCCCCTTTTCAATTTATTTATCCGATATCGAAGGAAGGCACAACTTTGTCCTACAAATCGCCGATTCGTTTCTTACATCTTCGATTCGCGAGCGAACTCCGTTGGATCTGTTTCGCGCGATGAGCGATTCCGATGATCTTCTTTGCGCGTTTCTTCGATCTTTCGTTCGCGAACGTATCGATCGTCGCTGCGAGATTTATTCGAGGACGTGGAAAGTGGCAAGCTACCAAAAATACAATCGACATCGTCGAATTTCGATTTATCCGTCGAACGCTCCGAGCGAATGCTATCCTCTTTCTAACGATAAAAGTCGCAAAGTGACAATTAGGTATCTTTCAAAACCCAATCGCTAACGAATTCCATTAAACCTGCCAAAGTTAAACCTACCAACGTCGTTTCCATTTTCTTCTTACGAGTCTGTCGATTTTTTAATCGCGATTCGTCGACCGATTCACCCACGAATTTGTTTCATCGATTTTTTATTATCCTTGACTTTCTATTATATTATATATATATATATATATATATATTATATATTTCTATTATATTCTATATATATGTATATATATATATTATACTATCGATAGCTGTCCAAGGTTCGTTCGAGGGTGCGAAAAGTGGCGACGCATCAGAAACGGAAGCGGCGTTCGCATGATCGCGCGGAATCCAACGCGAACTCGTGCACGATAGCCGCCTAAGGCGCGTCGGGGATCAGGTCCATGTATAATTTAAGCTCCGTGTATCAATCGCCGAAGGGCGAGCACGGCTGGAGAAGCAATTCACGAGAAGGGAGAGAGGAGTGAATATCGGAGGTAGAATGGGTGACTGGTCGGAGTCGGAGGCCTAGGGGATGATTTCCCGATGGGCTTGGGCCGACAAGACGCCGTGGATGCTTAACCTGCCCTATACGGGGTGTTTCGCCAGTAAATACTCGCGTCTTGCCACGTGAAATTGCTCGAGCAAATTTGAACAAAGTTAGAAGATTCGAATATTACGTCAACTTATTCGATTAGCATACTACAGCGTTATTTTATAGACGGAGGAAGATACGAAATATAAATTCGAATAAACATTTATCGGGTAAACGTGCTTTGCCTATACGTATTTATTTCGCGATTTCCAAGTTCGTAAACTCCTTTTCCAAAGTATGCCGGCGGGATTTAGCGCTTAATAAATAAGATATCGTAGAATTTCAGCCCAGCGAAACGTGAAATTAAATCAGGATCGATGTTATTGGTCGAACAAAGTTACCTAATTCCGATTCGCCAATTCCACGAATGAATTCGCACATATTTAAAACAGAGTGTTTAGGCAATTACGTAAAGAGCAAATTAATCGTAATTTATCGGCGGCTTCAAAGACAAAACAACAGAGGCGAACGGGGAGCTTTTGTGCGCGATTCGATAGTTAATCGTGCATGACGACGTAGTTTGCATACCAGCCAGCATGTAAATCGACCCTATTGCGGATTCGGCTATCGTAGCCGGTTTTTCATAAACATCGATCGCCCGCTCGCAAGATAATCTCACCGAGGGAGTACTCGCGTAATTTGTAGCATCGCACACCCTCGAAATCGTCCGTACGTACGTAATACGTATATTGCAAATCGCCGATTAGATACAACTGGAGGGTATCGATCGAGCGGAACGTGCGCGTGCTCGAGTGTCAGGCTACGCGCGGCCACGTCGGGCGTCCTGCTGCGCTCGACCAATTTGCGGTTTCGCCTCTTTTCGTGGCCGAGTGCCTTCGATCGTTTCCACCGGGCCTCTCTCTACCGTCCCGTTGTCAAAATTATTATATCCGCTGTCTATTTCACCGCCGAACCTACGCATCCACCGCGATATATTTTAAATTATGTTATTTCGAACGTTCCGCTCCAACATGGATCTTCCATTACGAACAGAAGAAACGAAACACGTACGGTCTGCTATCGCATAATTTTTAACGCGTCAAGCGCTACGCGAGATCTGTGTACATGTTCTACGATACTCGTAGGTCACGATATTCCATCCTTTTTAATTATTACGTTACGAACCGAACGTCGTTGATCGTTGAACGGCGCATTGTTGGTTTTACAGGGTCGAGCGAGAGAATTCGACTACGCGCGTGCATTCGTCGTTCATCGTCGAACATCGTTGAAAAAGTCCAAGGAACTCTCGCTTTCTACCCCGGCATTCTCAAACTCTCAATCGTTTAATATATCCTAAACGCTATCGCAAAGGTTCCCCTTCGGTGAATTCAAAGGAGGCGACAGCCCCTCGAACGCTATCCAACATCAAACAGGAGTCAACCGAGCCCTTCGCCCCGCAACGACCAAACTAATCACGTGCTGTTAGCTATTACGTAAAAAAGATCCCCGGTCTCGAGTTCACGGCTCCCGCTAATTACCATAGGCCCGTTAGGGTGAAGCGACGACCCTCTTCCTTTTTTCTGGAGGCTGTGTATCGTTGGTCGAAGGGTCGAACGGACACTTGTTATTAGTACGCTTAGGATAGGCACAAACGAACGTTGGAAAATGCGAAGGCAAAGTTGTTTATCAACCGCGCGTGGTTTAACGGAAAGATTACGAGTCAATGTATTTTTACAAGATTAACGTTTCGTTTAGTCGATCGAATTTCCATTACTTCCCGTCACGCGTGGAGCAGCTTCGCTTCTTTAAGAGACTGCTCGCCCTCTTCAACGACGAGTTCCCGCAAGATTTCGCAGATGCTCGTTCTTTCGTCGCTGAAAATTTCGGTAGAAACAGAAAACAAACGATCGCGATACCGCGTCACATTTAGTGGATGGTACAAACGCAACCGAATATTCCAGCTATTCTTCAACGTCGTCCTGTGGATGAACGTAATCCTTTTAATCGATCGATCCCACTTTCCTTCTCGAGTAAGGGGCAAGTACTTGCCCCGAACCCAACGCCCACGTATTTGACGAAAATTCATCGCGAATAATAACTCCTCCGATCCTACCAAATACAACACAGAATACATCTATCGCCAGAAACGTAACCAACTAACGCCCGTAAAGCTAGATTCTATCCTTCGAAGACCGTATTAAAGATCTATTTCGCGAGAGCTTACGCTTAAAACTAGCAAATGTACCGTGAAACTTATACACAGGAGCGTACGCAAGTGTCGTCGTGGGGTCGATTCGTTACACGGATCTCCGTGTGTTCCACGAGGACGCCTCTGCTTCTGGCTTCTCCGTGGCAATTTACCAATTGGCTTTATTAAATTCTGCCACCTCCAATATGGCCGGCCGACACAGGTAACTCGATCTACTTCGTCTATTACGCGAGAGAACGAGAGAGAGAGAGAGAGAGAGAACGTCGAGAGGCGGGTTCCCCTCGCGACAAACTGCTTCCGATTCTCGCCAAGACTCGCCACGACGACGCTCCAGGATCGCAGGGGAAACTTATTACTCGGGCTCGATCGACTCCCTCATGAATAACATTAGACGGCGTCATTATAAACGGATATAGCTGGGATCGCGAGAATTTCGGGAAATGGAGTTTCCTCGGCTGAGAGATTGCAGTTGGAATTGGCCGCGCACGGGATACGGGACGCTGGAGATTCCGGGGAAAGAGACGCTGGGTTTCTTGTTCTGTCGAGATATCGACGTGGTGTTTATTTTATGTTTCCTCGTAGTATTAGGTTGTCCCGAAACTTTCTTTCCTGTTACAAGGAAATAATAGACGCACGACCTCTTTTCGTTATTTCGTTTTCTTTTACGTTATTTTATCGAATCGTGTACGATCCATTTTGCTCTATTTCTATTATTACGATCGTACGTGATTGGACAAAGATAATATGAATTGTGGCGCTCCGTTATTTCCTTACGAGACGAAAGAAACTTTTCGGACAACCTAATATATCTCGATTCTTTGCCTCTGTTTCGCGTCTGTATCGCGGCTTTGCGACATTATGCAGTAAAAAGAGCGCCGCGGTGATTCTTCGTGATTCCGTGTGGTGTATTTTGGTTATTCGATGGTTTTGTCACAGATGCGCCGACCAGCGGGCTAAACCGACTACAAGACCACGTTCGTAATCGGCGACTACGAAACTACTACGCCAAGTAACTACTACTTAAATTTTTAGTAGCATTACCGCGTTCTTCCTTTACCGTCGTTGGCATAACTTCAACATTTTTTTAATACGTAGCGCACTTGCTCATAGGTGCGTATTCGTATGTAACATAATCAGGACAGAGAATGTGAAAAATAATAATTAGTATTTATCGAAATAATCTAAACAAGTGCCAATTAACTGAGAATTTCCGTCTTTATTCCTTCACTTTGTCACAGCAAAAGATTCTTTAAAACAGAAACAGGACGCGGTAGGATAAATATAAGAATCGTTAAAGAAAACGTTCTCCTTGGCTCCGTGACGTCGAACAATCGTAAATTCGATGCATTTCGTAGCGGTGTTTGCAGACTGGTCGGCCGACTATCTTCACAGACGAAGATAGATCGCCATCTCCTCCGTGTTTTACAGATTTCTTAGAATTTCTACGACGGTTAAATCAATCAGCAGGAAAAGAATTTCCCATAACCGCGCAGACTGCAATTCGCAGCGTAGACATCGGTTAAATTGTTAAATAACCAGAACGGCGAACGGACGGGAGGAAAAAAGTCGACCGAGCTTCAGAAATAGGCAGATGATTTCATCAAGAGCCGGCTGTTCTTCGTGATCGCGTTTCACGAATAACCGAGTCTTTAAACGACAGACGATTCCCGGCTCGTTCCACGAATCCACGAACCCCCTATCGGCCTCTTGGAAATTATTTACGCGGGGGTAGAAGCCTCCAAGGGGCGGAACGAATCGGCGCCGCGGGACCGCTGAATCTCCTCGCGAAATTTCGAGCGTGGCGCGCGGAACTAACAGTAGACGAAGAATGTCGGGAATCCCATAGGCGTTCGACGATGCACGCCGATTTCAGGGGCCAATGAACGCTCTGTTCCCTTGGGAAAGGGTTGCTGTCATCCGCGGCGAATCGGGTTAAAAATCGCGTTAACACGGTTGCCAGAATACGTTTACGTTCGTCGATACGATTAGGCGATTAGCTCGGAAGAAGCGCGACGAATATCGGGAAAATATGGGATCGAGTCGGGACGAGAAAAAAGAAGATCAGAAAAATTGGTACGTACGGTAAAAAATTGGACGTTTGCAGAGTTTCGAGCGAGGTTGACTGGTGGACAGTTTTTATTGAAACTTGCTGCGCTCTTTATCGATCTCTTCCTCTCGTTTCTCTCGCTTCTTTCGTACGGATAAATTGAAAGACGCGTTGAAATTCTATTTCTCTTAGGCAATGCTTCTACAAAAGTATGAATTTTCACCAACGTCCTATTTACGACACGGAACAACGGAACTTCCTATAATAGCAACGATCACGTTCCACCTAAGAGTTTCGATTATACCTTTAGCCTTTAATAAACCAGCCGCAACAAGACAACCATCAAACTGTATTTACACAACAATACTGTCTAGCCATTAAACGCCGCCACAGCGATGGACATTTAGGCAACGTCCCTGATCCTATGATACCCTGGAACGTACTACGGTATAGAAGCCAGTTTCGCGTCCGAATTATAATTATAACTCGTATTCGCGTAACCGTCCAAAAATATTCGACGCGCTGTTGCGCTTGGTAAAGCGAAATTTTTGATCCTACCACGTACATCGAGCGGAAGAGGCTACGCGACCCTAATAAATCTTCTATTTTGAACAAATAGAATCCACGTCACCGTGATAATTCTCAATTTCGAATCTCTCTTCTCATCCATCTAACGTTGCCAGCTGACATGGCCATTATCTATCACACGCAATAACGCGTGCAGGCTGGATGGATCGCCTTTAAAGCCACATATCCTCGTTATTATTGCGAGCGAACAATTCGCCTTGGTGGTAGGCTCGGGGAAATCAGGATCGAATCTTCCGGACCAATCGCAATACCCATTAACGTGCTGGAACTCGGAGAGGATGGCGATGATCGCGGTGATGGCGGTCGCGTTGCGGTCGTCGACGACCAATCGCGCTCTCGGCGTCCCCCGCACTCGTGTCCTCGGCAAAATCCAAGGGACTATCGGCCAGATGGACGAGGGTCGACCGTGACCCTTGCCGAATCCCGGCTTTCCGTCGTTGCGAATTTATTAGCCTTCCTATCCCTGTTGCGAGAGGATTGCGCGCGAATCGTCAGAAAGATTCGCGCTCTTTCTTCGATTTGTCAATTTTTCAGAGATCTTCCCGCGAGAAATATAACTTGAGAAAATTAACGCTCCAGCCGCCGGTGATTTGCACATTCCGCAGAAAATCGCGGCAATTCGTGTCTTGTATCGTTTTGTCGCGAACACGCTCGATTCGATGGAAAAATCCCGATGCAACGCGAGAATATCAAGCAACGATCGATCGAATACGTCTGTTTGGAAGATTATGGAAATTGGACTAACTGCGCGCTGTGTGTAATCGATATTCGAAATGTGGCTAACGACCGATCATTTTCTTGGTTTTGCCGCGATGTAGGATATATTGGTCCATAAATATTGATAACAGCGACGATTAATATTACGTTAGTCTGTAACCGAGTTTCTGCGGTTTTCGTTTCGTACTAAATACAGATCAGAACCATTTACTTATTGGTTATATGTCGCGCGTCATGTCGTACGTCCGCGTGTTTTTCTTTTCTTTCTTTCCGTTAAATATTAAAGTATACGATAAATTAGCAACCCTTTAACACGCTGATGTCAAAGTTCGCGTCGCAGATTTAACGGAAACGTATTCGCCTTGCTCGCTGCTACTCAAATGTACGTATCGAGATCTAGCTCCTCCTCGACAGTCGCACAGGCATCTATTTTTCACGAGCGTCTTTAATTTAATCCAAGAACAGAATTTTAATATCGTCGCTGGTCTGTTTCGTTTGTTTTATTCAATACACGAATTAACGATCGAGTCGGTTATCGTTATTTTACGAGTTCGCGGTGGTTCCAGACAGAGTTAGAAAAGTTCAGTGATCCAACAATAGCGGGATATTGCATAGCGTCTCTCGTTAACCCACTTTTTCTCCCAAAATACAACCATCCAGTCGTGACTCACGCACCGATGCCACGTATACATCATCTTCTCCGACTACTCTCGCAATTTCTTACGTTTCTCCTTAACACAGTGTCCGCTCAAGACACCAAGCTGGCGTTGCGCGGAAATCGACGAGTCTCGAGGAGGAAAATTTCAGTTACGACAAGGCCATTGACTTCGATCCAGCGATCGATCTGACGAATTTCTAAACTCGTTAAACGTTGACTAAAAAGGTTTCTCTCGTTGAACGATAGTCGAAGAAATTTTCTTCGTGAAAAGGCGGACGTGACGCAAAGTCTGCGACTGTACGATGGACGTGACCACTGAAAAGCAGCCTGAAAAGAGCACAATGTAGCGATGGAGGCGGAGGCGACGCGACGAATCGTTTGTTTCGAAGCTGCCACTCTTTTTTTCCACGTGAAATATCACTCGGTTCGACATTCGTTCCTGAATAACCGCGTCAAACGCACATCCGCTTGGAGATACGCGTTCCTACCGGCTCCACTCCGCTTTGGGACCGGCCGACACTCTCGACCAATCATCGGTTTATCGGAGGCTTCATAGACGAATCCTTTGAAAATCCAATGGCAAACGTCGCTTATTCCTACGCTCTCTATCTTCTCGACTTTTTATAAATATTCCACGATATAAAATATTTTACGAAATCTCAAGCGAAAAAGCGTGGAGAATCTGCAACTTTCTAACAGCTCTTTCTACAAGATATTATTTAACGGATAATATTTATCGGATAAGTGGTATTAATATGGCTTTTTTTAACGCAACAGTAAAGTAACCTGTTACGTATATAATGGACGAGGGCTGATCACGTTGCTTGTGTAATCACGAATTCCGATTCCGCGATAATCCAGCGACGAATAGTTGTTGCGATTCGCTCTCGAAAGGATTAGTCCTCGACGTTTTCGTTCGACTATTTTTAGTAAGTGTGCTTACAACGGACGAGTTCGAGATAAATTCAATCGTCACTCGAAGAACGTCCGATCCATGAACTTTCGAGTGGACCTGTCCGAGCGATTTTTCGAGACCCTCCCACTTTGCGAGACACGCGTGAGACGTAACACAAAAATCACTTCGCCGCGCAGTCCCTCGATTGGCTTCTTTTTTTTTTTGGAAACGTTTCGATCATCGACCTTCCAGATAACTGCCGCAAAAAGTCGAGTGTCTACTGCGAACGATTGGTGGCTATGGTCAGTCGTAAACGATGATGCCTGCAAATACTTTTTGCGTGACGGACTAACTGACGAAAGGCGAGGATAAGAGGGTTTGCTTCAAAGAACGAGACGCTAGTAAACGAACCATCGCCAGTGGTTTTTGCCTCGATGGCACTTGGCGTCTTCCAAGTATATAGCTCGTCTCAAAAGCTTCGCTTCGTCTTTGCGTGTATCGAACGTTTCGTCGATGTTGGATTTCCGAATATCTTGCTGTTAGTGACTTTGATCGACAGGAGAAAATCGTGTCGAAACGAACTTGCTTGGCACAGAAAAAAAGAGAGAGATCTCTGTCTTAAAAATCGTTTCTTTTTTCGAATTTCCAAGATCGTCGACATACTTTTTCAAGTAGGTCTAATCGTAGGTACATCGATCGATTCGTAGTTGTAAAATCAACCTAAACTTTCCAATACTTATACAGCTCCGTGGTTCGAGATACAACACGACAAAATCTATTTGAGAATATAGAAAATCAAGCGATTGAACTTATCAGAGAACAGAGTTACTGGGTCACTCTTGTAATCCCATTTTATCGTATCCGCCGTTTTGCATCGTTTTTCGAAGAAGAAGAAGAAGAGGATAAATTGCTTTTCCACGCGATTTCGAACGTGGCGTCTCTCTCTCTCTCTCTCTCTTTTTCTCTCAGTTTGCCATGTTGACCGCAATATGTAAGAATCGAAATTTTTTCGACAGTTTTATGGTACATTTACGAATCGCAGATAAACGAGCCGGGCTCGGTCGATTCCGCCGATAAGTCGAGCTTTGTAAACGCGTTTCAAACGTATCCAATTAACCGATCGAAGACGAAAGAAAAAAGAATCTCAGCCAGAGAGAAGTTTATTGGATCGGCGCAAAAAGTGGAACAAACGCGGAGTGGTCGCGGAACGAGCGAAATAATTTCTTTTCCCAATTCGTTGCCGGTACGCTTTCGTCGTTGCTCGAAAGGGCGGTTCGCTTAGCGTGGCGATGTCTGAATAAAGTTATGAAAGCCGCGTGCCGCGGGCAAAAGAGAAGATGCGAAAGAGCCGCGACAGTTTTCAGGATCTCGACGCGCCGGTCCTTTTGAAACGTTCTGTAACTCTTCAACTATCCGCGAGGCTCGAGAGTCTCGCGTATCGTTGCCGCGGCACTCGTACCGCCACTTCAACTCTTCAGCCGTGGCAAGGCGTGGGCTTAAAGCACCATCCAAAGAAAATATTAGGGTCGCCTGTCACCCCCGTATGAGCTCTCGAGCATCCCCGACGTTCGCCTTAAGCATCGGTGTCGCGAGCATTTATATGCCTCCGTCCATTCTCTTCCCGCCCCCCCTCCCCCTCTCGCCCCACGGTGGCATTTCTTCCGGCCTCTTTTCGTTCTGTCTTTTAAAGCTGACGGAGGATCAGCTCGTAACCGAGACTCAACTCCAGCGACAAACTGTAATTGAAAAGTTCGAGGGTCGCGGAATTCTCTCTTGGGAGATTTGTCCTCTTATCTCGGGGATTTCTGGATGATGTTCTTTTGATGATATTAAGGAACGTATGGGGGAATGTGGATCGACAAAGTTGAAACGTAAACGACGAGATAAAAATGTAAATAAGCAAAGTTGAAGCCTAAAGGGCGAGATAGAAACGCAAACACGCCGAGTTGAAACGTATACGACGCGATGGAAGTTTAACTAAGTTGCCAGTGTAAATGTAAACAGGATATAAACAGGATGTAAATCCAAATAAACAAGCTCGAAACGCCAACAACGGGTCCGAGGTGCGTACTTTTTGCAGCCGCGATACGGTTCGCGAACAACGATCCTGCGTTCTGTCACAAGCTACACGTGGACCAGAGCGTCGTATGCCAAGGAGATCATGGGGGCTATTGTTCCATCTGCCTGACAGAGCGTCAAATTGTTCTCCTAGAAATCAAGCGCGAAGTTGAAATATAAGCAACAGGACGAACAAACGTATCGATGAACACGCTCGAAATGTAAACAACGCGACGGAGATGCATTAGCTTCTGCAGCCACGATATGGTTCGCGAAGGACGTTCGTCGATTTTATTACAAGCTATACGCAAGGTAACATATACTAAGGAGAGCGTGGTTCCATTGTTCCATCTATCCAATAGAGTACGATATTGTCTTCGTCAGAAGCAAGTGCAAACAAGAAGCATTTCGTTCAGAGAATCGCCGATCCGGACGTTGCCGACTGTTTACCAGTAGGAAGAAAGGGTTTGAGTCCGCAGAATCGGCGGAAATTTCGGTCGGAAGTCGTTCCGGCTGTTGGATTGTTTGATTTATCGCGGACTATGCGAAAACAAGGGTCCTGCCAATATTAATCGGCCGATAGTTCGCTCGATTCGCCAGCAACCAGCCGGCACTTTGTTTGCGCCCGAAATCGTTGGAGATCGGTAGTTTCGCAAGTGGGTCACAGGTAACGCGACCGACGCTCTCTTGTAATTTCCTACGTCGAAATCGAGGATCTGGTATTAACTGATGCTGGGCCGATGCGATATCCAGCCAAAATGGAGTCTCGCACGCTTGGCTGCTCGACCATTCACCTCCGCTACTAGATCGCCAAACCTTCCAATCTGACCTCTTCGACTTTACTGGCTCCTGTCTCTCCGTTCTTATCCCGCTATTTTCCTTTCCTTTTTCTCTTTTTCTTTTTTTTTTTTTTTTCGTCGTCGTTTCACGGGGAGAATAGGAGTTTCCACTTCGTGGATACAGGAGAATCGTATTGCTTGACGCGTAATTATTCCTTTCGGTCCAAAGCAGCACCATCCGATATACCGTTTGTCCGAGCTTGGCGCTCGTTGTTTCCGCGTTCGTACGATTGTTGGAATTTAAGAAACGAGGATAGAGCCGCGGTACGATCTTCTTCGAGGGAAACTCTTTTTTGATCCTAAATCGACGCTGTTCGATCGTAGACGACCGCGATCGTTGCGATCGTATCATTTAATTTTATTTCGTAGCGTATACGCGTCATCGTTAATCGCTCCTATCCTATAACTGTCCTATAAAACAGAGAATTTAATAATCTAATCCAAAACGTTGCGATCGTTTATAATCCAGCGTTAGCGTATCTTGTTGGAGTACTTCTTACTTCTAGGGAAACTCTACAGCCGTTGTATCGTCAAGTTTTCCTAGCTCCCGAAGGCATTAAGTATTGTCTCGTGATAAACCAATTCGAAGGGTCTTAGCCTCGTAGACTTTTTAGCAACGTGCCTTGCACAGATGGTGCAGCGCGGGGTATAGACATAATTACATAAATGCCCATAGGACCATGGCTTGGGAGTTTCGTTGCAAGGTAACGTTGCTGCGAATTTCTGGATTAACATACATCAGCACGTAGCACTAATACATATATTCAAATATATTTCTATTATACGTTCGTCAACGCGTTCCTCGATCCAGATAACATCGACGTATCTAAAGACTAATACAAACGTTCGATGTAATATATCATACGATGTAAATATTTCAGAGAAGTTACAGTCTTACTGCTGGTCTCAAGAACGTTTCTCGAAACTTCAACGATACGCTCAACCGAGAGCATCGAAGAAGCTATAAGAAGTACATAGGAAGTAGATACGGTTTTCTCGAGGTTCTCCTCGCAACGTCGACCACCGTTTCCATTTCCTGATAACGTTACTTAATTCCTAACAGAACGCCTACAAGAAATTCTCGAGGAAGCAGCAGCAGCCATTGGCCGGATGAAACTGCCGCGATTTCTGCTCGGTACGTCTGACAGAGTAACGACCGTTCCCGCCATATCCTGCGAGGCAATATTGCCCCAAGCACTTTCCGATATCGATTAATGGTTTAATTCTGCTACACTGCCAGCCAACCGGGTATGAAAGTTATCGGGCCTGTACAGATCACCGCGGCCAAAGGGACACTGCCTCTTTTCCGGTTTGATTAAATAATTAACCGATCGTTTTTATACCTTTCTCCCAACAGTTAACACCCTGTAACCGTTTCTCTGATAAAACACACGCCGAGTCCGTGCGGGATCTCTGAAGAGATCCTTCGAGGGTTTACGTTTCATTTACAATGGCGAACAGCAGCCTTTTACGTCACTGGATATTACGCCAAAGAAAATCTTCGGAAATATCGCTATCTATGCTTCTTTGTTCTCGACACGCTGTGAAATTATATCTGGAATTAGCAGAACCACCGACCTATGGGGTGCATTTATCGTCGGACTTGGTAGAAGCATAGAATTCGCA
Organism: Bombus waltoni; assembly: GCA_014737395.1. NCBI lineage: Eukaryota > Metazoa > Arthropoda > Insecta > Hymenoptera > Apidae > Bombus > Bombus waltoni. Next base: position 827,534 of record JACXII010000067.1, on the reverse strand, counting down.
CGGAAGAAATTGCAACGAAGGATACGTAAACGCATCGTTAGAAATCTAGAAAATTTTTACGAAAAATCACGAAACGGTCGTATTTTCGCCGTATTCCATGGTTCTAACGTTGAATGCGTTGGATCGTTCGGGGAGTCAACGTCAGAATTGTCAACACCAGCCGTTTTTAATAATTCCGGAAACAAAGGCCCGCGATTCGTCGTTTTGACGAGTTTAACGCCACCGAATTTCATTTCTAGCGTTGGAAGGTGATATTTTTCGAGAACACGCGAGATCAGAGCAGAGGCCCTAAAATCTTCGAGCGCCAATAGGTCGATCGCTGTGGCCAATTCTCTCGGCAGTAACTTTACATTAGCAACGTGTCGAAGTCAGATTTAATTGGCAAGTCGGGCAAAGGAAATACGTTGGCCGAGAGAACGCGAGAGTAAACTTTCGGATATGGCCATGGAATTGCAGCCAATTTTCTAGGATGACAGCCTTTCCTCTGACTGACCTTAGCCTGACTGTAACCTGACCGTTACTACTGCACTCTCCGCTAAACGTTGTATAATTACTAATACAGCTGTATTACGTTTGCCCATCTTATTATCCCTATAGGGCTCTTCCGTAGCACGTATATTCTCCGTTGTGGTGGAAGTTAATTGTCGCTTCAAATTGAGCTTCCGGTGGATACTTGGCGATGGAAATCGAGTATGCTCTGCGACGGGTCGCGTTTAATCAGTGATGAGTTTAAATCAATTCGAAGCTCGGATCTCCTGATAAAATGATTCCCATCGCAAATAATAATTTCCCTACGTGACAATTATTAATTGCTCGATTATTATATACTATACACGAATCGGTTAAATTCAACGCGTATTAAGCGAGAAGAGATTTTTCACAACGAATGCAAGAAATGCTCGTTTACGGCATCAGCCTGAATAGATTTAGAGCTTTACTACGCAGAGTCATAAACGCTTTGGTGAAAAATATCGAATTCTCTTGCTACAAATATTCGCCAAAATAATCGCGTTTGTACAGATTCAAAGCGATCTAGGACTCTGTAAAGCGAAAGAATTTGCGTACGCGTCTAAGCCAGAGAGTGCTCTTGTTTCCCTCCGAGTCACAAAAATTCCTTCGTACACAAAAATTCCGTCGAAAGTCCATAATCCCGCGACCATAGAAGCCCCAAACTTGTTGAACGAACCTGTTTCTCGCTGAGAAATGGTTCCACGCGACTCTTTCACCGTGAATCACGACGAGTCATCGATTCAACGTAAAATTTCTCGACGACGAACCCGGGGCGGCGGATCGATGAACGCCGCGCTAGAATATTGTCTGATCAAAGTCTGGCAACGACTACTGCGAGTTACATCGAAACAGGCGGATCGAACGCGAGGTCCCCGGTCAACCGAGCTCATAAATGTTATCCAGCCAGTTGAAAGACCTTCGTGGCACGAGAGGAATTCGCCGTTTAACTGCCGCGAAGGGCTGCGCGAGGAAAGTCGTACATCACCGGCTGCGTGCCAAAACTTCCAGGCGAAAATTAGGTCGGGGCGATTTCGTTACTTTGTCCGGGAACGAGCGGTAGCCAACTGTAGTCATACGCAGCTCTCGCGTATAGTATTTTTCGGCCGTGCAGCTTGCAAGTTGAGTTCTGGGAACGACAATGCGTTATAATTACCTCGCAATTACCCCGTACATTGAAATAGTTTGTTTAACTATGAAACGTGGATGCGTATTCCGTGAACCTATTCTGCGCATTCCGTGCAGTCAATTCTGTGTACCGAATTCAATGGAGAAAGATACGACGTACCGCGGGGAATATATATTTAAAAATACGTCGGCGAAAAATGTGTCTTCGAGAATGGAACCAAAAATTCAGTGTCTCGAGTAGAAAATACGAAAAGTGCAAGGTACAAGTGTACGAGGAAAATGGGCGAATTATACGCGTAAACTCGGAAAGATCTTAACACGATGCACGCAGCAGCGTGCTGGCGTGAGCTAGAGCGTTGGAAATAATTTAGGGAATTTTTCCAGCTACTGGAAAGGCGCTCGGGTGAAGAAGAGACGCGTATTCGAGAAGATATCGAGAATACTCGCGCGTACGATGAAATATTCGCGAAGCAAGCAGCGATCCAGCCGATTTTTCGTCTTGGCATCGCGATCTCAAGTGTATGGAAACGAGAACGCGACCGCCTCGTGAAATATTTCCCCGGTGCGCGTGGGCCAGAGTTTACCGATGCCAACCACCTCGAAGGACATCCAGCCGCCCTTTAGGGACATCGTAAAACCAGCCAACATTAGTTACAACGCCGAAATATAAAGAACGTACAGGTTATATTGTCCTTTTGGTCGCTTTGGGTGGCCAGAGTGGCTTCGTCGTAAAGGAACTGCGAGTTCCTGCGCGCGACTAAAGGCAAACGAAAGTAAAGATCTTGGAATTATCGATTGAAAGACCGATCGAACGACCGATATTATTATTATTATTATTATTATTATGTATAATAGCGTTAGGAAGCAAAGGAACGAGCATAGACGAAAAGGAACTCGGCTCGTCGATATATTAGGTGCAAGTTGTACAATGGCGAATAAAAGTTTCTAAAGTAAGAAGTATAAAAAGACGTCGTAAGCCTACAAAATGTATATTTACATTTGATAAGAGCAACGAATAAGTACAATATATATAAAACAGATATTGCCAGTGTGGCAAAGAATTTTTAGCAGTAAAAAAACTTTCTTTTTTATTATTAGTATTATTATTATATTAGTATTAAATATATACGTTCTATATGCGTGCGAACACCGCGGTATTCGAATATCGTTAAGGGCAACGTACGACGCTGTACAAATAAAATACGCGCGAATGAGAAACAGTTTCCGTGATCTCATAGCAGCCGCTGTAACTCGAAGGATAGTTTTACAAAGGATATTTCCAGCACCTCAAGAAATCTCGTCCTCTCTAATGGCATTCGGCGAACGCAGTGTCGAACATGGTGTGGCTCGCGAACGAGCACCTTGTTGCATTCCGTGCACACGTAGCCACATATCAAAATGGAGGAAGGGCGGCTTCGGTATGCCAGGGTGCCGTTTAATTTAATCGCCGTCGGAGATTCCGACGAGGTCAGAAATTATCCGCGGCTGTCGCAGCATCCCGCCAGTTTCCTTCGTCATCTTGCAAGGCAATGCGATCCTTCCGCCAAAGTTTCCGGATGGATGCAGCTGCGACTACCACCGCGACATCGTTCTCGCGATGAAGGAAAGTTTCCCTTCTCGTTTGCCAGGCATCCTTCTTCCATATGCGTAAACATACACACAGAGTCGGTCGCGCGAGTTTAAATACGGCTATCTGATTTCGTCCGCCTCGCTTATCGTTCGTACGTCAGAGAAACTAAGAACGGCGTTTCCTCGCAAAGTTATTTATATCCATCCGTGTGATTGTGTCGCGTCAGTTGTACATTATACGGTAGCGTAATTTTATCTCTTGAAACGTTAAATGTCTTCTCGTTCGTTGGCCGAAAAACGAGATAAAAGTAGACAAATTTGGAAACTGCGGCGATGCGAACGAAGAAACGATAAGCTTAACGAGACCTCGGGCATCGAACAACGTTACGAGTTTCGTACGTCTATATGGAAGTTGATCGAGAGAGCAGTCGGTCTTGAAATTAAGACATTAAGAGTTAATTCGAGCGTTTGCTTTAAGCGATATAAACGTTTGCTCGAAACGAACGATTCGGAGTGAAAACGCTTGCCGTGGATTCAACGGAAGTTTGTCGTTAGATACGGCGCAAAATATTCTCCGAACGATCGTCTAGATTCGACCATTAGATTTCACCTACCAACCATCCCTTTTGAACTTCCAATCTATTCCATCGATTCCTTTCGTAAAGAGGACCGGTCGAATGGATTGTTGGACTACGAAGCAGAATTCGAAGCCGGATCTTGCTTTCAGCGATCGAACTATCCAGGCCATCGAGCTTTTCTTTCCCCTTCTAACCATCAAAAATCACTTCTACCATAGCCATACGGCCAAACCAATTTATTCTTCTCTCTCTCTTTCTCTTCTTCCTAACATCTGGTTTCTTTTGTGTCAGTTGTCCGACTAGTTTCTCGGTCGGTAATCTAGACGAGGCGTTAATTCGATTTAAATAAGGTTTACCGCGTGCTTTCTTTGGCGTCAAGGTTCAACGCGAGGTTCCTCGGAATTTCTGCACTCCGAGTCTTTAATCATGCGCGTCTCATCTTCCGAGCCGGTGTTGCGCCTTTCCTGATCCTCTTAAATAGTCTCTTTATCATCTCTAACGCAAGCTGCCCTTTCGATGGACCACTGTTATTATCGCAAACACCTAACAATTACTCTGCAGCTGTTTTAGTACATCCTCTCTCATGCGCGTAGAAAGATACGGCGCTGGAACGTTTATTCTCGATCGTCAAAACTAATATTTCAAATCATCGAGTCTGCCTAGCGTCTTACGAATGAGAGCGTGTGTGTAACTTGCCCCCTGTGTATATAATTCTTGCTGCCCGCCTCTCAAAAAATATCTCGTTTCGGCCTACGGATTAAACGAATCCAAATGCAATTGCCATCCGTAATTGCGCAGGGCCAAGGATTTGGCGAGTAAATTTGGCTCGTTTGATTCCCAAGCGAGTCAAGCAACGACTCGTTTTTGTCAGAGAAAAGGCAAAACTCTCTGAAATTCGAGAGAAAAAGCAGCGTCGTCGAGTTCCAAGCGGGAAACGCGGCCCGCCAGCGGCAAGACCTAATTCAGCGCCGGTTAAATAATTTAATAGTTCGTTTGCTCGCGGTCCCACACGGTCACTCGCCGCAGCCACGCTTTTGTTTATAGGTCAGCCGGAACTTGGCCGGTACGATGAAATTTTGACGCGTTTCGTCCGAGCTAAATCACTTATCTCGTATCGAACCAGCAGAAGGAAAAAAGTAAAGGACCGGAGTGGGTTGCGAGGAGGATGAGAGCAAAGCGGGCAGTCGGAATCGTTAATTTTAAACGCGAGGATTATGCCGGTTTTACACCGGCTGCGCGCGTTTTAACGTGCCGAAGAAACAAGCCTCGTTTCCGGACTAGCGATTCCATCAACGTGCTCTCCTCCTTGGCGCCTGAAACCCGAAGAAATTAAACCGCTGCAGCCCGAACGCGTTTCTTTGTCCCGTTTCGAGCGTGCACGCTCGATTATTCCTCCGCTGGCTGCTCGAGGAATTTTCTTCGCGCGTAATTTTGCCCGCGCAGGCAAACGCTCGTTCGCGATTCCAAGAACAATCGCGCCATCGACTCTACGTTCGAATCGTTCTCGTTAAATTTCGTTAAATCGTCGTCAACGACGAAAGTCGCTTACGGTTACCGATGATCATTATGGACGGTGAAAAATTCTTTTGGCTATCGATAACATAAATCACGGCACGATCCAATTCCCTGGTTTCGCATTGTTCGGGTTATCTATACGAATCGAGGGGCGCCCGGATGGATTGTAAAACAGAAAATATATTTAAATATAGAAGCGCAAGCTGATCCAGATCCGCGGCGTTACCTTCTAACAGAGCGCCGAAGCCATGGGCCTATCGGTATTTGTATTGTTCCTAATCTGGCCTGTCCGTGCCTCATCTGTACGAGGCACGTTCCAAGAAAGCTGCGAGTTTGATTGAAACTGATTCAATACTGAACACTCTCAATAGCTTCGATGACTAGGAGAACTAAACGGATCGGATGTATGGTTTTCACTTCAACGTACGTAATATTAGGTCGTCCCGAAAGTTCCTTTCCCTTCGTAAGGAAATAATAGATGCACACGCTCTTTCCGTTTTATATTATTTTGTCGAATCACGTACGATCTTCTTTTCTTCTGTTTCTGTCATTACGATCGTACGTGATTCGACAAAAATAATATAAAACAGAGAACGTGGCGCATTCGTTATTTCCTTACAAGGCGAAAGAAAGAAGTTTTCGGACAAGCTGATACTCGCATCGACGCGACGAATGCCGTTATTCGTATTTACTCCGATTCCTCGCAATAGAGAAACGAAATAAAAATCGTAAAAGATACAAATCGCCATGTATACGCTAATTTCTCGACTTTATAGCAAAAATATTCTTCCGGAGTAGCGAGTCGCGTGTGTTACACACATACGCGAGCTCCTTTAATCGTCGGAGCATAATCCCAAAGGAACCGATCCGATGGAGCGGCTAAAGCTTCACCGTGAAAGAAGTCTCAAGAAAACTCTGCATAATTTACGGTCGAGCGGTCGACAGCCACTTTGACGTCGCTAAATCCCCTCGCTCGTTTTCCTACGAGCCTCCGGACCAGCCTTAATTTGTCTCGCAGAGCACGTTGCGCGCCTCAAACGCCACTTTTCCGCTCGAGCGGCTCGCGCGCCGTGCCAAGAACACCCTAACGCGCCCCGGAGATCTCCACGAGGAAATACGTCCGAGTTGGCAGCGCTGCCTTCTGCCAGAGCGACGAAGAGGACTCCACAGTGGAAACAGAACGAGCCGCGACTCGTGCACGCGACGCGAACTTTCGAATTGTCGGAGAATCCCACTGCCAGCTTGAAAATCCAAGACGAGAAGTCAGGTTGGACCGGCGAAAATCAGCGTGCGTCGAGAAGATCCGAGAAGGCGAGAAGATTCCAGGCTGGAAAACGCGACTAAGGGCATCGCGGTCTATTGGAGAAATTTGTGAGTTGTCAAGGAACCTAAGTTTAGTCTGCTCCAAACAAAAAGAAGCAAAAAGAGGGAAAAAGAAGAAGGGAAAGGAAAAAAAAGAGAATCAAGCGGCGGCGGTCGAAAGTCCAGAACAAAGGAAAAGGAGACACCGCGTTTCTTCGAGCTAGAGGCACGGAGATTACATCGGAGAAGTTCCGCCGAGCGGACAGGTGATCGAAGTCTCGAGGTCTTGCAAACAATCGCGATGAAGCTCGACGACCTAGACAAAAGAACAACGGAGAGAAATTAGACGAGAGGAAATCTGGAAAGCCGAGGGAAACGGTGCTTTCGAGGCAAACCGGCGGAGAATCTGGAAGACCGATCGAAATCTCTTCAAATAGAACGGGGTTGAAGGAAGATGACCACCGAACGATTTCTTGGCAGGGGGCGAGAAGGGGACAGGAACGGTTACAGAGCTGGTAAAGGAAGGAAGGAACGGCGCTGCAGCGAGTTATGAGACTGTATTTATCCCGGCTTAACCTACGACCGACCTAGCTGAACCATTCGAGACACCGGACTCTCGCTTAGCTCGAGCCACGACCGTGGATAAGAGCAAGAGCCATGCGCTTCGAATCACGACCGAAAGGGATGGAAAGCTCCGGCTACGTTCGAAACTAGCGCGGAACTAACCGTTCGTATAAATTTGTGGGGATTCGCTCGCGTTCGAGTGTAAGAGAGATATGGCCTCGACCGTGGCCAGCCAGAACCCGTGTCCTGTCGCTTTCCTCCGTTTCGCGCGTCGACTGCCGCGCGCGGATGCGAGTTCCGCTGCGGTGATTCGTTCGATCGCGGTTTCGCCCAACTTTATTTTCCTACTTTATCGCCAACAGCGCTTCGCTTCGCGTTGGTTTACATAGATTTTATTAACGCGACAGGCTAAAGGAACACGAGGCTTTAGATCTTTGGTCACGCGTTGATTTTGCTTCTGCGAACTTGTACCGAGTGGTTCCGATGTTTGTGAAATCGATCTTATGTATACGGTATGCCCGTTTTAAATGCACACGCGCCATTATTTCTGCGGTTATCGGAAAAAATACGAAAAAAATGTTTCGGACGAAAGTCGTATGGTATCGAAGGAAACGCAGTCTGGAGCGATTAGTTTTCTTGCGGATGGTCAGGCAGAAGTCGTACGATGGTGGCATACGTTTTTTACAGCAACTGGTCCGTCTCGGTATTCCCTACAAGCAAGCATCAACCTATTTATGTCGAAAAATCATTGCTTTACAAGATATTTTAACTTTGATCGATCAAATTTCACGTACGGGAGACAAACGTATTCTACGTACATAGCGTGAGTAATTTAAGATAGTGGTTTCTCGGCGTAAATAGGTTAATGATTCTAAGCAGGAAATGTCGAGATCGATTACTATACTATACGATTCCGTGTAAAATTACGCGTACGATCCTTGTATAACTTTTACCTGGCCACTTACGAAAAGGGCTAATTACACCAAATAATATATTATTTAATAATATATTTACAGAAATAATTACGCGTATACGTTTGAAACGGACTTGAACGGATTTCAAGCGTCAGAATCGCGAATGAAAATGATATTCAAGACGATTTAACCGGAAAAAATTACGCACAGTTGGCTACGAAAGGTATTTGCGTGTACCTTTATTTTCTAATAGAGCGTTTTTTCTCATCAAATACTACGTTTCGTTCAAAGTGTCAAATTTGTAGAGTATCGAATTTTTGTACCGAACAACGAAAGCGGCATTAAATGGTAATCGAAATCGAATACGCTCGAATCTCGTCGTCGACCAGTACGCACATCCTAGTTCGAAGATCAAACGTAACACGATTTGACAAATTTAACAAACATAATAAAAAATTGTATCGGTGGAATATTCGAAACCCTATCTCGTCTTTCGCGCGTTTCAAATTTATTTCCAACCGATTCATTCCTTTCCATGCACGCTTAATGGATTCTTTACGAGGAAGGAACCTAGGAAACAGTAGCAATGGTATCTTTGTAATATTTCAAATTTACGTACTCGGGTTTGAAGTTCTTGTAATACGCTGCCAGAAGTATATCGAATGCTACGGACTGTACGTTAAATAAAAGTATTCAGTTTCGTTGAAATTATATTCTTTAAAGCAGCAGTCTATTAAAGGCAGCAAGAACTTTCGCGGTAACTTAATCTAAATTATAGTTCCAACAAAGAAAATCGAGAAACTCATACTCGGTTAAATTTCCTCTAAGACAGGCGGTTCTATATTTCATGGAAAATCACAAAGACAGCCTAGCTGCGAGATAAACAGCTTGGATAATAATATGCGCGCGCACGTTCTCCTCGTAACTCGAGATACAAACGCGCAAAGGACCGTATGGCGGTTGTTTGTCAGCCGGTCGATCCTAATTATCAAGAATCATAATTTCATGAACGAGGCCGTTCACCAGCCGCGAGTCGGTCGATAATGGTCAGCCTACAAGATCGCTAGAACTTTAATAGCTCGGCATTCCGTTAATCCAGTTACCTCGAAGCAAACCATTAACAACCTCGCTGATTCGCCTTTGTCCTCCCTTCGATCCTTTTCTGCGATTTTCCAATCGTGGACAATTAACGAGTATTCTATTTCCTTTTCTTTTTTTTTTTTTTTACAGTAGTTACGTATCTATACAGAACAGTAACTATGTATCTATGAACCCTGTTATACATCTAAAAATGGAGTTAATCGGTTGGGCATTTCGGAAGGTTTATTTTCTATAACAGCCATATGAAACTACCACCGAATGATACGAAATTTAATACACACGGATCTAATTAATTACTACGTAAATGCTATGACGAAACATTCGATACAACGATGTACCGACGATACTTTCCGCGGCCACTATTCGCCATCGAGGTTCCCATTATGAACAGAAACTACGTACGCGTCTCGTTCAGAAATTATGGGTATTATTGCCGTATAATAATTTTCCAATTCCATCGAGTTCCCTTACACAGAGAAATCTCATTCCGAATGGATCTGCTCCAATTACACAAAACTAAACCTTATTTTCGTTAATTACCCGCGTGATTTATTCATGGCTGTCCACGTTGACTCTAAAGACCATTCCCCTGGACTTCCATTCGTTTCCATCTGTTCCCGTCGATTCTAGTCAGCTCCATGGGGAAAATGTGCGCCAGGACGTCAGCCGTGGGATGGGAACCGATCGGAAAGGGACGATGGCTACGTATTTCTACTAAAATGGATAGGGACGAAGGTTATGCAGAGAGTGGATCCCCGCCCAGATCGGCAGCAATTTTGCTAATTTCGCTGAATTACGCGAAGCGGCCGGAGAACGAGCCCCCTTCAGTCTCGTTACGCGGCCACTCGATAACGATATCGATATCGACACTGTCGCGATAACACACTGCGCCACTCGTTCGACCCTTTTGTCCGTCTCGCTTTTGTAACGAGCGCGAACAAAACGCTTGCACGGGGCAGAGGGCTGATCTGTGCCTGTATAGGTAGGGAAATGATGGTAAAGGGGTGACCTTTCGCGTTCAATACGACAAAATTAACAGCCAAAGGGTGGAACTAGAGACCAACTGGAAAAACCCATGTTCGTCGCAACACGCGCTGACTAACGATCCACGCGTTCACCCTGAGCACTCGTGTTCCACCATGTTTGCAAGCAAACCTATTAATACGAACAACAACGCCTAATTATATCAACGGTTTCGAGTTAGACGCGGCAAGTGAATCATTTAGGTAACCACCGTTATATTCGCGACCACTTGGCAGCGCTACGTCTCGCGTCTGTCGCGTATCTATTTACTTTTAGCAATTTCCTATTTTAGTAATCTTTCCTGTTTTTACTCGGCGTCTCCTCTATCTTGTAGTTAGAAGGTATTTGCGTTTGGTAAACTGTCGGTTATCTTAGACATGGAATAATAAGCGTTAAAGACGCTAATCGACGTAACGAATAACTGGCCTTCCTGTGAAACGTTTACTTTTGTGATCTGCGCGTAGCCTACTCGCGCCAAATATCTCGTAGTTTCTACGTACATTTCCAAATTTGTTTCGAACTTTGCCAATGTAATTACGACGTTCGTGTCTCGCTAAGCTGCGTCACAGAATCACGAACGTTTGTCGAAACATTTCCATACTTTTCCGAGCTACCGTATAAATACCGAGGAAGAAACAGAAGAGCGATGAAATTATTCGTATTCGTTGGTCTTCTCGCGTCAGGCGTCACCTTCTGTTCGACACTGTCGGCAAACCGTAGCGGAAACAATGCTTCTTCTTCCATGACGTCCACCCACACCTAGTTTCCCATCGGATCGTTAAATTGTCAGAGATATCGAGGAGAAGGATGAACGCGTTTTCCGGGATCGAGAGGTGGCGATCGCGGGGAGGAACCGGGTCAGAAATAGAGGCGAATCAAGAGCGAAAATAACTCGAAGTCGTAATCCTCTGGCGCCATGAGTCACCGTCCAACTATTATTCGCTTCGGAAGAACTCGCGCGTGGATCGAGTCACGGCGTTCGTCTGACGAAATAAGGCATCGGTTTAAAAATCGTCCGGCGATTCGAGTCTTCGCGTTCCGTTCGTCATCCTTTAAATAAACGATCGAGCAGGATGGCCCGAGTATCTGGATGATAATTTTTGGAAGACGAGAGAGCCCACGCGTTCGCGGTTTCGCAGATGTTGCCGCGATAATCGTATTTCACTGCGACACGAGTGAAATTTCAAGATGTTTCGATTAATAACGGTTCGATATAGCATCAGCAATATATATATATACATATACATATATACGTAGTGGCAAGCGTTTAAACATATTTGCCAGCCATTGTATCGCGTGACACGGATAAAAGATTTAGAAAGACACTCGGAAGTTAATCGCTTCGTTAGAGCTGCGAAATATTCAGCGAAAAACCTAGTGAAAACTAGCGGCCTCGTTTTTCATCCTAGCTCCACCGACTTCTCCGTTGGCGAGCTTTTAAATACTTGGGCGGACTAAAAGCATCGGGAATGAGACGCCATGAAAACCTTGTTTCTCGATGCAGTTTCCGAACTTTGACACGGTTTCTTCAAACTTCTAATTACTCTTTCGGTAATTACGCTGCATTAAATATTACTCCAAATTTAATAACTAACCTGACTGCTTCGCCGGTACATCTTCTGATGTCTATGATTACATTTAAGAGAACGTAGGTTGTAATTAACGATCAAAATAGGCACTCGATCGCAGAACAACGCGTGCTGGAATTATCCTAGTGTTTTGCCAATTTTATCAAGAACCAAGATTTCGTTCGATCAATTATCGGGAGTATGTCTCTGACAAACGGAAGACTCGGACGCCCGATACAATTATTCCATTACTTTGAATATTGTTTCTCCGACTACTCTTCTCTCGCGAGCATTAACAAACTCGATAATTTTAACTCACGTTATCGGGAAAGCCATTAATCGAATCGGAATTTTATTTCTGCGAGCCAAAGATCCGAAACAGACACAGCAAGACGTACGAGACTTACCTGCAACAGTCAAAGAAAGACAATGGGTTAATGATTATGTACAAGTTTTGCAATTTCTTCGTTCGACGATAAATCGGAAATCAATGAGAAAACGAAAATGCCGCAAGAGTCACGAGCGTTGCTTCGAAATCTGTATCTGGCCGTAAACCGCGTATACAGAGCCCTTGATCGCGTTAATCCGTCGAAATTTCTCTTCCGATCAGCCAACGTCGGATCGCGACGAGTATCCAAGACACTCGTGATAACTGAAAACGTCCAAAGGACGAGGGGAAAACGTAGGTTCCAACGGAGAGTTCGCGACCCGGCAACTGCACACTGCCGCGCAGCGATCAACGATCTGCGGCCAAACTCGAGGATACCAAAGGATCCGAAGGCTTGATAATTAATTAACGTTCCAGTTTCCTTTGTGGTTTATTTCCACGATGGACTCGCTCGAGGAGAACCGTGGATGAAGGAGAGACAACGATGTGTTCCCGTTTTATGTAGTTCAAAGGATGCACGTAAAGCGGCGGCCTCCTCTCCTTTCCGGTTGAGGATACACCGCCCCGAGCTGCGCGATCCAACCCAGCCGCAAAGAATGCATTTTATGCAATCTCCGCTCGCTTTTAACATTATCAATCGTTAGCTTTCGCGGGCAACGGCTGTTACCGTGTTTGCCTGGCTGCAATTTGAGACTTTGTGGGTCCTCTTCCGCGGTGGAACAGTTCGTCGTTTCGTTTTTATTTTAATCCGTTTTTGTTTCTTCTTTCCTTTCTTTTTTGTCTGAATACTTGCACGAGCAGGGACGCGAATTAATTGGCCAGCATTGTGCTTCGTTATTAGATCATTGTTAACTTCGCGTAGCTCAACGTGGGAGACCGAGCTAGAAGAAGCAAGAGAGACGATGCGAACGAAGGAAGACGAAAAGAGTGTTTGGTGCAGGATCTGCCAGAGCCGGCAGGCTCCCGCCTTAGACACCAGGATAAGGACAGAATGCTCGAAAGTTATATTTTTTGCAATCGCTAGAAATATCGGCACTTTTTCCTCGTTAATTTATTATTTCGCCAAATTTATTACAACTTTACCAAAGTGTATCGTATACTGCTTCTTACAAATCGGCTGAAGCGTCCGGACATTTATGTACGGTACTGTACGTGGAAATGTTTACATGTCCGACCGATCGTTTGGAATTAATCGCGAGTTATAGCCGCGGCAGTTATTATACAAGTTCATACTCGTATGAACGCAAACGCGAGCATTTTCTCCGTGAAATGATATACAGGCGTAGTTGCAACTGGTCGCGACTTAATCGCCACGGGGGCTCTACGCAGCATCTTTTTTCATCCGGTCCAATTACGAGCCCTATTTGTTCACGGGGACGTAATTGCGTCGCCTGGACCTCGGGAAAATTCGAACCCATATTTCTGCGTCCCCCTTTTCTTTTTTTCTTCTTTTTTTTTTCACGCGACGACTTAAACCTACGTTTATTGGACTCCCTCTTATTGAATCAACCTGCGTCCAAGATAAGCGGAAGACCGAAACGCTCGCTGTCCAATTATTGCCACGATCGGAGCAACCGCTCGTAAATAATTTCCAAAAAAGGAGCTTCGCTTCGTGGAATGCTCGTTACTTGGAAGCGGTTAATTTCGAGGGATTTCCAAGATCCTCGGTGGCTATCCCTTGATTCGTGAGTTGTTCCAGAGGAGAACCAACCCCTTGGCCAAGGGGTGAAAGTGCATCAGGGGGAAATCTTCGAGATAGGGATCGGACCAGTAGTTCTTTTTTCTTTTCTTTTTTTTTTTCATCGAACGAGGTTCCGTAGATATCGGCCTGTGAGATCTCCTTTCTAATTGCCAAAGAAACGTTCTATCCGTTAAACCGTCTGACACCCTAATTGCCTTCAGCCGGGGAATCTTTCCTGGGTAGATTTTCTTTTTCAGTCGCCGATTTCTAACGTCGAATCGAATACTGTCTTCTGTCTGGAATTGTTCTTAAAAAAACAGGATCAAAGTGACGATGGTCGTTCTTTTCTTCTCTTCTATTCTTTTCTTCTTCGCGTCATCCTTGTCCATGTTGTTTTTTCCTCTTTTCTCCGCGTTCTTCTTTCGCTCGTTGCTTGTCCCTTTCCTCCCGTTTTTCTCCCACTTTTAATCCCCCCCCCTCTTCCGCCTTTGTCGTTTCCCTCGCTTCTCCGCCGTTCTTTCCTCCGCTCCCTCGATTTTTCCCTCTTCCACTTCACATTTTTCCTCTAATTACAAGATCTTTTGTACAAATACCTTCGTAAGCCAGAATCAAAGTTCCGACTATCAAATACGACACGCCGTCCCAACACATTATTCGCGACAATAGTTGGAATTTTTCCAGCGAGGAGCACGTTAATCGAGACGTTAACGGGGACAAGGTAGAAAGGATCGTTTTTCGATCCGAGATAATAGACCGCTTAACCGGCCAGAATTGTTCTCGTAATTATATCTGCGCGTTTCTTGCGAAGCGAGCCAGTAACCGGGTCTAACCCGCGGACCTCGAAAGGGTAATTTACCGTGGACCGTCTGTCGCGAATTACTTTCCCAGGGAACGAGTTGTCTCTTTACTCTTTCCTGGATCATCTCCAGCCACCTGGAAACTAACCGTGAAAGCGCATGCAACTAGAACACCGCGCCCGTTTTCTCGTTAAAAATCGTTCCCCCTTTAACAAAAACAGACCCAATTTCCTCGCTGGGGCGGAGCTACTTCATCCTTTGTTCCTTCCTTCGCTGATTTCAGCGGAATTATCCCACAGAAGTAAGTCTGTGTTTGATCATTACCCGGGCAGAAGGGCATTTCGAATTCGCTTGTACCTTTAACAAATTTTTTTAATTGCAGGGTGCGGTCGATCGAGCGAAGAAGCAGAAAACGGAAGCCGACCATACAGACACGATCGTAATCGTAAATGTAGTAAATCGGAAACGTAGAACGAGGTTTTCCACGCAATTTCTAATTTACTTTCTCGCGCGGAACAATCGTTCGCCGATTATTCACCGTCGTTTAGTCGCAGATTAACCGAGTTCGATCGTGTTTAAAAAATGTTCGAGCACGATTTTCTCGAAAACGAAGCACCCCGCGTGAAAAATGTTATTCCGTGCTTTAAACTATCCACGCAAGATCGCCTGTCGCGTCGATCGCGCCACGATTACCGGGATACCTTGCACGGAAGGGCAGATTGGCGCGTTCGATTTTACGAAACAAACAAGCTGCTCGTATTTTTCACCTCGCTGCCGCTTTCTCGTCAGGACCAAGTTTTGTCGTGTCCCGGGTCGATGAATAATTCATTTCATTCGGCCAGATTACGCGCACCGTGAAACTGCAACAGGGCCGCCATGGCAGACAGGCAGGATGGACCGAGCCGTGCAATCGTCGCGCTTTACGAATACGCTTCTAATTGCTTCTTCCTACGTGGCAAATTTTCACGGCTGTGCAAACAACGAGAAAGAGGAAGACGCGTCGGTGTGGAAGTCGGGGTTCGCCTCGAACGCGACTCACGGCGCGACGATGGCTGCGTAACGATCATTACGAAGAAAACTTTCATTGCCAGGATGATTTCAGCCTCCCGCGCGCGATTCTCCATTTTTTTTCCATGCGCTTATTTCTTATTTTACTTTCCACTCTGCGTAAACGATCGAGGTTCAAGGATTCGGCTTTACGCAACGACGTTGTAACGATGAACATCGTGCAACGAGTGCGCAACGATTACCGCCGACATCCCATCATTCTT
The DNA here is from genome assembly GCA_014737395.1 of Bombus waltoni. Lineage (NCBI taxonomy): Eukaryota > Metazoa > Arthropoda > Insecta > Hymenoptera > Apidae > Bombus > Bombus waltoni. Next base: position 811,628 of record JACXII010000067.1, on the reverse strand, counting down.
TATTCTTAATATTCCTACGTAATCATCCTGCGTTCTGTGTTTTATTCCAGGCAAGCATAAGATCAACAAGGTCTCGTAGGCAAATCGTGCAACGACGAGGCAGACGCTTGTTTAGGATGTTCGCGGCATTAGACTCGCAATTTCCTCCGGACGAGGTACAAGCAAGGAAGAAAGGAGAAAGGTTGAGAGAAGGGCACGGACGAATTGGTTCGAGAGGCTCTCTAGGAGAGAGTGCAGAAATCAATAGCGACCGCGACGAGGCACGCCAGCATGCGGAGAATTGTACGCGAATTCCCAACAATGGCTATTGATTGCGCGAAAGAAATTGGTGAGTGTCGAATATTCCATCAGAAAACAGTCGATCATCGAACGACGTGAATGCCCGTGATTTCACACCTCTTCCACGCTTTCATCGATCCACGGTATTATATGTTCGCCACTAACGAGTAACTCGAAGAATACACCTTAATCCCTTGCTACGTTTAATATCGAATTCATCGCGGGTATTTCAGCTTTTCGCTTAATAAGATCGTGCATTATCAAGTAGAAATTGCGCGCAATATTTCAAGGTCCTTTAATACGATACTAATATTCTGAGCGGTAAGCCGACTTTACGAATGTACATACGACGACCCGTGAAACTATCTCAACATTTTCCACAAAATATATCGCCATTTCATTGTCACTGTAACGAGACACGACCATCGCGATTATACCGCTAACGTTTGAAACTGCGTACGAAGATGTTCGCAGAAGCTGCAAAATATATTATATTTAGTGGGCGATCAGTTATGTACATTTCTACTGTATTCGGCCTGCGCAAGCCGGGCCGTACACGCGCGGCTCGTACTACTGAAAGTGTTCGATCCATTCTTGCGCGAGGATACTGTTTTCAAAAATTACACGTCGATCATATCGCCTGGGTAACGGAATCGAGAAACACGTATGTATAGAAGGCGATACCGATCGGTTTGATCTCTGACCGGTTAATAAAAATCAACGTTAATTTTACCAAGAGCGCTCGTGGGCTTGGAAAAGCAAGCTAAAACGTTTTATCGTTGCGACAGGTTCGGTACGAGCGTAGCGTTAAAACGACACGCTTAACTCGCTACATCTTTGCGAATCTGCCGATAATAGTATCGCGACTTCCAACATGGGACAGTCCTCGAGCCACAAATCCAGTCGTTTCTCCATGCCTTCCCGCGAGCGTATTCCAACTTATCTTATCCGCAATATCGATCCATCTAGCTTCGAGGTCGTCTGAAAGAAATCGTCGCGGAACTCTAGAAGACGTCGTTCGGGGTACTCCATTGTTCCCTCGTCCTTTACCAAAAAATATCCCGGGACCATCCCAGGAGACGGATTATTTCTTGCCAGAGGCAGCACACGCACTTCGAACGTGTCTATCAATCTCTCTCCTGCTGGTTCGACGTCGCCGACGTCGAAGGGAACACGAACCGTGGCTGCGTATGTGTTGCCTGACAATTATTATAAAAAATGACGACGGGCTCCAGGTGCCTTCTCCACGGATACGCTGTCCTTTCGCGTCAATCCGAATCGTAGTTCCAAATTTTCCGGATAAAGGGTGTTCTCCCCCACAAGGGGGGGGGGCGTCACGAGCAGCGACGAGCACAAATTTCGATGGCTAAGCTCGGGGTTGAGCGTCATTCCAATTGTTTTCGAATATTTTCTTTTTTAATTTACGAGTTTAACGTCGCATCGACTGCCAGATTATTGGCGTTTTTTGATTTTTTTTTCTTTTTACAATATTCTGTTGAACAAATTGGCTGCTCTCGAAGAGTGTAACGGGTCGTGGCTTCTCTTTCGTCGTACCAGTTGTCCGTGGCGAGAGTTATCGACGTGTGCTTCTTCCAGAGTGTACCATCATAGTTCGCGCAGTGCAGAATGATTTTGCCTGTCATTTTCGGTGTCACGGCTAAGATCAAATCGTTGAATATTTTATCCGTATGCCAATTAATATTTATTCGCGACAAACGGTTCCTTCTATTTATTCGAGTAACGATATCAACGACTGTTTGTACGCTGTTTAATCTCGTAGGAGCGAACAAACTTGCAAGTACAACGAACGAGCGTGGCTGTATTTTACGAGTAATGCTCGAATCTTCAGGAATAAATCACGAGCGTTGTATCTGGCTCGGATTTGTAATTACATATTGAACTTGATCCCATCGGTAGTCGCCGATGCTTTTAAAAGTTCGCGACCATTCGCGCAAGCGAGAGAAAGTTCCCAGGAAGAGAACGATCGATCTGACCGCCCGGTCGATCCGTTGGAAAATTCCGTGCTACACTTTTCCAAACGATTTTCCCAACGAGGAGTATAAAGTAAGCTTTATAACGTTAAAAGCTACTTCGGCGCGACGATATCGCCAAACTACTTCATATTATTTTAGTAATTTACTTGCTTCCGTACGAAAACGTACCGACCTCTCTGTCTCGTAGAAATACTCGATTCTTTTCTTCAAATACATGCTGCACGCGGTAACTCGCGAAGGTATTCCAGCGCCTGTAGAAACCTTTCGTGGATGTATCACGCGCGTTATTATTATTACCGTAAGGAGACGCGAGTGATAATGGACTTTTGGAAACGTTTTATACGACACGCGCGTGCAAGTTTTTTTTTTTTTTTATGACGAGTATCCAAATATGTACCTGTATGAGTCACTGTGGACGGAGTCGCTGTGGTATTTATCGTCGATCGATGCACAATGGCGGATTAAATAAACGAAGGAATAAAGGGACACTGCAGAGAGTGGGGATGGGCAGGGTAAAAATGATTACACACAGGCGTGTTTCACTCCGCGTGTCTATCGCACTGTTCCTCTATTCGAAATATGTTTGTCCTTCGGCTGTTTTCGCTGTCTCCGTTTCCCTTTGTCCGCGTTCGTTTCGTTTTATGCTTCGATCGTTGTAATTATCTCGACATTCTGGCCAGAGCCAGCCTCTGATAATAATGGTACTACGGACCAGAGGCGAGGAGAGGGGGAGGGGGTTGGGTCAGGGAACGATAATTTAAAATGGAAAATTCAAACCGAGCCAACGGACCAAAGCCTATGACGCTTGTAACCTTATTAATACGCTCGACGAAGCGATTTTCATTAAGCTAATCCGAAAATATATGAGAGCAGCGCGACGAATAAAGCGCGAAATTGTCGGTGCCACCGATGGGACAGGGGTCGACGTACCGTGGCAAGAGCGAGAGAGTTTCGAATGAAATATACAAAACGGGAAATCAAATTCGCGTTGCAAGCTCGCGGCTGTCGTCTCCTGGATAAACTGTTCCATAAACAAGCGAATCGACGCGACATTGTGTTTCGGCAAAGCTACAGCGCGCCATAGATTTCGTTTCGAGGACCGGATTGCCCAGTTACCGGGGCTGCGAATCGTTTAAAAAAATACTGCTACGTCGTCGAATGATATTTACGAAAAGCTAGTCCGTTGTTGCTCCGCAAAAATTCCACGCTGGAATAACAGTTCGTTTTTTCTCGTTCCCTTCGTCCAGGTAGAGTTTCGAGATACACACCGTTGGGCTCGTTTTTATTTATCGCGAAAAAGTAAATGTTACCTGTCCATAATTGGACCGTTTCCCCAAACCGTTTCTTTTATTTCTTACGTATCTTTTATCTTTTCTGTTTTTCCTTCTTTTTTTTTTTCGGGCGATTGACGGTTTCGATGGATGTTCGAAACTTTTCGACAAATCTTCCCTCGCAAATCGCGTTTTCGTAAATCCCAATTCCGCAGAATCACATTGATATAACGATCCCGGCTCTTCTTTATTCTTTTTCGTTTATACTTCGTTCTAGCTACGAACAGAATGGCGGTACGGCGCACCAGGTGGTGCCGGTTGTTCCGTGGTCGTTGTAAACAACCGAAATTCGTGATACAACCGCTATGGTAATTTTCCACGAACCCGCGACACGTGATTTTCGACGGGACAAAAGTGGAAGTTGAAAGTGAACGAAGAGAGAGAAATGGAAAAGCTCGGATTAAAAGGGAACGAGGCGACGAGTTCCCCTGGCCGCCTATTATTCTCGCGTAAACGAGTGGAATTTGTCGATCTGTTCGCAGATTTCGAATTCCGTCCACGGATACGGTTGCTGTATTCGTGGAAAATTTTCAGCCAACTGGGAAAACCGAGAAACGCTTAGGTTAAGGGTTAAGCGTTAAGGGTGAAAAAAATGGGTGGAGGGAGAATCTTCAGGGATGCGTGAGACGTTTTCGCTTAAGGAGATCACGGAGGAGGGTTTCGACGAGGGTCGAAGCCAGTCTGCGAGTTGGAAAACAGTGGCGCGAACGAGAGAAAAACGAGATCCTGTTCCCCTTGGATTTCTACCACTGGTTTTAACCCCGCTGTGTTCTGTAGATTATTTTCGACCGAATCGTATTTTCTATCATCGGGAAACTTCCTTCAACGGGGAACGAAAGAGGATCGTTATAGATACGTATACGTGGTTTCCTGTTTCGATCGTATGCCAGACACATATTCGTAAAACGTTAAAATTATACTCGAGACACGAAAAACTCGCTCGTTTTCCCAGTCGCCCAAAAAACTTGGATTCACTTTTCGAGTACTTTTGCAATTTCGATATTTCGAACGTTGGTCAGAATCGATATACCGGGAATAATATCTTTGATTAGCCGTGGAATCGAACGAGCAAACATAATTCGATTCTTCCGAGGCCGGAGGCAGCCTCGCTCGTTATTTACTTCGTTTCGACTTTCAAGATTTTTTTTACCATCGATACCGAAGCAAGATCCTAAATAAAAGAAACGCCACGGGACGACTGACTTCTTTATTGTACGATCTTCAATTAAAGAAGCCCGAGAGGCTGACCCTCCACCGTCCAGGGTAAATTTATTTGTCAGTTAAAGGCACCAGAACCGACCAATTACGAAGGGAACACGTCGATTGGCTTACCAACACCGATTCCAACCACCGCCATCCCGTCCCTCTCGTGAAAATATTACGAAATCGACCAGCGTCGAGTCTTTCCTTTCGTCGAATGCCGGCCCAGCCTCGATTGTTGCGGATACAGGGGCAATTTGTTCGACTTTTATCGGCTATTTCGCCTCGATTTATAGTCCTCCATAGTTGATGGACTCGACCCTTGTTATTCGAAAACAGGAACATAGATTTTAATTCGCTGGTTCAACCCCGCGCTTTATGGCTACGTGGAATCACTTTCGCGGCGCGAAAATAGAACTAGGCAAGTCGTGTTCCTAATGATCATGATTAATGCTTTTCCCCCATCCGTGTATTTTTATGTCTGTGTTCCGGTAAAGCAGACAGTCGCGCAATTCTATGTTTATTATTCTCTGTACCATACATATAACGCGAGTCTACTTTACCCTTCATCGATTTCTTAATCGTCGTTATATATATATATATATATATATATATATATATATATATATAATGTAATATAAATTTACGATATGAGTAATCGATATAAGTAAGACAGTACGATTAACATCATCCGACGACGATGGATATCCGATTCTCGAGAAACAAACGACTTACTCCGATAAGCTCGCTCGTCGTAAGAATATGACGAACAGTTCCACGAATTTTCTTAAGGAAAATTTAACGAAATAACGTTTGCAACGTCGTCGCTTCCCCGTACGTTCCAATTTACCGAGTTCCGCGTCTCATACGGGATAAAAAATATTAGAAAATCCCACCTCCAGACAAACGCGTGGATATGAACCGATCGAGTTCCGCAAGATCGAGAAAGCTCGCGGCGAAGAGGGTGAATTCGACTTTCGAGCGTCTTCATCGGCATTACGAGGTTTCCCGCGGCGGGGCCAAGACGGAGGAACGATAAATTTCGCCCCGGTGATTAATTGAATCTCGAAAGTAACGTCTGATACCGTGGCACGGGCAAGGGAGAGCCACTTAACGATCCCCGCCCCGCGCTTCGGCCTCGGGGTTTGAATATTCCAAGCTTTCATTAATTGACCAAGATATCCGCGTGCAGATTAAATTGGCCCGTGGCAGCCAGGCCGTGCGCGCGAGAAAGTGAATTGCAAATCTCATAAACCCGACTGAGTAGAGGGGTGGCCGGTGTCCCGAGATGGAAATTATCTTCGTTCGGGGTCGACCGGCCTAGCGGCTCGTTAGATTTCACCCTTATCTGCGATTCTCTGTTCCCCACACGGTGACTAAATTGTCTCTCACGAATCTCGAGAAACCGGAGAGATTCAACCTGTTAATCGGATCGTTCCTTAATTATAAGAAACTTTTCGTAATCGTAGGATCAATTGTTATTGCAGCGACGATGATTACTATGGTAGAGGTAATTGAATCGCTCGGAGGATGCGCCGATCAACTGCGCTTCGGTAAACCTGTTATATTATACGTATTATAAATTACTTTTTGTTTCAAGTTTGCTTCAAATTTTCCGCGCAATCGTCTTGCGGCGAATAAACTTGCAGAGATAAGATCGTTGTTTCGTCGAGATATCGAATACTTGTATTGTAAATTTACCTTGTATTTTCGATTTATTTTTTTTTTTTTTTACGTACAGTCGCCTCTTTTGCCAATCGCGCCGCGATTACCAAGAGCCCGATGCATAATATAGCGCCAACATAATGGAAGTTACACGAGAAAGTGGACGTCGAGTATCTGTCTCGATTAGTCACTCTGGTCGATCGTAAATTAATTAGGGGAGGATCGTAAATTAATTAAACGCGAAACGCTGGGCGAGGAAGAAGTCGAGACGTTGCGAGTCGTTAATAACGCGTATCCGCGAGATCTTCGCGACTTTAACTCGAACGACGCAAGCTATACAGGAACGACGTAACCGCAACAGAATCATCTCCTCGTCTAGAGACTTAATTTTGCGGATAATGAACCGGCTACAGAGGGAACGGAATCGGAACTTCATCCACCGGTTCTTTAATTCGATTACAGCTGTACATTTGTCAGAGGGGAAATAATTTATCAGCCACGGGATTTCGTTGGCGGTGGAATGCCGCGAGTTACTCGAGAGAGCGAGAAAAAAGGGAAGCGGGGCGGATCAAGAGTCGAGCGAAGAATACGGCGCGCCGGAAACCACCGTACCACCTCCTGCTCCGGTAGCGTTCTGAGAATGCCGAGAATTTTTAAGCGGACGAGATAACTTCTTATTACGAGCCTCTTCCCTTGTTATTATTTCAACTTCTACCTGGCTCGTGCCAAACGACTCCGCTCAAGAATAATCTCGGAGCGGCTGCTTCTTCTTCATTCCGCGTTACTCGGTCGAACGTAATTTATACGAGTGCTCGTGTCTCGATAAAACGTTACCACTAGGCGAATCTTGTCTCGTTACGAATTACCACGCAACTTGATTTACTTTCGCCCGTGTGTATTTATCACTGTTGCGGTATTTTGCGCGTGTATTTGGATCCATCTGACTGCGCGTTACGATATACGATATACGATATAAGAACAACAACGTAGAAAATATTAGTTTTTCCATTTCTACGACTCAACCGTGCGAATTCTTGTTTCTTTCGCTGTATCGTGCATTCCAGCTCCAACGTTTCTCCTGTGCTCCACATCCAGCCGTACCTATCGCGTGGCTGCGTTGTGTGAAACCTTTACGGAACTCTTTTTTAATTACACGCGGCAGAATGGTTTACGATCTTGAAAAAGCTGGTTGGAATAATTCATCGTCGGAAAAGACGAGAATTTCCTCGATACGCGCGCACTTTCTAACGAAATATTAATCTCGGAAGAATTGGCCGAGTCTCGTTGTGAATTTCCGCCACGACAAAACGTTCAACTGTATAACGATAAATGACGGTAAATTGAAATAGGATAGGTTGCTGTTAAACCACCAAATAAGCGGTTGAAAATAAAAAGGGGCTACGGGATCGGAAGCGGTGTGGCGTATCCTGATGGAGAATGGCTGCCGAAAGGGCGGCTATCGTCGAAAAGCGGTAACAATCGGCCGACGACGGAAACGGACGTGACGTCAACAAGCGTACAATTTGCTTGACGATGCGGAATTGCTCGCGCATTGGTATCCTCCAACGGCGTATTCATTCTCGCCTCCGATCCATACCGGTTTCCAATTCTCGAATTAACCTCTATTCGACGGTGTTACGATCGCGCTCTCTTCGTCCAGCGCTCGTGCGGTGAAACACGGATCGCGGAATTTACGCGACAATACCGCGCGAGAATGGCTCGACCATCGTGCGATGACGCGAAGGTTTTCGAGCCACCGTGAATAATACATTCGATCGCGCGCTCGTTACGCTCGTCTATAGCGTTCCGCTTACGAGAGCTTTGCTCGTTGTTTCGGTTTCTTCTGGTGATGGAGGGAAAAACGACTGACGAAACGCTGGGACTCGATGGACCGGGCCACGTGTCTGAATGGACGAAGCTCGTTCGAGAGGAGGCGGCGAAGAGTGAAATTCTCTGCGTTTGGCAGATTGCTACAAATATGAGAATTTCGTATTCCCATACGGACTGCGTGTACTTGGAGACTCTTGTCGAGTTAAGCTACTTAAAGTCGGTTCAGATGGTAATACCTAGGAAGCGATATTTTATTAAAACGTTGCTTCCGCGTTCCTACGTTTTTTGCCGTTCTTTCGTAACGAGTTCCAAACGAATAAGGTCAATTGCCTCGATGCGTTCGATAGTCGACCAACGTTAACGTCTCAAGAAAATACATAATAGCCGGAACGTCTTCCATCGCGAAGGTTGCATAATTCCACGTCGTATCGCCATCTATCGAACGATAATTCCATGGAAATGAAATGGAGGAGCAAAGCACAAGGGACGTTCGTGGAGGGACGATAATCGCAAGGATTCGTCGTGATATTCGGAATCCGGGGGAGGGGAGGGGGAACTCCAGGCTGAACGTAATTTTCCGAAAATCCACGGATCCCGGCTGCGCCGTGAATAAACTCGATTCGGAACGACGCGGATTTGCGCACGCTGCAACTGGCCTCTTGACAAATCTCGCGCGCGAAAACCGAATCGCGATCGCGGTCCCCGAGTAATCCCGATGTGTAAGCCGCGATTAAATTTGTTTATCGTGGCCGTCGCGTTGCCAGCCGAATACCAACGACCGTCTAGCTAACATCGTTAGAGAGAAAGAGAATCTGTCGCGCAAATCTGTTCGATTTTAGCTCCGTCGGATTCCAGCGAACGAATTTAACTCCTGCGAGTGTTTAATTCGTCGTATCGGACGTTCGGCCAATAGTCTCCTTAATTCGCCTTTTTCAACCTTTCGCGAGTGCAACGTACATTTTTGTAAAAAGAAAGTAGATTTGTCGGACATTTTTTTTTTTCATTTTTCGCGCCACGCCGTGGTACTTTCTATACATTTTTGCCACCGCCTCGCAAGGCGAAGAGAATCGCGAGCACGTCCATTTTCGAAATTGAACCCCTCCGTTCGCGTAGCCATTATTATGCCGTTCGATTTCACCAGGAAGCCGCTTTCAGACCCCGTACCATATCCCTTGTGCTCCGTGCAAAGGCCTTTTCCTCCGCCTTCGACGTTTCAACAGACGCGGCAACCACGTTTCATTTCTTCCGTCGACTTTCCTTCGAGTCTCGTTTTTCGGTCGCGGTCTACGCAACAGAGCAAATGGCAACGCCACCAACCTACCGGGCTTTCTCAATCTATCTCTTAGTTTTTAAGTCACGCCTCATGCCCTCCATGGTATCGACGAGACGTTCCGCGGATTCGATATTTACGAGACGTTGCGGTGTATCGACTCGAACCTCGATCAAACCATTCGCCTGAAATTTAGAAAATTCCCCCGCGCCTTGTTAGCCGTGTCTCTTAAGACGATTGGATAATCTTCGATCGTTCGGTTAGTTGGAAACAATTCTCCCGTTCGTTTCTACAAATATCTTCCCGTGTTTCCTTCTGTCCGTACGACGTGGATCGTCCAATGGTATCACGTTCGTCGCGACGCGCTTTCCCAGTGCGATTCGTTAAACGATCGAAGAAAGGCTCGTCTTGTACGACCAACTTTAACACGTTCGAGCCGGCGCGCCTGCTCCAACATCGCTTGCGTTTTACTCCAGTTCTCGTTAAATTACGTTTTTACGAATTAAAAGTGGACAAACGGATGGCGCGTAGAATCACCGGCGAGTCTTGCCGGTTTAAATGGACCCGCAAGTACAGTAGCGACATACCGAGTCTTTCCACTTATCCGAGCCGACTTCCAACGATCTTTCCATTACGACACGTTCACCACGGCGAATTCCAAGAAACTCGACGATATTCACAAGCTCGGATAGGAGAACCGGCTTACGCGAACGCGAGTCCAGAGGCACTTTACCGGCGCTTAACCGAGCCAAGGTGTCCGAAAGTATCGTCTTCGTCTTTCGCCTTTCTTCGTTCGACGCTCGTAGCCTTTTCTCCCTTGCGCGAGCGTCGAACGAGACGCACCGCTGCGAGAAATCTCGAGGAGCTTCGGAGTATCGCGCTGCCCTTCGCATTACACGGAGTCCGAGATAAGGAAGTGAAATTAAACGGCAGACGCGGTGTCTGTTTGCTGCGGGATTTCGAGATGCACCGCGGCACCCGGTTTTCATCTCGTTCCACCTCGGAATCTCCTCTGCTTCTTCTGCGTATCGACTCTCGTCGTCCGGACCAAGTTGTCTCGAGTCGGTAATAAGGCGCTACCGGGCTCGCTTGCCTCTTTCTTTTTCTCGCTTTTTATCGCATCCTCGTCCTCGAGATTGCCATCTCGCCCCTCCTGGCTCATCGAGACTTCCGGTCGATGCTTTTTTTCTATCCAGATCTCCGTGTTGCGGGAATTTCTCTGGCAAAGGGAGAAGACTCGCCTGGTACGTCGATCCTAACGTTGTACCGAGAGAATATCGATGTCAAGGATTTCGATATCGAGTTATCGCGCGGTTGGAACGATCGGGAATAATACGACAAGGAGGCGCAGCTCTGTTTCCCGGTAATTCGAGTAAATCGACGAGAGTCGACGCAGCGGCATTCGCGTAATTATAGACGTCGTTCCTTTTCGAGCACGAATAGTTTCAGTTGCACGCTGCTTCGAATTGGCGTGCAAATAGTTTCGCGACACGAACGTGCGTACGCAGGTTCGAGTTGGTGTCTTCGGTGGAAGATATATCGAAGAAAATATATTTAATAAGAAAAAGTTGTAGAGTACCTTTATCGTGTTTATCACGGCCGTTACTAGCCAAGCATCGAGCGACGCGTGTGCAAATATTTCCAAAAAGAGATCGTTCAAAGAGCGTCCGCGGATCGTTGGAAGCTGAAGGAAGAAACAGGGAGAATATTCGAGTGGTGGAAGTAAAATTGTCGAGGTCTTTAGAAAGAACGGTTTTTAAAGGATGATCCAATCGAGCCAGGGCGAAATTAAATTCTCCGGTTCCCGTGGACGGCCGCGTAATCGAGGTATCCGTCACAATAACGACCAGGAAAGTTTCAGCCCACGAAGAAACGCGTTTTTCGAGAGACTGGGTCTTGAAAAAAGACAGAAACGCAACTGGGTGGGGGAGAAAGAAGCACAGACGGGAAGAGACGTCGAAAAATTCCAAGGCCGCGTTCCTCTTCTCGTCGAGCACGCGGAAATATCTCCGCCGAGTTCGCTCGAGAGGCGAAAAAGGAAACCGGCCGAGGACGAGGACGAGGACGAGGACGAGGACGAGGACGAGGACGACGACGGGGTGAAAAGTAAAAGGGAGAAAGCTGCAGCCGGAGCCAATCAACGTTCACGTCGAGTTTTTCCGACAGACGCATCCAGGCCCGCACCACGGTACAGATAACGTAATAAGGTATAATTTTATTTGCGTCTATATATCGTCACGTCCGAACGCCGACGTCCACGTGTCTAATTTTATTTCACGCAACGGAGTTTCGCGCGTCCTCTTCGGCGTCGATCGTGCTGCTATAAACGCGTAGATGTGCGCGAAGGCGGCTAATTTCTAGGAAATTGGTAAAATTCCAGAAAATTGAAGGGACAGAGGACGTATCGCCGGTGGGGACGACGCGGCGAACAAAATCACCAACGAATTCAAGTTTACGCGTCTCGACCGTCGAAACAAGTCGGACATATTTTTTGGACATATATCTCTTGCCGGAGGAGATGAAGCGTTTGGAAAGAGTACAAGGGGAAACTGGTCGCCGATCGGTTACGCCGATCAATTTTAAAACATCCGCTCGCAGGAGAATCGGAGGTTGGCGAGAACGCGACTGCAGAATGCGAGTCAAAGACAAAGCTCTGCCCAATAAAATCCACTACCCAGAATTTACGATTATAGATTACCGTGAAGTCGGAGGGGTCGTAAACGAGTCGGCTAACAAGTTTCCAACTAAATTCCAGACGATACAACAATCATGAACGCATCGAGCAAGGCCGAGGGGGAACAGTGTCTGGCGGAGGTAAGGAAATAACACGATACTCGCAAGAACAAGCTCGCCATTTCCGCTCGGTGGACCCATTAACGTTCCGTTGTATAAGAAGAAGAAGAGGAAGAAGAAGAAGCCTTGGAACGAGTGGTAGGAAGCCGGTAAAAGCGACGAAATGCGAAATTAACTGGGAACTCTTCGTTCTCGGGTCGGTGGGTAAGTCGGAGGAGGAGGAGGAGGAGGAGGAGGAGGGGGGCGACGATCTTGGCTCAGGGGGTGGGAACGTAGGGGCGGGAAGAAGTCACTTTGAAAGTCAAATAAAGTTTTAAATTCTTAAACACTTTATTGCGCTGGCCATTTAAATTTGAATATCATTCGATTACGCTGCCACCTTGGCTGCTTCTGCCAGCCAGAACACCGCATTCAAATTTATTCTCCCTTTTCTCGGCCCTCGCTGACCTCCGACGCTTCTTCTACCGGTATATTTTTGTCGCCGATCGGGAAAAAGAAGCCATCTCTCCTCGTAAAATCGCATTATATGTATGGGATATACCTAGTTTGTAAGATCGTCGGAAATCCTAGTTGGAATTAGCTCGTGCTTTTGTGATCGTTCCTTATTCGATTTGACTCTATATGGAATTCTAATCGGCATAAAATTCAAGGAGAAACGTCGCGGTATCGTTCGAAACACGTCGCTCTGTTTTATCGCGTTTGTGTACGATATCGCGCGAGAGAACGCGTTTAGGGTTATGGGAAAGAGTGAGCGATCCTGGAACGATAGTTTGCGTTTGGGGAAAGGGTTGGTTAAGGGTAAACTCGGGGAACAAGTTTGCCCCGGTATTTTCCTTCCGATTTGTTCGCAAACACGCGGGGCGTTTCGTCCAACTTTCGTTCGAAACGTTTACTCGTAACGATCGAAAATATTTTCTTGAATTTCCATCGAGGAATACTTAAAACTGATCGAGGATCTCGAGGGCTTCTCGTTTTCCTTTGTTCCAAAGTCCCTCGTAGAATCGTCGATTCGCGTTTTTAATTTCGCGCCAGAGCTAACGAGAAAGCTCGTCCGAGGGGAAATGCCGTGCGAAACGTTTCCGGGATTGCAGTAAAACTCGACTAGCGGATGACAAGCTTCAAGACGAACTGGCTCCGATGGAACTGCTTTAACTTTCGCGACACGGCGCTCGATCGATCGATCGCGATCAGCCGTTAAAATTTCATGGGCCTGCGAGAAACGTGTCGGTAGAAGATAGAAACGCGCGGGCAACCAACAGATAAAAAGATGCCGAAAAAAGGAAGAAAAGAAAACGCAGATGAGAGGAGAGACGAAAAATATATTTGGCCGTGGGGAAAATATCGCGATTCGAGTTTCCAACTTCCGTTTATAATCGTATCGTTTCGACACACGCCTGTCGAACATCGTCGCTCGAAAACTCGAAAAATACCACGGATATTGTTCCGCGTACAAAAAAAGAAAAAGAAAAAGAAAAGAGATACGAGGCGACGGCGACGATATCAAATTCCATGTACGTAAAATCATTTCGGATTCATTCGGAGACACGGTAATAATCGTTAGAAACTGACAAACCTCGACCGATCGTCGTTTCGCGCTCGAAACACGCTAAGAGCGAAACAAAGGTAACAGAACGAAATCCCCGCCGCTCTCGCTCTTTCTACTACACTGAAATTCCCTTCTATGAAATCTAAATAGCATAACAGATGAAATTGCAGGACGAACGTCATACGTTACACCGTATCTGCATTTCAAATGACCTGGCCGTCGAGAAAGTTTTTAACGGAATCAGCGTAATGCGGTGAAAAAAAAAAGAAAGAAGATTGGAGCGGAGGCATCCGACTCTCGAAATGGATTGCCAGGCAGGCAAACCGCGGTCCGTTTTTAATCCGTTTTTCTCGTAGAACGCGCCCCGTTGCGATAGTACTGGACGCGAGACAACGTTTCGGTTTTTCGTTTTTTTAGTTTTCCGTCCGCGCCGACACACCGTCGACTTACGTTCCATGCCGCGCGGATATTTTTGCCGACGACGCGGAATTTTTAAAAATGCCGCAAACCGTGTGCCATCCTTCCCTCGCTCGTTTGCACGCTGCGCGAATATATTACGACACACCGCATTGCCAGGAAAAACAGCTGCTCCTTTTCGCGCAATCTTCGTCGGATGATAAATTGTCGTCGAGTAGCCAAGAGCGCGCAAGTACATTTTCATCGATCAGTAGTAATAACGTCGTATCTGTATTTCGTGAGAAAGCGAACAAATCAATGGCGAATCGATAACCGCGAGCCAAAACTTATCCTTTCAAAACGATAGTGCGAAACGTACGATAGTGTAAAATGATGGCACTAGTTTTCGCTAGTCTGAAGTACCTACTACCTAACGCGTGACACGGCTGGTTTGATAGAAGCTAAGCCTAAGTTACGCCAAGCTAAGGCAAACTACGTCAGGTCGCGTTGATCTGAAATCCAAGTTTTCGAATGATTTACAGCGCGCAGCTCGAACATCGCTCGAACATCGCTCGAGATTCTTAAAGATTTGCAATCTCCTATTCCTACGGAATCGATACCGGTAACCAAGCCTCTTCGTCTTTTCTTCCGTCCGTCTACGTTTATTAACAACGATGAAAAGGGGAAAAAAGAATATACAGCGGTGGCCTGGCCGTTGTTCCGTGCAGACACGGCCGGGTAATTCCTGTTGAAATGCAAATGCGTTTTGAGTAATGCAATTTTCGTGGTTACGTAAGGTGTACCGGGGACGCAGGCGCCGCGAGAATTCCGCGAAAATAATCCCGCAACGCTGTATAAATAGAGTCGGCCCGTTCCATAACGAAATTTTCAATTACGCATTTGAGGAGCCCCACCGGGTTCTGATTTCGTCCTATTTCGCACTACCAATCTCCCTCCTCTCTCTTCCCTCTTCCTTTTATCCTTCTCAGCCCCAAACGCAAAACAACGTCCTTAGCGAAATTCGACTGCGAACGATTTTTAGGTCACCTGACTAACCCTGCCTCGGTACAATCGTTTATCAGCGACCCGGCGATTAAGTTACGTCTCGTCAGCAATAAACAAACGTTCGAACGCGTCCGAACCATAGCGCAGTTACGCAGCGTTTTATCTTTCCGTTACCATCCTCGTATTCCACTATTCGCTCTTGCTTCCGTAGCTTTGCTGGACCGTACGCGAAATATGCACGGTGCCCAGCCTCCAGCGACAGCAGCGTCTGTCTCCGGCAAATTAGATTTCCCAAGAAATAGCCCACCATTTTCGACTCCTCGTCCGTGTTCTCCTGCCTCCTTCGACCTTTCTTTTCTTACTCCGGCCACGACAGACTGCGTGTATTTTGCCCGCTCGTGCCACCCTCTTCGCGAACTTGTTAGACAAACGAATGCTCGTACGCGTACCTTTCCGGCGTTCTTAAGCGCGTTCCAGCACGGCGAAAGGGAAAATTGGCCTGCCTTCGAATGCAAACGATCGAGCCTTCTCCTCTCCCACAGGGAGCTTCTCGGAGTTCCGAACGACGTATATTTTTTCAGCTCGGCTCCTGAGACACGGAATTTGGCGGCGGCCGGTGGAGACGCGGCGGAGGTCGGGCGAGAAAGTTAACCTTGCTGCGTGTACAAAGCGGACTGTCCACGGAATTAATCGACGCGGATCCCAAGCTGCTCGCTTCAAATTTCACGTTTCGCTCAAGATCGACGTTTATCGAGGCTAAGACTTATCTAACCGAAACCGACGTGTCTTATCAGCTTTCATCCGGTCCCTATCTATACGAGTCTTGGGTTAAAAGGTAACCCGGTTAACGAGCTAATCGCGCCATCTACCTAGCTCTTACCGTGTTTCCACGATTCTAATTATCGGTCTGACTGCGCGTTTCTTTAACTGCCGTCTCTGGGATGAACGCTGCTCCTGCAATTTCCCGTTAGAGCGGCAAACGCGATTCTTAGGCGGTAACCGAGCTAGACGATCGCGGAAGGAACAGTTCGAAGCAGGAGACGAGGCAAGAGCGGCAAAGAGGAAGGACAAGGGAAAAGGGAAAAGGGAAAAGGGCAAAACAAACGCGGCTAGTTCGAAGGGAGAATCTACGCTTGATTAAGTCGGAGGTATCAACAGGATGAATGCGAAGGGTGCAAAGGATGCGGAATCGTGCGCAAGTCGTACGCCCAGTGAGAAGGGACGAGATTGAAAGAACGCACCCTCGCGCTGTCCGGAACAGAAAAGCTGTCCAAGCATCGAGACACCGCGAGGGGACCTCTTCTATTCGCCTGATGTTTGCTCCGCTCCTTTGTTCCTTTTCATCCCCCTTATTTCCGTCTATATGTGGCGAGGGTCGAAGGAAGATGCAACACTTTGGCACCGAACGGCTTCTTGTCGAACGCTTTTGGCACGATGCAACGGATCTCCTGGATGCAAACCGAGGGGCAATTCGAAAGTAAACAGGGGATACGAGTATGGAATTAAACGATCGTCGCCATCTTCGTCGAGCGCTCTCGTCGTGTCTTTCGCAACTGGGCTGCGATTCCGGAGAGATCGAGGGCGAATCGGTGCGAACTGATCGACGATCACGGGAGAGACGACGATCCCAGGAGAATCGAGCGAGTACGTTATGCTTGGGAAAGAAGGCAGGAAGCGGAGTGTACGATTTTCCGTCAGATTTGATTCTCCATTGATTTCGATTCTCTTAACAGATCGGTTCTGATTATTGTAGCGAGTCTTCTGTAAGAAAGAAGAAGAAATCAGGGATGACTGCAACGATCGGTACGAGAACCTCCTTGGCGATAATTGGAGCAGGGATTTTCGAGAGAATTCACTTGTAAAAGGAATTAAAGGTTAGGTCAAGGGAATCGAATCATTTCCTTTCTCGGTTGAATCTCGTTTTAGATACACACACACACAATCTCTCTCTCTCTCTCTCTCTCTCTCTGCACAAACGCGTTCCTCTCCGCTGAGATTATACAATAAAACAGTGCAACGCGAATCTTAGAAAGCAGACCGTTCTCTTTCTCGGTTCAGCGTTTCTCAACCTTTCTCGACTTCCCAGCCGCGATTACAGCGGTCGGATAACCCACGACAAACTTGTATTTGCATCGCGATTGATCCAACAACTTCTGCGCTGCAAAATTAATAAACGTCGATGCTTGAATTCGCCGGTGTCTCTCGGTTTTGCTTGCAAAAAGGTGAAAGTAGCGCAAGTTTCGAACTGTCTGATTTCCACGGCCAACGACTGTAATTCGGATTTAACGTTTCGCTAATATCTCGAAAATCTTCCAACAAAATGCACGACCTCTTCGAAGGTCGCGACCCACAGATTGGGAACCCAGTTTCCAGCCATTGGAGCGTGTACGAGCGACTCTTTTTCGATTCCTCGTCCTCCTTCCATGCCGGAGAGGACGAAATCTCGCGTTTTCTCTCGGCGACAGCTCCAACTCGGCTGTTCTAGTTGGAAGTTCCATTACGTCTGAGGGGGAATAAGGCGGAGCAAAAAGAAAGAAAGAAACGAAGAGGAAAAGGTGAGAGAAAAAGGGAAGCAGGTGTACAGAGGGCAGGAACAGGACGTGTATATTCGTGCTCGCGACCAGAGAGAGCATCTTCTTCGAGGGGCCGACTCTTCGCGCCTGTTCGCGGTCGATGTTCTTGTCTAACCGTTCCGTTTCCTCGCCTCGAGTGCCATTCCCCGTGTTGTTGACTTAGTTAAGAAACGAATCTCGAGCTGGCGTCGCTGGCGAGTTTCTTAAGGGGCAACCGTGTTGCCGAGTTTAATTCGACGCGACATGATCTTCTTCCGGACGAGACTCGCGCTTCGTTTCGAGTGCCGGAAACCGAACGTTACTTTTATATTTTAAAAGATGCTTCTTCGTGCACTGGACATTGGCAAAGTTTGTATAAAAGTAAGGCTTTTCACGATTGGAAAGTTCTTTCTATCCTTAAGTAGGACAAGCTGCAGAGATATCGTCTATATATAACACGGACTACGTACAGAAATTTGGAAATACTCCTTGGACGTTACGATTACCATCTTTACTTTGCTTTATAATTCTCTAGAATTCTATCCCTGTAATTTATAATTCATACTTTATAATTCTATCGTTAGTCGTGAAAGTATCCGCTTACCGGAGCTTCTACGTTATTGTCGATTGTGAATTCTGTATCGTCGTCGTTCTCGTTATTGTCAAATTTAAGTAGCACCGTTAAATCGTATAAACAGTCATGTGCTTGCGAACGGGAATACAAGGAAGGAACGTTTGGTAATAAGGGAATATTCTTCTTAATCCTACGGTGGAAATGGCTTAACGTAAAAGTAACGTTCCGACTTGATACCGCGTAAAGGTGACGAGGCGCAGATTTCCCGGGACCGGGATGGAAACGCGTTACCACTGTAGATCGATCAGAGGGAGAAGAGCCGCCATGAAGCACGGAAGAGCCGAACGTGGAACGCATGGATGACTCGGGGTGTGAACAACAGTCGGAAACCAGATGGAAAGGCAGGAATGAGCAGGGCGGAGTGTAACACCGGTACCTTTTATTAGCAATATCCCACGGATCGATAAGCATAAAATTCATAACGGCATTTGCCGCGAACATAACGCCGATCCTACGATATTTCCCTCCGGTACTGCGCACCGATAGGTCGTCCCGTTGTCCCTGCTTTATTTTCTTCTTGATCCGCTTTATTTTCCTTCCTTTACGCCATATCACGTATTACGGCCCATAGCCGCGACGCGTCTGTCATTTCGTTCGTAAATTATTTTCAACGGCATATTAGGGACAACGTGTTATAGTTAATTTCGCGATAGCTGTTCTTGCGGCAAAAAATGGCTTAGTCTCGCTTAGTTCTGGTTAGTCTCTCTTAGTTAGCGGTTCTATGGATTTCCTGGATGGCTTCAACGACTTGGCGATTTAATCAGAAGCGAAATCAGCGAAATTAAAACGCTCGTGACGAACATTATCGTTGTTCGCGCTTATCTTTTCTCGAAGACGCAAAGGAACGGTATCTAGTATCGAAAGAATCGATAAACCTTCGTTGAGCGAAGGACGTCATCGACAGGAAGACCCTTAAAAGCTTTCTATCGACGCAAAGCGAGATCCATCTCTTTGTCGTTTTTTTTTTTTTTCACGCTGCAGCTCGGAGCCTGTTCGCAGTTTGCCGATATTTTGATTTACTCGCTTCCGAAAGTATGTCTGGGGAAAATCTCGACTTACGCGAACCCTTGCGAAACCCTTCCCGTGTTTGTCGCTTTTACGGGATACGGCCACGATGTCTCCAATCATGGTGGGCCAACGAGGAACGAATCCAGGAAGCTGTCTCGTCGACGAGGCTTCCGGGACTTTGCGAAGGCTCAACGAGAACTTCCGTAAGCTTTGCCCGATCGATGAAGAGTTTGTATCGTTCGAAAATGAAAAAGGCGAACGATACACGATCGGGCATCTCTGAGAAATTCGCCCTACATCTGAAATTGTTCGCGATTTGGTGAATCTGTTTCTTCTTATCCACTCTCGCCCGTACATGTTAGGATACTTGAATCCTTTTGCACGATGATTTACCAGCTAATAATTTTATTGACGACGATTAACAATTTTGATAATATCGGAGGCGAACTCACGAGTGACAAGTCTATCGCGCAAACATTTTATATGAAACGGAACGGTTGGTGCAGTTTGTAAAATGCGTTGGTAAATTTTTGTTTCGTTAAGGAAATGTTAATTACACGGTCGAATAACGAAACGATATCGTCCATTTTCATTACGCTTGCTGCATAACTTATAACGTGCGACCATTAATCGTCGTAAAAATAAAGGAGGAAAATGTAGCAATGTTGACGTTACTGAGATCGAATTAATAATTCAACGGGCAGACGAGGGGAAGCCAAAGATGGAAGCGGACGATGGAAACGGAAAAAGAAGGACGAAGCGTAATCGAAGGCGATAAAAAATAAACGAGCTCGCACTTCGATCGCAGCAGTCGCGCTGAATTATGAAATCTGTGAAAAGAGCGGGGATGAAAGGGAGGAGCTTACGTATTTTTACGATGCATGAAAACACCATGAAGCTGTTACTGACATTGCCAGAAAATGTTCCCAGCTGCGGGAGTAAAGCTAGATAGGACTTTGGGAGGCGCAAAGTCCACAGGCAAAAAAGAAAAGGGGGAAAAAAGACAACACCGATGGAAAAACTCGGAGGTGGAATTTTCGTGGGGAAGGTGACAGGAACGAATCCGAAGTCGATTTTTCCCGGTAACCTCGACGAAGCCCGAGCAGAATTCAAATCCACCGAAATGGTCCGACTCTGCTCTTCGAGCAGCTTCCAGCGAATTCTAATCCAGCCGATGGTTCGTTTTTCTTCGAGGGCTACCAATAATCCCATCCGGTGGAATTCAAATCCCCCTTCCTTTCGGGAGACTACCTGGCGAATTTCGACCTTCTTTCATGGTCGTTTGTCCTTACTCGCGTATAGTTCGCCAGCATGTCCGATTCGGCCGAAGAAATTATTCGATTAAAAACGGGAATTGAATGTTAACGCGGCTGTCTCGAATTCAATATTCGATACGACTCGTGCAACGTTCCTCTCTCTCTCTCTCTCTCTCTCTCTCTCTCTCTCTTCATTTTTAAATATAATTTATCCATTTTATATTTAATGAACAAAAACCTGGCAGCGATCCAACAAATCCCGCTGCATCGATAGATAAACCATCGGACAGAAGGAAAATTTTGCTAACAAGTCTGATGGCACGTGCCCCGAGCATCGACGTCATCCCAAGCTAAAATTATTCCTTCCGAGTGCTCGTGCTTATGGTCTATTCGTTAAAGGGTCTCTTCGCGACGAGATCTCTCGGCCTATTCTCTCTATCTCTTCGTTCGGGTCTTCATATAACCGAAGACGGAGCAGATAGAGAAGGGACGAGTCGTACTTAAGTGGAGGCTAGAAGAGACGTGGATACCTAACCTGAGCTTATTATACATAAACGAGGTCCTCTTAACCGTGCACTCGACCCAGTGAGCACGACAACGACAACGACAACGACGACAACGACGACAACTACGACGACGACGACGACGACGACGAAGACGACGAAGACGACGAAGACGATGATGACGATAAGGTCTGCGGACCAGAGGGAAAACTGTTCGTCAGAGTGGAAACGAAATTCGAGTGCGAGGCAGGGCTCACGGATTCGTTAGCCCGGTAAGCTTCTTGCTTGCTTCTTTCACGCGTCCTTGTGAATTCGCGAAACTGTGCAACCGGTGCTAGGTTATGAGTGAATACGCGCGTGTAATCGGCGCGAACTGTGTAAAACGAGACTAGCGTTTCTGAGGGAAGATTCTTTTGCAAGGAGATTTAAAGCGTCCGCCTTAATTCGCGTATCGAATTCCCGTAGAAGTGCGAAAGTGGTACTAAATGAACTATAAAGTTCGATACCTATACTTGGACGTGATCGATTAGTCTGTAAATGTAACGATAAATACAAGCGGCGTGTGAATACATTTTGCGACCACTCTACGTAAGAACTCGTTAGTAATGAAAACTACGCATCCTATTTACAAGTTACGAATTGCCAGGTTGCTACAATTTTCCAACGCTGTTAGTACCTACTGGACCATAAAATTCTATTATAAACGGATCCGCATATCGCATTATAGAAATCGTAACGAAACTACATATTTTTCCAAACTTAAGCATATTACGCTCTATGCTATTACATCACCAAGAATCTTTCTCCAGTGAGTTAAATTTTATACGATAATTCACGTTCCACCTACTCGAACCAGCGAATTCCATCATTGTTCTCTCTACTATTATTCTCAAAACCAAACGTTTCTAATTAAGGAAAGCGCGTCTAGGCCCGATCAACGCGAACTAGGCGAGACAGCATATTCAATAGGTTTATCGATAGCGGTATTGGTGGATTCAACTGCGCTGTCTCTTACGACGAAATCTGGCCGACTGTCTCGGGGGATGTCTAGGTTTGCAAGCAAAGGAGAGACTCGGCCACTATACCGAGCGTGGGATAACGAGAGACGTGGGTTTCCAACGTTATAGTTAAGAGATAATGCTTAATCGATACCGACAAGGAGGGGCGGTATTATCGTCAGTGTGCTACGCGTTGGACAGAGATACGAAGAGAATGGAAGTTGCCAGGCTGCGGTAGTGTTGCATCTCCTGATGCATGTAACCAATTTCGAACCGCACGCGCCATAACCATATCTGCACGCAGCCAACTATGCACAGCTCTTGGATCCTCTCTATGTATTAATTCTGCCTGCGCATCTGTGCAAACCTCTCTCTCTCTCTCTCTCTCTCTCTCTCTCTCTCTTTGTTGCTAGAAAGCTTCTCCCGCGACGATCCTCGTAACTTTACATCAACAACACCAGTGTACGCGGTACTTTACGCTACCAACATGGCTCCCGTATCCCTCGAGGTTGCGGCCAACGACTATGGTCCCGTTGATCTTAGCCTCGTGGAAATCGCCGTGATTCTTGCTGCAAGATCTTTCGAGCCACCCGTGATCTATCGCACGGCTAGAAACACAGGCTGTTGCGATAACGTTTCGTGGATCCTTCAAGGAACAGGTTGTTGCTCTTGAGTAATTGTACGGCTGTCTCGAATTGCCGGCAACGTTCGTTGTTTTAGACAGTGTCTCGCTCGCGAGTCTCGTGAATCTTTGGTCGTTTGACCAAACGACTCTAACTGGCCGATACCGAGGAACGTTCGAGAAACGCGACGATAAAGATCCTCATTCGACGACGTATTCGTGATTCTGCTGGTTTTGCTCGGGTTATTAGTACGTATTTACTCGTTAAACGGTACTCTACTCTTATTACTATTTCAGGCTTGCGGGTATAAACCGGGCCGAATAGAAATATTATCCCGTTTTACCAGCATTGCGGCTACCTTCTTCGGAGGATCGAATAACACGTTGAAACCGTAATATTGTAGTAATTGGTTACCCTATATGCTAACTGCGTTTTCATCACGAAACGGTAATCGCTAAACCGCGCGTGTTAGCGGAATATCTGATACGCGAAACAAATTCATACCTAGGTTCTATTTTCTTAGCTGCGTTTATAGAAACACGAGTTTGCATAAATATCCTGGCGAGCGATTAAAAAGATCTTCTTTGGATTTTGTAGACGTGGACGACAAATTCTTAAACGCGAATAACAAAAATACGCGCGGCCTATTTAAGAAATTGTATCGAGAGAATATGGTCCACGAACCAATCAGAATCCGCGTTCGCTCCATCGATCTCTCTTCCAGTCTCGAACGTCACATACGATGTACTTGGGAATTCTTCCTGGTATCCTCGCAACATTTCGTAGCCACAATGGCTATCGCGATAGCTGTTAACCGGGACGTTAGCGAATATATCGAGTACGATACTGTACGATGGCGCGGACACTATTAACCCTAGTATAGCTAGTGCATTTTGGATACGTTAAGTTCGCAAGTGCCTCGTAACCGGACAAATAACGCGTCGTTAAACAGTAAAGGTGCGAGCTGGTCGAGGTTTAGCAAAACGCTATTACGACCAAAGCCATTTGTATAGAATTGCTCGCAAGATAGAATTTACTGGTAATCCGCGTTTGCCTTATCGTTGTCGTTTCGTCGCTTTCTCCGATCGTTGTAATTTCATTATTTTCTGTCCCCAGCACCCTCCTTTTCGATTTCTCTTTTATATTTATCGCGGTTCGTTCGTTTCTCGTTTTCCTTCTCTACTTTACTTTCCTCTTATCGTATACCTTCGCCGACTAGCCGAATTTAAACCTACGCTCTACTCGGCTATTCTGCCAGTCTAACGACTTTCTCAACGACCCTCCGCGGAACTCCGTGGTACCCTCTTTAACCAGCGTCCCACGCGTGCTTCTTTCACCCCTGCCGGTGAAACAGTTCAACGTCGGTGTCGTATTCCACGAACAGTGTACCGCACACGCTAACTAGACGACTATCGTCGAGGTAACTTTGAATTAGCTCGCTATTAGGCGGTTTGGCCCGCGCGGATCGTACGCGCCAATTAGGCCACCCAGTCGAAATAGCGCATCTCGTCCCGCTTGTTCTAGTTTACTCTTAACGCATTCGCGGTTGCTAGTTTTACGGCGTATCCTAAGGCAAAGGTCCTTCGTTACGGTTCCTCGCCTGGAACTGGGATTTTACTGGTGCTCGGGGTCAATTGGGGAAAAGCGATCGCCGTAAGGAAGCGAAGATCGCGATAAAAGGGGAAAGACTTCCGATGAAAGGAGAAGAAATTAACGAAAGCCACGGGTTTTCAGCTCGCGACCTCTCTCGTCGGTCGCTCGCTTCGTCGCATCCTCGAGCAGGTTGCAGTGGCACTCCCGGCCAACCACGAACGCGTGCACGGCTGTAAAATCATAATAAATATCCAGCCGAAAACGAGCGGCGGTCGTTTATAGGAGAAGTTATCTAATAAAACGGGAAACGGTGGCCGCTACGCGGAGGGAAGCGGAACGCGTCATTGCCGGGGTAATTCGCTCGCAATTTTGGTCACGTTGCTATGGTATAGTGCACGCTGAATTTACGGTCGTGTGACCCCTGTATAATTTTCCAGCGATCCGCGTCGATCCGTTGATTGCCGAGTTTACCATTTATCGTTTATCGTTTCGCCAAGTTTATCCCTGGAAAGTCGGTTAGGATTTCGCGAAATTGCCGTCAATTTTGATGGCACGCTCGAAGAAAGTACAAACTGAGAGATACTCGATAGAGAAAGGGAATCGTCGTTTACTGGCCAACGATCGTGAAACGATGAAAGGAGTAAAATGCTATGTAGTAATGGCGAATTCCGCGGATACTTGACTATGGCTCTCGCATTTTTCGGGTTATCGTAAAAAAATTTACTCGATAGAACGTGCCAGACAAGAGGAAGTTACTCTAACAGAAATATTCGTGGGTTTCGTTGGTTACTCGTCCGACGATATCGATTATTTTTGGCCATAGATTAATCTTACCGATAATATTTGAAACTGATTAACGGTTCGACGAATCGTCTTTCGTTCTACAAATTCTATCCGATTCTGATACGTCGTTGATAAGGTTTTCAGTAAGAAATGTATGTTTCGTGCGACAGACAGAGATTAGACGATGTATTTGCCTTTCGTCCTACATTTTCCACGTTCGCGTATCGTTAACGCAAATCGACCAAAGTGACGTTGGGTGATTAAATTCAGTGCACGGTAGCAAAACGTTGTAAGATTTTACACGGGTCGATTAAGATATTCCAAAGAACCCTAAAATATCAAACCGTCCCTGGTTCCAGTTCAGAGATACGCGAGTAGTCGCGAGATCGCTCCACGCGAAATAACCTTTCTGCGGATGAGGAGATCGACCCAGATTTTGCCCCCTTATCTCCGAATTCGTCATCGTCTTGGAATATTGCGGTTGGTAATTAAGATATTCCAAGGTAGCGTGAGAAACGAAGACACTGTAACTCGCTAAGATATAAAAAAAGAAGAAGAAAAAAAAAAATGAAAACCAGGGCGATTAATCCTTTGCTGCAGCGTTGACCCGGATTCCTCTTTCATATCTAAACGCCTTGAGCATCTAATTAATTCCGCCAATTTTCAGGCAGCTTAAAAAAGGCAGCAACGATCTACCTCTATTCGATTAAGGGATTAAAGGAAGCCTTGAAAGAATACGCGTTCTTTGCGCGTCCATTGACCGCGCGTTAAGAAATAAAAGATAAAAGTACACAGCCGAATAGACGGGACCGGGGGTGAATGGCAGCGCTGATGCAACGTTTAATTGACAAACTGCAACGGGATCGTCAAAGACGAACTCTTCTCCTCTCGAGCTGTGTGTATCCATAATTGGAAGAGCTTCGTCGAACGTTTCGTTTTGAGAGGGCGCTTTTGACCCAAGATATACACAAGAAACAGCTACCTGAGAAAAGGGGCACTGGAACCTTTAAAGGGTTACTGGTGCATTAACTGCCTTTGGAACTCGTCTCGACGACGACGTTGTGTACCGTTCGCATTATCCATCGAGACGAGGACGACATCGACGACACAGGAGGAGAAGGACGGGACGTCACGTAAGCCGATTTACTCGCGCAAATCAGAGACGATACTCGGTCGAGTTTCGTCCGCTCGAGATTCTCCCAGCTGCAATCTTTCTGAATCCCTCTTCGCCCTTTAATTCCCATTTTTTCGATTAACGGCAAAGCGCGAAGAAAGTGGGTCTCCTTCGTGCGTTTCTCTGAAAATTGATTCGTTCTACTCGATTTGTATTTTGCTTCGTACGCTCAAAAAATCGACAACGCTCGACCATACGGGTGCGCACAGAGAGAAATTTTGCGTATCGATTTAAAAAACTGGGATACGCGCGACACGGAGAGGCCTGACGAATCGGAGAAACGTAGCTTTAAAACAGAGTCGAAGCAACAGGTCCGAGAGCAAATAAAAAATCATTATCAAGAATGACTCGCGCAAACGCTATTCGTAGTTGAAAACCTCGTATCAGAATTCCGTAGTAATTGCGGAACGTCTAATCTCTGTTTCGTCCAATCTGTCAAACTCGCTGAATTTTCCATAAGCTGGAACGCACGTTCGTACGTTATAGTTTCGACGACGGGCGTAATCTCGGCCGTAATAGCGGCGCGAGAAATAACAGAGATGACGAAATTTCATTAGCGGCGACACGCGAATACTCGAAAGACGCGAATTACGAACGAAAAGACGACGCGTACATTAGCGATGGGATCAAGTTGAACTTGTATTTACAAGTTTGAGCCAAATTCGGCGAGGTTCGCTGCACGGATATTCGGCGCAGGTATATCATATTGATAAATAAATCGCTCGGTGCGATCATCTTTGACGCTTGTTGCGTTCGCGGCAAAAGTCTTGCAACTTTGCGTACATTTTCGCATTCGTCTCCGATTTTACCGACGATTCCGTGACAATCGTCTCTCGTTGCGGCGACGATACAAAACGTTTCGTCCAATGCGCGTACCATATTCGCGAAAAGTTGTCTGCAAACGTCCGAGTACTTAGTCGAGCCTATCGCCAGCTTCCATCGATATCGCGATCAATTATCGCGCTCTATACGGAGTGGAGCGCGAGCAACAACCGAAAACAGGATGGAGAAGGTATTCACGTAGCGATTTGAGCTACTTAGACGCCCGGTGAACAGAAGCGCGTTCGAAGCGACAGAGACTCTGGCTCGTGTTCCCAATTATGGACCGAAGGAAACCATCGCGTTGTTTAAACTCGACTTTGATACTCTTTGTAACTCGAAAGAGCCACGCTGGTTACCCTTTAAACCGAAGAATAAAGGGAATACCTTTGGGCTTTCGTTATTGTGATTATGATATCGAATTCTAGACCGCCACTCTACTCCTCTCTATTTGCCTTGCTCGCCGACTCTCCACGCGTATAACGTGTAGGGTGGTCTGCTTCGATGCCAAATCTCTCCAAGGAATTTCGATATGAAACATGTACTGCATATTTAGCATCCTGTTCGATATTTCATAACACGAATGCTTCTTCTAATTCGAGCGTAATAAAAAGGACGGTTTTGGCGTACAGCAGCTCGCGAAAATATTCGAAAATTCTCTCCCGCCGAATGTCGTGATTTTTAATTCGTTTAATCGACTCTTTCGACGATCGAGAGCTCACTGGTGACGTCGATCGATCCAGTCACGACGCCTGATCTCCTTCCGTCATGGTGTTTGCGGATTCTCGGCCGTAATAGTAGCGCGAGAGATAACAGAGACGACGAAATTTCATTGGTAGCGACGATGGAGTGGAGAAAAGAGATAATTTTATAAAAAAAAAAAAAAGAATATACCGCGAAAGAAGAAACGATTTCGAGTAAACGTTATAAGATCTTGGATGAAACTCCGGATACTTGTGTCCCTCGAATCAGAAAAGAGTCACGCAGTACCGACTGGCATACGTTATCGACCAACGAAATTAGTCGTGGTTTTTTTTTTACCGGATATTAACACTTTTATTCGAATAAACGAGCGAATATAACGACGTACACCGTGTCTAGTCTATTAAGCGTAATTATCAGCCCCAGTTGTGCAATTTTCTTCGTATATCATACGCATTTACTACGGTCCACTACTTTGATCGTCCGCTACTAACAATCAGTCGTCGACCAGTGCAGACCAAAGTTCTTTATCTGAAAATTTGATGTGTTGGCGATTGAAATGAAATTAGAGGATGTTTGTTTAATCTTTTTTTTTTTCTACTTCCCGCAGCAAAATGTCTGAAACTCTGAAGCAGGGAAAAGGAAAATGGACAGAGGAGAACGCGAATGCGGCTTCGAAGCTATTTCTCGAAGATAAAATGGCCCAGAGACGGACTTTGGCCGAGGCTTTGAACGAGACTGTGGCTGCCGAGGCTTTCAATGTTTCAAAAAGGACGAATGCGAAGGCTTGGCACACGCCGAATGCACACAGACCGCGAAGATATTAATTATTTTGCTTGTGATATACGTAAAACTAACATTTCAATAAAAACGTGTATCCTGACGTCTAACTGTCTCTTTTTTTAATATTGCGAATCATTTAGACCGAAAAATCTACTAATGAAGTAGCTCGACACTACAAATTACGATATTTTTACTCTTGCAAATTATCGACTCTTAACGAATTTCGCAAAATTAATCCCCCCTCCCTCTCCTCTTATGAACCTCCATTCGTACTACAAACTCATTTTGATTTGAAATTTTGATTCTTCCCGACTCTGGCCCAAGATATGACAAAAAGATCTGTCTCTCTCCTACTTGTCTCGTTTCTCGAAACGCGTAAACTTCAATTTCCAACCAGTTTTATCATCTCGCTATACCGCCATTTGTGCCGTCTTTCCCACAGCCAGATATTTTCAAGAGACTGTGAAATAATCTTCAAAGGGCGACGCGCCAGTCGCCGACGAAATATTCGTAGGTTCGTTTATGCCGGTAGTAACTTAATCAACTGCCACGGTCGTGTAGTCCCATCAAAAATGCACCCTTCCCGGAAACCCTTTCGCGCGTCGCGCTCGGGTGTCGATATACAAATTTCGAGGATGAATTCGTCGTAATGAGAGCATCGTTCCTTGCATATTTTACAAGCGGAAAAGCATCGTCAGCCGTAGCTAGGGTGGAAGCAAGATAGAGCCGCGTGACGCGATGAGAGAGGAATTCGCGAAGGGCGAAGCGGACTCGGGGGATGCTGGCATGCCTCTGTACATAAATACAGAGTAGCGCGATGCCTATCAACAATTCATCGCTATTATTACAGCCTCTCTAACGACACTCGGTGCAACGACTACGGAGCTCCTCTTGCCACTTGGGAGAAAGAGAAAGAGGGAGGAGACGGACAAAGGGGAAACACGTGACAGCTGCTACCACCCTAGAAGAGATCTACTCGATGAACGGCGTACGAGATCCACCAGCAGCCATCACCGGCCTCTAATCTACATCTTTAATGACGTAGTTTATCGCGCAAGTTGCCGCGCAAGTTTTCCAAAGTAACTCGGAAACGAATCCCGCTTTCAAGTCCCCGGAGCAAAGGGAGTACATTTGACCCTTCTATTATTTACGCCACGGACGGTAGGCGAATCTCTGCCCGTCTCTTTCTAGGGTTGAAAACCAACCACCCTTTGGAAAGTTTATCCAAAACGGCCCTTTGAATTTCAACAGTCAATGGCGCGCGCGCTCCTCGGACGAATTATACGTTATATTCCCTTTGAAATCGAAGGGCTCGGGAAGCCTTTTCAGCGTAGTACGCGAACTTTCCGAGTGTGGATACATTATGCGTTTCACAGGGAACGATTCATATTTTGAAAACGCGTAGTGGACGAGTAGAAGTTGGCGTATTCGCGCGGAGGAAGGGAATCGTTGGGGTTTAGGCAGGCGTTGGTTATATCGAACGAGGTATCGTTCGATCGACGAAAAGAAATTAGAAAATAAAAACGACTGCGTCTGATAAAGATGAAAAGTTATTTCTCATGGAACGTCGAACCTGGGCCATCGTATCGGAAGAGAAACACATCGAGGAGCCTAGCTTTGTACGTTATTCGATATATTTATTAAATATATACTTATCTTGTTCTAATCTACCTCTCTCCCGGAGAAAGGATCTTGTCGCCGTGTCGCTGCAATTTTTAACGTTCGCAATCGGCAAATTACACGAATTAACAACGAAACTGGGACTGGTACAAATACAAGAGATTAACACTCTAAATTGCAACAGATAATATCGAACGCGCCATGCTTCTTACGATAATCCCTCGCGGGGTATTCGCATTCGAATGTTTATTCCGCGAGCCGGCATTTTCGACCACGCAATTACGCGCCGCAAATTTAATTTAATTAAATCCGTAATTTACGCGTCGACGATTAATACGTAACCACGAAACGATCCCCCGACTTACATGGGAGCTTTCATTCCCGATCGAAATTTATCGTACTCGTTCCCCCTCCCTTCGTCTCCGCCAAGTTTGCCGTTTAATTATTTACATCGACTCAATCTATACGATAAAACAAGATTTACGATCGCGACGTTCAATCGTACATTTCCTTCCTCCGAAATAAACTCTTCGATCGTTCGCGTTATCCCCAAAAGAAAAAGAAATATTAATTAACGCAACCAGCACTGGATGATCCTCGAATGGACAACGAATCTCGCGTAATTAACGAGCCTTATTTTCGATCCTCAAGTTGGAAATCGATACGGGTTACAAGTGGACGAGGCAAAGCAATTTGGCCATTTTCCCGATCAAACGTAAGCCTCTTAACATCGCTGTACCATTTCCTGCCACTTAGCAGCGACATTAAATTCAACGAACCGATTCGCTGAATTTTCTTTCCCTTTTTTTCTCTCTTGTCCCTATAATCTCTTTTTTTTCCTTCTTTCTTTTTCGCATTTCGTCGTTCGTCAACTTGACGATGCTTCGAGTGATACCGATAAACCGAGTCGAAAGCGAGCGAATAAAAGTCCGATATCGGACACGGATTCCAGTAAAAACGCATCCATCTCGTGGATATCAACTTCTAATTTATTTAGGTCGCGCTTTCCTGGATTTTTTTCATCGCGCGACGAACGTGTTTTTCGAAATCGAATCGAATCGATTCGCGCCACTTTCGCGATCGTTCAAAGTGCAACGGATAGAAGAACTACCGCCGCGAACGTCGACATTTTACAGTCCGAAACTTCCGATAATTCTGGGACGCGTGGGGGCCGTGGGATAGTTTGCCGAATAAATTCCCCGGCAGAAATTTTATCGGCGCTTTTTGGCCCGCATACTAAAGCGAAACTCCCGTTAGGCTTTCGAATTATCACGCCCCGAACATCTGCAAACTTTATCCAAATCCTTCTACCTATAAGAGGATGTTTTTAGCCCTGGGCTGTCTATTAATGGGTCGTTTCAGGAGCAAACTTTGCACGAAACAAGAGAACCGGGAGGAGGGCGTTAAGTACAAGAATCCATTTTGTAATTCTTAATTTATCGAGAAAGCGCGAGATTAAAGGATTTCTCTTCGTTCTCGTTGTCGAAATTTTTCATTTGCTTCGACGTTTCGTATTTACCGAGAGGACGAATCATACGCGCGTGATTTCGTTGATCGTCCAACCAAGCGGTGTCGTAAAATGTAACCCAAGAACTGGTGGATCAAAAATAATTCGATCGTCTTCAGCTACGAGTGGTCGTTCGAAAACAAAATAATTTAACAAGGCGATTCGTTCAACGCATCGGTTGTATAATACGAAATTCTCGGTATCGCCGAGACTTTGACAAATTTTCAAACGTTCGTCTTATCCTGCCAACTAGCTGCTAAAGAAACGATCCGTTCAAGAGGCGAAACGCAAAAAGACGAAGAAGAGAAGGACTAACGCGGGACGCCGTTCCCTTCGAGAAAGAAGAGGCAAGATCGACGCGACAATTAACGCGAAAATATTGGACTAGTCTCTCTCTTTGTTTCCGCATTCAAATCGTCGTAGTTATTCAACGAGGATACGATGCCAACGGGGTGATTTCGACTAATGGGCCATGCTCCGGATACAATTTCTAGCGCTTGGCTGACCTGACCTCGCCTCGGTTGAAACACCTTGCCGCATGTCCCTCTAGCGAGACAGAAGCGGACCAGGAACAGATGCGCCATAATTTATGTGCCGTAGCTCGGTGCAATAATATTTTCATGCAAATTCTCCTGTCGGTCCACTGACATCCTCCAAGTCTATGGAAGATCCTCGGATATTTAAGTAATTTCTCCGTCGTTGGAAAATGCCCTTCTTACTTCTTAATGTCGTGGAATTAAAATGTTACTCGAAATCGTTACCAAACGCAAACAATTATAATTTATTCGTCTTCTTTCTTTTTCTTCCTTCTCGTTCCTTCCTTCTTTTTCTTCCTTCCCGTTCCTTCCTTCTTTTTCTTCCTTCCCGTTCCTTCTTTCTTTTTCTTCTTTTCTTTTTCGTTCGATTTTCCGCAAAACGTAACGACTGCTCCAAAACTTTTGCAACCGTACAAGAACTGCGAGCTGCTGGCCCTCGTGAAACTCTCGGAACTGTTAGAACGGGCGATTCTGTTCAAATTCGACGATCGATCGCGATAAACAAAACGCTCGACGCGTCGATTTATTCGTACGACGAAGAGAGACTTTTGCTCGCAGAGGACGAAACAGATTATCGAGAGCAACGAGAAACACAGAGCAGAAACGTAGTGGCGACAGAAGCCGATTTCGTATGATCCACGTAGCGGCCGTTAATTAACCGAAATTACTAGGCGGTCGGTCTCGACGATCGAGCTCCGACGTTCGATTTTAATATCTGCCTGTGTCGCGACCCGCTCGGGTCCCGGCCTCGCCTTGGAAAAATGTTTGCCGCGCGCCAGTGTCGCCCGTTCAATTCTTATGCAAATGTTCCGGGACGATCCCATCTGAGAGAGCAATCTTTGTCTCGCGCCGTGAATTTCAGCCTGCACGCTACGAGAACCGTGCATTAAACTTTTCTCACACCGGGACTTTCCTCTTTAAATCTTCGATGCCGAAACCGCGGTACCTTGACAGTTTCCCGATCGATATTCATTTTCGAGCAACGTCGACGGGCATTATCGCGATGTTTCGTCGCCAGAACATCCTGCCCCGGCGAGGAACGTCGATAAGAACAACAGGAATGCTAGAACGTAAAGAGCAATAGGAATACGATCGCCGGGGCAAAAAGACTCGTAGAGCGTTCTATCAGAGTTATTCGATGAACGGTTAGGCGAGTGAACAGCTGGAAGCTATTTTAGAGGCTGGTCTCTGTGTTTATTATTCTCTCTTGCCAGGGTTTCTAGACGATAGCGATAATTCGATTAAGATTTGCAGCAACAGATTCCGTATGTTTATTCAACAGCAGTTTATCGCCGTATCATAGAGCGAGGCTTCTTGGAGATATTATTCGCTGTGAACTGCGAGATTCTCTTAGAATAAGCAGAAGCAAACCGAAGTGGAATAAGCTATCAAAAGCCTACTCTGTAACGCCAACTTCGTTTACACGCCACTTATCAGTATCTTCGACTTTTTAACGCTTCAATTGCGAAAACAGAATTCTCGCGTTCGTTCGTGCCAAGTTCGTGAGAGTAAAAGATCGGAATCTCTTTTCTCGTAGTCGGACAAAATTTCTATCGCAGAAACTTCGACGTATTCCGACGTTTCCAATATTTCTCGAAACCGCGAACGAATAAACGCTTCGGTCGTAGACGTTGGTAACCGTATATTTAATTCTCACGAAATTAGTCGGTTGCTTGGCTAATTTCGCAGAAGTCTGGATGACACGATGGGGACCAATCGTTAGAAGGGAGAAAGTTGGACGATAACGTGGGCCACATTCGAGGCACGTAGCGAACAGACTATTTCAGCCACGGGGATCAAACTCGATCCCAGAAGCGTGGGACGATCTTGCTCTGCGAAAGGAACGCGAAAGAGGCGAGGAACGGAAGGCTGGATCCTGGAGAAATTCTCGCACGAGCCGCGAAAAGCGGGCCGCTTTATAACGCTACATTAACCGGCAATCTTCTCGCCTGCTGCACCAAGGGATGGTATCCGTCTTGGCTCTCCGGGGCCGAACGTCGATAAAACTTTTAATTGCTCTCGCGTCGCCAGAAGAGGAAAAGAGAAGGGAAGATTCCTGGAACGACCCGTCATTTGTGAAACTTGTCTTTTCGATCGGCGTGATGCAACCTTTCGTTTCTCAATGAGTTGCGCCCAATTAACACGCTTTAAACATTACGTAAATCGCCTCGGGACTGGTAATCAAAGACTTTTTTTTATTTAAATAGACGAGAAGATACCTAATCTCATATCTCTGTCGCGAAAATAGTCAAAGATACTCTTTCTTATTTCCTTGTATTTATTTCTTGTTTCGTACAGAGCTGTAAGAAAGCGCACTCGCTGCGAGTAAATCGTACGTAATCGATACGACTCGGCCACTATGAAAATCGATCGAGAATTACTCGCCATGGAGAGTATGTTATAGAAAGAAAATCGAGAGATTTCTCTTCCCTCGAATAAACACCAAAAATTCCTACCGTCGAGTAGAAATATTAACCGGTTACCGGGAAGAAAAATCTTTTCAACTTGCGTCCATGCGCTGCAGAATAACGCAAAGAAAGTTCCAACCGTTTCTCCACCTTGGTCGCGGTCATTCTCTACTTTCCCTCTTCCGTTTTCTATTACTCGCTGGCAATTCGTCTCAAGACGGCGTGCTCGGCCAGCTTTTGAAACAAACGAGGCTGCACCGAGCCCCTGCAGTCAGTCCACCATTCAACGAGGCTACCAGTGAAAGTGGTTTTCAGAGGCAGGGAGCTCGCAAACACGAACGTTTGGCTCGTGCAACTTTTAAAAGAAATATTAAGCAAAAGGCAAGTTGGTCCCGAAGTCGGAGCCAAGGAAGTTGAGTTATCGAACCACTTTGCATAATTTAAGCTTGCCCGCTCCTGCCCTCGCCTTTGCTATCCCCCTCCCCCATCCATCGCGATTTCTAGCTTAGCTTTTCCAGGCTTCGTTATTGCTTAATAAGAAGCCGCGGCTCGGTCGGCGAATGATCGTGTTCCGATGTTACAGGTTTGTTCGTCCGCACCTGGCTCCACCCCGTCTCCACGCAACCCCTGGCAATTTATTCATGAAATCGTGCGCGAGACTTCGGCGAGAAACGCGGGGAAACGCCGCCGGGGAGAGTCAGTCGCTTTCGATGTAACTTGAAACGTCTCGCGAGGCTTCTCCCTCTTGGTTTTATGGTTTTTCTATCTTCATAGTGTAAATAACGAAATCTCGCTGTTGCGTAAATCGAATAGCAAGGACCGATCTCGAGTCGTGGCAGCCGATGTTGCTTCGAATTTTCAAACGCGAAAGGCACCGTAACAGGGGCGAAACGTTGCGCGACACGTAACGTTGCAGGAAGCTCGGGCTACTCCTCGAGCAGAGACCTCGAAGAGATTCGCGGAGAATGTTAACGACCCTATCGAAACTCGTCCCTCCAAGACTCACAGGAAGATGTTAATCGCGAATTTTAGTGGACCTTGGAGCACGGTCGGTGCACCGGAGATTCTGCGAGGAAGGGTCTAATTAAAACTCGTCGTTTGACTTGAGATTTCCCGTTGCGTGTACAGAAAGCCAGGAGCCAGGGGTCGATTTGAAAGGAAAGTGCAACATGGAAGACAGAACTGCGAGCCTGTTAAGATAAACCTCGTCCCTGGAAAATTATCCGATTCTTCTGGGCTAACTCCTTCGAGCTTGTTTATAGCGTGAAAAGTAAAGAAGACAGAGAAGCTCGTGCCCGTTGGACCCAACTAGTTATCAGGTCGTTGCGGATGGAATAGGCGAATTTTTAAAGAAACTCGACTTTCGTGCGGCTGTGAAATTAATCATTCCGTACGAAGGTTACCACTAAACTACACGCAGGAACGCGATAAGAAACGAACGAAGCGTACGGACGAGCGTGGAGGGATCGTGCTTTGCTTACGATCGTACTTTAATTTTACGACTCGTTTACGAACCGTCCGTAGGAAGCTGGCTGCACGAAACGATCGGCATCGACGTTACAAGCATCGTGCACACCGTCTATCGATTGCACCTAAGTCTAGGTGTTTAACTTTCAAAGTAAATTCTCGGATGTAGCGTGTTGCGGGCCGCTGTTTGGTCGCTACGTGAAAACAGCTTCGGCAAATGGAGCAAGTCCAGCTTTATGCTTGTTAGCGATACCGCCGAAGATTCCAAAAGGTATTTGCCGTTAGGCGACTTACTTTGCTCGTTTGTTCCTACGCGACTGAAACTCGCAAGATCTTTCGGACAGCAGTCGCGTTTTCAACAAACGTATCGCACGCGAATACGTACAGCGACGATTCGCATACATCGGGTCGCATTGACGACAGTGGCGTTTTCAACGAACGCATCGTCGCACACGGACGCGTACAGTGGCGATTCGCATACGCTAAAACTTTTTGCCAACGATCGCGTTTGCAAGAAACGTGTCGCACACGGATACGTACAGTGGCCTCTCGCACACGCCACATCTTTTCCACGACGGTCGCGTTCTCGAGAAACGTATCGCACACGAATGCGTACGTATTCGAACATTTACCACGGAGAACGTCTATGTGTATATCGCGTGGAGCGGTGGGTTAAAGCAATATGTTGGAGTGTGCGTTGAAAGCGATATAGAGGTATGCTGGTGCGATCACAAATTTTTTAACACACAGCGATATGGAATGTTTTCGTTCAAACTGGTGGTATATAACCCGAAACATTCGAGGGGAAAAATATTCCAGTAAATATAGTCGATAAATTTTCAAAAATGTACGTACGGATGCATATAGAATGGAGTAGTACGTATTCGAGGGCGTATATACGATTTGGACTTTCGAAACCAACTATAATGGTACACGTTTTGCTCGACGGAAGAAACGACACGGTACAGAGCTCGAAGGATAGACGAAATCGGATATGAATAATCCGCGTGACGCGAAGTGCAACGACATTTTGTTTTTCCTTCCCTGTAAATTTTCGCTCCGATGTTGAAACGCAGCTAGTGTTACGATCGATTCTCGGATCATGTACTTTCGTATTGACTCGACCGCGTTACTGATTTTCGCGATTAAGCGTCGTTTTCCGATACTTATATATCTTTCTATTTGAATACGCTGTTTTTCTTCCCTTTTAACGGCGAACACACAACGCCTGCCCTTATCTCTAGGATCTCTCTTTCCTTTTCCACGTACCTTTCCCTCTTCTCTTTCCCTTGCAAGCAGCTCCTCCGCTTGTTCGCTCTCTCTTCCCACAACTCGCAAACTTTTGTGAATTTTGAAAAATAATCCGTACCTGCCTCGACGAAGAGTTTCTCCTCTTCGATTATGTGGTCACAGGCAAACTTTGACTTTCTTCAGCCCCCTCAAATGTTCTTTTTCCCTTCAACGCGTTATCACACCTTCCAAGCTTCTTATACGACGATCGGGCGATTCTTTGACTAGTAATCTATGCATATATAATCGAAGAACTTTGTGAAATTCTAACCAACGCCTTTGTACATTGGTAATTGAGGTAAGGTTCTCCCTATTTCGCTCTCGACTCTATCGCTGTGCCTTCGATAGTTTGTGACGTTTTTTCTCCTTTTTTTTTTTTTTTGTTATTTATATTACACAAACTGATAGTTGGTAGCATTTTATTCGACCTGCCGGTGCACGTACGCCGCGCTATATATTTTCGCCTGACAACTAGCTTTCCAATTTGCCGAGATTGCCGAGCGAAATGCCGGGGCAAATTGCAATAATTGGCGGCACCGTGCGAACATTGAAACGTAATTTTTATTTCTCTCTCTCTCTCTGGCAAATTACTTTCCCAGTATGTCCGTGCTCGGAGCACGCCGGTGCCCGGGGAAAACAGAGTGGACAATTTTTAACGCTGCTCAGTCTGTCTCCCCGTCGATATCAACGAATCGAACCGGTACCGACGCGGATGGGCAGATAACCTGGTTAATCGCCGATACGAAATTCTATCCGTGTCCCGCTAAACCGTCGCTGATAGTCTACTTCGCGTCACCGTGAACGATCGTATACCTTGCGAGTTACACGCGAACGCAGGGAGCCGAGCGCGTGTAAAAATTTCCCGAGGAATTGCCTAGAAACGAAAACTCTTGGCAAACTGTTACGCGTTGAATCGACTCGAAACGAGGAAAGACATCGGAGAGGGGCGACAAGACGTTTTAAAGCGAAGCCTATAACGGTAATGGCGAAGCACACCGGATGAGACGAGCAAAACGGTGTGGAGCCATCAAATGGTCGAGCGGAGAAAGGTATTTGAATAATTTCACAGGAAATTAGCGTTTGACACCGGTTGCTCTTTCACCTTTGAACCATGCCGGGCGTACCAGAAATTCACAAACGGACCCGGATTTACGGGCAAAGTACGGCAAATTCTATAAAATCATGGGGCATCTACGAAATTGCACGTTCCATGGGATATGCTGACGCGAAACCGGATACCCTTGAACGTTCCTTCTCCGATACTCTCTCTCTCTCTCTCTCTCTCTGCCATTTCAGCGACATTCGAAACCCTGTGACCAGCATCTTCTTTGCTTTCAAATGTTTCACCAAACGTTCGAAAATTACGTGACAAGAAGCACGGTAAAAAGCGAGAGAAGCACGGACGACGTTGTTCGGACCTGAAAGAAAAGTTGGCAAGCAGTCGTGCGAATGGCCCGTGTATAGTCGTCTGTCGATCGTATTACCACAAATTCGTATATTTCCTTCGCCTTGTACGAATACGAAATTCCAAGCGATTAACCGTCGTTTCCCTAACGATCCGAGTACCAGCAAGTTTGCCACGTTCTGTACACCGTCGGATGTCCGATACTCGCGAGGAGCAGCGTACGAGCGTAACGTATCGCGCGACAGAATTTCTCCGTTTCCTTCTCGACTTTTATTCCGCCAATCCACTCGGAAGCAACCACGCTCTCGCGCTCCCCTCTATCATCGACCATTATTTTCCTCCGCCTAGTTCCACCTGGTTCCACCTTTCTTCGCTTTCGTTCAGCGTTGCTCTCGGCGTACTCGCGCTCAAGTCGCGCGAAGAACGTTCCACGGTCGAACGAATCACGCGTAGTCCGCGAGAGACAAAACGAGGAAAAGAAAAAGAGCAACAAGGAGGCGAGACGAAAGCGCGGCAAATAAATTGAAGAGAAAAGGAAGGTGAGACGCGCGCATAAGCAAAGAGGGTAAATAAGCGGTGGTGGAGGGGGTGGTAGGTGGAAAGAAGGAGACATCAAGGAGAAGATAAAACGAACAGAGGGGTGCACAGGCGGTGCACGACAATGCGTAGTCGAAGCGGTGAGCTTGAGGGCTCGCGTTTATTAAATCAACAAAAGCCCCACGGGGGATGGTTTTCAGACGCGAGCGGTACATCCGCTACAGAAAGCTTTCCGTCGTACTCGCCTCCTACTCTTTATCTCTCTATTTATTTATCTGCCTCTATCCTGCCACTCCAGCTCTCCGCCCAACGCGGCTTGTACGTTGCCTGTGCTCGCGATAATGACACCGGGGGAAAGTCCATATTCAAGGGAAATACACGCGGAGGGTGGTTTTGTTTCGCGCAACGTCGCGTGCGCGAAACGCGACTAATTTTAAAGCAAATCGACCGAGCTGCAAGGATCGAACGGCAAATTCGACGGAACGTTCGACCGTCTTCGAGAGATTTGCAAGTTGTTTGTTCCTGGCTTTATCTCTGTTGCCCGATTGAATCTGCCGAATTCCCGATTAAAATCCCGATTAAAGATCTACGATCTACGACGTTTGTCCACGATGGATGTTCCGATGGATTCGTCGTTTCGCAAAACGAAACGCCCGTTTCAATTCCGTGATT
Organism: Bombus waltoni; assembly: GCA_014737395.1. Lineage (NCBI taxonomy): Eukaryota > Metazoa > Arthropoda > Insecta > Hymenoptera > Apidae > Bombus > Bombus waltoni. The sequence continues at coordinate 771,449 of JACXII010000067.1, read as the reverse complement.
CGAAACGAGTCCAAGTCTGAAAAGTCCGTGGATCGAAGAGCATCGACGAATCAAATCGTTCGTACCGTTAAAAATCTAGGATCGTCTTTTTACGTGCATTTATACCAGTTTCATTGCGAACGTTGTTATTGGTCGAACGTTTAAAGGGCCGATTTCTATTTGCTCGATATCAAGAGATATTCGGTTAAAGAGTTTCTTCGAGTAACGGCATTCGGTGTTGAATCGTTGTTCGATTCTTGAATTTTCTTGCCGATTTCGTTGCCAACTCGTTTCAGGTTTCCACGCGTTACATTTCGCCTTTCAATGCCAATTTTCTTCGTCCGACTGTAAGTGCAGCTTCGATTACACGATTCTCTAAAGTAGCGCGATTCTAAAGCCGTCTCTTCTTTCAAATTATTCGAATTTACGCGCCACATTTTTTCGCCAGTGGTACATTTTTCCCGTGAAACGTGGCGGATCGCGTGAAATTCCGTCGACGAAGCGATTAGAAGAAAAAGTAGCGAGCACTTTGCGTGTAGCGCAGCCGCTTCAAGCAGCCGCAAATTATTCGCGGCGTCGTCGATGGATCGGCCCGAATGTGTTTACACCGTGCAATCAAAGCGAATCGATGGAGCTCGTGCGCGTAAACAAATTTCAATTTCAATTCCGCGCGACATTCTTGGAGAAAAGGGGGGACGCGCGCCGTGATCGAGCTCGACGTTCTAAAACACAGCTTTTCGATTAAATTCGATCGGCCAGAAAGTCGCACGACCTATAAAGTGAGAAAGGTTTATTCGAGCGAGTTAAACGTTCGAGTTACCCAACGCTGTTACGCTAAGAAGAGATCAAAATTAAGTTTCGATACTTTGACTTTGGTCTTTGAAAATAAACGTGGCAAGTCGGTCTTGACTGGCAGAATTTCTCTCGTTATTATCGCCAAAGGAAACAAACGAGGCGTTGCAAACGGGAAAGCGGACACGACGTAAACGACGTGGATCGAGATGGTCTAAAAAGATGAATCGACCGCAAAGCGAGCCGATCGGCGCAAGAAGACCGGGGCTTAATGCGTCTGACGTTCGAGGAGACTCGTTAAGACGGATGGAACGAGCCAGATGGGATGCTTATTATCGGCTAAAAATATTGGAACGCCTTTGCAGCGCGGTCACCTTGCGTTATTATCGTTTCAACCTATTATGCCCTGATATCTATTCTGAACTTTATCCTATACCGGCATCTTTGTTCTAAATGCTACGAAACTCTGCATACACGCTATACGCTGCACGTAGCTATTTTTCACAATTAGTATAGCGCAACGAGGGAATTTCAGTGCTCTTCTTACTGCTACGCGAGCGACGGACAGCGTTAATGAACGAGTTTCGAATCCGTTTGAACGTATATACGCATAAGACAGAGAAACGTGTCATATCCGCGATCTAGCAGCAAAGACGTATCGATAACTGACGGAAGAGAATGTTCGAGGCGTAAAGGAACGGACGATTCTTTTGTCAAAGGATTCGAAAGAATCGAAATCGGATATGAAAATTACGTTGGTACGTTTCGAACGAATCTCGCTGTTCGCTTCGTGTACGAAGAAACGCTTGTCGCGGCGAAGAAACCGACGCGAGGCTGGTTGCTCGATTAAAGAAATCAGCGATGCTTGTTAACCAGGGCGAAGAAGAAGGAGGAAGCGGGAGCGGCAGAAAGTGGAAGAAGAAGTGGACAAGAAACGGCGCGCAATTACGAAACAGCTAGACGCTCCGGAAAGATGTAGCGCTTTGATACGAGCCGACGACGAGAGGAACGCTGCTATTCATATTACCTGGAATTTCAATTCCAAGGACCGTGGCGCGCTTCGCTTTAATTAACTACGGGGCCTAATAAACGTGTGCACGGCCGGTTGCGTTGGAAGACCAGGGTTTTTCATTCGCGAGTCGGCAAGGTGCGCTAGAAACGCAAGAGGACGAGTCGCGTGTCATCGCGAGAAAAGGAACGAATCGCGAAGAATACCAGGGCGACAGACAGGCAACCCTTTTCGAAAGCCCTTTTTGCCTTTTGCATCGCGATACGAGACACGTGAGAATTTCGCTAAGGGAAAAAGGATGCTCGAGGAATCATCCCATCGACGCTGAAAACACGGAACTCGAGAAGAACTCGAGACTCGTAGTTCCGTGAAAGGATCGCACTACTCTGACCTCCGCGTGCCGTAAAAATACCAGTTTTATTTCGAAAATCGTGCCTTTGGTAAGAAAATTCTTCGAACAACAGCCCATTGGCATCGAACGAAGTATTTATAAACGTGGAAAAACCTTTTCAACCGGTTTGTATCGTTGTATCGTTATATCGTTCACGTCGCTTTTTTTCTTAGAAAATAAAAACGTTAAGTAGCTTCGTTGATTTTCAAATAGAAGACGAATTCGCTATTGTTATAATAAATTCTTCGAACAACAGCCCATTGGCATCGAACGAAGTATTTATAAACGTGGAAAAACCTTTTCAACCGGTTTGTATCGTTGTATCGTTATATCGTTCACGTCGCTTTTTTTCTTAGAAAATAAAAACGTTAAGTAGCTTCGTTGATTTTTAAATAGAAGACGAATTCGCTATTGTTATAATAAATTCTTCGAACAACAGCCCATTGGCATCGAACGAAGTATTTATAAACGTGGAAAAACCTTTTCAACCGGTTTGTATCGTTATATCGTTTTATCGTTCACGTCGCTTTTTTTCTTAGAAAATAAAAATGTTAAGTAGCTCCGTTGATTTTCAAATAGAAGACGAATTCGCTAAAACAATAACACGCGGCGTTTCGATTATCCGATACAAAAAGAATACAATTTGTTCGTCGATTGTAATCTGGAACTTCACCGCCGATACGTAACACGACCATATAAATATGTTTCTACGTAATCGGTTTTGTCAAATCCAGCCGCAACGTCGTGGTGACTAATTCGTGATTACGACCAGAGATACATCTGCTCGTAGAAACAGGAAGAGGGTCGTGGAGTTTCCTGGACTAAAAATTGCCCGGTGATGTTTTTCCCGCCCACGGCGCTTGTCGCGCGTTTAGTATTTTCGATTCTCCAGTCGAACCGCATTACGGAACGCGCACAGCTATAACATTGCGTATCTCGCTGCGTAATGTTCTCCAATTGCAAGTAAAGTCGGACGACACCTTGCCAGACGGCCCTTGTCGTAAACTAAGAAACAATTGTTCCAACGACCCGCGAGAACGATCAATTTTCTCGATGAAGAAAAACGGCTATAATACACTTCGTCGCGAGGTATTCTCGAATCGTAAGTAGAATCGGATGGTACCTTGGCGGATAGTCTCTATCGTATATCGAGAAACAATTAGTCTATCGACGAGAGTGATCAATTTTCTCGATAAAAGAGAAAACAGCTATGACAACACCTGGCCGTGGAGTATTCTCTAATGGTAAGTAGCCACTATCGGACGACACCATTCGTCAGACAGTTTTTACCATATATCGAAAAACAATTATTCTACGCGATCCACGAGAGCGATCAATTTTCTCGATGAAGGAAAGGAGGGCTAAAAAAAAGAAAGAAAAAAGAAAAAATTAAAGGAAAGAACAAAGCGGTTCGTTGGATCGAAATATTTTACACGGGCGAGAAAAACGACGTCCTCGGCGAAAATTAAACGGTAGAGACGAGCGCGCAACACACGGATATATCAGCGTCGCGAAACGCGCCGCTAAGTGCATCATTTTTTCCCGATTCTGTTGCTTTTCAGCGTCGATTCGAGCGCAGCTGGTACACGAGAAAGGAGAGAGGAGGAAACGGGAGCAAAACGAGAAGCCCGACTCTCTCGGTTCAGGCTAAAAATACCTCTCCTCTTTACCTACGGCTCCTTCGCTCTCGGGCACACCCTGAGTCTCTCTCGTTCTTTCTACGTGTCTCTTTCCACTAGCTCGCTACTCGACTCTTCGCTCTATCCACCCGTCTCTGTCCTTCCGCTTCGCGCTAGCTCCAAACCGTCGCTCCTCGGCTATAAATAAAAAAAAAAAAAAAAAAAAAGAAAAAAAAATAACGAGAACACCGTGCGCGCTGCGGGTGTCTCGAGAGAAGAATAATTAGAAGCGGCCCTTGGAGCGTCCGCAGAAGAGAAAACTCCTCGGTCTAAAGCGTTCTCTCTCCTCTCCTCTCCTTAGCCTCTGTATTTTCTTCTCTGCGTTCCCTTCCGTCGTGCGTCTAGATTTTCTCGCGTCGTCAAAGATTTCTTCGATCCGGAAACCCGCGTGAATATGCGATGAGCCTTTTTGCCAGCACGAGTTCAACCACTCGAGAATTCCGCCGCCAGGCGTGTGCAGCGGATTAACGAGACAACGATTTTTGGATTTTCCTGCGCACGATTCTGACTGACTGATGGAAAATGGAGTAGGTATTGCGCGAATCCAGGTTGCGGAAGATCGACGCGGAAAATGTAAAATAAATGCGATCTAACAACGATCTGGTAACAAGAGCGATTTAGAAAACAAAGATTCTCTCAGACCGGGAATATCGCGAATGAAATTATCTCTTCCAAGCCGATAGCTGTCGATCGAACACACTCCGATAAAAAATCCAACGATCCCGATTAAATAAACGCTAGCCACGGAGGGACGTTTTATTAATTCCTGTACAGAGGGACTTTGGCGTTCGCAGCTCGCGTATTTCCGGCAACGAGAATTTCCTCGATTCGCTTCGACGAAATATCCCGGCTAATGCAAGAGCCGGCCTCTATCTAACCAAGACCATATCCCAAGAAATACAGCAATAGTCTACGTGACTGTCGATATTTCCAACCCGATCGCTACATTAGAGGCACGCAGTAACGTTCTTATCATTCCCGCCTCAACCAGCGTGAAAATACCACCGTCGTACGGAAGGACGCATTCTTCCGCGATAGAAGACACACACACACACACACACACGCACGCACAAAAAATAAAGAAACAGACAAAATTGCAGAGAATACGAACGAGACGTTGGAACGCGTTAGAACCGATCGAAGAAGACGAGGAGAAAAAAAAAGAAGCATAAGGAGTGGGAAAATCGAATTAAGTCTAGCGGGCCAGGGATTGCAGGGAGGAAAACAACGCGAACGCCGGTGTCGATTTTACGATTTCTCGGGTAGCAAGGGGGCGAAGGAAAACGAGAAGAGAAAGAAAAGAGCAACCCCCATTGTGGAGGTGGAGTCGAAGGTCGAGAGATGGAACCGACGATCTGGATGCGAATTCCATTCCATTAGTCGCCAGTTAACGATCGAACGTGCCCGTTCGTCTGTATACGCAGGATATATCCTGGAAAGGTTTTCTCGTCGAGTTTCTGCGGAATGCAGAAAGCAGAGAGAGGAGAGAGAGAGAGAGAGAGAGAGCCTCTCCCTTGATAGCTAAAAATGGCCGTCGTACGACGAATCGTCGTAAAGGATTTTCGATTACGTTTTGTAGCCGTGTTTGCAACGAGCGTTCGAGTTTCGCCCCCTTCCGTTTCTTTTTACCCTTCGCAACCTCTTCGATGTTTATCGCTAGTCGCGTACTACCGCTGGCACATTCTATTTTCTCTTTTGTCTGTCCACGAGGGAAAACGCGACCCAGTTCCAGTTTCCTTTTCGAAAGTTCTTTTTAATTGCTTTTGTAATTCCAAGAAACGAAGAGAAAATAAGCCTCGCTTTGATCGTACGCTCGGAGGATGGGAAGACAGTAGTTGTGGACGCTGGTGGTCAGACGCGCCGAATCGCGGTTAGAACGATGCAGCGAGTGTCGACCGTATACCGTTGGATGCGAGCGATTTTAGACAGCCAACGTGAAACTAAATCTGGTCGTTACACTCGTGAATAAATATTGGCATGGGCGCAAAGAACCGAAGCGGAATCGTTAAGCGCCAAGATGTATAAGTAATTCGTTTTCCTCCTCGAAAACGGAAAGATAGCTTTCGCGTGAAATCGACTGACAGCCTGTTAAATGTCTTAATCATTCTAACAGAAGAAACAGAATATATCGTTTATTGCGTTTCTCGCTCGTCGTCTTCGTTTCTAACCGATAAATATCGAAACGGAAGTACAAGTATGTATAAAGCATACCTATCAACGGAGAAATTCGTTGGCGAGTAACGACCTTCTATTTCTGCCGTACTCTAAAATTCATAGTACCCGCCACGCTGCGCAAAGGCCGCGGCAATTTTTCAAAGCGTCATACGAGTATCGCGGCGATTCTTAACCACGTTACACGACGATTTAGCCGTGCTCGACGACGACGGGGAAAACACGGAGTAACCGGGTCGAATTTCCGCGTAAAATCGACGAGTCGTCGTCGTCGTCGTCTTAACGAATACAAGCGGCAAATTCGGCGAATGACACGGCAGCTTTTCGCGAGGCGGTCGTATCCGTTCGAGGGTGGAAATTCGACGAGCTCTAACGATTCACGAGTTCTTCCTCCGAGCGTAAAACAAAATGCCGACGACGATGGAAATGCCGCGCGCATTCGCATTCCCCGCATATCCTCGCCTTTTCTCTTTTCAGTTTTCTTCGCCGCGCTCCTCCTCTCCTTTTCGTGACCCTTGGCCCGTCTCGTCTCCCGTATTCCAAACCCTAGACGTTTACCCAGCGCGAATGCGAGGACGGTCTTTAAAGCGAAATTGAATTTCCTCGAACGTCGCGTGCCTTTCTAATTCGAATTTGACGTTTCCCTTCGCGAACCAGCGTGCTTCGCGGATTTATTCGACCCTCGATTTCCTACCCACCACGCTTACCAAACCACCCTCGACGTCTGGCGGTCGTTGGATGGTGCGTGGTGGCCACAGCCACGAATCGAAAGTGCGAAACCGCGCGGAGTTACGAGGCGCCAGGAAAATTTATAGACCGTCAGGGAGTCACGACACCTGTTCCCGCGCTCGCATTACCATCTGAAATATTTCCCTTGTTTATGGACCGACTACGACGCCCTTCCGCCCCCTCCACCCCGGACTGCGCTACCAATTCGGAGAAAGACGAGAATTTCTTTCTCAACCGGAGGATTGCGTCGCGATTGAAACGATCTCGTTGAATTTTACAACGCGCAAGTTTTATGCGTATCCGTGGGTAGAATTCTGGAAAAAGTTAAAGCGAATAGAAGAAACAGGTACGTGGAGATTTAGTTAACGCGTCTCCGGGAAAGTTTTGCGTAATTCGTCGTTCGATATGGTTATTGCCGCGAAAATTTTACGCCATTTGTTACTCGACCAGTGCTTGATGTTGGCGAAATATTACGTAACTTGCCATTCCATATACGCGATATAATCTTGTAAATTGGAAAATAAGGGAATGCGAAAACGAGATTGCGCAGAAGGGTGTTTATAGTTGGTACATTTGTTAGATCAATTCCGTTGTACAACGGTTATCAAAAACTGTTCGAGTAAAATTCCTCTGGAAATTATTTTAAAGAAAAGAACAGTGTAGAAGATGTGACAACGAGCGCGGTCGCTAGAAGATGAAACATACTCGGCGACGTACGATATTATGAAAATTAATTTTTGACTCTATCTTGCGTTTCTTTTCCTAAAAAAAAAAAAAAAAAAAGAAAACAAATAATATATAACGACCTTAGAAAATCCCAAATAAGCGCGATAGATCACGCGGTGTTGTTACCGGATTCGGTGACAGAGGAAAGCTCCGACAGCGTTGGAAACGACGACATACGCGTCGACGTCCGATAATTTCCAACTTCTCCAATTATCGTTTCTCACGTCGGCTGGGAAAGGAGGTCGAAGAGAATAAACCTCGGAAATGGCGTGTTCCGCTGGCTGACGTTGCTCGAAATGCGCCACGGCTCAGAAATAAGTATTCGCCGATCATCGAAACCGTGCGGAACGAATTTCCAGAAGTCTCGACGTCGAGATGATTCTACGAATTTTCTCGAATCTCGACTAAAGTTCCACTTCGTCCGTTAATTGATTCTTTCAAGAATGGTATTCTTGCTAATAGAATCGCCTTCAAATTCTTTTCCTCGTTTTGTATCGCGTCGGATCCTTTCGCGATGCGATAAGAATTTACAATCAAGAATTTAGAACGAACGATTTAAAAATTAATTAATCCTTTATCGTCGAGATTTCGTGTTAAAATATTTTATAATAACGCAGTCCGGACATTCCTTGATTCGTTACGTACCGGTGGAACAATAAGTGTAAAAGTTGCGTGAACGCAACGCTATTAAGGAAAATACAAATACAGTGACTTGTCATTTTGTTTGAGTTACAAACGACTTTAGTATCGACTAAAAAGCACATTACAGAAGCTCATTATACGAACAGAAGGAACAAAAAGTGTTTCCACAACTTGCAAATATAAATAAAATACATAAATAATAAGTTTATCGTATAAACGTCGTAAAATATCTTCTATCTGTTTCTTTATTTTTTCTTCTTTTTTTTTTGATTTCATAAAATTTCCAATATATATTTATATTTATATTTATATTTATATATTATATTTATTATATTTGACAGCTTGCCAGAACTGTCTTTGCGCTACATCGTGAAAATGTTAATACGAATCTTTCGTAATTCACAGACGCGTAGAAGCGTTTTGGAATATCCGTTAGAAAACACGTTTAAACTGACTCACCGATTAGTTTGCCGAACTGCGCCGGTGGTTTCCATTCCGGATAATGTCGTGGAAATCGCGCCCTCGACCAATAAGTCCTTAAAGTGACTTTGTACAGCGCCAGTTTATCCTGTTTGTCCTCTCTTTCCTGTCTATCCTGACCGAACGATCCACATTGGGCGACCACGAACAGCAGCCGCGTTCCTAGCAGCAGCAACAGCAGCATCGACCACTGCAGCCACGTCCCGTGAAACATCTACGAACACCATACAGAAAATATCAAATGACACACTCGTTACGACTCATCCACGATTACCAAGCAAACTTACTAAAGGCTACCCATTCCCCAAGGACTAACAAAACGGTTCGTAACGTTCGATCGAAAAAGAGCATGGCCGAGCTTAGACGCGCGCGGAATCACACGGTCGCAATGTGCGACGTGCGATGTAAATTTCGTGCGGCTTTCGATCGAAGGCCGAATCGATCGTCGTGTTTCTACCGCCAGTCGCAATTACACCGCAGCGAACGAATCGTGTACAGACATGTTCCTACGTAGGGGAAAATTCTACGCGAAATTCGCGCAGGACGTTCCGGTCGAACCGTGCAGTGATAAACTTCTCGTCGATCAGAAATATCTTTCGTTATTACAGAACCAAGCAACGTTTCACGAGAGAAATAGAAATAATTTCGCGTCGTTAACCAAACGTCAAATAATAATTACGGCAGCTTGTTTCGCTCTTAATTGCGATATGCAGGGGTTTGCGGACAGAGGAACACAACGATATTCGTTCGTGCGATAAAGGTACGCGCAATGACAAAGGCGGGAAAGGGTGAATGCAAACCAAAAATCGGCCGTTACACTGTGCACAAGCGAATGTAACCGGGGCTTTTTCGGCGAGCTGCGCTGCTGGTTTAATAATGAACACCTACGGAATCGTCTCGTTGAACGAACGGGCCACGTTGTATAGGTGGCATGATTGCACGTACGCGCGGGAAAACGTTTCGGAATCGGCGATGCTATCGGAGGCCGGTATGCAACGACGCGGCCGCGGTGTTTACATATGCAGATTCGCGAGTGTACCGAAAATTCAAATCGCATTCCAATCGCTTCCGATCGCTCGTCGTCGCCGCTGCTACTCGTCCAAATTTCACGACGTGTGATTTTCCGCCGGTCCACGCGACTCTACTCTACTCTACCTTGCTGTAAATACTCGTGCAGTTTCCAGTAATTACCCTCTTGTACACGGGTCCGCGAAAACACTCGGATACTCGTAGATACGTTTTACACACGCGTGTATATTATTTCTGGTGTAGGAAATATTTTAAACATTCGTTAACATCGTAACGAGAGCAAACTGTCGTAATTATATCGGCAAAGCTCGGTATCGTCGAACATGAAAATGTACGTAGAAACTGCGAGATATTTAGTGCGAGTACGCATCTCGCAGAACTCGCAAAAGCGTTTAAACGATCGGTTACCCATTATGGTAGTAAATCTCGATATTCGCTGAAACCACGTTCAACGTTTATCATACTCGAGATAATCGTGTACTAATCGATCTTGTTAATTTTTGTTTTACTAAATAACGATACGCGTGCGCCAACTTTTTTTTGGAAATAATCTTTTACCGAACACACGTACGAACGATCGTCGCGCTTGATCCGAAACAAGCAAACAAACTAGCAACAAGAAAAATCAAAATATAGGATAAAAAAAAAAAGGGTACGTGGAACTTTTTCGAAGGGGATTCGAGGACCACTCGACGTTGTCTTTTTCAGTTTCGTTCTTCGGAAAAATCGTACGCGGTAGCAGGATTGAAAGTTCGCGTTTATCAGCAGCGTGAAAGAATAGCCGGATGAAATCGAATATCCATCGTTTCAATTAGGAGGAGGGACATCATTTACGCGTTGATCGTGTTCCAAGCGTTTTCATCCGGTCGGTATAGCGAAGTCGATAGAAAACCGAATAATCCTGCCAATTAAAAAGCCTGCCTGTTTGCAAAGTAATTTCTTTTTCGAAGTGCTAAAGCGTGATTTGGGCGTTCACAGCGCGGACATCGTGGTAAAGTATTCAAAATACACGAATACACTGTCGGAAGCAGAGTGGCGAATATTCCGACAACATGGAAATATGCAGTAACATTTACGACTGAATAAACGTTCATGGAAATTTCAATCGCGCGTTCGGAAATTTCTCGAAAATATTTTAGTTCCCGAAACCGGAACAGTAATTACAATTTTCTGTTTCACGCGTTTCTTCTTTCTTTTTCTATTTCGCTCCATGAGTCAAAGTAACAACGCGGAGAATTTGCGAAATAGCGCGCCATAGTTTCTACGATTATTATAAATAGAAAACGAAAAAGTGAACGAACAATGCGCGATTTATCCACGGTTTTCCACGTTCAATTACCAAAAAAAAAAAAGCATATCGCCCTGTTTGCATTTCACTCGCAAAACTTTTTCAATCTCGCGCCACAGCATACCGTTGCTTAAACGTTGTAATCGAGTCGCGTTTAAATAACTCTCGTAAGACTACCAGAACCGAATGGAACGCTAATCTCGACAGAAATTCTACGTTTGGAACGCTCCCGGAAAACCATCCGATACAAACCAAGAGGAAAATCTTTGTATCTCGTTTAACGGTAGGATCAAGCATAATAACGTACTTGCATAGTGTCTCGCGAATATCTATTCGAATTATTACGTGTATTTAAAGAACACGTATATTTCCATACAATTTATATTTTATCGAATAAAATACGTTAACTAGGGGCAAAATTTATTTAAGATTAACGAGAGAGAGAGAGAGAGAGAGAGAGAGAGATTACATTTTGCTAAAATTCATAATAAAATAATCTTCTTACAAATCAAGTATCAAATACAAAAATCAATTACAGGACGCACATGGTAATTATCGAAAGCGTTATAAAACTTTACCAACAAACCGGTGCGAAATGAAATAAAATTCGTCAGAGTTTTCCAATAAATGTAACGAGCAGATGCTCCGATACTTATGGTCGACGCGCGGCTGTGTATATCGGTTTTTAAATATAGAAATACTCGATTGCAAGCGATTATAAGATTTCCTTGAAAAACAGGAAAACAAACTACGGGATTGCAGGCGGATCTCCGAGTCGGATGGTCCGTATTAAAAACCGACGAAATCTTTCTATCTGTCGGTCGTACAAGTAGCAAAAGTTTGAAACGAGTTGGTTGGCGTGTTAATTCGCTTCACAAACACAAATAAACCGAGTAACCGAGCGGCTAGCGTATTAACACAACTCGTTAACGAACCGCATACATCCGAAAGTTCCACGTTTTCCCGGCAACCAGTTGCCAAATCAGAGGAAACTAAGTAATTACTTTCTCACTAAGAAACTAAAATAAAACTGACGCGGTCCTCGATGCTGTCTAGAGACGTCTCTATCTACGTGTTTGTCCACTGCCAGAGGCAACTTTTTCTAGTGGAACTTCTCTCTGGAAATGTGTACACGCGAGATTCGACTTTTTCCAGACGAATCTTTTGTTAACAAGGAACGTGATAAGACGCTTCGAATTGTACGTGTTTCCTTAACCAACGACTTTGTTTCTGGTTACGTTAACGTATAGGAATATGTATTATAAATATGTAAATGATAAAAATTAACGATTTTTGGATGGTTTTACGGACAGTGTATTGCGGTGAAAACTATAATAAAGTAACGATGACATTGAAACCTCTGTATCCACGAGGGTGCAATCTAAACAGCATCGATATTACGGGGAAAAAAAAGAGAAAAATGAATTTTACTTCAACAGGGAATAAAACTAAAATGGTGAAAATCGCGAAACTAACGATTCATTGAGTTTCAAACGAATTCCGCGTTATTAAAAATATTCATTGAACACTAATTAACCGGATAATGGAGGAACAAAAATGATAATGAAACTCTCCCAGCGGGATGCAAATTAAATGCACCTTGCCGTGTCGCGGAAAAATCAGGCTGCTCTGATAAATCGAACGATAATCGTTATGCGGGCACGCTGATTAAAAATAATTTCTTCTCCGCGGGATATGAATTATAAAAGTCTTCTCCTGATATAAAGGAAAAATGGATTTAAGTATTAGCTTGGTATATATAAAGTGTCGTTTATTCAAATAAAAGTTGAACCGCGCACGGTTCGTTTCTTTCAGACATCATTTAGTTAATCGAAGTAATTTGATTCGATGCAATTTTCCAACGATCAACTAGTTGCATTATTTCGGATTTATAAGAATTATCAATTACAAAATTAAAAAAATTATTCGAACGAACAATTCTTTGCGTGTTAGTTCTTCTCTATTCAACTTTTTCAGTAGTATGAACCGTACATGTACAGGCCAGACACCGTACAAGTAGCACACGAAGATCACGGAAGAAGAACACGATGAGCTCGTTGATTTTTTTATTTTAACGTCACTCCGAGATCAAACCCGAGAATGTTGGTACGAATTTTTATTGTTAAATGTAGGATATATATGAACGTGAATTCTCCCCCTGTGGTACATATGTGGTCGTTAATTATACGCTCGTTTAACATTACTCTTCCTGTGTTACTTGCTCAAGTTTTAAAAATGAAATGACATTTATATCATTTATCTCAACTTTAGAAACCCAACATTCGCGTATGCCAAACCTGACGTAGTATCAACTCGCCGAGTGTCTGAGAAATTAAAAATGAAGATTTGTTTTGGAAATTCGGGAGAGATGCTCTTACTTTTGCGTTATTTGTAGTAGATCTGGGAACGTTTTCGCGCCAGGATAAACGAAAGTACGAGGACGTTGTTTCACCAGCAAAGTCGTACGTCGTTTACCGTCACCGAGCAAAGAGGTTTTCACGACTGCGGACTCTTGCTACGGAGATCCACCACCTAACCGAAAACTACCCTCTTGCTCGCGCTTTCGTCTTCCTCGTCGTCTCGTTTTCCTTTCCCTCGTATTTTTTCGTCACATTTCATTGCGTTTCATTACCCTGCGCCGTTGGAATATCCCGTAGCGCGAACGTTGCTCGACGAGAGCCGGATTTCGCTTACGTGTCGGACCGTTTGTCTCTCGACACCGTTGACCCAATTTCTGGCCCTTAACTTATATCGAAGAAGAACGTTCGAGAGAACGCACGAAAAACCCGAGGAACGAAAACAGCTCCCCGTTCGAATTGATCATCCAACATTTGTCTTTAATTCAATCCGAAGACGATTGTTTGGTTCGCTTGTTTCAATCTGAATCAGCGGCAAGGGGGAGCATCGGATATCGAATAATCACCATGTTAGGAAATTTATCTTGATAACAGGCGAAGAACGTTTGTTACGATTTCTTTCATCATCCTATTCATCTTTTACTCGTACACGCTTTTTGTTTATAAATATTATACGTACAGTGGTATACAAAAGCAATTGAACATTTACTATAGGAAATCTTTACGGATATATTAGGTTGTCCCGAAAGTTTCTTTCCTTTTGCAAGGAAATAATAGAGGCACAAGCTCTTTTCGTTTTATATCATCTACGATCCATTTTCTTCTATTTCTATTATTACGATCGTACGTGATTCGACGAAAATAATATAAAACAGAGAACGCGGTGCATCCGTTATTTCCTTACAAGACGAAAGAAACTTTTCGGACAACCTAATATTACACGCATTGCGCGTAACTTTTTGAAATTTCGTCAGTACCGTAACGAGATACGACTGTCATAATCGTACTGGTAGAGTCAACGATCAATCTGGAAATGTACGAATTAAGTAAAACTACCGTTGCGACAAACGATATTTTTAAAATACTCAGGGATAAATAAATGGCAGAATACCATAACTACCTTCCTATAACAACCAGAAGGTATAATTGATCATGTTTCTCCCCTGTAATATTCCTATATATATATTAATACAAAATGTTGCTCGAGTCTATAACGACGAACAGTTAAAAAATCACGAAATTATCAAATAGCAGGGATATTGATCCGGCGCGTTAATTCAAATAGGCGTATCTAGTCGAAAGGTGATTTTGACAAAAACGACTCTTAATATTTAACAACCAGGCGTCGATTTCGCGTCACATCCGTAATACAACCTCCTATATTTTCAGTTTCAATGCAAATACGGCTTTCCTATTTAATACACATACAGAGTGTCTCAAAAATCGTAGTACAAGTCGACCGATGGGTCCACATGAAGAAATAAATCGAAAAAAGAGAAAGAATAACATCTTTCCACTTTATTATTCCTCGTTATTATTATTACAACTTATTCGTCGTTCTCTTCTTCGATTTTTTCTTTTTTTTTTTTTTTGCACACAGAATAATCGGCCGACCGATTGTACCACGATTTCTGGGACGACCTGTATAAATTAGCTATTACAGTGCTACCTGGCAGCGACGACTCGATTCAAGCGATAGATACGCCCTTTTGACTTAACGACACAGCGCTGTGCCTGTATATGTCGTGGACATAAATAGCTAAACGTTGAAACACCGAAAGAGATAAAACTCGACAAAGGAGAGTTACGCTCGTGGAAGTCACGAACGATTCTTCTGCCAGAGTATCAGTCGGTTCTCGTCGCGAAAATTGTTCTCTGCCGTGTAATCGAAAACTAATCCCACGGTTAATCGCGCAAATCGAGGAGAAAATCTCGCGTGCGCGCGAAACCACGCGTTACCACGCGATTACCTTGGCGAACAAACGAACCGGTGGTCCCGCGGCCGCCAAGTTCAGAGTTTTCTAGTAAGCAACAAGTTGTCGTGAACGCGATTACTTGTTGGCTCGTAAATAATGAAAAGCAGCTGCAACGTCTCTCTCTTTCTCTCTCGCCGTTGGCCGCGAGGAGATTTTACATAAATTTAAACGATGGTTCTGTGCTCCAGGACGACGCGGGACTCTGTGTATGCGCGCGGACTTCCGGGAGACGACGGTGCTTTTCCAGCGACGAATAAAACGAAAAATTCTGCCACAATTCTGGCACCATTCTGTCGCTGATAAAACGATCGAGACTGCGTGTATTCGTACGCTGGTCGGAACACGATATTTTAGCTTGGCCGCGAGCTTATGCATCGTCAGCGTTGATTTATGCGGTCTTTTCAAAAAACGCGACGGTAAAAGTGAAATTACGTACCGATATATTCGAGATATGGCGAGAAAGGAAGCATCTGGTTTTCATAACTGGGCAGCTCGTTTGGTTGTCAAGCTGCGCATAAGATACAAAAGATTCTTCCAAATCGCTACAGATAGCATCGATTTAAACAATTCTTCAAATTGTTTAAGTCCTCCGCTATATTCCTATATTCAATTTTAACGTATCATTGACGATACGTGTCGACGTTTCCATTTTCCTACGATCTATCGATTTTGTTGAGGTTATTTTTTGGGTGTTTGAACAGAGGAACGCGTGGATAAATTGTAAAGTAGAAACATATTTCGAACAAAAGTGTTAAGTATAAGTACGAATATAGTTCGAGCTGGTCCAGATCCGCACGCTGACAATGTTACTTTTTCCGCTGAATCCTCGAAGCCATCGTCGCCTGTCTATTGTCTATAGCCCGCTGTACCTCGTCGGCGCAAGGCGTGTTCCAAGATGGCTATCGGTGATCGAGAAAACGAAACAAATCGGACGTAGAGTTTTCTTAGAAGCGATAACCACTTCGACAGATTTCACAAGGAAACATTAGGCATTGGTTTTTGATCATCGGCTTGCCATTAATTCGCGTATCTTAGCAACATTCGTCGTTTGCTGACAATCGTGATATATATCGATGAAAATTAATAAAAATCCGCCCAAGTATCCACATGCTCGTAAGCCATCGGTGTAGCTCGCCAGAAACATTTCGAACGCTTCCAAACACGTGTTCCCCGACAAACAACAGTCGCATCGGAGCAAAACTAGGATAGGAAAAAGAAAAAGGGAAAGAAGGAGAGGAAGAAGAAGGGTCAAGACCGAGGATGGGTTATGCTTTCGACGAAAGTTAACGACTCGTCGAAAGAAAAGGGGAAACAAGTTCTACCTCCTCTCGTGTACTTTTAAAACACACCCCCGTCGAAGTGGAAGCGGTCGAAATCGGTCTGCTTCGTTCGTCCGCGTCGCAAACCGAACTTTTGTAACAGATTCTAGGGATGAAGCTCTCAGGGAATCCGATTGAAATTGAATATCCAGAAAAAGAGAGAGAGAGAGAGAGAGCAACTTCGTCTTCCTCGCTGTTCCTTTCACTTCTCGCTTCCGGTTCCCGTACCCTCATCGACGTCTCACTTTATTATTGCCTCGACTACATGGCAGACGAGTCGGTGGATGGTTGGTTATTCTCCCCTTCGTTGTAAATCCTGCTTCGAGCACAGTACGTCTAACCGAAAAACTTTCTCGAGCTTTTTATTCAAACATTATTTAAAGCGATGCCGCGCGGCAAGAAGTATGGTTCCTTCGTTCGGCTCTCGAAGAATTCGGAGACAAATTGAAACGTTTCTTTGCGAAGAAGTTATCTTTCCGCCGAACCCCTTCGTATTAGAAAAGTCTCGATCCACGAATCGCAAGGAGACAAATTTTCGCGATCGTTGTACGCGATTGCGAGAGCTAGAGATGTTTGACGAGCGCGGTTTCCGGCAGCTTTTGCAACGCTATTCGTTAATTATTCGACGATTAACTTGCCATACGAACGAGTATTTTCTGCCGGCTGAATTTTTTTGAATTTCTACGAGTTTGCAAGGGCAGTAAGAACGACCGCACGTAATTGTCCATAGTGAGATATAATATGGTTGATACGAAAAATGAAAAGGCGTAGGTGAGTGAACGTAGGTGAATAACGATGGGAAGCCGGCTGAATGAATTAACAATGATAACAATTAATTAATACATTCTCGATAATTAAATGGGGAAATGGTAATGAGAGCCGCAACGGAGAGTTGCGCTCTGGCGAATATATTATAATTTCCAATAGGGAAATAATTGATCGAGAATCGATTAATAAGCACGTTAACGTGAAATCGAACGCCTGCAGTACATCTCTTGAAAAATATCGAGATGGATGGTTTGATTGGCGAACGCGTATTAAAGTTATAAGCTTGCCGTATCTCTAATGTTGTTGTGTCCACGATAAAATGATCGATCGTTGTTCAGAAGCATTAACAATCGCGTTAACCTAACGCTACTCGTGGAAAACGTTAAAACTCGACTCCGAGCGTTCCGTTCGATTAATCAACTTTCCTCTCGTCAAATTCTCAATTTCTCTGCTACTTTTCCGCGCTACGTACGTGCGCAGAGCGTCCTAGAGCGTAACAACCAAAGTTTATCGGTACGTTCTATAGTAATAGAAGTTGGGTTTATTAAATCTAGAAGGTGTTCTAAGACTTTTAAGTGGCAGTACGTCAAGGTATTAATACGCGTAAACGTGTATTAAATATCAATAGCTGATCGATGCATCGAAACAAAGAGAAATCAAGATTGATCATCTGTACGAAACATACATTTGTACTATATTCTCTGACTTTTCTATAGAGTTTCAGATTCGTTTGAAACTTTATCGATAGGATCACGATAGGAGAGTCTCGTTGCGATGCCAATGAAATTTCGAAATGTTTCGTATAACACATATCCATATCGTAACATATCCGTAAGAAAAGTTCTTAGAGGCGCTCCAATACTTCCGTGAGCAACTATATTCTGAAAGTTTGGCTGTTAAATCCCTGGACACCCTGTATTGACACAATATGCCAGGTTCCTGAAACCACTCGTGTTCCTTTTTGGAGTATGAAAGTTCGATAATCGTCCAAAATCTACGTAACCAACGATCGACGCTCGTTTTTCTATGGACAATCGAGGAACGTTTCGCGACGTTGTTGCGCGTTCGAACGATTTACAAGGTGAAAAACTGGGGCAATTGCGCCTCCAACAGTATGAACGTTATTACGAAAATAAACTTTCGCTCTTCGAACTTTCGAAAACGACGGTAGGAAGAAGAAGAAGTTGGACCACCTAGCAATTACGAGGAAAAATGTCGAAAATTGCAAGTAGAGCTATCGTGCCGTTTACTGTTCTTTTCTTTTTGTTTTCTTTTTTTTTTTTTTTAGAGTTGTTGGATTCTCTTTTGTTGAATTTCGAACCGTAAACGCCTCATACGCGACGATAATACGGTAACCATAGAGTTTATTGACAGAGGTAGGCACGTAGGACGCCCCGTTTGGGGCGTAATTGTTTCAGGTTACAAACCTCCGGCAACAAATCCACAAATCTACCGCAGAACATCACGCGCACCCGCATACTTCCGCTATTCGCTCGTGTTTCATCTAATGATATTCATTACCGGGGCTATCCTTTTTCTCGTGTTGGTTGTTCCTTACTTTTACGCGTGAGTCGATCGATTTAGAGACGATAAATAACGTACATTTCGCAGCCATAAATAAGACCCACTAAAATCACCAAAATATTTATTTTCATTTTTACAAGCACAGATCTTTCTGTAACGTCCTGTATAAATCTGTGGAGATTTTCGTGGGATTTAACTTCCGGGTCTAAAATTTAAATACGTTATAATTCATCGGCATTAAATGGCCGTAATAAAATAATATATAACGAATAGTTTTTAGAAAATTTCGAATTTCAATTTTTGAACTACGCGATAAGAGCGAATGTTGTAAAATTAAATAGATGGTAAGAACATATATTTAATCCGAAAACCAAATAAAAGATGGTTTGGTAAATCAGATTAATAGAGAATGAATGGTAAGAGTGCTTGCCTTGTAAAAAAGCAAAACGTGATTTAAAATATTCTTTTCCTGTGGTTTTCATACGTAACAACCTAATACAGATTACGTAAATCTCCTATTGACGTAATAGAAGCCATTATTTGTGGTTAGAAGACGACCAAAAAAATCGCAAGTATAAGAAGCGTATCGGCTTTTATTTTTGCGACCACATAGTCTCCATTACGGGTGTTCGACTTTATCCTACTTCTATACTACGTTAAATATTACACAACGAACTACGTGTCGACTAGTCGACAAAAACAACCAGATTTCCCGTGTGTTGTGAAAACACAGAGGACACATACATAAAGGAACCAGCAAGAATACACACACGTTCGAAAACACTCGCCCCACCCTTCGATGATCCTTGGATATAACCAAGTCGAACGAAACACGCATATCAAAAATCCGTATAATAACATAGGAATCTCGCATCGAAAATTGGTCGCAATTTTTATAATGTCAGATTCATACTTTTATGGACGGAATTAAAGAAATGGAATTTAATCAAACGAATATTCGCGTAAATTCATATTTCCAAGATAGAGGCTCGTTTCGCCCATTAAATATCGTAACGAGTGCTATATTTTCGATATTTTATATAAAATATAAGCGTACGCGAATTTGATAAATTTTTCATCGACAATTGGAAGAAGGTTGTGTTACGTGCGAACATAAGTCAAACGTATAAAATAAAATCTTCCTGTTTAAAGTTTCACTTGCGATAAGTAACTTGCATTTGAGTGTATTTAATTGAAAATATTATACACGTATTCGACGAATTTTCAAATTATATTCTTTTGAAACGAAACGTCCAACGTAATTCTGGTATTTCTTATTTCCATCTTATTTACTCTCATGCCACGAATTACGATCCGCCAATATGTATCCGCGTGTCACCTACGTTCTACGCGTATTTTTATGAATACATAACCTATAAGATTCTAAATGCATGACACCCTGCCCCCTTGCCCAGTCACCTTCACTCTAATTCCCACTCTTACAATTACTTCTATTAAAGTATTTATCACTTGTTTCTTACCTTATTGGTGATGCTTGACGTTTTTCCGACTCGCCGCTGCCTCCCTCCCTCCGAGAAGGACGACCAGTGTCAGTGGTGAAGAACGTGGCGAGAACACAACTCACATATCACACACAGGCATCGCGGGAAAACTCGTGGTCGGAAGGATTCCCCGTGAAAGAAATTGTTTTCGTTGATAAAACGAACGTGGTATGGGGGGACACGTAATGGCGCGAAATCGTTTTTCAGATCGTTAAACGTTCCACCGTGGAATTCACGCGAGTTTCCGGGCGTGCGACAACGAAAGCGGGAGAAGAGAAATAGATATATCGAGAGAGAGGCGGCGCACAGATACGGCACGCGCACGAATTTGGTCGCGCGTACGAGCCACGCGAAGGAAAAGGGAAGGAGAGCTTCTCACGTTTCACGACACGGCTCGCGCACGGGTCACTGACAGCATCGAACACGATGCCTTTAGCTCGAGGGTTGCCGCGATACTGCGAACACCGCGCCACTCGGCGCTTGACTCGTGCGTCGCGTAGCTGCTTGTTTACGGTCGAGCGCTCCGATTGGCCGAGACGTTCGCGCCGCGCGCTGCTATTGGTGGGTTCGAAGCCGCGCACGCGTCTTACTCCCAGTCGAAACTTAGCACGACGCGGCGTAGAATCAGGCGGATAAATAATATCCTCGTTTTTTTTAATAAAGAGCACAATGGCTGTATTAACGATTCATGTCACTGCATAAAAGATGCGCGCCTTTCTTTGCTCAGTTTGCGAACATAACACGGACAGAGCTCAGTTATGCAAAATGAAATTGCGACTCTGTCTGCGGTAATTGTAAACGTTTCTATAGCGGCACGCCACTACATTCGAGAGAGTAATTTCCCAGACACAATTATAATACTAGTTGCTACCCAACCCCTTTATTGTTGCCGCTGCAGTGCTTCTATTTTCTATTCGGGAACACCCTGTTAAATTCACTCTCTTTGATTTATGTGTAGGTTAAATGTAACAAAATAAATTTAACTGATGACTTTTTATTATTTGAAATGCAGTGTACCTGCTATAAAAGGAACGTACTTCGCTGTCGCGCTTCTATTTTCAATTCTCTTTGACTTACGCTGAATCAAATGTTATGAAATTAATGTAATTAATTTTTTATCATTTTGAATGCCACTATCCAGAATTTTGATAAAAGTAAGAGAGACCTAATTTCTTGAATAATTGCTCGAAGGGAAATAAGGATCGTTATGTTTGTTATTTAAAAATTACTTTACTATTTTGTACCATGATTTTTGTTGCCACGAAACTAGAGTAGAGAAAACGCGAGTCGAAAGCACGGAGGGGAAACGGTAAAGGGGATTGACACAGGCGAAAAAAAGAGAGGTAGGAATTACAAGATCGATGTTACAAACCCAAAGAATCGGATAACGTTGGTAGCATTGTTTAACGGAACGCCCGGTTGCCTCGATCGTTTTTCACAGAGCTACCTAACCGAAATTACTGGATCCGACATAGATGAGTGGCAAGAAAGAGGAACGATCACGAGGCGAGAACGACGCTGTGCACGTAGTCTTGATTTGCGAGTGTTTCGTGATATCGATCGATGATAAGGCTTCCTAACGATGATCGAGTTCGGTTGCTCGAAACCAATTCACCGTTTTCTGATTGATCGTAAATACACCTTACTGCCCCGTAATCGTGTGGAGGATCGAACATGCAAAACAATATACAGGCTAGGTGAAAACGAACATAAATTCGTTCAAGCAGGAACTGCCAATGTCGTGGAAATATCTTAACCAAACTTCGTGAACGAATGATATTTGTTTTACTTCCATCGATTTTATTCTTTCGAACGGATGTTGGAAAGAAAATTTCCGGAAGAAAATTTAGAAAGTTAGCATGAAACAACGCTGGCTGTTCCTCTTTACTAGCGGAGAATTCAAAGAGAAAAGGAAGAGGAAAGGGGAAGAAGTCGTCGAACGGTTCACGTGACTTTGAACTGTGAGGATGCACTTGCACAGTTGAAAGAGAAACTTTCGTTTGCGCGATATTTCTCTTTTCCCTTGTACCAACCATCGCTTTTTTCGCTTCCTCTTCTTTTTCCTTCTTTTTTAAATGAGAATCAACCATTCGACCCGGCCTCATTAATTCTTTTCTTCCTGCCCAGGAAAAACTTGTATCCACGACACGCGTCTCTGGCTGTTTCTTCTCCGTTATCTGTCCGCTGGTCCTCTCATTTTTCATTCGTCGCTCGGAGAAAAGTGCACTTTAGCCGTGTCACCTGTAGACAAAGATACAAAGGAATATTCCGTGCGTCTGCGAATATCACGTAGCTGGGCCACTGGAATATTTCATGCGGTGGCACGAGTGCATGTCACTGCTCTCAAACCCGTGTTTGTACCCTGACCGAGCACGTGGGACGTTCTATCTATCCGCAGTGATGTGCACAACGACGAACCAAACAACTGAGACGCGCGATGCAGCTGATGCGAATTGATGCACTTATGTAAAAATGTCCCAATAATTTGCAAGTTAAATCGCCTAGAAAATTCAAACGGATTTCGATCCTATCCTCGATGGGCTAGCAACGGGCCCAAGCACGTCGCAAATGGATTCCAACCGTGTATGAATACTTGGGCAAATAAAAAATGTATTATCAAAGAAAGGTGACACAAGAAAAACGCGATAAGTAGATTTTTGGCGTGATTGCCGGGTTTCAGATTTTACAGGACACACGGCGATACGTTTAGCGTTTCATCGTGACATTTTATCGATCGTTCATTCTCTGTTCTTTCTTGAAACTATCAGATAAAGATCTAAATCGGTATTTATATTGTATTCGCTTTCGAAAGGTAAAGTCCTGCTTTCCGTACGAGCGTAATATCCAACAACAGGTTCTCAAAAAGCAACTATTCAGCGAAGGAGAGATGGATATTTACTTTAAATCGTTTACTTTAAAGCTTGTTGAGTGAAAATAAACACTTTCAGGTAACAATGACTCCTTTGGTAATTCCGGCAACGATAACGCGCCTGAGCGCTCGCAGAGCATCAGCATTAACGAGATCCAAGGAAATATAATTGTTTAAACAAGCTGACTGTTGTTTCTCCTACTCTCTGTATCGAACCGCGCGATATACACCTCGGTTCTAATTATTTACAAACGTATCTAGTTCGCTGTAATCTGTGCGTGCAATTAAACCCAACGACGTAGCGTAGAAACGCATTCGAGACGGAACTGTAGATGTAATTGAAGAACGAACGACACGCGTCAACGCATATTTTTGCGCCTCGTTTCTTCCAATAAAACGTATTTGCAGTGGCGATCACGATGCATTAAAATTCAAATAAAAAATTAAATTCATTAATACCTTATCTTACGACTATATGGCTATTATATTTATGATTATTATATTTTTAGAGATACAGGTAGAGAAATAGAATCGAAACAAAGATTTCACGATTTCGAGATTTTATACTACAGTATAAAATACCGCGATACGGCTACCTATTATGCTCGTCACATATACGTCACATATTTTTCTATAATCTGTGCATTTTTTTGTATTTTTGCGTTTATAAATTTTCCATGAATTTTCATGAATCCGTATCTAACTGCATTTCCAATTCCGTCCCCCGTTTTTTTCACAAAATAGTAAGCAGACCGACCAGCATCATTCGCAGACAGATTACTCAGGCTGTAGGACAAACTTTATCACCTGGTTGGACGATAGCCGGCTTATCGAATTTCGTTGGAATGATGGATTATCGGTGGCGAAGCACGAAATTCATCTTGAACGAGTATCCCATGGTACGCGATGAATTATCGATACATACTCGAGACATACTCGCAGGTATCTCCAACGTTGCGCCTATATCGTTCTTTAGTGATAGATGAGCCGATCCTAAACCGAACGATATCCTCGAAAACTCGACGATCGAGCAATCAAGACAACCGATAACGCGACTCACTCAACGACCAATTCGCCTCGCTTCTCTTACTCCGACGTTCGAAGCCCGTTGTAAAGGAGAAATCCGTCGTTGCGATTCTATAACAGCGATGATCCTTTTATCGCAACATTTATTCCATTACATCCCACTTGTCCTATATCGGTGAATTTAGAAACGTTTAGCTTCGAATTACTTTCGTTTAGCCAGTCTCAAAGTATCACGAAATAATAAATATCGTTAGTAAGAGATATCAATAATAAGAAGCCACACAGCGCCAACTACTTTAATCTCCATTCGTTATTTTCACTTTTTCTTCGGCCCACACATCTGAATACGTTCAATTCCCTAACAAGTTTACCAATCCCTTTTGCCCAAGAATCTGTTACTCCATCCACGAAGAAGCAGACAACGAACCTACCGTGATATTGGTTCATTGTCCCTTTATTAGCAAAGCGACGTCGCGGCAGTTTTCCCGATGAAATTACGTGGCCCCTACACGAAGGTACACGTTGGGCAGTCATAATTTTCTTCCGCGCAATTGGCCGCCTCGCGTTATATCCCTGTTTCTGTCCAGCGGACCTTTTCCACGGTTGCCACCTGCGAGAATATCCCCTTTTTCCACCTTCGTCCACGACCTCGTCCTCCCGTGCCTTTCACCCTCGAGGGAAAGTCAATGTCAATGCTTCGTTCAATCCCTCGACCCCATCTCGCCTGTTCGTCGGTATCTCGAGGTCGTAGCCGCTTCCTTCGGCTGCTTTCCAGGAATTATAAGGAAAAAGTTGACAAGAGGTCGGAATGGTTTTCGTCAGCGACGTGTTTTTCAGAATCCCGGCGAGGAACGCGTTTTTCCACGCCGAGGAAGGATCCCGTGCGCACGAATGGCTACGGAAATCGTTTCTTTCGCGAGCAGACACGCTAGAACGCGCGAGCGGAATACGCAAAGGGTCGATTTTAATTGTTCCGCTCGTGAAGCAAGTGGACCGAGCGAATCGATGCGCGTTGTTTCGTTCGACTTTGATTACCATCGAACCACTTTTGAGAAGATTAAAAGGATAATGCGAGAGTGGAGATTTCGTGGATTTTTTGTAGCGAATAATTGAGTTCCGAGTGTCAGAGAGATCGTTTGTCTTCTTTCTAAGACTTTCTCACAGCTTAAATCGTTATAACATTTCGCGCTTTTTATACGTGAATCGAAAGCTCCTCGTGACATGCATAAATAGCTATAAAATAGTACAAATCATCTCTATATAAGGATATCGTTCAAAACCTGTATTCCGATCTTATAACGAGTAATTTAACCGATTAGTTTGATGACAAATTTCGTAGTTTCGCCTTCACAAGGCTGTATTCCAAACCGGTTTCTAACATCCAAGTTAAAGAATTGATTCTTGTTGGCGAAACGTCGTTTTCCAAATCACTGCACCGGCCAGCCCGATTATTGCTCGATCGATCAGATAATTAAACGTTAAACATTTTCTTAACAAAGGGATACGCCTCGTAGTTCGATCGTTAGACGGCTCGCGAACGAGACATCGATCAATCGTTACCGATTAATCATCGACGTTAATGGATGACTGGTAAACGCGTAGCGCCACGGGAATCGCTCGAACCGATGGAATCGTTAACGTGTCGCGCGACAAAGGAATACGTCGATAAGCTCGAAGGCACTGGCGCGTTAACAGGGGTTAAGTGCTATTAAAAGCTAGTCGAGTTAAAAACCGTGTAAGATAGAACAAGAAGAAACACGGCGCCTCGTGTTACCACTTCCTGTCTGCGCTAGCTAACTGGAAACTCGAAAACAATTGTTCCTCGACGAAGGACGTCCCACATTCCAGTAGCGATGAAAATTTAACGATGATTCGACGTTGGAATAGAATTAAAATTAGATATACTAGTATTAGAAAAAAAAAATATATATATATAATATACGACGTACTGACTCTAGCTATTCTCTTAATTTCTGTTTTCTTTTTATTCCTATTGCTGCTAACCTTTCTTTTATCGATAATACCAATAACGATCTCAAACACCGTAGTCACACGCTGGCCTTTTTGCTTTTATCCACACACCGATAACAACGTGATTACCGTTCAATTTCCCAGAGAATAAACGATTACATACTTTGATAAATTGATGTGTGCGAATGAGACGAACGCGAAGAATTCTAAATTGCAAGTAAAATTACGAGAAAGAATTTTTGCAATACGATTAATGTTACGGCGTAGGGCACACGCCGCGGTGCCCCAAGACGGTCAAGATGGTCGACAGATGTGCAAGACCCTCTTTTTAATGGGACGAACAATAAACTTAAGAACTCTACCCCCCATTGACTTTACCATCCAAACGGTCAACGGGTCGGGTAAAGATTTTCCCAAATTATACCATAAAACAATTAGCGTTATTGTTCGTCCTCGACACAACCGGGAACCGGCTGGTTTTTCCCAAGGTTCCCTCATCTTCTCCCGCGCCGATTTTGGCGGCAAATCCTCTTTCTCCGCCGATTCCTGGACACACCCAGGAATCGTACTCGCCCATTATAAAAAGCGTAAACCAACAGGCGAACGCGGCACTCTCACAGAAGCTCGGACTGAAGTACCGAACTCTCAAATGTCTCGCGTCGACAGTGCGTTGATCCAAAATTACGACGTTGTGTATTAGTGTGTAAGGTGTTGAAAATATAGTTAATATGCGTGTTAAGTGTGTGTCGCAATCATTCAAACACCCCTATTCTCTGAAACGAAATCAGGGGCTCATCGGTGCCGCGGCGTTGACTATCGCAGTCATAGTGGGAACTTACAATTCTCACTGACGCCCATCGTCGTGATCGAGTCTCTCCGCGACCGTTGAGTAACAATTAATTGCCTCTACATTCAGGTGTACGAAGTCGATGGACGAGCGACTTCGACGAAAAAATGCTTACGTCGTTTGTTAATCGATAAACGCCACTAGCCAGCCACTAGCAGCAAGTAATTCAAGCGCCTTCAAAGTGGAATCGCTTTTGAACGAAACAATCGTCGGAGAAGCAAAGGATGCTCGAGAATGAGGCGGCGATGAGCGAAGAAGCGGCGTTCTCGTGGCAGAGTCGATCGAAAGTTCTTCCGAGATTCCAATTGCCCGCGGCAAAGTGGCCTTTTCTGGCCCAATGGCGATGGGAAAAGTTTATTCAGCGAATTAACAGACCAGCGTGTTCACTAGTCTAGGTAAATATCGAGCTGATCTCTCGAGCGAGTTCTCTGGAAAAAGCTTGTCCACCAAGATACGTCCGTTTCTCTCGTTTCGCTGATGAAACGTAGCAACGGGCTAAATGAGCGCCGCGTACGCATAACGTTTTTGCTTTTGATAAAATGTAATCTCACACTTGTATTGTCTGGCTGGCTGTCCCTTAATTTGCGCCACATTGTGCGTCTTTTCTGCGGGATGTCGCGGTCCCTTTCAGGGGATGAATGGATTTTAATTCTAGGTAACAACCTTCGTTCCGACGAACACGAACGCGTCCGAATAAATTCAAATTTCTACGTAGATTTTGATTGCATTTCTGTTTTCAGACGCTTCATTCGTCAAAATGACAGTTCGTCGCATCGCGAAACGATCGTACGAAAACAAAAACGTTCGAAAATTTGGAAAACGCAGCGCGCTATATCCTGATCGACGATAGCCGCCATTAGGATCGAGCAACTTATTATCTGCGTGAAACAGCGACCGTTCGTGTTTGGTCATAAAAGTCAGCCACCAACTGCAACAGCAAATTCCAATAACGACAGTTCTGAATAGTCGCTCTTTTTCGCTTGTATACTCGAACGTTCGTCGATCGGACGTAGCTCGTACCTGTTTGTATATTACGCGCTAAAAACGTGCCAAGGCTATTCGTTCGTGTCGATAATATCGAACAAGAGCGGGATCGATTTCGCCTGTTTCACCATGACCGTAGCAGTGTGCTGATCGCGTCACATCCCATGCGTGCTATAGACGATCGAGCCAAGCGATCGTGGTTCTTTCTATCTGCGAAATTGAATTCACCGGGGCAAACTCTATTCAGATCCCTACTACGGCCACCTACGCGATCTATCCTCGATCGAGGAGGTCACGACTCTCTACAAAATGTCCTACACTCGCCGTCAACTTTCTATCCAGATACGATTCCTTTTCAAGTTTTATCATTCGTAATGAAACGATTTCAAACCGAACGGGACAAATTACGATCGACGCCGAGCGAAACTGGAACGTTCTAACTGGAAGTCGAACGAAGCGGACGATCTTCTCTCGAAAAGATTTTCTTGCCTTCGTTTCTGTCGTATTGCGATTACGAGAAAACAAGTTTCCTCGACGAGCAGCTAGTTTTTCGGCAACAAACGAAAGGCAGTTACTTGATCGAGAGACGTTGCAAGCAAAAAATCTGCGCCCTCGATTCTTCGTGTTGAACTTTCGCCGTGATTCACCGTAAAAACGGAGGTCGCGAATCGTTCGGCGGCTAATATCTTACTTCTAGCATCGTAGGTCTCTACGCGTGATGCAACAATGAGCAACGTTGCTGAAAGAGTCCTCCTATGGCCGGAATTCCACCCTCTGTATGACTTTCTCTCTTTCAGCGGCGAAAGCCGCCTAAGTGCCTTCCCAGTGACTTTCTTTCGCTTGTACTTGGAATATACACCCTTCCGCCTTTGCAGTTCCGCTTCTTCTCATTTTTCTCCTCTTTCTTTTCCCTTCGTACTTGTAATTTTTCTCCTCTTTTTTTCCTTCTCTTTTATTCTCCGAACAACGACCACTGCCACACGTCGATGATTTCTCGACGATAAAGCCGCGACGTGGATTACACGGTTACGACGAAGGCTACAAATACGCGCGAGTTCCTCTTCGTTTGCGGCGCATTCTGGCAAAAAGCTGGCCAAAGTTTCGATTGTCGGACAGCAAGCAGACCGAGGTGTCCGTAGGAAGGATCATTAACGAGAGCGCTGCGCTACAGACTTCGAGAATCGATGCGGTACGCGTTAGCTCGTTATTCGCTTCCTTCGCGGTCCGCGATGCTCCATATACAAAATTTAATAACACGATTGGATAAAATGTAGCACCTGAAATGAAAATTCGCGTTGCCTTGTCTCACGTTCACCGTGTTTTTCCCTGCTCGAGGACTTTGTTCGTAACGTGAAATTATTTGTTCCGGGGTACGATCTCGAAACAACGATCTTAAGACGGACGTCTCGTTAACGGTCGACGAGGCGATTAAAAAAGATAATCCAAGGAAAATCATGCGGTAATTTGTCTTGTTTCAATTTCATCGCTTTAAACGTTTCCCGCGTTGAAGATTTACAGCCAGAGGTGCGGAAAAAATTCGCGACCAACGACGAGAAAATTAAAGCGCTAGAGTATGCGAGATAATGGGGCGCGGTACGGGCGAGACTCTGTTCGCCTTTTTTCGTTAGTTTTTAATGCTTAGCGAATCGCCGTCGGAGAACAATGAAACATTTCTCCGGTGTCGCATAGATACTCCTTTGCCGGGCATGGGACTGCTTTTAAAGCTTTTATGGAGGACAGGTACTTCGGCCTGGCGAGCATCATCCCTCCTGTATATCTACGAAGATACAGAGGCCGCCGCAAACACAGCCTCGATTCACGAACAGTGTTCGTTGCCTTCCGGTGTACATTCAGCCGCAACGATGCTTTCAACTTACCAAGGAAAAATACCCCACGCGTTCGTGAAATATTCGTCGAGGGTCCACCATGGGTTTCGACCGACGAAACTTAGCGATCGATACTCGATTTCGTACATTTCGCATGGAAAACTTACGATTTCTACGTCTCTTTCCTTATCACGATCGGACTCGGACGATTCTTGCCGTGTCTGATCGTGATCGTCCGTTTCTACTGCGTTCGCTCTATACGCGTATCGCTACTGTTCAGAAATATTAGGATATTTTGGTGGATTCGTGATAATATTAGACAAACGTTCCAATAGGATGGTAGCGTAATACTTTGTCCGTAAAATTTCGTTTGTTTTATCGTCAAACGTGTTCTGGCTATCGAAAAGAATCTATCGGTACCCGCGACGTTTACAATTTGTAATTCGTAAAAATTTCACTGGTAATGTTGCTTTAATTGTACAAGAATGGAGTTGCTGCTACGTTATATGGATCGAACGTTTCTGTCGCTTGAATGAAATTTCATCGACGATATCGGATCAACATCTTGACGTACAACTCTGTTTTCGAAGAAATGGAATCGTTTCCTGGTTATACGATAACGCGTATTTCTCGCGTTTTTAGTACAACGAAAAGCTAAGAACGCGCGAAGCGAAAGAAGGCGAGCGTCGTTACGAAAATCGGAAACGTGATCGTGTTTATTAATACAAGAAACAGTTGGTCGCGCGTGTCACGTACGAGCACGATCGTCGAAGAATTAATCGTCCACGATAGAGTGCTACTATTCCGTTAATCGAAATTCTACTATACAGACTCGCGAATTGCTGGTTTTTATCGTGCCAATACATCCACCATTTAGGATTAATTTCATCGCGTTACAACGTTCCATCATACACGACTGTAACGATCGCAAAGAGCAATACAGATCCTCTGTCCATAATCCGGTGATTAAATTATACCACGTCAGAGACAAACAAACGTTCAAATACTTTCCAACTGCAGTACACATAATTCCTGTCTGGATGTATCGAGCAAATAAATAGAAATAACGCGTTTAACGTCCGGAACAATTGATTCAGCTTGGAAATCAGAGCGGTTCGTTTGCCTTTCGAGGATACGGCTCGCTTCCATTACGATATTCCGGACGCGCGCTGAAAATGGATTAAACAAACACCCTGTGTTTTAATATTTACGTTGGAATGGGTCGAAATGGCTCTCGTCGCCAGGGACGATTGTTATGAAAATACAGGGATCGGGACGACGTTCATTATTGCGGCCGGTTGTACGCGCCAAGTTAACGGAGCAGCCACGGCCTCGAGCTCCCAGTGATGAAACATGGAAAAACTCACCCCTAACGGGCTGTTCCGAGCCAGCGCCCAACACGGACCACCCTGTGAGCGCCGACACGAGCTGCGAAAATATTAAAGCGACGCATCCCCGACTAGTGTCAGAGCCTAGATATAATTCAGCACAATATTACGCTCTACCGGTACGGGTAAAAGAAGCCTGGCCGGACTGATCGTGTGGCACCCCTACCTAGATTTTACAACGTCTTTTATTAACGCGCCAGTATGAAACAAGTTACCGTCCGTTCAGTTACGCGTCTTATCGTAAAATATCCCGACGAAGATGGGGGTGGAAGACGGTTGAGTTGAAAAAGGATAAAAATCGGAGGAAGGGAAAGAATAAGAACATTAAGAATTCTAAACGGAACACGTAGAACCGATCGTGTGACGATAAGAACTCGCAATGTGCGTAGCTTGGAAAGTTTGAACGAGGCTTGTTGTACATCTCGCGGCACAAGGTACGAGCAGATATCACGGCAATATACTCGGAACAATTGTTCTATACTCGCGATTAACTGACGGTGAAAGTCGATCGATTCTTAATCAACTTTTCGCTGCAGTATCGAAGAAGGATTCAACTTGTTACGAGCATGGCTTGTTACGAGAATTTAGGCATTGCTGCTGCGTAAGATACAGGAAATACGACTCGCATTTTTCATTCATAGTCCTCGTATAATTCAGTCCATTTGAATTTGAAAAACGACTCGTATACGTACTGAACGGTGATAATTAAAACTTGCTTGAAACCCGGTATCATTCGTCTGCTTTCATCTTCATCAAAAAACGATCTGTCGAGACCGACGACCAGTCTTAATAAAGTAAAGCAAGTGGATTCGAGACGGATCGGCTTCTGAAAAGGACGAATAGGGGCAGAGCTTTCCCTCGATAGCTTAGTCGCGAAACTTTCATCGAATCAGGAAAATTATAATTCTCGTAAGTGCTGGCTCTGGAGAAGCAAGAAGGAGGAGAAGAGGCAGAAGACGAAGACGAAGAAACCGAAGAATTTCTGTCTTGGTTACACGGATCGAATTTCAACCCTGGCAAGCAGACACGTCCGAGTATGTGTATTTCGTGCGATGTCTCGCGATCTTACCTCGATCCTCGAACCTCTTCTCGTTCTCGACTGTTCTTCTCGTGACGGGACGAAATTGGAACGAAGCATCGAAGATGTTCGTTTTTCGAGTCATCGTCCGTTTTCTTTGCTCGAATAAATCTCGAGGACGAACAGAGAGGACAGGAAGAGGCCTCCGATTTCCCTGAGAGAATCTTTCTAAATAGATTTCCATCGGTCGAGGATCAAACGAGACAGTCTGCTTGGCGAATATAATTCAATCGTGAGAGCGAAAGCCGCAAGAATCGACGATATGCACGGATATTTTTCGTTTATCGGTAGACGGCGGATCTACTAACGACGAGAACCAAGCATTCGTCGACCGAAGAGCCTAAGATAATCGCATAGAGAACGGAGAAGCAACGACTCGTATCTCGTTTTGAATGGAACTCGAAGAATTCCAAGAAAGTATGTAAAAGGGCTAAAAGAACGTGATTGCTTAACAACCGAACGGAGGTTATGAAGTTATTGTTTTCGAAGAAGGTTCGACAACGACGATCGCGAATGAAAAAGTTTCGCGCAACGAACGAGAGGGAGAAGGAAGGAAAGGAGCAGATTAAAGGAGGAAGAATAGAGCCCGGTTGCGGATAGCCGAAGAATCCACGGATCGCGCCCCGTCGGATCGTTTAATCTCTTGAGAGAATCTCCTCTTGGAATCGTGGAATTTCAGCTGAATTAAGTACAGATTCATCGAGAACGATCTTTCATCGCGGTGACACCTATTACGAAGGCATCGCTGGAAATAGCGGATGATAAATCGACGATCTTCTTCCTATCTTCGTCCTTTCCACGTCGAGTGTCCATTGAAACTGCGTCCAATTAAAAGAGATTCAATTTTTGCGTAACGTCGGAAGGATTGTGTCGAGATCTCTTCACGCAGATCTCTCGCTTCTCTTCGTTTCTCGGCAAGCCTGGAACCGTGCAAAAGGGAGAACGAAAGGGTGCGTGCGCTTGACGATCTCCCTATGCAATCGTTCCTCGTTTAACGAGAGGTTCCGCGTGGCATTCGTAATCAAGCCGCTTGGAACGAACGAATTTTAATGACCTCGGTGAAATTGAAACATTTTGACGAGAAACGTTGTGTGAAACGTTCATTTAGTTAAATAGTAACATTTCGGAGAGCGCGAATTGAAGAGCAGGTTGAAGACCTGGCCGTGCAAAAGTCAGGCACGCCCATCTCGATGGAGATAACGCGAATAAACTATGCACACAGAATGCAATTAAACGTGCGAAAATATAGAAGATATCCGAATATACATCTAGTAATAAAAAGTCTGAAAACTGAACGTAAAACGCGCGCAGCTATTATACATGCGAGCGATATATTCGTGAAATGTTTCTATAAATGTTCAATGTTGAAGCACTTTTATGAAAACTGAACCATTTCACGCTGGTTATAAAGACAAGATGTCCTTGTTCGTACCGCCGTTCCATTTCCCAGAAGAGGGAACTCTAAATAACGTCTCTTTAACAAGCTGCTTTAGCCTGCTTTAAATTACGTCGTGAAAACTAAATAAATAACGCCATAATATAGGAAATAATGCTTATTACACGGTACTCGAGTCAATCGGAAGATCGCTTCCACGGACGGTACTAAGGAATTAATCGAGTATCAGGATTGCGAGGAATCTGCCGCGCTTAATGCGATAACAGCATTATTCTCCTTCTTAACCCCTCTATTTCCAAGGAGAAATATGAAAATCAAAGTAAGATCCACTTTCGTTCCTCCGTTTTCTCTCTGGTATTTACAACGACGGGGATTACCATGGACAATTCTATTTCGCTATAGCTTGCCATTTTACGATGCCGGTCGTAAAGGAGCAGCTGGATATATTCGTGGATCACCATGCTAGGCGTCGAGACGCCGTAAAATGTTAAAAGAATCCTTAGATCTCGGACGAATCTCGAACTCTGACATCCTATCCCTTAATCGATCTATTTGCTTTTAACCTTACCACGCGAATTCTTTCGAAAGCTATCCAAGATAATACCCGAGGAAATTTTAACCGTTGCTCGAACGGTCAACCGCGGTTAATTTCACGAGTTTGCACGGGCAACATCATTTTCCATACACGTTGCAAGCCTAACTTCGTCGAAAGACGCCTCGGTTTATCGAGATGTTAAACAACACTGTATTCACCCATGAACGAATCAGGAAATATCGTTCGAACGTTTGATCGAATCTAAACGTCGATCGAATATCAAGACGCCTTCGTAGCTCGGATATAATTCCGTCGTGCGCATCTGACTATCAAACGCCAAAGACTCGAATAATCTTCCTTTATAAAATCGCCGGTTGTTGCCTGTTCTGTTCCTCTCCGCTCGCAAATAAAAACTGCCAGGCTACGTTACTCCATAATCGGGAAGGAAAAGACACGTGGAAGGATCGAAGCACTTTCTTCTTCCGCGAAAAGCTTACGGCGAACAGCGAAGTCGCGACGAAAAGCAAGAAACAGGAGGAACACAGGGAGTGCTCCACGAGACCGAGGTTAACTAACCGCGTCGTTGCTGAAAGCTTGCATATTTTACGACGTCATCAGAGGCTGCCGTTGAGCCTGCTCCGAGGCGGATTCGCTCGAGAGAAGGGTTTACAGTTAAGGTTGGTTATAATGTCTTTGACACAACGCGATGACGGAAGAAGATAGCTGGGACGAGGGAACGGTAGCTCGGACGAGGAAAGACCGATCTGTCGTGCCGGAAGAACGCGTTTCTCAAGAGCGAGGAAGCAAGTAGTATTACCAGGACGTGGCCAGCCAGTCATCGGCTGACAGATTGGTCCTCGAAATTAATTAGGAACTCACCTTGACGATGATTAATTATTAGTCGACCTAAACGTACCCTTTAAGGGAGTCTGAGTACGAAGTTTCCTAATGAATACCGGTGGCACGTAAGTTTCGCGCCTCTTTGCTGCGCGAAGGGTTTCCGAGAAAATGTAAAAGTGACCGAGGAACGATTCGCTCGCGAATATGAGAGATTAAAAGTGGATGCTTCGAATTATTGGAAACGTTTTTACGGATACATTTCGTGCATTGTACGAAACATTTGGAAATTGCATGGTGCCGTTACGGGACACGACTATCGTACGATCGTACTCTGCCGCGATCGTATCGGTCGATAACGATGGCGTTGGTAAAATTCGAGGCAAATCCGAAGACGTATAGATGGAAGCTACGAGATATTTGCTGCAACTTTATGTTTCACAAAGATCGCGAAAGTATTCGACAAATCGAAATCGACGAGCACCATATTTAACACTTACGTGCATAAAATGGCTATTCTACACTAAACAAACAACTGTGGCTAGTTACATACTAAACATCTTGTAACCCGTACATATATTTTCCGACTGCTCTCAGATTTACCGATATAATCGCGACAGCCGTGCCCCGCTACGGTGATTACGAAATTTCGTAACGTTTGGCGTAACGCATAATAATACATATAACGTACATTTCCTACGGTATGTTCATACGCTTTCACGAGACACTGTACATCGTACGTCCGTAACGAGAACGAAGGAACGAAGGAACGAAAGAGGATCTCTCTTTCTTGCGACGAGCGTATTGCAGCGAAGACGAAGGTCGTATCGCGTTTAAATTGAAATCGAAAGAAGGAGCGTGGCCCAAGTGCATGGGGACGACAGTAAGAAAATGAGGCAGTGTGGCAGAGAAGGAAAGACGAAAACTATTACACGAGGAACGCAACGAGGACGAGGAAAAAGAGAATTGTAGCTAACTCGAACTAGCTTCTCGTCTCTTTTCGTAGCTCGCGATTCTTTTTTCCCTATATCGCTCGCGTTTTCCACCTGTTCTTCTTGGCCTGCAATTTCTTTGATGCACGCTCTCTTCCCGCCTGTTTGTCGTCCGGCTGTATTTCTCCGAGCATTATCTAGACTCGCGGTTGGGTCCGATTAAACATTAAAAGGGAGAACGTGGACTGTTCCGGGGGAAAAGTTCCGGGAGCAGAAGGGACGAGTATCGTCGTCGGTGGTTCAGGCCAAGAGTATACTACTTGACAAGAGAGAAGAGAAGGTTGAATGTAAACGGATGGTAGACAGAGAACAAGGCAAGTTGGCGAAAACTCGAAAGACACACTTAGGAACACCATCTATCAGCGCTTCGTGCTGGCTTCTATTTACTCCGCTCCTCTAAAGCAATATAATGTTATAAAAGTTCGACGAACAGTCTTGATGACTTTTATCGCGATCTAGTCGTGGAACGCGAGTGGAGGAATCCTCGCGCAAAGCACTCGAGGATGTCGTCGTCTTATGAAATTTTGGAAACGAGCAAACTAAAGATTCCGCGAGATAAATTAGAAACGTTAAACGTTCCGACGCGCGACGCGTATATTTTCGAAACGTTCGTTATTGTTCGCCTAAGTATTCGAATCGCTTGGCCTATTTCTAGCAACGTCGTTTGAATTTACACGATCGCTCATCGTCGTCAAATTCATCATCTCGAGTGTAGTCGTTCGAATTAACGAAAGAATTTTAGACGTCCATCGAAGGTACTCGTATAGAACCTCATCCATCTCGTTGAACTTGACATACACGCGGTCGTGTAATATTCAAGAACGATAAACGATCCTAAGAACTTCGTCTAGAAAATGGGATAGAAAACGACTAAAATCTACAAGGAGGGAGAGAATATTAGAGCAGACCAATTTCGAAATTCGGTCGTTGTAATTAAAAATTGGCGAGGACGGTCGGTCCTTTTGTGACGCCTCGGGAAAAGATAACGATTTGGAGCGTTCCGCGTGGAAACAGCGATAACTGGGGCGTGAATAGCGGCAGAAATTATCAGAGCACGAATACCAGAAGCAAACCTGCCTGCGATTAGTGAAAATGAAAGAGCTCTCGTCAGAGAGGCCCCGACATCATTTTCATAATAAAATCCCTGCCAGGACATCAAAGAGCTCGAGTACGCCTGAAATAATTTGCGATTGCCTTCGGTAACTCTTACTACCATCGATCGTTCCGCTCTTTCTACCGTGTCGGTGGTAATAACGACAGGAGAGCAATTTTTTTCTACCGACTCTTTAACTAGACGAAATTACGATGAAATTAGCAACTCGCTGTATAATTGGATTAAACGAAACTTTTGAAACACGTTCGTGTTTCGGAAACTATCACCAGGGACGATCGCTATATCAGCAAACCATACTCTTAAGGAATATTTTCGCTCGTAAAAATCTTCATCGCGGAACGTGCCGGTTAGTTAGTCCTCGTTAGCACCGATCGACACATTTGCTTAGCTCTTTTCTCGCGTGGCCGACCAATTTTCCGTGATCTTGGCGATACACGTCGAGTCGGATGAAATTATTTGGATGTGCCGCTTGCTATACCTGCTGTATAATTATCAAAGATAAATTTCCTCGGGCGAAAAGACACGACGTAAGATTCGACGAGGGAATTTTGCACGAACGCGAGTTCTCCACCAGAATAAGCGAGATTTCGCGCGGCTGATCGTAACGGTTGTAGAGGAGAGGGAACGCGTCTGAATTTATCCACGCGGCTCCTCGCGGCTGACCATGCGCCTATGTTTACTACTGAATGATAGAGCGGCAGGAAGACGAGCGGAAAAAAAGAAAGAGAGGGAGCGTGGATATAACGACGATGCGTTATCGATGAGACGTGTTTGTTCCGGAGTTTGGCGCCGTTCGAACGGTTCCCGATCAATATCTAAGATAATTAACTGCGTTCGTAAAAATCTTACGCAAACGTCCATAGTTTAATGATAATAATAATAATAATAATGATAATTATAATAATAATAACGATGATGATGATAAAGATTGCGAGGTTTAACAGAATTTACGCGAATAGAGTGCGTAGAGTGCGCGGTGAGTGCATAGATGATAATATTCTCTTTATACAACATCGAATACTGTTATGAAAATGGGAGCAAAAGGAAGAGGTCGAAAGATTATTTCGTTCGACGCGCTAATTCCCGATCGCGGCCGCTTGTCG
Source organism: Bombus waltoni (assembly GCA_014737395.1). Lineage (NCBI taxonomy): Eukaryota > Metazoa > Arthropoda > Insecta > Hymenoptera > Apidae > Bombus > Bombus waltoni. The sequence continues at coordinate 733,121 of JACXII010000067.1, read as the reverse complement.
GCTCTTATTTAGCACCCCATAAGTTTAATAATTATAAAGCAGTTAGAATGAGCTGGGACGAGGGAAGGAAGAGGGAGTTCACGGTCGGCCGAATGTAAATGCGTTTGAATGTCAGCCTGGTGGAATAATTTAGTTAGGCGGCCTCTCATTCGGGACATTGTACGAATGGCTGGTAACCGCAACCAACCGGTCCCGCCCCGTGTTTTCTCTCTACGATCACGAATTACCCCGGAAACCGGAAACTCCTTCCCCCTTGTCCCGTTTATTCATTCAATCGGTCCACGCTTGATTTTTGCCAATATCTCGTAGGAACGCGCGCGTATCGGCGAAGAAGTCGTCGATTTTCGCGAAAATTTCAACGATCGATCGTACATCGACGTCGTCGAACATCTATCAAGGACGCGTCTACGAAACGTCGAACGTTTCGATCGTCGTTGTTCCTCGATTTCGTCGTCTTGAATTTCGTTGTTACATATACAGCGACGGATGAAAGTTTCAATGAATGCGCTATGAATTTTAATAACTTTCGTAGTAAAAGCTTTTTACCACATTGGTAACAGTCACCCGTTCTGTGGCATTATAATCCGCAGAGTGTCCGATGTCCTTTTCGCGGCCACATAACTGTTTCGAAACGCTATACGCCACGAACAGTGGAAGAAGCTTTTTTGCTTTCGCATTGTTGCGTGTTTCGCGTGCAACTATATAGTTTCTGTTATTCTATGTTGCAACGAACTGTACGTTTAACGAAGTCGGTATTTTCCTACTCAAATTCCGTTGCAAGTTGTACGACATCTAGAAAATGTCTCGATTGCTGACAAACGACATGGATTATGGTGGCAATGAACTGGAGGAAAGAAGTACAAATTCGAGAGTCGAACTACTAACTGAAGCGAACAAAGACTGCTAACTCTACTGAGTACTCCAACAATTAAGAGACTTAGTGACGCAGAAACTTTGAATTTATGTGCATAATCGTTTCGATAAGTACTACCAGGAAGTTCAAAATGGAAAGCTGCAATTTTTTTATCCAAACTTTGTCCGTCTCGACGATGATTACCGACATTCGATCGCTCGACACTGCGACTACAAGACCTTAATCCACGTACTATTAGTTAACATTCAAGTTCAAATTATCGCGATGCTTTTATTCCGCAATTCTTCAATCGATGTACGCAAAAAGATACGCGTTTACTTTCAAAAATAGTACGTTCGCATTTCTAGGCTCGTCGTTGCTCTTTCTACATTACAAACGATAGTATTTTACGCTCGAAATACATCGATGTCAATGAATCAACCGACGAATCTTTCTCTTTGTCTCGCTCGTACTTCGCGTCGAATCGTCGACTTTGTCAGTTTATCGATCGCCTGTATAATCACGTTTCTGTTTAATCCTCCGTCTGCAATCTTATTTTTACGTTTTGCGTTTATTTTTACGACGTCACCCGTGCACTGGGTCGTTTCAATCCGCGCGACAGTTCCTTTCAGGTCTGCCTATTTGAAAAACTTCGCCAAAAATTCCTGTATGCTCTTCCAAGTTTCCAAAATATCATCCGATAGTTTTAGTTACCTCGTCTTTTTTAAACAAAGCGATATCTAAACGAAGCTACGAGGAGAATGGCAAATTACTGCGAAGAAGAAAGACGATATCGCGACAAGTATCTCGACGTATAATTCGAATAATCCGAACTGATATTCGAAATAATAATTCGAAATTTTGGTAACAATTTTGGGAAATAATTCGGATAGGAAAGCAGACACGAGACAGGATAAAGCAGGGTTCAAAGAATATGGGTGACGCGGGCCAAAAAACGGGATAAAGATGCGGCTTCGCTATAGGATAAAATATTTATACGAGAAATGTACACGTCATAAAGAATACGTTATAGCTGGCGTTGGAATAAAAGGAAGCCCGGAAATCCAAATACGACGAAAGATACCTTCGAGAAACCGAGCAGGCGGAGAACAGTGGTAATAGTGGACGGAATGTATATTCCGGTGGATGTTATTTCAAGGTTGTCCCACGTGGCGTTTCGAAGGACTGGACTCGGCGATAGATCGATGAGAGCCGAGTGTGCGGTATCGCGGCAATTAGCGAGGGCCCGGGCCAGCACATTTATCCTCGTTACCGGGGATATTAAGTAATAAGAAAGAATAAAGATCCTGGTCGACGATATTGCCGAGGCACGCTTGTACGTGACCGCCGGTATCCAGTTGCCCGCTTTCGTCGATCTGATATACGGCAACGCGCTAAACGAGAAATAATTGCTGCCACCGGAGAGAAAAAAACTGCCCGAGAGGATCCCTGTTCTCCAGACGCGACACATCGACGGAAATTGCGGTCTTTCGAACGTTTGCCGAACGGCGGAGAAGCCGGAGAAGTCGATTCTCCGCCGATTCTCGTCGAACGAAAATCGTTCAAAGCGTTTATATATCTTTCACTGTGTTTTTTCTCTTTGGTAGGATCGAGGGGCGCGGGGAAATTCAAACAGCGAAATTCGTCGATTGCAAAAGCGTTGTGTTAAGACGATGCATACGAGACGAGTATCGTTTCTTCGAAGTTGGAATTCAACGCGCTGTTACGAGGAACGAAATCTCTTTGCGTGTGGTTCTAATTCCAGCGGAAACTGTCAAACGCACTGTGCTCGAAAGAGGAATGTTTTCTCGATAAAATGGCGAGAAATGAACGAGGGAACGTAGATTTTGCGAAAAATCGCGCGACCTACGTAGAAGGGGGAAAGGAGGCTGAGTTATAAACGTGGATATCGAAGCGAATCCACTAGGCACGACAAACACGACGGTGAATACAAGATGGATAAGGTATTCGATCGATGCAAGTACGGTTTAAATGTACTCGATTGCAGAATGATTCCGTGAGAAGATAGCTGTGAAATTGATCGTCACGGCGTTGCTAAAATCCGGACTTTTCTAATAGATAAATCAAACGTAACGTTTAAAAAATACAGATATATACCACCGAGTTGTTGGACAAGTTCCTGCTTTCGAGATGATTTACGAGACTGTGTATTGGAAAATAGATTTATTTTCAATAAAATATATATGCGCCGTTTTGTTCAGTAACCCCCTTCTATTATTCCGATGGCTTTAGGATTCCGTCGTTTAGATCCGTATAAAACGTTTTTGCGTCCTCGTACGTGTTGTATCGGTATCTAAAAATCTCGACACGAAACAAAGGCCAACGTAGCGATAAGGGAGCGATCGAGACCCGGAGAAGCAGAAATACGTCGCCTGATCGTCGTGAAATTTGAAAATTTGGAAACAAAAACGTAACGTTAACGCAACGTAACGCCCTCGCGTTATATCTGTCCCCGGCAGAAAAATTCGAAATTCTTCGTCGTCGAAGAGGGGTAACGTCGAGTTGCATTATCGGTAGCACGGGTTGAAAACGCGGCGACGTTTCATCCTCGGCCTTTTATCGCGGCAGAAACATTCCCAAGAGAGATATTCGCGGTAGATAGGTGCGCAAATAGACGGATGGGTAACTGTGTAACTACGGAGAACGAAAAAGCAACTATACGACCTCGTTCGGGTTATTAATTAATTCCAGCTTCCCCAGGCTTGGAAATTAGAATTTGTTGGTCGGGTCCGGGCAAGCACGGTAATGGGTTCAACCCGAAGGAACCTCCATAGGGACGAGGACTTTCTCGTATTTTCTCATCGACCAGTTAGCCTCGCATTGGTAATAGATTTATATTAACGAATTTCATGGATTTTCGTCCCAGTTTCGACTCCTTCGTCGAGTGTCGCTGATTCAACCTTTAATCGATATCGTTGCATCATAGATGTTTGCATTGGATCTAGACGCGTTAGAGACAGTTAATGTTTAATTTTAAGCCATATTTAAATTTCATTTTTATTCCACGTTTATATCTTCCGTAACGTATCTTGATACCCGTGTTATTTGTATCTCTTAATTTCGCGAGTGATCTTCGTTATAAAGTAACGATATTGCTTTCCCTCTGACCAAATTACTCGTTTCACGATGTCTCCAGCCTTCATACCTGATCCTTCTCGTCTTTCTCAAATCACGTTCCGTCGCGATAAAATACGTTGACGTTCCCTCGAGCAAACAGATTTCCACGTTGCCTGATATAAATCGGAATCTAGTCGACTGGTCGTGCTAAAATAGCGGCCAAGAACAAAGCTTCTTAATCCTGCGTTGTAAATTGAAAATTCGGCCACGTTCCAATAAAAGGAACTGCAATCGTAAGGAACTGTAACGTCGTCGATCCATCTGCAAATACACCGCGTAGAATGTGTCGTCAGGACGCTGTCGATCTGGAGCTTTGGAACAAAGAATTAAAATCTAATATTTTAAGAAACACGGGAACGTGTCGTTTCGTTTCACGGGCTCGCGTGGATTTTTAAGCGATTCGTTTAAAAGACTATATTTTGGAATGTAGGTTATTTCCGATGTAATATACACGTACAGTGTACCGTTCTGTTCGATGACCTCTGACCAGTGCTCTGGTAATTTTAGAATATCATCCTTTCAAAATGTTTCTAAGCGTTTACAGGTAAGTGTCAAGATGTCTTTCAAAGTCGTCCAAAGAATCAAATCTTTCCGGTTTACGAAATTCTATAAAACAATCTTCTATTTGGTTTCTTCTTTGCTTTCCACAAATAACTGAAACGGCGATGCTTTTCTCGCTCTCGCGATTCGACTACCGCTCATAGAAACTCTGATTCGTCCAATTATCAAAGTAATTGTATTCGAAAAGCCTACGAGTATGCTCGGCTTCCGCGGATCACAACGCGAAGATAAATCGTGGGACGAAGGAAACGATGGAACTTGCTTGCTTGCTTGGTAGGGACACGCGCGTTTAAGACACGAACGCGAAATTACGAGTGCAATTAGCTAGGGGACGTTCGAAAGTTCGCTCGGACGAACCTTCCTTAGACGGCGACGGAGCTTTTAAGTTTATTAAAAAGCCACGTTCCTGATTCAACGATGAGATTCCCGGCGTATAAATATCCCAGGCATCGGGCCGAGCAAATAGAATCCCCGATTTTACGTTCCCTCCGCGTTTACATTGCGAGCTTTACGGTCTCGCCGCGGTAATCTTCCAAGTTTTACCTCGAAATGGTACACAGCGGCTGCGGCAATCCCGAGACTAGAGGCATAAATCATTCGCCCCGATGTACTCGTTAAAAACGCGTTAGATTTCGGTATCGAGAACTTGCTACTACCGTGGCTTCCTTATCTCCTGCAAGATTGCTTCGAGGTATCTCGCGCAATACTTATCTTTCATCGGCTTTTTATTCTTCTGTTTTTGTTGTTCCGAATTATTTGTATAGTGCTACAACGCTTGCGAGATCTTTTATGAATAGATATAACGTGCGTGTGTGTGTGTGTGTTACATTTTGAAATTTCATTAGCGCTATAACGAAATACGATTATCGTAATTGTATCGGTAAAGTTCGAAACAAGCATGGAGATGTGTTTGAGGATTACGTTGCGGCAATAAGCGTTCAGACACTTTGATATTTGCAATTGCCACTCTAGCGAGCTACTTTTACGAGATTAATCTGCTTCTACATTGATCCGCTGTTCCAAGAAACAAACAAATTGTATGGTGGTTGAAAGAATAAACTGTGTAAACATCGACGCGTGTGTTCGATTGAAAACTATGTACGAGAAGATGCAGGAAATGATCTCGAGCGTCCGTTAAATGTGAAACAGACTGTAACGTTCGAAATTGTAACTCAAACAACTCGTTCCTTATTGACACCGTTCCGTTCACCGCAAACACTCGACCAGCCACGCGAAGCTCCAGGATGACCCACGAAATTGAATTGCAAATCCATCTTGGATGATCGATACACCCTAGGTTCCGCTCGTTCGTCCGTAACTTTTCCAGCATCGACGAATTTCGACGGATTAGGCGACGTGTCCTTCTCGCCCTCCTCCACAGAACAGGGTGATCTTTAAAACCAGCCACGTAGCGTCTGTTTGTTCAAACTTCCGCTGCATATGAAACCCAGGCCATTCCGTTTCGCCTCGATTTTCGCGTCTCGTAACGCGATCGCCTAGCAATCTTTTGCTAGATTCTAGGATGCTAGGAAAATTCGATATCCTACAGCTTGTTCTATATATACATACGTTGTTTTTCCAAGTATTAGGACACCAGCCGATACGTTTTGCACAATAATTTACAAACAAAATAAACGATCGGCTAGAATCTTTTACTTGTATAAAATAACGATCGAAATCGCATGGTAGGAAAACTGTTTGAAAGAATTTTGGTGTTTTGGAAAATAAGGAATTAACCACTCGATACATACGCGCGACCGATCGAAGGAGAGCACGTCCATGCCACAAATCTTTCTACTTCTTCTTCTTCTTCTTCCGCCATTTCCATAAAAACCATATTGGAACGCCGATAAAAAGCGCTCATCGATAATGAAACAATTGAAAACGATGAAATTCTAGAATAAAATTTACATTCTCCTTTAACGAGTTTCTTCCAACAGGAGAACTATTAGAACGTAATGAAGCGTATTTTAAATCGCTTCTCCCACAGTTTTCGATTTAAATTAACAGCGGCCGATCCTATTTCTGTCGCTCAAGCGAACAACGAACGGTGAAATCGATCGATCAGGATAACAGAGGTAAGGAATCCTGTGTACAGAAATCGTGGTTGCTGCCGCGACTCGACGGGATGAGTTCTGGCAGCCGTTCGGTCACCAAGAGCTGATTATCGACAGTCACGGAATAACTCCGGCGAGCAAATATAATTCACGCCGGTGTTTGCATACCCGGTAATTTATTATCGGTCCCATGAACACGCTGGGCATTCGGGAACAGGAATATGCACGTGATTATTTATGACACTCGCGATGCGCACCGAAATATAGCACGCGTTCGCTTTGTAACCTTGCACAACGACTCCGGACCCGAACTCCGATCTACACAGGATATATAATTAAAACTTGGCGAATAAATATTTCCTGGCTCCATTCCTCGCATACTCTCTTTAGAATCCTATAGAATATCACAGGCATTACAAGATCGTTTGCGTTTGGAGACATCTTAATATCCGTGCATGGTGTTTCGCCGGTGATGGAAACGAATACTTAAGCGTTTCTTGTACTTTGTTGCTATCCTCCCTCGGTCTTGTCGCTTTTTCTCATTCGCGATATCGTTCGATTATTCTTTCTGGGCCTCGAGTCCCGTTCTCCTCTTATCCTTAATTCCCCAACTAGCCCCATACGTTTACGTTTACTTTTAATCGTAACCGCGAGTTTCTCCCGCGTCTTTTAAAATTCATTCTCTGTAAAATGTAAATTTCTCCGCGTCTACTTTCAGTGTGTAGTAATTGCGTAATTTAAAAAGAAGACGACAGTTGATACGTACGGATTGTCCTCCCGAGCTGAGAGTCCAGTTCAAGGCAACTATCAATGACGAGTTCGAATCGTTGCGACGTGGTTCTGCCCAAGTCGGCGGACGCGTTCGACCGAGGGGACGAAAAGAATGCAAACGCGGTTGGGACAGAAAGGCACCGACCATAATTGATATAACCAGATAAGAGGCTCGAAGAGAGATAGGAACGCGGCTTGAATTCGAACGGCTCGAAGACACGTGAAAGCGAGAAGGAGTCGGGGAACGAACGGAAGGAGAGAGGAGAGGGAAGCATCCTCGCGGAATTCTCTCTTTGTTCGAGCCGAAATTCCATCGGTCGCCGCAAAGAAAAGGCAGCCGACTTCGGACGAGCCTAGACTGTCAACCGGTATTTTTTCCTTTTCTTTCACGTCTGACGGATTCATTATGTAATTCGCGTAATGGCGGGCTCCTCGAGCCACCCCTTCTCAAGACGTCTCGGAATTCAATTGTTTCGAAGTCGTGGAAACTGCGACGATGGGGACCGAAGAGGGTGAGAAAAGAAAGCTTTTCTTCTCTTTCTTCTATGCCGGTTTCTTCTTCCCTCCATCCCTCTCCTATACAGATTGGTCGAAAATAAGCGACCAATGTGTGTACATATATATATATATATATTACGTATATCGTATCTTATACGTGTACATATATAACGTGCGATTTTCGACATCGAGACAACGAAGAATTACAAATAATTTAGTTTCAGGAATACATACGTCGATAGCTGCGTAGATCGACGAATCATCTGGCAAACCTTCCTCTCCCTATTTTACTCGTATCTCAGAACGAAATTAAGTATACGGTAGAAGCTCGTTTGTACGAACAAATTGATACCGACTGATATCGCGTTAAAACGTATCAGTACTACGTTTTGCATAGTACCAATGGACAATTTAAACTTGTAGTCCGATGATTGCATAAAAGACTAACGTTAATTCTCACTAAACTCGTCGTTAATTTGTACGCTTTGAGCGAATTTACATACAAGCAAATATTACCTTCTTCTTTTAACACGCCGCATGTGTGAACGTTCGCGCGTGTAAGCGCGTCCTCCGCAAGTGAGCGAACGTTCAAACTGGCGCAAAAGACGCCGTCTATGGCAGAGGCCAGACTATACGAGACCCAGCGACCAGAGAAAATAATACCCAGACCTCTCTCCCACGGCGACCTTTCAAAGCGGCTACTCTACTTCGCAATTTCGTTTATTGCGTAGTTTGCAAGAGACTGCGTATCGCCGTGGTTAAATCCGGAGAGAACTCTCCTCTTTCTTTTTTTCCTTTCTTCCCCTCGTTTCTTCGAGTTTGGCTTTCCTTGGCTTTGTAGCGTGTCTACGCTCACGGTTTATTAAATCCTACCTTCTACCATCGCTGTTCGCGCAGTCCAGCCCTTTTTGTTTATTTAATGGCGCGTCCTCCATTGACAAAGAAAGATCGTAGTCCTTCGTTGCTATGTTCTGCAGTTTTCTTCGACCACGTTGCTGCATCCTCGCTCGATCGGTAGTAAAGCGTGGCCAATTTGAAGTTCAAGACGTAGAAACAATCGTATGGAATTTCCAACTATCTCCACTTAGTCGTTTATTCAGTAACTTACTCCTCGTCGACAACGAGAGAGCAAGATTCTACTTCTTCCTCCTTTTATCCTGTCTTTTCCCCTGGTCAGATTGCTTCATCTTCGCTTGGTCACGAGCAGTCTCCGTCCGAAGTTAAAAACGCAAAAACAACCAATAGTACACTTAACTACTTCTTCAGACGGAAACTTCATACTCATCGATCAAGAACTTCTGCAAGTGGTTCTAGAAGTGGACTATCGACTTCCGGGTAGTCGGAAAGTCCTCGACCGAAGGAAGATCGTAGACGGATATAGAAGAGAAGAACGATGGTATGTGGAACGTTCGATTATCCTTCGGCGAATTTCTCCGCGAATTAATATTTGCACCATCGGAAGAGTCCATGGCGATGGATCGCTTGATGGAGCAAAGCAAATAACGGACCAGGTTGGAGACAAACGATGTGAATTTAATACCGAGAAACGCGACATCGCCGCGGAAACGCGATTCGGCGACAGTCGTTGAAAAAAAGAAAATGCTTCCGCAGCGGAGTCAGACCCGACCGTCTTGCAACTCGGCTGGAAATACGAGCGTGGATATTGGATACGTCCAGGGAAAAATGCGGATACAACCGCGGGCAAGCTAGCCGACCCTTGATTTTGAAATTTTTCAATGCCGCCCCGGGCTACTTTTCGGATTGTTTATTAAAGGCGTGTCCGAACTTCCTCTCCGGTAGGAGCTGGTTATTTAGTGATACGTTGCCAACCTCGGTTGTATAGGGTGATCCTTTCAAATACTACTCTTGCATGTATTTGATAATCACAGTGTAGAGTATCGAAGTCGACGCGAATAAAAGTTAACCTATTACCTTATATCGTCGCATTATACCCGCGATACGGATTTTCGTTTACGATTTAACGAAGGCAAATTGCGTTCGTAACAGGCATTTGTTCGTAAAAGTTATTTGGCATCGTTAAATAGTACAGCATAGTATTGCTTTGCCTATCTTTGATCAAATTTCATTTTCACGTGTCGCTTATAAATATGTTGGCGCTTAAAATTTAATCGAAACATATAGAAAAGTAATGTTTCTTAACGGTCACCCTATATATGTAAGAGTGTAAAAGTTGCGAGCATAAAATTGAAGAACTTTTATCTCGGTTTCGAGACAAGCTTCTACCAACCAAAGTATTATACGTTAATATTTATTAACTTTAGACTTATCGAAATTCCTGGTCCAAAATGGTGGACGGCAAATGAAGCAAGGTAGATATAAAACGTCAAATGACATTCTTGGGACGCTGTAAAAGGAAGCAGTTGTCGAGAAACGTCCGGCGCCGCAGCGGAAGGTCTGGAGGATAAAATGAAAAGGTCAGACCACGGATATCCGGAGGGGACGATGCAACACTGGGGAATTGGACAGGAAAAAAGATAAAGAGGAAGGAATCGGGACCAACCTTTCTTTACGCTTCTCTGTTTTGTCTTTGACACATCTTCTTACCCCCATCTCCTTAAGAGGGTAGAAATCCGGTCGAACGTGAGGTGCAAGTGACAGCTGGAATTGTTATACGCCAACAGCTGAACACCGTTCGATTCTCGAAGAAACAAGAGGGTCAAATGTTTCTGCGGCTTCCCCAAAATTAATAGACAAGCCTGCGATTGTTTGAAACGTCACGTCGTTCGATCTATGGACGTGCTAAAACGAAGTTATGCACCCTCTGTGAACGATTTGTTGAACTAGAAGCGTGTCTCAAATTCAAATTGGGAATCAGGATATATTTTATAATGGCTGTACAAAGTATTGGCGCATCATTATACGTTACGTTTACGTACTAAGTAATTAGGTTCGAGTATATTAAATTTCGTATCATTTAGTAGTATTTTCAGTTTATGAAAATTTATAAAACTGATTCAACCGATCTATCGAGTTATAAAAAGTGAAACGTGGAACTTGACAAAATACTCTTTATTGAGAGGGTGCTGTAGATGCCACTACTTTTTGTAATCATTACAGTAAGTGTGTATGGAGGTTCACTGAACAAGTCGGAAATATGATTCGTATAAGCTTTTTATTTCTCGCTTATAAATCATATATAAATAAAAGCTTCCATCTTACTATGTACACACTAGAGTAAAAAAAATCTCCGTCTCATACATGAGTTAAAGAACGTCACCCCCATCAAGGTTTTATCTCGCAAATGAAATAACGACCAGCGTCAATGACCAAATTACGAAAGACCTTTTAGAGGGCTAAGAGGATCGATAATTTAACGTCGATCGAATTTCATCGATTTCGAGGAAGGATCCGTGTTCGTTGGTTGAAACTTTATAAGTTATTTTTAAAGTGGCACACAAACGATATATACAATTAACCATTCAAGTTTCTATAAGTGGTAACATATTTTCCAACTCCCGTAAAAGTTGTACAATATGCTGTATTAACTTGGAACCAGACATCGTAACTGGCCGTAATGTTTTACTGTAACACTGTTTATACAAATTGGTAAGTGTTTCTGACCTGTAAATGTATAGATAAATAAGATATATTTTATGCCAATATAGAAAATACATCGAAGCAATATGTACTTAAACAAACGTACTCTTTTTTGCTACTGTTGCTATTCTTGGTAACGAATAATTTCGTCAAAGATCGCAAGATAAATTGTAACCGCTGTTCCAACAATACCACTAGACTTTCTTCATCCTCTATCAATTTCTGTTCATCGAGCGCTTTTCCTTCTTCGGTACTTTCTTTCCCTACCTTATTGCTAATAGCATTCACGTTTTCAGCCTTCTGCTTCTGAGAATTGTTTCTATCGCATAATATATCGATAATGGGTCTACATTGTAGAATTAACTGTAGACCATTCTGATATGCTTTTAATTTACTGTTAAAGGTTGTGGCACCTGAAATACGCCGTTAATTAATAAGAAGAGAAATAAAAATATTATCTATTAAATTAAATCGAGGATAAATCCATACAACGCGCTTGATGCTCAGCTAAAGCAACTCTTTCCATCTGCACCGTCAGAAACTCCGTAGTTTGTTCCAAAGCTAATAAAAGCTTCGCAGCTTTATCGTAATACAGCTTGCATAGTTGCAAGCTTGTTTTTCTTTTAATATTATCCGCATCCGGTTCATATTCTCTGTACACGCGATGATATAAAGATGCGAGTCGATGTTGAATTGTGGCAGCGCGAAATTGATATACCGGTTGCCTTGGCCCGGCAGTTTCAATATCGCAATGCTTCAGAGCTTTCTGTAGGATATCGACGACCTCCCGTTCTAATTCTTCTTCGGTCTAAAATTGCAATCAAAAGTATGCAATCAAAATGTTTTTATTAATAATATAAACGAACATACTTTGCATCCAGTTGTAGGATAATCTTGTAATAATGTAGCCATAGTGTACAAAGTAGTGGACAGATCCCATGTAATAGTATCCCAAATTACAGGGTTTGACTTCTTCGAACCTAAAACTTGCAAGGCTTTCTGATAACTTGCAAGCGCTTTATTGTAAAAGTGACGTTCTTGAGTGTTCTGCTTAACGTGCATATGTGCGCAAAGTCGCATAAGTCTTCCGGTATTTGAGTGTAAAAGTGCTAAATTCGCTTCGTCGTGGACAGTTTCGAACGCTTTCACGCCTGCTTCCAAATGAGTTAGCGACCGCGTAAGTAACGTTGTTACCCCTTCCGAAGAAGTTGACGTTTCTTCTCCTAAATTCTCTTGTTGGTACCGCGCTGTAAATGTGTATCGTGGTTTATCATCCAAGCAAGTACCTTAAGTACAAATACAATAAAATGCAAAAAATACTTACTTCCAGCTTGATTCATGTAAAGCACACCTAACTCGTTATGAATGTTTCCTAATCGCCTTAAGAGGTTGCTTCTATCCATATCCACTAGTTCCAACGACAATGCTTTCTCGTAGCACTTATAAGATGCTACTAAGGTAGACTCTAAACTTTCTAAATGTTGTGGCAATAATTCAATATCTATAAATCAAAATATTTTAGACAGGGAAATATAACAAGGTAGTCTTTTGTATATTTTTTACCTATGGACATACTCATGTCTAAATCTTCCATTCGATATATCTCCTCGACAATGCCTTCTTCGATTTCGTTCTTCATCTCGTAATCTTTCCTGTGTTTCTCGACATTACACCAGTCTTGTACAGCCATAAAACAACAGTCCCCAGCACGTCCCAATAAATAGCTTATTGATTTATCGTTCCGTATACCACAAAATATTTCCAATATCTTCTGACAACGTAGGACTGCTAACATATATCTTAACGACGCTCCGTAATTTCTATTGGCATATTCATTTTCAGCGAGCACGGCAAAAATCAGCGAAGCCTTTTCGTATAACAACGTCTTTAAATGAACGTTCCAACTTATATTATCGCTTTTTTGAGGTGCCTGCCATGTGGGTAAGGTTTCATTTTTAAGCTTGCATAACAGTGCTTTTGGTTCGTTCTCGCGAGATTCTATTTTTGAAATAACTTTTTCAAGTTTCTTCGCTTTCTTTTGCTTGGATTTTTTTTTATGCGTAGGACTATTGTTTGTTGAACTCGCTTCGATGTCAACCTCTTTCCTATCTCCTTTTAAGGAAATATAAGGCATAGGAATTGCCTGGAAAGGTTTAGCCATATTTAAATGATTCTCTTCGTATTCTCTTTTCTTCTTTTCTTCTTCCTCCTGTTTCTTCTGTTCATCTTCAGAATTATCGTCGATCGGAAAATACTGTAGACATTCTAGTCCGTGACAAACGTGATGTAAAGCGGCTAGACATCTTTCTTCGACGCTGCCCGAAATTGGTGGTGGTTTATATTTAGGTTCTTCACATTCTGCGTGCTCTTTAACTAAAAGAATATATATACATATATATATTATTCGGCTCACTTATTTATATATTAAAGATATCGAAGGTACTTGAAATATATTCTCCACTTACTATTAGCTAATGTTAATGACTTAATCGCGGCTTCTTCGATTTCTTCCGTCAAATCCTTCTCGTTCTCGTTGTTTATACTGGATTCGCTTTGCGTATCCTCCTCGTCACTCTGATCCAACAACCCTGGACTAGCAGGATCAGTATCAGATGGTATATACAAATCAGATAGCATAAAATGCGCAGAAGTTACAATCTGTGGGTATTTTTCTTTAGTCAATAGTTGTATGCAATTTCTTAATAGCATTCTAATAGTACCCTGCTGCCTACGATAATCAGAAGAGTATTTCATGTTACGAGCCACTCTATATAGTAACATAGCAACAGGTACAGTAAACGGATTCTGACCCTTTTCATCCGATACGTCATTACACAAAGAAGTTAAGTCGTACAACTTGACAACATCGTCGTCTTTGCCTTTGAACAACCAGTAAGTATGTCCAGCCTTGGTCGCGTTGTTCTTTAAGAAACTTAAAATATTCTGCGCTACGTCTCTGATTACTTTGGGACTGAACTTAGAGTGATCTAAATTAGGAAGATCTTCTGTTTTAATTAATTCATACTTTTGTACAATACCGTCCAAATGATAACACATTACCACTTCTGGTACGTTACACATCAAATTGTCCAGCCAATAATCTATACCGGTCAAGACGTTAATAGGTTTAGTCATATCTCTTAATCTGAGGCTTATACACGGATGAGTTTGTCCTCCAAATATAGGCATATCAGTACCAATTAGCATCTGTATGTTCTCAAAGGTCCAGACAATATTTCTCGCAAAATTATGATTATAATTCGGATCTGGGACTTTTTCTTCCTGAGAAGGTTCCGGCAAGCATGGCTTCAATGTTTTCACGGGTAACTGTGGCTTAGTATGTTGCTCTTTGCTGTCTGCCACTACTATCGAGCGATACAAAAATTTAGACACCAAGTTCCTCTGTTGCAAAGTATTTCTATTGTTTGTCTTATGAAACAAACGCTTTTCTTTATCTCCCAGATTCTGGAAAATATGCTCGTAAAAGAATTTCTTTAACCATTCCCAGTCGTTTTCTGCTTGTCTAAGTAAGTACTTGTGAATATCAAAGTCGTCTAGTAACAAAGTGTTTTCTATTCTGTGTACTACCATCGATATGACTCCGTGATTGTAAGGCAATTTCAGCAGTTTTTTTATATTTTCTGCATCCGACACAACATCGACTTCCCCTACGCAATCAGGAAACATGTGCGCCATACGAAAACTGGAAAATCCAGAGGTCTGAGACCATACGCTCTGCAGGCCATAACTTTCCGCAGAACTGCTGAGCCAGTTGCTCGGTGGCAAATTTAAGTCTGTGTTGCACTGTAATTGGGCATAAGTCGCTGGTGTTTGGACAACCGAGTATTTCACAACGGCGGTTGACTTGACTGGTTTCTTGGATGAATCAGATGGTATGGCCACAGGCATAGGCTTGACCTAAAATTAAAAGTTTCACGAATACGTAACATTAAAATTTCAATATCACATTTGTATCTAATGAACTTGTCCGAAACTTGATTCTACGATAGACAATATCGCTAACGTATTTTATGTGTTGTTTGCGAATAGTATCGTTACGAAGTTCCTCTGGTATAGGATAAAAGAAAACTCTTAATAAAAATAACTGTGCCAAGACGAAACATTCAACGTTACTGATGGAACGGAATATCACTTACCGTATCAAGCTTGGTATCCGTACTTTCTGACATGTTTAATTTCGAATAGTGTCAGTCGCGTCTCTCAAAACTTGTAGCTCTGTTCCAAAATTTCTAGAAGGAACCAGAGTGTATCGGATCGAAATCTCGATCACTCGCATATCGCACAACCACCGAGTATGCGATATATGCAGGTGCGCCACGACGATTCAGAAACAGTTTTCTACCTTATCAATTTCGTCCTGCATTACCAGCTGAGAAAAGGTAGATCAAGAAATGATTAATATTTTTTGTGCTCCGATGGTAAGGTATTAACGTTAAACATTAAAATTACGTATCGATAAATAGTAAATCAACCGACATAATCGTACGGTTAGAATTATTAAATTTTTCCGCGCGATAAAAGCATAGAACGGGATACATCGAATCACGAAATATTTTTGCTTCCGTCTCTTTTACGAAAATAAAGAGGGATCTGAAAGTTGAAAGCAAGAAAAAGCGAGCAGCACAAATACAAGAAACACGAGAAGTACGAGGCAATAAAAGGCGTCCATCCATCCATCCATCCATCGTCTTTTCTTCTAAGTGGCTTATACCGCAACGTTTATTCACGATCCTCGTACGCAAGAAAGGGGGCGGAAGGGGTTAAAGCAGCAAGACAAAATAGGCAGATTATACGTAACGACGCAAGAACGAAGCCCGCGAAAATCATCGCGCGAGAAGCGTGGCGTGTTCCTACGTCGAGGAAACAACGCATCCCTATCCCCTTTGGCATAGAACCGGGGAAAAATATCGCGAAACGGTTAGGATCGACGCGAGCAGAAAGACGCGGTTTATCCGCGACGCTGAATGGATTCGGAAGCCCTGGAAAATCTTGACGTCACTGGTACCGCGTTCCTATATAAGATCGCGACCACTACCCTTTCGAATCAGTCGACAACGGTGCTGATAAGATCGGAGGATAACTCGGTTACGCTCACGCAGACATGGTGGTGAACTTCAAGGTGTTCAAGAAATGTTCGCCAAACGGGAAAATTTCGTTGTACCTGGGCAAACGGGACTACATCGACTATCTATCGGGAATCGAGCCGGTAGACGGCATAGTCCTTCTGGACCAAAACTACGTGGACACCGGTAGGAAGATATGGGGACAGCTGGTGTGCAGCTTTCGCTACGGCCGAGAAGAGGACGAGGTGATGGGCTTGAACTTCCAAAAGGATCTCTATCTGATCTCGGAACAGCTGTTCCCAACGACCAAGAACACGGAGGACAACCTGACCAGGCTACAGGAACGACTGCTTCGAAAACTAGGACCAAACGCAATCCCGTTCACCTTCAAGTTCCCCCAGACGGCTCCGTCTAGCGTAATTCTGCAATCAGGCGAAGACGAAACGGGGGAACCTTGCGGAGTGACTTACTACGTGAAGATCTACTCCGGGGACACGGAGACCGATATTACTCACAAGAGAAGCACGATAACTATGGGCATCAGGAAGATTCAGTACGCGCCGACGAAGCAAGGTCGACAGCCTTGCACCGTCGTACGAAAGGATTTCCTGCTCAGCCCTGGCGATCTAGAACTGGAGGTGACCCTGGACAAACAGCTGTACCATCACGGGGAGCGAATAGCCGTGAACGTGTGCGTGAGGAACAACAGCAACAAGGTGGTGAAGAAGATCAAAGCACTGGTACAGCAGGGTATCGACGTGGTGATCTTCCAAAATGGCCAATTCAGAACGGTGATCGACGCGATAGAGACGCAGGACGGCTGTCCCATTAGTCCTGGCTCCAATTTGACCAAAATTCTATATTTGAAGCCGGAATTGGAGAACAACAAGCATCGCAGAGGCATCGCTTTGGACGGAGGCTTGAAGAAGGAGGCGAGCGAGCTTGCGTCGAGTACTTTGCTCGTTTCGCCCGATGTCCGCGATACCTTTGGCATTGTGGTTTCTTACGCTGTCAAGGTGAAGCTGTATTTAGGTGCGCTGAGCGGAGAGCTCTCCGCGGAGCTGCCGTTCATTCTGATGCGACCAAAGCCCGTGGACCGGATCAAGGTGGTAAATGCGGACAACTTGGAGGTGGAGGACACTACGGAGGAGAAGGTGAAGCCGATCAGCAGCTAGAAAAACGATACACGTGACCGAAGAGCAGTGGGTGCATCAGACACTCGCTGGCTAACGTTCAACCAGAGAATCTCAACTTGGACGATGGAACCGCTTGATCCCCTGAGATGCCAACGTGTCCTCTTCCTCGTATCGTTTTATCAACGATTGCATTGTTTAGTCATAGTCCGATGCCGTATTTAGACGCTCGAGAGGTTTCGCGGAGGTACTAATTACCGTCGTTCGAAGCAATAAATTATCATATTTAATCGAAATAGAGATTAGGGACGGAGTATATTAGAGACACGTCGAGGCTTTCTATTCTTTTTTTTTCTTTTTTTTTTTTTTTTTTTTAGGGTGAAAGAACGATCGGAGGATGATGGTCGGATTAACGATGATATCTTGGCAAGTGTTAAAACGAACGGTCCGACATACTTGAAGTAGGTTAATGATTCTAGGAATCCGATGCTATCGATCACCACTGCAAGCTAAACGAAAGCGAATCGTCCGACGAGAAACTCGTTTCTCGCGAAATTGCACGCGGATCTCACCCGTAGCCATCGTTTCTACAATAGCGTCCTGTAATTATGGAACTCTATGGAATAAAGAATATATACGACGAAGCGAGCGTTTCCGTCCCACTCCCAACTTCCTTCGAACCTGTAGGTTTGACGGTTTTAACTTCGTCGTTGGATGGCCGAGAAAAAGGGAACAACAAGCCGAGTTCGTAAAAGTAAAAGCCAACGTACAGCAACGCGTAACAGCTCGAGCAAAGCGAATCGGTGATTAGTAGTCGTATAAGCAGCGAACTTGCAGAATTAACTTACGATCTTCGGCAAATAAAACGCACGCAACGAACTAGTCCCTTGCAACAAGTAACTGGTAATGCCGTCAGACGTCGTCGTACCGGATTAACAGAGATGAAAAAAAAAGCAGAGAAAGCCCGATGAATTTCCAAGTTTATCGCGGTCAAGTCAGCTTCTTACGAGAGTAATAAAGAGTCACGCCGCGAGACGTAGGCAGTTTTTTCGTCCCTGCTCTTCCGCGTTTCCTTTCTCCGAGCGAGAGGACACTGCTGCCGAATCGCGATATCAGCGAACGAAGCGTCGTATCGTTATCAAAACGAACAGCGACAGCGTCTCGTTAATATCTCGCGGCCACGATCGATCAACCACGTTGACGACAGATAACGCGCTATTCGTTCTTATTCGTAGCAGCCACCGACGTACACCGTCTCGGCGAGTAATTCGATCGCTGGTCGTAGAAAACTTGCGCCTTCGCGAGCGTCTAATAACGTAATAACGCTAACGAAACGTCTCGTCGTGTTTCGTAGGACGCGCGTAACGTACGCGTCTACGACGCGAACGAGCGTTCGAACGGCTTTCCTTCGCGAGCCTGTGCGTCTCGGGGCCGCGTACACGATTCAACAAGTACTCGGTTGTACGGTGGGCGATCGTTTCGAAAAATTGACGCTGCGGACTGGTTGCGGAGCGAATAACGTCGAAGGGAACGCGGATCGATAGAATCGGCACGTCGTTACGCAATCGTCGGTTATCGCGAAAATACAGCGAAAGACAAGGTCGAGTGTCTTGGCTGACGCAACGAAGACGAAGGTTTGGCCTGGAAAAATAATACGATTGGCGTCTTCTGCGTCTCTGGAAACGCGACCGCGATCGATCCGCACGCCCGAACGATTCTCCGCAATTTCGGTCGCGTCCAGACGCGTCTGTGTGGAAAAACACGGAGCGTAGTATTGCTACGGGGAACAAAGAAGCGGCGAGGAAGAAAAAGTTGAAAGGAGGACGAAGGCAGCCTATTTTCGGTGGAAGGCTGCAGGTATAGGTGCCCGCGACAAATCGAAAGGCACGACTCTCGCGATCCTACGATTCTCGCGGTGGAAGGTCCTGGCGAAGGGCAGAGCGCCGTCTCGCCGATGCCACCCTGTGTGTATAGGTGCGTGGTGGGCGTTGGAGGAGCAGAGAGCCGGCTATATCGACTGAGAAACGCGAACCTAACCCGAACCTTTGCCACGAAAGAGACGAAGCTACGACGAGACGGAGGTTATACGGACGGAGGGGCGGGCGTCGACGATGGAGAGAGACGGCGAGGAGATAAAATTAGAAAGAGAGGCTAGAAAAATGGAGAGACGGCGAAAAGGGGAGAGAGTGAAAATCGAAGAAGAACGAAAACGAACGACGGTGTGTGTGGCGCGGAGCGCGAGAAGAGAGTAGACGAAGCTAGGGAAGAGGGAGAAACGTGGAAACGGAGCAAAGAAAGAGAAGAGAGGGAGATATAGAGAGGGCAGGCAACGCGACGAGAAGCACCGAGAGATCGAAGGAGGAACGGAGCGAGGCTTTGGTGGGTCGGCGCGAGAAACGAGGAGCAGAGAGAACGATAGAGAAAGAAGGGACGAGCGCTGGTGTACCGAGAAAGAGAAGGAGGGTATAGTAGGGGGTTCGGTCGGTCGGCAGGCTTGGCTGGTGCGTCAGTCAGGCTCGAGACACCCGCGAGAACGGAGCGGTGGTTGCCTCCCTTATTCGCTACGTACGTTCGATGTGTCCCCTCCATCACCCCCTGCCTACCTAACAGGAGTCTCGTATATCGAGGCAGTGTCGCGCAGAGTGTCGTACGAGGCGTATATCGGTCCGCCTGTTCGCTTCCCCTTTTCGTACACCGGTGTTTCGTATTTTCTATTCGCAACCCCCCACCCCCCCGCCGCCGTGTTTCGATTTGTGCCGCGTTCGAAGCAAATTCCTCGGTGAAGCTACGTACGTACCAGAGAGACAGAGAGACAGAGAGAGAGAGAGACCGGCCAACGATCGAAGCAGCGTGAAAGGAGAGCAGGAGTTGCCGGAGGAAGGAATCGAAGGAGTTTCTGCCGATAAGACCCGGGCGAATCCCCTAGAAAGAAGCGAAGACAGTGGCGGATACGCTACGCTAGCGGTCGAGTGAGTATTACAAATTGCCGAGCCTCCACTCTGTCCCTCTTCCCTTTGCCCCTGTCCCTTGTCTCCCCGGTTCGATCAGCTCTTCTTCTTCTTCTTCTTCTTCCTCCTCCTCCTCCTCCTCTTCTTCTTGCGCTCTTCCATTATCTCTGTCGTACGATCGACCATACGAGCAAAACGCGTGTATTTTTCTGCTTGACCCGTGTCTTGTGTCGCGCGCAACAGACACCGGCGAAAACCCAGCGATACGCGACGAGTTTCTCTTGTGCCGCGGCAGACGGTGGCATTGATTTCCTCCTCCCGTTCTCTCGCGCCGGCCGCTCGCCCTTCCCTTCCCAACGTGTACGCACGATCGCAATCTCGCAGCCCTTAAAATCGAACGAAATTCAAGCGAACGCGTACTCGCAGACTCTGCCAAATGGACGATCGGACGCCTCGATGACTCGATAACCTCGCTTATCGACGAGTATGGGACGTGCGATGGTGGCGGCTACCAGAGGTCGAACCAAAAGTCGAAGAAAAGAGAAAAGGAGCACCGCGTACGTAGAGCGATGGGTGGGGAGGTTCGTTATTCCGCGAAAGCGCGACATTCGCTTCGCAAAGGGACACGGGGTGCGCGTTTTGCTAGGCGAAAACGTTGCCGGCGGTGGAGGAACGTTTGTTTGCACGGTTCGAGAAGGACTCGTCGATTCTCCGTTTGTGTGGCGTGGTCGGGACGAAAAGCGCGCAAGCGGAGGAACGAGTTTCTGCGGCACGCTGCAGCGTAATTTCACGCGAAACTCTCGCAACCTTGAACGCTGCTGGAACTCTCGGTTCGAGGCTGCTGGTGTCGACAGTGTTCAGGGGCATCGAAACGCGGCCAGAGGTTTTAAGAGTAGGATCACGAATCGCGCTGCGCCTGGAAACGTCGAATCCCGGTATCGAGCGACCGAAAAACGTCCATGTTCCTTGTTCGAGTCGCGGCTCTCCATCGTCGATTCGTTCGTAATATCGTAGCTTCCGTACGAGAAGCGACGTGATTAGGATATCTCTATTTATAAACAGACCACCGTTTATTTACACGGTTAGAAACTACGGTTGCTCCGTCTTCTCGCACGCGTCTCTGTTTACCAGTGCTGTAAAAGCAAGAGTGTTTGCTCTGAACGAGCGTTTAAATAGAAAGAGAAGCCACGTTGGATCCGAGGCGAGCGACGATCTCGATGAAATTTCCGATTTCGCGGGAAATCTCCTGCCTTTTGGCAGAATCTTGGCAGATTCTATCCGAAAGGTTGTTCGCAAAGCGTCTTCGCCGTGAAATCCTATCGAACGACGCGAACGTTGCTCGTAGTAAGAGGAGAGCCGAGAAGCGTTTCTCTACTTCTTCGAATCGAGCTACGACGGTTCGCCTTCTTGTCGGATGTTGGGTCTGACGCAAAAGCGAGTACTTAACGCCACGGTCGAGCAAAAGCTTCTCATCGTGCTGATTCGGTGGTCAACGAGCGTGGCTATCGCTATCGTACCCAACAGCTGCAATTTTGTTGTCCCATACATGGACGTCGAAGCGACGCCTAGCTGTTGGAAAACCGCTGCTCCACCGGCTCGAAATCCGAAATCTCCTTCGCATTTCCCGATATTTTCGTAGGAAGACCGATCCGATCACGTACTCGAGGGCCTGTTTGTTCACGTACGACGATAACGAACATCGCTCGGATGCATTTGCTCGATCCGATACGTTTCGTTTAACTCGAGCACTCGTTCAGGTATAATACGTGTCGGCGCTTATCGTTTGGCTCGAACGCGAGCCTGGAAATCGAGAAGCACGAATCGTCGACCTCGAACGGCCATGCTTTCATACGGTATTAGTCACACGTAGCCGACCGATGAATATTTCAACGTTACAGCCTGCAAACACCGTTTGCCCATGCAAACACGCATTCCGCGTGTCGCTTTTCCGT
The DNA here is from genome assembly GCA_014737395.1 of Bombus waltoni. Lineage (NCBI taxonomy): Eukaryota > Metazoa > Arthropoda > Insecta > Hymenoptera > Apidae > Bombus > Bombus waltoni. The sequence goes on along the minus strand of JACXII010000067.1, from coordinate 710,568 downwards.
TGCGAAACGCCGCCTCTAATCCCGCCGATATCCTCTCGGCAGGCGGAATAACGCGGCACGGTGATCCATGGCGGTTCTAGCGACAGCACCCGCATCGATTTCACCCGAGTCGGACACTTTTCTTGCTTCGAACCCGGCAGTCGCCTCCAACTATCGTCCCAGTTGCCGTCAAATGGCTTCTGTTACGACTTAACGAGCCAGTCGTCGGGGAAAGCAACGCGTCGTGCGAGAACATCGCGAAAGAATTGCGTTTCCGACCGGCTGATTGGCTTTGTTTCGTCCTTGCCAATCCGTTGGCCAAGAGATTAAGCGTCCACGCGCGTTTCTTCGTGTTCTTTCTACTTTATTTCACTTGATGTTATTTTACGAGAACGCTATCGAGGAAGGCGATGACGAATTTTCGCCAACTGCCTTCATTGTTCTCACCGAGTGACGATTACCACTCGTTAGCATTGCAAATGCGTTTGGCGAACGCTCGAATATCCTATCGCTGTCTAGAGTCACCGTATGGTACGCCAGAAGTAGAAATACTTTTGTCGAAAAAAGCCGATCGGATGCCTCGCTTTGACGAATAAATTTGTCTCTACCGATCGAGAACGATTCGCACTGTCGTCGATCGCTAGACGTTTTCCGTGTCGATATCAAGGATAAATTTGATAAGCGAATATTTCGTCCTTCCAGTGCCACGCATCGACGTCAATTGTTTTACGATATTTCCATTTCGATAGGTGTCGCATATGCCAACGATCGACGAGCTTCTCGCTGCTCGAACGACCGAGCGGGAAGATGCAACCCGTCAAATTTAGAAACGTCGACTCTCCTCTCGACGCCTCTCGATCGAGTTTCCTTGCATTCCTACGCTAATTTATCCCGCGCTCGCTCGTCGAAGAGACGCAACTTGATAACGGGATTGCAAGCTGACGTCTCCGTAAACTTCGTAAATAAAACACGTACCGATTCTACAATTTTCATCCACGGCCTATCAGACGCGTGCTCGTGAAACATTTTCGTACAACAGGATCGCGTTGCTCGAATTTACGCCTCCTATTCGATACTGCGCGCGCTGAAAACGTAGCTGCTCGACCGGTAGGCGGCAGACAGGCGTGTAGCCGGTCGAGTCCTGGTCCCACATGCATTCGCGATCCTTCCGTTTCTCGTGCTCTCTCCGTGTCCTTCGCCACGTTATAACGTGCTCGTGACTCGTCCGAGACCCGAACGACGATCGTCCCACCCCCCCCTCTCTCTCTCTCCCTCTCTCTATCTCTCTGATCCCTTCCTTTTCTCTGGCTGGTTTGGTCGCGGTCGCAAATTTTCCGCAGGATGCTCGCGACAGATGAAAGCGCACCAGGGACCAGATAGAGGCTGAATTATCGGATTCACCGCGGGGGCAGCTGCTATCGATAGATTGAATATGAATTATTGAACGGCTGCGGCGGCTGGAACGGCAGGTTCTCCAAAGCGATCGAGGGAACCCGTCGAGAGAACGTCCCCGGCCGATCTAGCCACTTTCGCGTCGCGGACGATCACCTGGAGCGCGCTCGAACCTATCGAACACGGTCGAGACCCTCTCGGTCGAGTCAGCTATCGCGGCAGAGTACCGATTTTTCTTGTCGATATCGGATGGGTTCGAACGTGCTTGAAGAGGCTGCGCGCGAGTTTTACGGCTACCGGCGTATTCTTTCGCGGTTGGCTCGAGCTCGCTTAGGTTTGGACAGGCGCGGTCAGATTCGATCGAAAGCTTCGAGTATAAAACGACGAGGTTCTACGATTAAGATAAGACGAGAATTTCAACGAAGACGGTTGGCCCGTGGTTGAGAACTGATTTTTCTTCCGTGACTTTTCACCGCGTGAGACCGCGTTCTTGAAATCGTCAGAGTGTCCATTAAAGCGTCAAAAGGTTAGGACACGCTGTCCTGGTTGACAACTGTATCGATAATCCGAGGTAATAAGGTTTCGCGATTAAAAGAGCGAGAATCCGAGATGCTTGCTTTCGAGTGGTACAGCGATTATATCGTGTTGACGTAGTTATCGATCATTGTGGAATAGATACGAGAGGATTCTGCTCTCCTCGCGATCATAACGATAATTACTCTTCGAGTCGACTTGCCTCGATCGTACAAGAACGTTTAGTCAGAGTTTAAATCATAATAATTCGAAAGTTCCTCCATCGGTCGATGAACTAAGCTGGAACAACGTTATCGATCAACGAAAGATGTAATTTGCAACGCGTGTAAGTAGAAACAGGCGATCGTCCTATCGTCTTCTGTCGAGCACTCTTCGCTTAGCTTTCAGCGAACGTAAGAGCGTGGAGAGTCATTCGGATAAACATGCTAATCGCGCAGGTCGTCCGGTATCGTCTTGCAAAGGGGAATTTTCACGAAGGAGAGACCCGCGCGGGCGATCATGCCCCGTGAAAAGCCAGAGGAAGGCGAAATCAACTCGTTCGTTTTCCACTTTCATTTTCCACGAGGCTCGTTTCTCTGAAAGAATCGAGACGTCAAAGAGACCGAGAGCAAGACAGTGGTGCTTTTGTTCGTAGTCGACGTCGACTGGCGTAAAAACAGGCCGAAGAGAAACAGGCTGAAAAACAACGTCGTTGGATCTTTCCACGCTTATCGAACGCGGTAACTTCGATTATCGTTCGAGGAGCTTGTAAAAGTTAATCAATCAGAAAGTTATCTTTCTCGGATATTTCACGGTATTCCCTAATAACCGCGCGTTTCGAGTAGAATTTCTTCGTAGTCGTACGAGAAAACCTATTGGCACCGGCAATTCCTAGACTCTCGTGAATTTCGCTATCGATGTTAGTTTCATTTCGGAAATTGTCGCAAACAAACGACGGCCGAGTTCATTTTCGCCGACGAATTACGGACGGCTGCACATCGCGAGGAAGCTAGGCAACTCGCGCGAGCGTGCAACTCGAACTCAGTCGGTTCCCAGCGGAATCATGAAAGTATAATAAGGCATCCTCCGGTTTCTGCGAACCAGACTTTCATCCGATCGGACCATTATCTCGGATTAGCCTGTTCGATGTTAATTGTAAACAGACAGACACGAGGATGTGGAAGAAACGCAACGTTGCAGATTACAAGGAAACGATCCGGGCAATCGCGGTGATCTTTCCCAGCAATCTAGCCCGCAAGATTGCCGTGTCTTGTTGCTGGCGTGGATTTGTACGGAACCGGCGTTCTTTCGGGGAATAACGTCGAGAAGAATTCCATCGCGCCAGCAGTTTGGTCGACGGAGCGTGCGTATTTATATTTTTACGAGATACCGGCTACTTGTGTTTATTCTTCGTCGATTACGAAATCGCCAGGTGCAAGTTATCGCGGTGCAAATAAATTCTTTTGATCTTGAGACACGGCGGAAAATCATCAGTGGGAAAAAGCTGGCGGCGATAGTTGAAGGGCCAGTTAAAAAGGCGAAACTGCGAACGATTAACGTTACGACGCTGTTACGTCTTCTAGTACGGTTAGCTACGATTTGCTACGGTTTGCTACGGTTTCTTCGAAACCGTTCTCCGCCGTTGAGATAACTCTGTACGATGACGTTTCGCGAATATTGAATCACTTTCGCGCGAATCATCGGAACCGCGGCCCCGAGCCAGGTCGTCTTACGTAGCGGCGAGAAATGGAAATAAAAATGCAGCGTGTCGTGACGAACGGACGTTGTGAATCATCGACGCGAAAATAGAACGACGCGGGGCCAGCACTGAAATCAGCCCGATAAAAAGCTTCGACAACAATGCCTGGGCTATTGGCATCGATGCGAATTGCTCGACTGCTTACGTTCGTGAAAGTAACGCGCCGATAGCTGGTCGAACGAACGCGAAGAAGGGACACGGTGCTCCTAGGTAACAGTAAAAGGCTACCACGATACACTTTCCTTCGTGAGATCAGCCGTTCCGCGATCCAAGCTTCTTAGCGCTCCTTTATTCTCGATTCCGTGATCTGTATAACGTAATTGTATATTTTACAAAGGATTTCCGAGCGACGCACAAAAGGAGACTTTTACTTTTTCAAAGGCGCGAGGCCAAAAACCCGACAATTTCGTCGGTAATTAGGTTGTCGTTCAGAGTCTGGCAACTAAGCTACGCACACGTAATTCTCGTTAATTAACCGATCGATTATACACGCGTGTCGGTAGCAACTTGCGCGTTAAACATCGCTTTCCCCAACGACGATCGACAAAGATACGATCGCTGCGGCAATAACGTCCACTTTCCAGGGCAAAGTTCGACGATCGTGTAATCGATCGTGTAAATGACGAAACGTCCTCGAGGAATCAGCCGCGATATTATAATTAACGCGCGTTATCTGCGCGGTTCGCGGTGACGAAGGCGCGTTGGAACCTCCCGGGCAGCGGAAAATGTGAAACTGCCACGTACATATATGCGTCGTGTTATGTTAACGACCATGGCTCATAGATTTCGACGGTCGATAAGGATGGAATGTTTGGAGAAAAATGTGACGAGGGAAACGACGACAAACCATCTGTGACCGAAACGCTTATTATACTACGAGCCAGAGTTTCCTCTGATCGTGAGGTAATCTGTAATTACGTTTTCATGGAAAACTTCGATCCATCGGGTATCGACCGCGAGTTGTCGAGAGATTGCTCGCTGATAATGTTAATGTTGGAAGCGTCAATCATACTTGTGTACGTGAATTTAATTCGTTTTCTACAACGTACGAACGGGGACGATCGACAGGAAGTTATTCCACCTGCGAAAACGAGTCACAAATGTAATAGAACGAAAATTTGACGTTTAATCTCCCGAGAGATATTGACGAAAAAAAAAAAAAAAGAATGATTTCAGAGGTAGTTCTCAATCAATGACTGCACGCGCGTACATTGTCTTTCTTACTTTTAGAGAAACGCGAACGTAATTATCTTCTTCCTGGTAGATTTGTTCTTGTAAAGCTTATAAGCCCCGATCCTTGGAAGAATAAATTTTTTAAAAGGATTCTTCGAGCGAAAAGATTCTTTCTACGTGGCAGACTTATTTTCACGTATAGAACAACCTCCTCTATTGAGTTACACCACGAGCGCTGCCACGCCCTGTATAATGCAAGGGAGAAACACACCCTAATCTACGTATGTACTTTACAAAAACGCCATTCGAACCTGTAAAACTACACCGTTGAAAGATCAATAAAGTCTCGATCAAAAATTTATATTCTACAAAATCTATAGAATTTCAATGAGAAATTACGATCGTTTCGATACTCCGATAATTTTATCGGTATCAGGGAAGGAGTAAACGTTTCAATGAGCGATAGCCTGTACGATAAAATATTTATATACCGATAGCTTGTCGAAACTCGAGCAGAGTAATTTTATTTGATAAAAAAATATCGTTTGTAGAAAAAAAAAAAAATACCAATTAATCTCTTCCATTCGCTGCGGCAGTTTTATTTAGCATTGCACAGGGAATAAACGTTTCGAGACCAGAGCCCTTTCGAGATTGCTAAACGAGCAAACCGCGGAGTAATTCCATTAGATGGGAAGTATTTGGCGAAAAATACTATTGTTAATGGTCCTATTCGAAGTAAGGAAGTAAGAGGATAGCGAATGGGCGTGGCTCGGGATCGCGACTTATCTCTTCGAGTATTATATATGCTCGAAAGCTGATGCAAACGGTGCTACTTAAGAGTTAATACATCGATGGGAAGGTAATAGCGACTCGAGGAAGGAAAGTCTGCCAGTTGGTTCTGAAATCGCCTTTTCTTCTTGCCTTTGAGAACGGTACATTCGCGGAAAAGGTCAGACATATGTAGAAGGTGGAGCAACAACGTTACCGACAAGATCTGCCTCGATTCACGCGATCCGTGTATCCAATTATACCGGACAAGAAGGATTTTTATTATTCTTAGAATTCGCTATTCTAAAGAAAAGCGAAAGGTAACGATCAACGACGATATTCCTCGAGGGATGGATCGTAATTTTCCACGAAGGGACGACGTCAGGATGTTGATTCTTAATAAATTATTCCGGTCTTCGTGTTTCCTCTTAGCTCGCGTCTTTCTATTTATCTCTGTTCGTTCTTTCTTTCGTGTAATTTGCCACGGAAGCGTTAATGTACCGCCCACGTGCACGCGCGAGACCATTTAAATTACTCGCGACGAAACGACCGTAAGAGTGCCGCGACTCGCCCTGCAATTATTCTCCAAGCGTTACTCTCGTCGACACGGCTCGCCTCTTTCGGAATTCTCTCCGAACAATTCTCTATAACCTGTCGTTGTACGCGGTTCTCCGTTAACAGGAATTCAAAGATACAACAGAGCAGCTAATTTCACCTAATCTTCTTTCGGCAGCAACGTCCTTTTCTCTCTCTCTCTCTCTCTCTCAAACTTCGAGATATGCACGCGTATTACGACAATACGCAAGAGACAATTTCTCACAGAATCGTAATTACTCTTATCTCGATGCGATATTTCTGTCTTGCGGTGTCGTAATTCCAAGCTGCTTTCGTAACGTTTTCCATCGTCGGACGAACGCTACTCCGCGGCGGTTATGGAAGTGAAATCATTCATGGATAGATGCTTCTAAAAATTATCATCGGTTCGAGGAACGAGATAAATCCACGTGTCGGATATCGATGCATCGACACGAACGTTCGTACCTCGGTACACGTAAACGTTATCGTTTTAATCGTTCACGATCGCTCGCTATTGTAATCGTCGATCGGCTGGAAGCGACGCCAGAAGAATAGAGAACCCATACGCAGAAATGGATGGATGATGCTGCGAGCGGAGAAAGTGACTGGTTGACACGGTATTCTTCCTCCGGTTGCCCGGTCGATCCCACGGATGGATATCAAAGATTTATGCAAATTATCACGTCGAAGCTTTACGCTGCTCGTGACACGGTTGCATCCGACCGAACGACCGGCTCTGATCGTCGCTGATAAAAAGCCTCGCGTACTACGGAGAAGCTGGATCTCGAAGAAAATCCTCGACAACAGCCTACTAGCCTACATCGACGGCTGAAGAAGGATTAGAAACGGTCGAACGTGGATCTCGTTTCACGATCGATCGTTCCAGCTCACGGCGATTTCCTATGTTTATCAAGGGCTGATCGATTCGAGCTAAAAGTTTCGCAGACATACCTGAGAAAAGAACTGACCTAAGGAAACGTAACTTCGTCGAGATTCTTCCGAAGCTCTTCAGCTTCGCGAAGTGAAGCTAACAATGTCGTTACGTGGCGCGACAAAAGCGGAATATTCATAAAGAGAGAAAGGATGGCGGCGCCATTTGCTCGAGATTGGAATTAATCGGCGCGTTCGCGGAATCAAGGAAGCAAAGCACGAAGCAAGGAGACCAGACGAACCGACAATTTATAAAAGTCCATATTCCTGGTCGAAGCAGGTTTCCTTGGTAGTGGCAGAAACACGGTTTTGTGTCTTGCGCGTTCGACGAAAACGAAAGCTACAAGGAATTTGTGGTTTAGGTGGTCACCGAGCCAAGTGGCCTGCCGCCGCTTATCTCTGTCCGCCATTAGATCTACCGTTGCATGCACGAATCGCTGGAAATATCGTTCTCTGGTAACACGAGTTTCGTTTTCTTCTGCCCTAACGACTTGCGTCAACCCATTTCTATACGTCGGTTCGGATCCAGTCGCGTCTTCCTGTTCGCAATGAATTCCCCAAGTTAGAGGGGTCTACATCGAGACTTGTATCGTGACATTTATCATTGGTAGGCTTGGGATCGATACGAACTCGCATACTGCAAGTTCGAATAAAATTCGACGCGCAAGTTTCGTAGGGTTCGAATGCTACTTATTGCACACGCTATATATTATATACGCCACGTAGTATATACCGCGCGCCGTAGATCAGACAGCTGTTGGAGGGCGGCTTGATCTTTTTTCAAAAGCTTATTGAGGCACATGCTGCGGGCAGAGGCGCGCCATGTGCCTCGTATCCTTCTGTGGCTCGTTTCGATCTCGATTATCTTCTCTTCGAAATTCCTTTCCAATTCCCAGCATCGATTCTTCGCGACGAATCGATCTCGATCTCGATGATCCTCGGTTCGTCGCATCGTCCATCTTCCACGACGAAAGATTCGCAAGATTCGTGGAAACGCTTTAAGGAGAAGTAGTCTCGCGTGTTTAAAGGAAAGACGAACGTGCTTTAAATGGTTAAGTCGTTTGGCAAACGTACGGTTGTTGGATAAGATAGGCGAGACAAGTTGCGCATGGCGCCAATGTTGCACAGAGAGCTGTCAATTGACGGGACGGCACTGACGATTCCGACTTCCTGTTCTTAAAGCTACACGTGTCCGTGCGCCTGCATTGCCGCGATGACGAAGCGATCGTGTGATTTAATCGTTTTCAACTATCGATAAACGAATCGATTGAGTATAGAACATAGGCCAATCGTTAACGGCCCTGGTCGTTTATTCTTCGTCTTACGATATCCAACGTATGCATTTTAATTCGATAGCGAATACTCTGGAAAATTTTCGCTGTCGTCTTTCCACGCTATACGATTCATTTCGTAGCGTTCGAATCGGCTTGAAATTGCGGCAACGTACAGGGCGAGTCGAATTTTGTGGCGCGAGTAACGTCAAGGAGATTCCGTGGACGAAGAGACAAAATCGTACGTCTGTAAATTTTTATTTTTCCAGTAAAAGAGTTGGATTACTTTTAGTATAATAACAAGTATAATACGCAACTATCCGATTATGGCAAATTTAATTCTGACTTTTCGTAATGATAAGAGGAACGATATACTTGCACGTAGTTGGAAAAAAGCTTCCGGAAACATAGGACCAGCGTTGCTCCACTACGACACGACGAAACGAACGAATCCAATATTAGTAGGTGGTGAAACGAAGGTATCGGAGTTCCCCTAATCACGTTATAGGCTCCGTATGGCTTCTGAGCCGCCCAGATACCAACCGGATACCTTAAACTATCTAAAACTGCTCGACTCGTTCTTCATTTCGACGACCACCGCGTTTTCAACCGGGTCACTTTGAAAACGAGGAGACCAACAAAGAGAACAGAAATGCCCAAGAAGAAAAGAAAAAGGCTTTCGCTTCAAAAGCACGAATAACGCGCTCCAAATGGATCGTTCCGCGGTCTCTGCCGGTTGACAGTCGGTCTATTTTCCTCGGATGCACAGTGCCACCGAATCTTCGCTCGATATATTTGTTCGACCAGCTAAAGGAGAGGATACCTGTGCCCACGGGGTGACTCAGCTCGTATATATTTCGGCGGGTCGAGTGGTTCTCGACAGAAGGAAGTATTTCGCGCTGAGTCAACCACGAAATCCCGAAACTGCATGCACCGGGTGGTCGTCGCGGCTCAGAGCCCTCGTTTCGTCAACGGTCGTCCGAGATTTTATCGCCGTCTGCTCGACGATGAATAGAATAGAATAGAATAGAATAGAATAGAATAGAATAGAACGGAGCCGTACAATCTAGGAAAACGAATTTAATCAATTAATTACAGTTGGCCTCGCGGTTATGTATCTAGGATCTCGGCGTTGGCCAAACGTTACGAGAACGCGTCTTCGTCGTGTTGCAACGTACGTTTGAAATTCGTCGTGATCCGATTCAGCGAGAATCTTAACGTTACAATTTGGTGGTCTTTTCGACCGTTTTACTTTTGGCGTTAATCGTCTTCTCTCCGACGACGTTACGTGTTATAGTTGGAGATCGTGGAATTTGTTTATTTATTTATTTTTTTTTTTTTATAAATGTAGCGAAACTTTGTCGTTAATCGTCGACGATGATCGTCGATCAGTGATGAAATCTAAGAGAGCACGAAGCCGATTATAGTCGTCGTAGCGTTGAAAGTGGTAGTCGTAAGTAAAGAGTCGGCGAAGTAGATGCCTTTGCCGCTGCAGGCTCCGGACGAGCAGGATTAACGAACGACGGTGTAAACTCGCGAAGGATCGCGTTCCAACGAGAATAGCGGAGAAAGAGGGAAACGTAATCGCTCGTTGGCCAGTGGCAGGCAACCAAAAGCTGTTCCGTGACGATCTATTCTAAGCTTGGATCGTTCCAAAACAGGAACAGGTCCAATTTCTGTCATCGCTCGACGTTCTCGTAGCTCGAGCTATGCTCGTAAAATTTCAAAAACTGCGACGCGCGCGTCTCGACGGATCCGAACCGAGGCGTTCTAGGTTTGTAATTTCACGCGAAATAATTGGAACCGGTTCGATCCTGCGAACAGCTACGATGCTCGAAAATGCTTTTCAACGATAGAAACCATCTATTTACTCGAAAGTTAATTTACTCGCGACCGTTCGAACGTACGCTTCCACACTTTACGTCCCGTGTCGAGAAATTAAGGAATTCTGTGGTATTTCGAGAAATTAAGGAATTCCGTCGTATTTCGAGAAACGCTCAAAGGGGATCGAAAGTACACCCACGCGAAGGTTGTCTGTTTTCTTTGCCCTTGCTCGGTTGAAAAACGACGCGAGAACCGCGGGAGGCGGCCGGTTACTGAAATCTAGGGTTATTTCGAACGTTCGTTAAGCCCGGAACGATCCTCTTCGGTAGATTCGTAGGCAGCCAGCGACGGGATGCCGGTCGTTTTGCATGCCCGCATAGATCGAAAGCGTCTGTTGGCGTGGAAAGATCCACCATTCAGATAAAATCGCAGGAAGATACGGTTTCTCGTCACGACACCAGCTTCTCGGAGAGTAGAAAGGCGGCTCTTGGCCGGGATCACCTATTAGCTGAGCGGAGATTCATGGATGCTGCATTATTCATAAGGGAAGACACTTTGCAGCCTTTTTTCTTCTCAACCGTGGAATAGCAGCTAATTTAAAACGTACGACAATTTGCGCGTTGTCCGTAGTCCAGGTAAATCATCGGACGTGGATTTCGTGAGATCAGCGTCGTTCGATCGTCCTTTAAACTCGTCCAGTGGGCAGCGACGCGACTGCTTTTTTCCACGGATCAAAGTCAGAGCGTATGGCTAGCGTGAAAATATTAATTTCAAGCTCGAAGCTAGTCGAGTACGCGTTGAGTTCTTTATCAACTATTTCTTGCGGAAGAGGTTGACCTAGAATGAAACGAAGAATCGTATAACCTTCGATTTCGAGACACCGTGTAGTCTGCTGAGCCCCAAATCCGACTACCAGAAGCCCGACTAGTATTCCTCGTGAGTCACGCGAGCATTCCGCAGAATCCATGGAAGCGACCGACCGGAAACGTGACGCGAGCTGCCAGCAAACGACGAAAAATTTGTGCCAGTTGACGTTTATGGAGATGAGTCGATTCGAAGCGTGTTCTCTGATAACTCGTCCCTCGGCAACATCGTACTTTCACGCTACGCGATTAATCGAAGATTAATCGACAAAAAATTAATCGGCAAAAGGAAACATTCTTTCCCGATGACGTTTTTTCCTGATCTTCCTCGACGAGATTCAAACGTATCATTCGCCAACTCCGTTAGCAGCTAATAAGCGTATGGTCGTTTCTGGTCGTTAACTCGTCGTCACTTTGAAAGTTGGCTAAAATTCTACGCTATCGCCACGGTTCCTAGTTACGTACGAGCGTCGACGCAACGAACAAAGGAAAGAGGCGAGGAACAAGCGAAGCTTTAACGGAACTAAAAAGACACGCGGCGATCTAGGAGCGTCATTAATTCTCGTTGGACGAGGACGAATCGTTAATGGTCGTCGATAATGTATGAATCGACGGGATTGCTCCGTTCGTACGTTGGCTGGTTCGTCGAATGCGAGAATCTGCTGGCAATAAGTCACATCGAGTTGCGATCATTCATCGAGAATAACCGTTCGCCCGTTCGTCATCTCCTCTCTCGAATTTCACCCGATGGGAGCCTACTTACTTGCGAAGATGCCTGGTCCTGACTTGACGTCGGTAAACACGCCAAGTTAGAAGCTGGGTAACCTTGAACGAGGCTCGATCTGCCGCGAAAGCAACGACGTGCTCCGCCGCATATCCACGATACACTACCGTTCACAAGTATTCGAAACTTTTGAATACTCGCGCGTTACTGCAAATACAACGACTCGCGAAAATGTTTGAACGTTCATCGTAGGAAACTTTTACGTATCGCACGTATTGTATAAAACATTTTCAACTTTGCTTGGCGTCAGGTACGCCGTAAATATTAATTATGACAGTACACGTTCGAACGAACGTCTCTGATTCCTTCGAACGCGTTATTCCGCATTCTTGCAGTTTGTCCGATAACGTTCGACAATCGCGATAACTTGACAACGGGTCGGATGGTCTCGGCGAACACTACGTTCGTTCGACGTTAGGCTTTTCGAATAACAGAAATACGTCTTTCCCTAGTTGTTCAACGTGTGAATACTTATGGACGATAGTGTACATACCGATGCATCGTACACGACCCATCGCTTTCTCGATCTTCGACGAGACGACGTACGATGACTCTGAAGATAATTATTTTCAACGGGCGATTTAATTAAATTCTTCCTACGTTTAACGATACGGTGGTCGATAAGAAGTTCGAGGAAAATGAAAAGTCGCGGAACAAGTTCCGTTGGAATTGATACGGTGGTGAGTTATGGATACATTCGTCCGGCTTTCTATCCCGTGGAAGAAGACTAGAACACCCAGTTGTCTCAATTTCTATTCGATTTACAAGCAATCTTCGTCCCGGGGTATAATTTCAGACACTCGAAACGACGATACCCAGTGAAAGCCGAACGAGAAAGGATTCTAGATTGCGAATGTGGAGTTCCTTTTTTTTCTTTTTTTTTTTTTTGTACGAACGAAAGAACCGGGTTACGTAGCCCAAGTTAACCACCGACAGAATCTTCTGAAAATACGGTAGAGCTAAAACAGGAGAATAAAATGTCTGGTACTTTGGTATTAAGTTTCATTTATTTAAATAGAGATCAAGCGTATTGCCAGTTTGTTTTAGCGTTGGAGAGTTCTATATATTTCTTACTGCTGAATTAGCTAAGTTTTTTAACGTAAATAAACCTCTAGCGTTACATTCTCTTTGTGCCTGAAATACCTCGAACGTTTCAGCGTAATCAACATTTTCGCTTGTTATTTCAGTTCGTAAAAGTTTACGCCTGCATCTTCCTCGTCGCTCATAAAGTAAAATACACCGATCCTACAACGGAACGAAAGAAAGAAACCAAGACGGATGCGTTCGTTCGTCGTTCGAATTCCAAATCTCTCGATAGCAATAATCGCTTTGCACGGGACGTACCGCGGTATTTTCGTTTCTGTTGCGTCGACGAAGTAGTCGAAACGAATCGAACAACGGCCATTAAAGTATTCGGACGATACGAATGTCGGATAACGATGGCCCAGCTGCGATCGCGTATCCTCGCGCCTCGCAGCCGACGATCCGCTGAACCACGGCGAAAAAATGCAGAGAATCCGACGACGGGGACGCGAATTCCTCGATTCGAGAAACGTTGCCCCAGGAACGTTCCTCCACGGCGCGGTCGCACCTTGATGCGTTCGGAGAATCGCAGAAAGGTGGCTGGCATCGGTTCAAAGCGACGTAATCGGCCGGTTGCGTCGCTGCTTATTCGGAATCCCGGATAGAGGATACCGTAAAACGGCGTGCACGCGCTTTATTACATCTGCCGTGCGTAAATTTAGGCACACGGAATCACGAGCCTGCTACGCGTCTCGGTTCGCCACGCTTTAACCCATTAACCACTTGGCTAAACGCGTACCGACTTCTCTCCGAGAGGTAGCTATCGCTTGTAATTTAATTGGAAACTGCAACTTTATTAAAAATTCTATCATACTTTCTTCCGCGAATGTATTTCAGATTCGTGCTCTATTTTCAACGCTCGATAACTAAATACCCACTAAAATAGTTTTTAGCGGCTAACGCGCGTTGTTTTCCGCGAATCTTTGGAGCATTCGAAAGAGCGTCAAACGAAGAGCAACGTCCTCGTACGGATGGTATCGAAAAAAATCTCATTATAAACGACAACGAGTATCAAATTATGTCTACATAGGTTAGCGGATGATACGTTCGTAATATTAGGAACGCCTAGCAACCAAATATCTATCTACGTAATCACTGTACGGGGATAAGTGGTCGCTAATGACTCCATTGTTAACGTGACCGCTTTAAAATTGAAAACTCGTGGAAAAGGAAATGTCGTTAGGTCGCGAACAGTCAATTTAAAACGATGTTGTCTTTGGGTGGAAGTGTACGTGTCTGGATTTTCCAAAATCATGCTCGACCCCGTTCAACTCCGCTCGCTCTTTATTTTCGTGGCGAGCCAAGCCCACCGGCCGTTCAAAATATTCCAGTCACTACGGTTCGTTCATTATACGTCGTTTACGCACGCTTTATTACTTGGTGTACTTAAAATTCCTGCGACCTAAAGCGTTTCTTAAAGACATCCGGACGCGCCGCTAATTACATAGCTGGCCAGCGTTTGCGTTTATGCGCGCAACGTTTTCCCCACTACTTAATATCTACTTTCTAATTGATACGATATTTAAGAGCTTACTGCAAATTCTTACCTCGGATCTAGGTATTTAAACAGCTAATTGGGTCACACCATAACGAGAAACTGTAATCGCTTTAATGGTATTCCCTTTTAAGAGCCTGTCGAACGAAACTTAATCCGATCTAAGCTGACCTAACCTGACCTCTCCTGGCAAATTTTCGACGCCAAGCGGAACAATATCACGCGTCCAAGACGCGTCCCTGTTTCGTAAAGGAGAAGAAGTCGCTGAAAAGCTCGTTAATCCGCGCGATCGCGGCCAAAACTTTTGCGATAGCGAAATTAAGTGTCGCCGGAAACGAATCAATTTTCGTTGGGTCGGTCATCGTTGGAACGCGCGTCGTTGGAACGCGCGTCGTTGGGACGTAGTTTAGTTCGCAAATATCTAAAATAAGACGTCCGTAGAAGAACGAGGACACTTAACGCGATCTGCAGAACTGAAAGAACTGAAAGCGTTAAAGCACGAATAAACAACTTGCGCGTTTCGAGCCTTATCTCGAGCAAAGTACTGGCGAGTGAAAAGCAACGATCGAGATCGTAAATCGACGGGAGATCGTAAAGTTGGCCACAAAGACGCTTTTCAGTCGGTCGATCGCGTTCCACCGTGGCCGAAAGATAATTTTCTTTCTTCCTCCGTTTCTTTCTACGGTAGGCGACACTCTCGAATCGCGCAGCTCCCTCGCATTCCTCGGTTCGATTCGCCACCAGCCTCGGAGATCGTTGCCTCGTTCACGGCCGCCCGATTCCTCGGGCTGCGTTTCGATAGAGCGCGAGTACGTGGCTGTCCGGAGAATCCGTTGCGCATACGTATGCACGCGCTCGCGCATGTGCTCCATCAAGCGATTACGAGACCGCGGAAGCAGCCTCGAAGAATGCTGGTCCCAGCGAATAATCAGCCTTGTTTAACGCGATTCCTCAGAAAGATACGACCTAAATTCAATGGAGAACTTCTTGCATGGAATTTCACGAGCGGTCGACGAATAGAAATTTTCTAGAGTAGAAGTTTCCTTTTCCGATACGGTTAAGTACGGACGTGCGAGCAAGATCATATACATAGAGCGGTTCGCGCGTATCTCGACGATTTATCGACGTTATTCCTTCGATCTTCGCTCTCTTCCGCTAGTTTTTTTCTTCTATCGCTTCTATCGCGAATCGTCGCGTCATTTCGCGTCGTCGTGTCACGCGGCAAGTCGATATCAAAATTGCAAGAAACTCTCGGCGATTAAATTTTATCGGTGCAACGCGTCAACTTGAAAATACTCGGCGATTTATCGACCTTATCTCCGGATCTTCGCTCTCTTCCGCCACCAACTTCTTAACCTTATCGAGAATCGTCGAATTATTTTATCGTATCGTACCGGGAATACGAGTCTCGCTCTTCTCTTTACACTGTCAATTTTGAAACGCTCGATTTCCCCGAATGCCGCGTCGTTCTTTTATTCGGCTAATTTCTAACAAACAACTGTCCGGACAATTATCAAGTTATATTGGCCGCGTCGTGCATTAAATCGATACCGAAACTCAAAGAAACCCTTCTTCACGGATAATCAAATCTCTCCTCCTTCAGGATACACCGAACATTTACTTAAATCACTCGTTGGCTCGTCTCATTACCCGAGGAATATCATTTTCCGCGGCTGTGGCTCCGCTCAACAATCAGGATATTCATCCAACGGATTGTTCTCCTCCGGCCTCTCAATTAATCCCTACGCGGCAACGCGCTTCGTTCGACTCGTCTTTTTCCCAGGAATTCGCGTCGCCTCGGTTCCCTCGCGGTCGATTATCAACGTTTTTAACAAGCTTCCCGTTCCACGGTCCCGCGCGATCGGCTCGTTGAGCCAATGTTACTATCGATTCGGACCAACTGATACTTATTTAGAGCCACGTCGATGGTTCGCGTCGTGGGAATCGATCGATTTGAAGCTCTCCATGATCGGTCTCTATCGATGGTTCCGTTGCGTTTTATACCTCGCCAACATTAGTACGAACAGGTTGCGGAGTTGCTTCGTCGACAGCGAGGTCGGTCTCGTTAGTTAATAAATAATAAAATAATATTTATATAATTAAATAATATTAAAATAATAAAATTACGAACGTAATTGGAAAGATGGAATCTAGGCAAGGAATTATTTTACGTATATCGATTGCATATCGATCGAAGCGAGTATTATTCCCTGAAAGTTTTATATATTTTTGCACCTTCGAATTTCCAACAGCCGCATAGAGGTCTATAGTCTGACAAGAGGTCACTCGTCGATGAACGATGAACGATGAACGTTATTCGGTCGCGATATCGTCCAAATCGTAAAACATCGACCGATACGAAGAAAACAGAGCCAATGAGCTACAAAGGCAAAGCTGCGCACGTAGGACGAAACTCTGCATATGCGGAATATGGGAAAAAAAGAGCCCGTACTCTGCCGTTTCCAACCGAACGTACCAAGATAGCGATCAACGTTTCCAGTTTTTCTACTCGCGAATGAAATACTGTTAATCGTAAGTAGGCTACGAATGTTAGTGCAAATTCCCACTTTTACAAGCACAATCTAGAAATGCAACGTAATAAGTAGAAATTTATCGCGTCCGAAGCCTTTTAGATAATATGTTTCTAATAATAAATTACGACAACAACGCTAATAGCGGAAAAACTGTAGCTCTTTGAGTTTCTCATCCGTGCATAAAGATTCACAGTCTAGTTGTAAATTATTATCTTTTACATCTTAAAACAGAATCTTAAAACAGAATATACTTCTGCAAGCGAGCCTGTAGCCTTATAAGCCGCGTTTTAACGATTTGATTCAGACCTCGTTGCATCCTATCTTTAAATTTTTCTTCTTTCTTTCTCGACGCACTTTTAACGACCTAACGAAAATGTATTTCCAACGAGAGTCGACCTGCTTCGAATCGGCTGCAAATTTAAAGCCGCTGAAAATTCCCCAAAATTCCTTCTTCTCTCTCGAAACATTCAGAGTCGTCTCGTCTTTCTCAAAGGGTACGTACGGCGTATTTGTGATCGAACAGAATCACAGCCGATACCAAGTGGAATCAAGCACATCGAACGGCCTGTTTAACGCGATCGCCGCTAGTGTTCCGTTCACGAGGTTCAAGGGCTCGAGCACGGACACGACGTTACTTTTGTTCGCGATCGTTGCGCGAGTAGTTCGCGAGCAGTTCTGGTTAACGTGCTCGCGGCATTATCGTTCATCGGCGACACGAATCGCGCGTTTACGAGCATGTTGGGGTGTCAAGACACGGCCAGCGAACTGTGTTCCATCTTGAAAACAAGGAGACTTAAACGAGTTGGGCGGAGGAAACGAGAGACTTCCGTTGCAGGTTCGCTTTGGCTGAAAGCGGTACGGTTTCGTCGGTGTTCTTCGAGCCGGACGACGAACAAGTTCTATTAAAGAGAACACGAGGATTATTAATCGGAAGATGACCGTGAAATCGATCTACGCGCCATAGACGTTCGTCGTTAGAGATCGAAGTTCGTTCACACCGTTGATTTACGATCGTTCTCGAAGGCGATTACGCGCGTTACGCAAGCGTCGAGCGAGCAATATCGAATCGTCCGATGCGAACCGTTTGCATTAACGCGCGCCAGTTAAATGGCCGGATGACTCGTGTCTTTGAAAATTCTCCTAGTTAATAGCGTCGTCTCTGTTCGAAGTAAATGTAGCATCAAGGGAGGCGAAGGAATCGAAAGCAGCGCGCTCGTAAAAAGTTGGGCGGCTCGACCCAGATCTCGCCGCGTTCCCGCCGAACAAAGGGGTATAAATCAATTTTAAGCGTGTACGATTAAGATTTCACGGAAACTAACTGGACGCGAAGAAGCGGGATCGCGAAATTATCGTGTCGCGTGGGTCAGCGCACGCGTTATCGGCGATAACCCGGCCAAGTTGCGGCCAAGTAATCCACCGGTGTGTCGTTTCACTTCCTGCAGTCGTCTTCTTCTGTGATCCGCGTGCGATATCGACGCTCGGAGCGAAGACGATTGGAAGGGACGCGGCTAAAATTACGTTGAATTCAAAGGGAAAGATTCGATGGAATAGAAACGTCTTGCTTCGACGCAACGAACTCCGACGGAAGAAATAAAATACTTTCGCATAGCTAAAAACCGAAGGAATTCGGAGAGCAATGGCTGGCTAAACAGAGAAAACGTAACGAACTCATTCACCGCGCTATAACTAAATACTAGACAGTAATTACTCGTCTAATTGGAGCGTTGATTTTCATACAACTTATTACTGTGTCGAGCTGAAATTTATTAAATCAGGGAAATATCGTAGAACGGTATTCCGCGAGTCTCTTTTTCTAACGGAATCGGTAGCGGGTGCGAGTTTCGAACTGGATAAAGTTGGTAGCGATGTGGAATGGCGAAGAGAAAGAAAACGCCGGTTTAATTGGTGCGCCGATCGCTAATCGCCGCCTTTCCGACGTTTCCGAGCCGCGCGCGCGCGCGATACGCGCGCAATTCATCGTTTTACTGTTACGATCAGCGTCGTCGATCGCCATCGATTCGCAAAGAACGCTGCCGCGTTTCGATCGAGTCGCGTTGCGCGTTGGCTCGTGCGGAAGAACCTTCCATTTCTTTCTTGTCCCGTGTATCGTTTCGACCGGCGTCGAAAACGTCGTACGAGAGTACAGTACGACGCAAAATACCTTAACACCGCGTACGTCCTCTTTGGATTCACTTGGCCAAACTGCCAAGTGTCGTCCGCGCTGTTCATTCGCCGGATACGAAATCATTTCGATTCGTACGTGAGTTTCGTTTTCGTTTCAACGACGAACTCGATACTCCAGGCATCGTCGAAAACTGCTTGAAAGAAGAAAATTCCGCAAAAGTATCTCTCCGTATCGTTTACGCGTCGAAATATGGGATTACGCTGGTTTTGCGTCGCTCGATACAACGTCGGTCGTCGCTCGACCACTTTATTATTAGCCGATCTCCAATTAGCCGTAACTTGACAGCTCTTCTAATTTTAAAACGTCATTGACTCCGCAGGGACACATCGATCCGTCGAATCAACGATTTCTGCGCTTTGCGCTCGCGAGATCGAAATTTCCTACGGAGCGAAGCAAAATCGAGGAGAAAAGGGAAAAACACGCGGAACAGAGGCAAGGCGATTAGCAACGACTTTCGATATTCGTATTAGAACAAATCGATTTACACCGCATCACCAGTTCACGATTCGCGTCGCCAACTTTTTGTCACGCTTCGTTTTCTCCTCCACGAGCGTGTTACGGTTCTGCTCTTTTATTTCCTTTCGATGGATCCTGTAACCTTCGGCCTGTAACACGTATAACGCACCGTGAATGGAAAAGTTACGTCAAACGACGCGATCGTCGTAACGAGAGGAATGTAGGCGAGTGAAGACCGCGAACCTGTTCCATCGAGAAGAGCTCGGAGAATTTGCAGATTCATCGGGACGATAGACGGTGAGGACGGCGAGCGAAACGTTTCCGGTGTATCGTCCCACGCGCGCGTCATTCGTTTTTACGATTCTTAAATGACCGCGTGGGATCTTACGGCGATACGAACGCGTCAAGTTTCTGCCATACGCGAAATCGATTCTATCGTGCCGAGTGATGGCGAGATGCGTAAGGTGTTCGCGCATCCCGGCTGCTCGTAACGCGGCCAGCTTTCTACGTTTTTCCATTAATCGATTGTACAGTAATTCTTGTAACTCGTATGAAATTCGTTCTTCTCGAACAACTCTGCACAAGGACTTTTAATTGGTCGCGCGACCGAATCGATATCGTCAGCGTGAGAAAATCGCTTCTGTTCGGTCCTTACGGTACGAACGTGTCTGACAATTTCTTACGACGACTGCGACTTTCCGAGTAACGAAGCTCGATGATCGCGACACATCGGATTGCCTTACACCGATCTTCCCTCTGCTCCGCCAACCGAATTGCACAACGCTCGCGACTCGTCCTCGCGGATCTAATTTTACACTACGCTACTACGATTTGCACGCGTTACGAGCCTAATGAGAGACGGCGGAGCAAACAGGGAAATTCCAGGCGAGTGTTTACGCCGTTGATAAATCACCGTCTCGACAAACGAGTCGCGCCATCGTTAACCCGCTCCGATATTAATAATGCTTTCTGCCGTGTCCCGTAACTCGGCCACTCGCCGAAGGAAAACGCAAGGTCGATGATCTTCGTTTTTAGCCTTCTTCCTAGATGCCTCGCGATTAGCTGGAACCTGTCCCATCGCCATTTTCAAAGCGCATGGACATCGCGCGCGATATTTCGGTATCGTTTTCTCCTCTCTTCCGGCCGTATTAACGTTTCATCGACCGGACACGCTCCGCGCGAAACGCAGATCGCTCGTGCGTGACAGTTGGCGAGCATCGTCGCGCCGTATATCCCTTTCGGATTATTATATCGACGCGATATTTTCGCAAGAAAAGATCCGCTTCTCCGCAGAGCGCCGCGTCGGTTTCGTTCGATCGTATCGCGGTTTCGATGCACGAGATTCGCGCGCAGACGAACAAGTTGTCGAGTCGCGCGAAACGAAGGACGACGACGAAGAGGCCGAGAGAGACAAGTGGGTGAACACGGCCAAGTTTTTCGCCTCGATACTGAATCGAACTGTTGTATACAGAAGGCGTCTGCGAGAACGTCGAGTAGTACTCGGCATCCAGCTGGTTCTCCGGCCATCGAGAAATCGAGGACAGGCGGCTATTTATATTTATATGGGCAGCTATTTAGCCGAACGCTGAAATCGGCCGGCCGGCCGGCCGGCTGGCTGGCAAGAGTCGGCAGCCGCGGGAAAATTCTCAGCGTCGCCTCGCTTTCCATACAAAGCTTTCGTCGAGCTGTTTTTCCATCGATTTCGCGCAACGTATCAACCGTCCGCCTTCGCGGCCCTTTTTTTCTCTCTCTCTCTCTCTCTCTCTCCGCGAGAACCGCTACCGCCGCTTCCCCCCGTCGTCCCGCTGAAACGCTGGAGAATTTTAAGCGCGGAGCAAACGCAGCTATCCTCTTTCGGAGTTGAATAGAATTCGTGAGATCCTCGCGGAGAATCGTTTAACGGTTCGCGCGTTTCCATAGAAATTGGAGAGTAAACGAAGCTTGGAAAAACGAGGGATTCCGTGGAACTCCTTGTAGGGTACGCTGCTCTTCGTACGTATTAGGACACGTGGCAATTTCACGGTTGGAAACGTTGTGAGAATCGTTGTACGTCGAGAACGATCGACTTAACGAAATTTCGCAGTCGTTTACCTTGTTGTTTCTTGCTTGGGAAAAATACGTGCATCCGACTGCGATATTCGCTTGTATTCGCGGTGTATCGAAGCGCGTGGACCGGTTGGTCTATATCGGACGCTTATTTGATCGTTTAA
Organism: Bombus waltoni; assembly: GCA_014737395.1. Classification (NCBI taxonomy): domain Eukaryota; kingdom Metazoa; phylum Arthropoda; class Insecta; order Hymenoptera; family Apidae; genus Bombus; species Bombus waltoni. The sequence goes on along the minus strand of JACXII010000067.1, from coordinate 688,773 downwards.
TCTTAGAATTTTAGAATGTTAAATAGGTAGTACATTTGTACATTAGTACGTGTAAGAGTGAGAGAGCGAATAGCGAGCAACGCATGTATGCATCCCCTCCCTAGTGTGTATGTGAGCGTTGCAAGACGATTCGGGTCTTCGTTAAGACAAAATTGGTATATAAATAAAGTTATTTACTCTTCTTCGAAACTCACTCGATACTTTTACAAATTTACAACATTCCACGCACCATGGCGCTCGAACGCCGTGTGTTGTGATCGTTGGAATCGCCGTGTGCGAAACTATTTGAAACAATTACGGCTACACGGTAAATTATAATAGTTAATTCGTCGATTAAACGGCACAAGCCGAAAGCGATAGAGACGTCATCCGCGTACTTTAGATCGGATATTCCTCCATCCGAGAACTTGAAGTTTGCGGAACAGCTCGTTGCGGCGCGACGCGGAATGTTTTAGTTTCAAGCGCGCTTATCGCGAAACACTTTACGGCGGATTTTTAAGCGCAACGTTAGTTCGAATATCTCGCTTCATTAAATCCTCTAGCGGCCTAACGATCGCGTCTTGCTTGGCTGGACGTAGTTACGATCGTGCGCGCATTCTTCGCCAGTGTTCCGGGCAAACGAGTTCCGGTCTGGCGTTTCGCAGTTCTCCGAGTTCCGGCGGTTCCGTCGATTCGCCTTCTTCGGCCCGCGAAGAAAATAGTTTGCGTACATTTGGATCATACGGAAACAAACGCGGTGCAGATTTGCATAGTCGTGCGATTCTGAACCGAAACAAGCCCAACCCTCGAAAAGTTCCAGCAATTTCGACGAGGCTTAATACGACGCTCTGAGAAATTGAAACTGGTCGAATCCCATCCCGAGCAAGTTGACAGAAAACGATAGAAAAATTCGCTGAAAAAAGAAACGCTGTGAAAAGACACAAGCTGGCGCAAAGCGCGAGATTCGAACGTTCTCTTACGCCAAGTGGGATTATTAGGAAGATTATTATATTATATACGATCGATCGATCGGTTCGAATCATTTCTTCGTACGAGATAAGAATTCAGAATAAGCAGGATAGATCGAAGAATAAACCTTCGTCCGTAGCAAAGAAACGGCGTAAATTGAAAACAATGATACTTGATTAATGATAATACTCGTAGTACCACCTTCCTTCTCTACCTTCCAATACATGGAGTTTCCAATACGATGTTGCTTGCGAACGGTTCGTTCGTTACGAGCTTTCGTCGAACGACGTAAAATACCAAGTTCGATGGAAGAAGGAAGGAGAAAGGAGCGACGAGACAACGCGCTCGGGCCGGTAGGAGGATAATCGAGCGTCACGCACAAGCGCAACGCAACACCGACTTTCTCGTCGACCATGTGAACTGCAGCTGCAAAACGGAACACGTGGTCACCCGTTGTGTTCTCTCTCCATGCGGATCTCGCCGATGAAAATAAATATTCCTTCTAGCCCTGGCTCGAGCTAGCCACCGAACAGAGACTAGTACCACGTTGCAACATGCGATAACGCGGCGCAAAGAACCGATCTTTCCCGCGTAAATTGCCACTTTGCACAACCCACTTGCAAAGCAACGGTCCGGCAAAGGTTGCGACAAACGTGGCAGGCGAAATCGCGCGATCCGACGAAACGGTCGGCGATGCTTTCACGCCTTCCAACAACCAAATCACCGTGTTTCCAACGTCGATAACGCCGTACTCTGTAACGTAGAAAGCTGTACAGGATCGTACGGCAAGGTCAACCCTTTGCGCTCGATGACCTTTCGAGTCCGAGCGGAGCGGCAACTCGAGACGATTCCGCGCGTATGCGACGAGCGTCTCGTGGGTAACAGAAATGTATGCAACGATCGATGTAATTTAGAGTGGCATCTTAGAGCGTAAAGCTTCGCACTTCTTAACGAACGATGTAAAGAGCCGAGGAATCTATTTACGAAGCGATACCGCGCTCTCGTAAATTTGGGCAGGTGGAAATCTAGCGTAAACGGGAACTGGTGACTCTCGTTCTTCGCTCGAGTTGCCACACGGAACACCGTGGTGACCGAGAGTCGCCTCTCGAGCGCAAAGGGTTCAACGTATACCGCGTTCGTCCAATTCCATCTCGCGATCTCTTTCGTAAATTCGAAATAATCGTAGGCGAAAATGGAGAATTTGGCCGATCGTAGACCCACAGCCTTGAATATACGGTTTCGTACGGATCGCCTATATTCCAGTGAGACACGGGAATCACCGTTTTGCAAGGCGAAGTTTCCATCGAGTGGAACGAGTTCGAGGGAGAGCAGTTGTCGGAATCGTAAAAGGTGGATGAGCAGCGTGTAAAAAGAGACGAAGGAATCCGAGGATCGCGTGTTGCCGGGGTTCTCGGTCGAAGCCGGAGAAGCAGGTTAATTTTCCCGGGGCTTCCGGTGACCTTGGCTACCGGTGCACTTACGAAGAAAGAAACCGAGAGGCAAACTCTCTCATTCATTGTGTTGCAGGGTAGCGAAGAGGATAATCGGAGGAGCGAGCGCACTCGGTCATCCTCGTCGTTCTCGCCGGAATGCCGCAAATACCGATTCCCCGCAGGTCGTTCACCCGCCCTCCGCGACTCCGCTCCCTCCGAGTCCCTCCTTTGCTCGCCTCAGCCTCGTAGAAAACCGAGCACTCGTTCTATAGTCGCGTCCCTTTCCAAAAATTCATCGCGCGTCTTACGACGAATTACGAGGTCCTTCCGCAAACCGTAATTCGCGCGTTTAACCGTTCGATTTACTTTGCTTTTGATCCGCGGCGCGAGTGCCACGCGATGTCGTGCAACGAAGCAAGAAGCTGACTCGACCATACTTACACGGTTCGACGTTAATTTACGAAGAGCGACGATAGACGCGATAATCTAGGCGATTATTCCTTTGATTGTAATTTTCTTCGGCCTGGATATCGATCGAAACGCGAGAGGATCGCGGTGCGACTAGGATTTTCAGGTGCGAGGATTTTCGGGTTCGGAGGTTTTGGAAAGAATCGGTAAACCACGGCGATCCTCGTGTTTTGTGCGGTTATGAGAAGACGACGAGAGTAGGGAACGGAGGCGTGGAAAGCGAAATCCGGTCGATCGGCCTGTTTTAATCGCGGTTACCTGGTCCCCTTGCGATTCCAGGTGAATCTCGGTTTCGAGACGTCGACCGGAGGTCTCTCTTTATCGGACGAAAAGCTCGTCTTTAATTGTAATTCGAGCATTAGCGCGGATATTTGCACGTTTATCGGCCTGCTGCCTCTGTAGGTTATGGCAGTTGCAAGAGAACCCACTACTCCGGAGTCTACTATCGTCGAGAAATACCAGAGTCCATTAAATGCAAATACAGCGATGCCAGCGAGCGGTGGCCCACGAAATTTACGTATCAAAAGAGGAAGAACGGGTCGATTCAGGCACCTTTCTCGGAGGCGAGAAATATCTGGAAGTTTCTCAATTATCCGTGTAAATCCCCACCCACGATAGGAACGACGAGACCTTTTTCCATACTGACAGATACGTGATCTCGTCGCTCCGTGTTTGGCGGATTAAAACGAGAGAGAAATAATTCGATATCGAATGCGCGCATCGAATTTCGTTAAATTTACCGTACGTAATAAACACGTACGTTAATGTAAAGTAGAACCGACCGAATGTTTTTTCTCTTTTTTTCTTTTTTCGTATCCATGGGAACCATGGATTTGATTCGTAATATCCTCTATACGAATAAAACAGGCTACAGCAAACTCTATACGCGTACGTATTAAATTTGTCCAACTTGGATGCGCGTAACATGATCTTGCGGTGCAACGTAGAATTAATCGAACGTCATTTTTAACGTAAATTCGAACAACGGCGGCGCGAGCGTCTAATCGATCTGGCCTGTGACACATTCGCAGACAAATTTGGATGCTGGCGGAAACGGTGGTAGCCTCTCGGCGAAAGAAATCGATAGTTCGCCGACCTGGAGATAACGGTCGGCGTTCCAGCGCCTAATTCTGGACAAAAATCGTAAAACCCTTTCGCTCTCGTCAACATCCCCCTCGAGAGAACAAAGAAGCTCGATGGAATCGACGAACGCGAAAGTTGCTCCGATGGCAGTCTCGTGGGATTTTCTCCGTTTCGTGCTCGTTAAGAGCAGTTTGCTGACCTGACAGAGGCATATGGAGGAATCGGGCAAGGCGTGCGCGTGCTGACGTCCGCCGTCTGCCAAGGCAATTGTCGAACGACAAGGCCCCGTCTGCTTTCTTGGTAGCTCGCGCGACAGTTCGCGATCATTGTTGCGCGATTATTAATCACGATAACGAACAGCGTGGCCGTAGGATAAATTTGTCACGCTTCTGCGAAACAACGTTTCGTCTTCATTAAGTCCTCCTCCTGTCTCTTCCTACCGCTCCCTCGACCGTAACTTGCCAACGAACAACGTACAGCTGCCGTAGCTTCGAGAGGACGCGAAAATGGAAATTTTGGATGGTTGAAAATTTGTCAAAATCACTTGCCGCCAATTAATAGTACGGGGAGGAACCGGGCAATTTACACGCGATGGTCAGAGAAAGCATCGGCGCATCGTTGCACTTGTTGCGATCAGTTATAGTTGATGCAATTTATGGCGCCAATTCTGTTTAATTCCGTTCAAACGCGTTGAATTTCCTATCGTTTGGCAATAACGTATCGAAGGATCGCAAAAGTTCGACGCCGTGTTAACGACGCGCGTAGCGCTGGACAGAAAGAACGCCTCGTTGGAAAGCAATGGCGGAAGAAATTACGAAGGCTTCGCCTTTTTAGAGACGTTCGACCAAGTTGGCCGAAAACTCTTGGCACGAGGAATCGAGCGTTTATCGTTAAACCGCACCGAAATAATTTCCGCCCTTCCTCGCGTCCCTTGCTGCTCTCGTTTTGCAACGCAACGGACAGAGGACCGTCGTAAGCGAGAACGTCTCGAACGCAAACGTTACGGGTTTCCGATGACTCTTGCCCGGGGGAAACAGTTGGAAAGAGTCACTTTCCAACTGTTCCTGCGACTTACAGGGATGACAAATGGTGCCTTTGAAACCACGCTCTTTGGCACGTTTCCATTCGTTGGACGTTTTCTACCGCGCGTTTCCTTCGCTTCCCACGTTCTTCCTCGTTTCCACTCGATACCGCGTCATCGATAAAATATCACCGGACCATCGAACGAGAGATAGGCGCGTTCCGACAGCAAGCGTCGTTTTCTCGTCGTCGATCCGTCGCTGAAGCTTCGTTCGCGTTGGAAAGGAACGGATTAATTATGGGAAGGGGCGAGACGAAGCGCAACCTGCGGCCGGGTTTATATAAAACCAATGGAAAGCTCGCACGACAGCAGTGGGACTAACGAAAACCGTTTGGCGTCGAGTCAAGTATTTGGAGAATGAAGAAACGCTTAGGGTCGTGGTAAAAATGGCGCAGGAATGTAAACGGCCATATTTTCCATGCACGCGCTCGAATAAACATCGCTCGACGACAGGTGTAAATAACTATGAAATCATTCGTTTTATTATCCACGGATTCCACGTTTCGTCTTGAAATACTATTGCACCGGTATTGCAACGTTACAGTTGCGATTTCTCTCTTTCCTCCGCGCATTTCTATCCATGTTAAATCGTCGACATTTTCAACGATGGAAATTGTAAGCGGTCGATACGGTCGTTCGTTATATCGTCGCTCGTTGTATCGTCTTGTGATCGTCGAGATTTCGCGATCGCAAAATGGACAAAAGAGGAACAATTAATTTTAGCCACGCGCGGAACCGTCGTGCGGCAGAGTTCCACCTTAACCGATTACCGCGGTGTAAATAAAACGTCTACGGCGACTTTCACGTTCCAGCGGATACGGGTCAAGCCGATCGGCTCTTCGTAAATGTGAAAATTGCCAATTTCGTTGTCCAAGTGCGTACTCGATCGCGTGATCGGCGTTTGACTCTTAAAGGACGAGCGAATTTGAAAAACGACAGTGCCAAACATCGTCGCCGCTCTGCCTTCTAATTTCTTAATCGACGCGGCTCTGTCCGGACGCTTCGTACCGTGACAGATCGATTACGTCTGATTTTAACGACGACGCGCGGAGGAAAAGCTCGACGACGGATTCGTCGAAAGAGCGTAGGAAAGAGCGTAGGAAAGAGCGAGGTTCGTCACTGACAGAAACCCAGGCGTGACCTCTGGTTCGCGCGAGCGTGAAACGAAGAGACGCGCGTGCGGCTGGCCAGAAGAAAAGACGAAGAGAGAAACAAAGCGTAACTAGTAGCAGAAGAGACGCGAGGAGGAAGCACCAGTGAGTAACACCGGTTAAGTATACGAGGCTGTGAACGCGCTTGTAAAAGTACGACGCCGCGTTTAATTTCGGCTTTCCTCGCGCCGAAAATATTCGCGCCACTTTCCGCGCCGGCATAGCTTCGCAGCTAACAGGGATTCCTACGGGGACTGGTGTCAGTTACCTAATTATAGTTGCATAGAAATCTGTAAGGGGACACCGCGACAGATCGGGCCGCGCCTTCGGCAACTCGGGTTGCAGTGAAAACGTGCAACAGACGCCCGCGCGCACGCACTCACGCACGCGGAAGATTCTTTGCGTGCACGCTTGCGTGCGTGCGCCGCCGCAACTTCCGGATAAACGTCCACTCCCGTTCGCCGTATTTTCCTTTATTTTCCCACCACTTCTTGCCTCCTTTTCCTCTCGCCAGTCGACGATCCGATAAGTTACGTTCCGCGTCTTTCGCGTTTCACGGAGGAACGATTATTTCTTAACAATTAACGATACGTCAGAGATATCCGTTTGTCCGATGTTCAAGCACAACGCGCGTCGGTGGGTTTCGTCCCTGTAGTCGAACGTCGAAAAAGTATTACGAACTACAGTGGAGGCGATCGATCAGGCTCGAGCGAACCTCGTTACGCTTAACAGCCACTTAGGTTGTTTAGAAGCTAATCTTGCCCGAGAATGCACGAATCCAACCATTTCGATCCTGGCTCTAAGAGATTCGACATTGATTAATGCCTGGCATTAACCAACTAGGTCTACTATTCCTGAAAGCAGTCGTACAGACAGATTTCAATTGGCTATATTCCCGAACGCTATAAACCGTCATTTAGGGTCAATAGAGCGGTCATGGAGCAACAATTTCGCCAGCGTATATCCGTCGACGACTTACGAGCGCCCCGGTGTCTCGTCCGGAATTGGAACGATTCGACTCGAATTTGGTGCAGTACCCGGAAAGAAATTTACGTGGTCCTCGACCCGAACGATTCTATTTCCGCCGATAGTTTCCTGCGAGCAGGCCAGAAATACAGGAGAAGGGAATCCATGGAGATCGCGGACGAGAGGCGTGGACGCGAATCGAGGAAGCCAAGTTTCCATTATCGATCGCGTCTTCGCTGGCCCGAAGCGCGGTCCGTGCGCGGTTATAAAGCCATGGAACGACGACACCGGTAATCCAGCCCTTTCGCTCGTCGCATCGACGTAAATTCGACGATCAATTACCGTAGCGGTTACGATAGTTGCGTTTATGGCCGAATTGTATGTTTTCGTCGCCGGAAGATTTCTCAATCGGTAACCGATACGGCGATCGTCCGATCGACGCGACAGCAAACGTTTTAGGGATTCGTAAGAAGCAGATACTTTCCGCGATACTATAGAGGAACAGCGATTCTTGGGCGAGCGCAAAGCGACGAAAAGGAATTGGGCGAAAACGATATCACGCGGGGAAATCGATAAACGCACGGGTTACGCGAATTGACGCAATTACGAAGCTGTTGCAACAGCGCAAGCGGCTGCACGAGCGAAAGACAAAAGCACACCCTCGCGTACGTTCGCTCGCCGTTGGCTGGAGCGCGTACTACGCGTCCGGAATGATTGTGCAAACACTGCGTGATACTGCAATTTACGGGCGAACCTTGCGCTTTCGTTTGGACGGGCTCCGGTGCTCTCGCCGTCTCGCGAATCATCGTCGTAAAGTCGCGGTTTAATTACGAGACGCTGCGAACCTCTTCCCCTTCTGAATTCGAGAAATCGTGACTAAGGAACGAACGAACGACCCTCGCTGCGAGAGCGACGACGTCAATTTTCTTCGGATTTCGCTGTCTGGGAAACCTTTCGCAAATCGCTTCTCACGAAAGAGAAAATAACTGACTCGCGTCGCACGAGTTCGATAATATCGTTATTATCGTTCGCTACGGAGTAACGACGATAAAGTTATTCGCTTTCGGTATTATTTGGCACTCGGTGGTGCCTAAATTGGACGTTGATTCGTCGAAATTCGCGCATGGCGAGCTCGACGATGCAAAGTTTACGAGAGACACAGTAGGTAGACGGAACGATTTCATCGCCAACGAGCCTGGTTTATCGCGGTGCACGGCGGACGAGGTTGAAAAGGAATCGACGGAGGTGGAACGGCACGGGAACGTCGCGCGAATCGAAACGAAAAGTGGCGCTGTCGCTTTCGTTCGCGACCGCTTTTGGGCAGAGGATTTCCCGGCTGCGGCGGCGAGTCTCGTGGCGTGCGAGCGTCGTTGAATCGCGGTAGTGTGTCATTCTAAAAATAGAGGATAGGTTGAAACGAGAGAGTTAGCCACGATCCGGGAGAAAGAGAGAAGGGATCCCCTATAGTCCCGGTCGTGAACCCGAAGAACGACCTCGGAGAAACGCCGGCCAGCGAGAGGGACGAGAGAGAAAAGAAGAGAGACTGGATCGAGCGAAAGAGATGGAGAAAGCGGGAGAAAAAGATCGACGAACGGATAGAAAGGGTAGGAAAGAAAGAGAATACGAGCGAACCTAATGGAAGGAGAGGACGAAAACGAAAGAGGAAGAGGAGGAGGTGGAGGAGGAGGAGGAGGAGGAGGAGGAGAGGGAGAAAGATCGAGTTAAAGAGACAGCGCGCGAAAGATTCGAGAAGCACGACGACGACGACGGTCTTGAAAACGTTCTGCGCGCTTTTAAATATCACGTTGTGCCGTGCAGCATGGGAAAACTGGCGAACGCGCGTGCGCGCTACAGGGACGCCGTGGCACGGGCGCATGCGCGCTTCCAACCACTTTCTAATTTTACTGCGGCGCGACTTAGTTTACGTTGGAGTCGGCCCGACCGTTCTCTTTCTCTGTTTATAAATCGCGCTCTGTTCGGGCCACGATATACTGGAATTTGTCAAGTAATTTTTGACGGTAGTTTGCTTGCTTTGTTCCCTCGGCCGGCGCAAAGCGTAAAATTAACCTGCTGATCGGCGAGGACGAGTCCGCTCGATCGAATCGTCAGTCTCTCGAACACGATTTTCTTTAAATATTCCCAATCTTCTTACGCGACCTTACGATCCGTCTTCTTCCATCTTTCTTGAAACTATATCGCGTCGTAGAGTAGAAGTTGCGCGAATTCGTACGAATTCGTCGGGGGACGAGCGACTTCGTACTTTACGGATACGTCGCTCGTAGATCGTACAAGAGTCCGCTTAATTCCGCCCGCTGTTTACGAGTTTCGTTCGGCGAGTAGCAGTTCGCGTTGCATACGGCCGAATCCCGCTGAAACGTTTGCTTATAAATACAGAGCCGCGTGTGGTGGCGTCGATAAAATCGTCCAACGATACACGCAACGTTACGATATATCGACGTCGACGAGACAGTTAGGAATTCCTTAATGACCACTTTAAATCAATATACGTATAAGTTCCGCGTCGTTTCGCAGTCGCGATTCGCTAAAAACATCCACGCGACTCAGCCACCGACCGGAATAATAATTGGCGGTTATTAAAAAGACGTTTAGAAGCCGTTGCATTATGCCCAGTCGATCATCGCGCTCGACTGTAATTCGTAGTCGATATAATTTACCGTACGCGCACGCACGCCGTATTCTTTCTAATTCCAATCACAAGCCTGACCCACGGCAACTTTAACGAGCCAAAGAACGTCGATCGACGCTCGTTTCGGTGGCCATAAATTTTTGCGCGAAATGCTCCCGGAATAAACTGCACGTGACGAATTTAGAAACGTGTGCAACAAGAAGACGAGCGACGCAAACAGTGCGTCTTTCACGGCCTTTAAAGGTGCGTTCTCACCGGTGGACGATCTGTCGCCAGTTTCTCATCTGTTTGCATACTGTCCAAGGATATGTCGGTGGAACGTTTTCTTTTTCTTTTCTTCGAGGCGACCGGACTAAAGTTCTCGCTAGCACGACCTAGTAGATACAAAGTCGTTAAAGCGTTAACAGCTCGTAGGTGTAGCGACACGTACACCGACGATCTGACGTAGCCTCAAGATGCGTTAAAAATTCGAGAACGTAACTTGCCATCCTAGGAAATAGCTCACCGTGCTTAATGGCCGTACCGTGCTTGTACGCGTCGTTTAGCGATACTTGACAAAGGACTGAAACAATCCTATCGTATTTCGAGTTGTGAAATGTTCTTCCCTTTGAGCGATTCGATTCTATCGGTGTCTGGCGCATCGTTTACTTTTGCGGTGAATCTCGAAATCCGAGTTTGAAATCCGGCGAACCGAAACCCGTGGGAAACTGGCGTGGCCAATACGATCGCTTGGATCCGACGCGAAGATATTTGTTGTTTCACCGTGGCTCGCAAAAATCTTTCGATTCGCGAAACGACATGATTCCAGGAAGCAGCCAGCGTGGTATCCTTGAGCAGTTTCAGATTTCATTTTCGAAATACGTTCGGTCGCTATGGCATAAATACGCGAACGCGCGGAATAGCTAATAATAGGAGGATTTAACTTGGCAGCCAACAACGCGGCAGCGCTGCAACCGCTTCCTGAGTTCCATACGGCCGCATCTTCCGTTAATTTCGATGCACGCGCGCCAAGAGGACACCACGGAAATTAAAGCCAAAGGGAGGAGCGGTCTCTCTGGTTAGCATGATCACTGCGCGTCGTACGGAGAGGCGCGAATTACGCGGCGTCTCTGCCAGAAGGACAGCGGATCTCGTTGTTCACCGAATTCGGAGCAATCTAAGAATAGAGCGTGCCTTCTCCTCTCTGCTGCGACCTACCATCTCCGGTTGCCCCCGCGTATTTTCGTAATCGTCAGATCGCGAATGTTTATACCAAGGGGAACACATCCAAATCCACGGATATATTAATAACCCTCGCTGACTACTTTTACAGGGCGGTCCAACGCGCGAAAAATGATACACAGTGCCGGAAGAGATTACTTGGGAAGGATCAGGCGAACGATAAAGAAAAACACAGGCATCGGGAAAAGGTGTACGAAGCGATTCGCTCTTGCGTAATTGCGATATTTCGAGTAGCCGTTTCGAAAAAAAAAAAGAATGTTCGTCCGGAAGCGGATACGACGAGCGCGGAAGAAAAACATTGAGAATTCTCGGCCGATATGGAGCGAGTCGTTCCGATATTCCAATCCATCGCGCGGCACTCTGCGACATTTTTCAAATTTTTGTCAAATTCTTAAGACAACTAACGAGTGCCGCTTGCAGTTGTCGGTTACGCCGATGATTACGAAAGAATCGTACGTTTCCCGTTTAGAAACCTCTCGAGTCTTTCCGTCTGACGCACGAATCGAATTCTGTTCAACGACGCAGCAACCAGCTCGATCCAACGATTCATTTTTCTAGTTGCTTGCGAACATGGTTTCGCGTTATTCTAAATGCAAATAGACGCGACGCGGAATAAGGCGACGAACGACGTTTGTTTTTTGGAGATTCTCGGTTTAGACTACTTTCACGATCGTACACTCGGAGCAAGCGGAAAGAAAAATCGTAGCACCGTAAACGGTTACGCGAATATTTTTCCGCGACTTTTGCGGATTATCTGATTATCGAGAGCTGTCGTCTCGTCGCTCTTCCGCGATATCGCGGCACGTACGACGCAATTTTGCAGCGACACGCACGTCGCAACGTCTCCTTTCGCGTGCAAAATGAAAACGATCGTCGTGCGATCTAATTCCGTCGGCGAATTAAAGCGATCTCTCTTCCTAGCGGTCCCTGGAATAAGACCAGGAAAATCGTTGGTCCAGAAATACCCGGTGACCTTCTTCCGAATGGCTCGAAAAGGAGGCACGAAGCTGCGCAACGTCGGTCGGTTACACAGGCGGCAGATAATTCGACGGGAAAGAGCGCGCGAATTACCAAACAGAACGTTAATCTGTTATTTACGTCGCGTAAATCAATGGGGAGTCACGATGCGAGGGCGCGGAGTTTCTCTCGAATTCTCGTCGTTCGTTTGCTGGCCGAGGTCGAGCTCGTTGTCCCGTCGAGAAGTCGACGAACAACGAACGCGTTTCCTCGGCCGTTCACTTTACGGGGCTACTAAAGCAAGCTTTGCATTCGCATAACCATAAAACCACACCGCTGCCGGTTGCTTCGACCGGCATATTCAGCGTTCACGAGTCACTCGCGATTTCCTTCGCCGTCTGCCTTTATCTCGTTCTCTGTTTCCTCCGTGCACAGTAGCCGTGGAAAACATTTGTACGCATCTTTATCTTGCGATGATGATTCTACGTTCGACCCACGTAGCGTCGGATCGTTAGAGACGCGCGAACGTACCAGCAAGCGACAGGAAATTTAATGTATCGAGCCGATCGATCAATCGGTACGTAAACGTCGTAGGAAATATAACGGCGCGCTAAATAACTGCTCTGGTCGCTATGAAACGCTGCGCGTGTATTCGATATTTAATAAACGAAATCATCTGGAAATTCGGTGGAATTAGTCGGTGGCACCCAGAGATTCGCATAAACATCGGCGGCGATAACGATAGCTGTAATACGGTTTCGTGATTGCAGGTGTCCACGGTGCGACTTTCCGACGATCCAGGCGCACCATAATGGCGGAGGTGGCGACCAAGAAGTCGATCAATGTCGTAAGTAGCAAAAAGAGCGAGGTGTGTAGTGTTCAGTCTAACAACGGTTTGATCCAGTTGGATAACTTAACCGCGAGTAACAAGCAACTAATCTCGTTGTGTGACAACAACGACGACGAGGACGACCTAATCCTGACTAACAACACGCGTAACGAGTTGGACACCGACGACAAGAGCCTTCAGGAATTGATCGAGAGCGAGCTAGCGTTGAGAATCTGCTCGAGCGCCGAGGAGGAGGCCGCTATCGAGTCGGACGAGCAACAGGAGACGACGAACGAGCCGGGAACCGTCAAGAGGATCGTCTTGGATATGCACGAGGAGGAGGACGCGCTCGACGTAAACGCGAAATTCATCGTGGCCGAGACGGAACATTCCGCGTTGGTGGACAAGTCGTACAGTTATCAAAACGGTCACATGTCGCCGGAGACGAAAATCTCGAACTCTTCGTACGAGGAGAACGCGAAGCCAGAAGCGATCACGGCGAGTTTCCGGCAACACGACAACGACGAGGAGGAGGAGGAGGAGGAGGAGGAACAAGCGTTCGACGAGCAGTCGGAAGTTGGCAGCGCTATAGCGGCCGAAGAAACAACGGCTCGTGAGATCGATCAGCCGGCGTGTGACGCGTCGAACGATGGCAAATTCCTGCAAGACGGTGACAGCAACCTATATTCAACTTATCACGTCCTTCGACCTACGGAGGCCACCGAGAGGCTATCGAAAGCGCCGAGTACGACCCAGGAATCGTCCGAGTCGTCGTACGAACCCGAGCAAGACCAGGTAACCGCAGCCGTGTCGTACGTCGACAAGTACCAACGGGAGAAAGAGGTTCGGAGCACGATCCTGGAACCTGTGGAGACGGATATCGAGAAAGACGCTGGAACGATGGAAGAGAACCGTTTGGGGAAGAGAGACGCGACGAACGCGCGGTCCGAGCAGACGGAGGATCGACAAACCGGTCAATTTTCCGATAATTTCGATCAGTTCTCGAGTCAGGAGGACGCAGAGCCTCGTACCATCGAAGAATTCGCCAAAGAAAGCGTACTGGAGGGTAGGAAACTAGCGGATACTTTCGAGCTCGTAGACACCGAGCGTGACGAGGAAGCGGCGGAGGTTAAGGAGTTCTCGGTGGACGAGGAGTCGAAGGTATCGGCGAACGATAAATCTTCCTCCTCGATGGAGGAGAAAATTCCCGAAGATGTCGAGGAACTATCCGTTCCAGGGAAGTCGATCGAGGAATCGGAAGAAGAGGCCCGTGGCACGCCGACGATGCAGTTCAGAAGCTTCGACGACGTAACGTTGAGTCACTCGGAAAGCTCGGCAGATGCAGCTAGTACTCAGGAGTTCCTAGACACGGAACGTCGAGTGCTAAGCGAAGAAAATTGCGACCAATATCTTCAGGAAGATATTCAGGCTCGCGAGACCCTGTCGACGGAGAAGATCGATCCTCCGATTGGGAATTTGCTGGAGGAGGAGGAGCAGCAGGAGGGGGAGGAAGAGGCGCGAATTAAGGAGGAAGAAGCGAAAGAGGAAGCAAACGATAACACGGACGAGCAAAACGCGATAACGGAATCGTCCAGCGAACTGTCCGTGTCGGAGCCCACTTTCATCGAGAAAACAGAAGTGGTGATATCCGAAAGCAGCGTGAAGATAGTCTCCGAGACGCAGTGCCTCGAGATCGACAACGACGCGGAACCGATCGACGAGGAACAGCTTCGCAACCACGAGCTCGAGTCGCCGGCTCGCGCGCCTCTTGCAACCCCCGACGACGAGACCAGCGACGTTTCTAACGTGGGTGACGTAAGTGTTGCTTCGTTCGCCACTAGTCGACCGCACGGACCTTTTCTTAAGACGTAAGAGCCAACCACGCATTTAAGGTACGACGCGCTTGACAGTTTGAAACGTTGAGAGTTGTGTCAGCCCTTCTAACTTTTCTGACAAAACGCTTGATACTCGTTCCTACGAAGGATGTTGTTTAATCGACGATGAGATTGTAGAGATTTGTCTCGTACGATTCGAAAGGCTACGCTATGGAGCTTAGAAAGATATTCTTCTGTTTTTTCTTTTTTTTTTTTTTTTTCTTACATATTTCTCTCACATATTTCTCTCACCTTCGTAGCACACACTCTACCTGTTCGTATTTATCGAACAATCTGTGCGATTTTATCGTCAACTAAATGGTATCTCCTGTATTATATCGCGTAATACATTAGCAGGAATGATTCCGTTGTTGTTATTTGACGTTGAGTGACGTGTGTCGTGTTTCACTGACCAAATAAATAACGCGGCCGATACGTTGGCCGGGGAAAACCTTAGCAGAGGTAAAAGTTGGATTAAATTTAGAGCAAAAGGCCCCGGCACTCGGCTCGAGAGTGGTCGGTGTCGAGCCGTTTTTCGTCGAATAAATGACGCGTAACGTTCAGGAAGAACATTTTATTAGGCCAAATTGAAGGTAGGAAATCGGTAGACACAGCTGGAGAGTAATTGGCCGGCTACGTTGTTTCCGGCAAAGCTGTTTCGTAGCGAACCGATGGTACCGGCGCGTCGCGTTACAAAGAGGCAACGTTATTCGCGTTCCTGCCGAGTGTTGAGTAATTCTTGCAAACGAGCCATTCCGCTTTTCCTGCCGGCACAACGCGGCACTAATTACACCGTTGCTCCTGCTCCCACGCGTATTTCGTGGCGGCGATAATTAATCTCGTTAACCAGGTAAGCTCACGTTCCGTTCGATTCACGATAAAACTCTTCGCTCTTGCCTTCTTTATTTTTTTCTTTTACTTTTCACCCGAAAGCTGAGGGAGAAACAGGCACAGAGACTGAAAACGAAACGTTGAAGCGGCAAGGCGTTGTAGCGTAAACGTTGGCGCGTGTTTAATTAAATAACAAAGGCCTAATTGGCTCGTTGACACCGAGCAACGATGCGTAACCACTTTCGTTCTTCGTTGTTTCTCTTCATTGACACCGGCAAAGAATACGACACGCGGGCCTGCGCTCCTTTATTCCACGACCAGGTCCGGTGAGAGTACGCGCGAATGTAGTTCACGGCTATGAACGGAATTACGGCTAGCTGGTAACGCGAGCCGAAACTCGACGAGCCGGCAATTAAACCGCGTTCGATACGCGGCATAAATCAGATTCTTGACAAGTATCGAAACTCGCGGTCGTCCAACGAATTTGCAAACGCGCGGTCCGAGTGGTCCGACAGGATAATTTCACCGTACAATCGTAACGATTCCATCTTTGGACAACTCGCATCAACAAGCTCGCTATCTTGGCGGGTATCGCTCGCTATTTTCGAAAACAGTTCCATTTCCAGTTGCGAGATTGTCCTCGCCAAGTGGCGTAATCTTATCCGCATCGAGCGTTTGGCTCGTTCGTTCGCTCGCTCGCTCGCTCGCTCGCTCGCGGCTGCGTCAGAGTCGACTTTTCGGGTTCGATTTTTAAATCCTCGTTAATGTCGTAATACGTTTCCTCGTAATACGCGCGTTGGATCTGAAATACCGAGATATTTCTTGCTTCCAAGCATAAATTTCGCTTGTACGAACAGCGAGATGAAAATTATCGGAGCTTTTACTTTCGAAAGAGCATCGACTGCGCGGAAGAAGAAAGCGTACAGGCGCGTTTCGACCAAACACGTACGTTGTACGCCCGAAATTAATTAGCAAGTGCAGGGCTCCGGAAATAACGTTGCGTGTCGGTGGAACGAGAAACAACGAGTTGAATGTACCTCGACGACACGAATAGAAACGACAACGATAATTCACGGGCTTCACGTGAACAGATGAACGCGTACCGGAAGCAATCCGCTCGTTTATCAAGACGACGCTACGAAACCGAGTTATCAGACAGCCGGTTCAACGACTACCGCCCATGCCGTGTAACCTATTCCGCTAGAAACGAGCTCGACCGAGATCCAGGCCAAACTTTTACATCGAATTCGCGCAAATTTCGGTTCAAAGTTTCGACCGAGTTTCGGAAATCGGAGCTCTATCTTTCTTTTTTTTTTTTTTTCATTCCTCGCGCGAAAATTCCGCGACAGTGGTCGCGAAATTTCCAAGGCCGGAATAAACACCGAAATCGAATTTAAACGAACGCGTTCCGCGGTTAAAAGTTTCAAGGCTGAAATTTTGGAATTTCAGTTTTTTTCCTTAACGACGTCGGACTTTCCAAGTTGGAGTATGTAAATCGGGACAACAAGCCGTTGCCGCGTTATTTTCCACGATGAATCGTCCACCCAAATTTTTCGGATTTAACGGGAACGCGAAACTTTCGACGATTCGTCGTCACCAGTGTCCAAAGCGAAATTCGAAAACGAAGATCTTCGCTCGAAAGTTACCACGTGGAAATTTAAAGACCGCGGCTCTCGTACGTTGAACTTTCAAGGTCGCGACTGTCAGACACCGAGCTAAGGTCGGATCTTTTCCATAGGCACGATCGTTTCCAGCATTTCCACGCTCGATCAACGTCGCAATTTACTTCCTATATGCCGGGCGACCAAAGTTTCCAATTATCGCTATTCGAATACCGGTTTCCTCGATCACGTGTCACGAAACGACTCCCACACACACGCGCGCGCGCGCGCGAAACGTAGCCGAACGACGTTCAAAAAAACCAAACGAACGCGTTACGTCGAAAGCACGACAGAGAGTAGATCGAGGTCGATGTTGGATGAAGAACCGCCGGCCAATCCTGACACTCTGTTTACTGTTGGATCGGCTTGGTACCTTTCGTTCTGCTGTTCTGAACACCGTCTGCTCCCCTCGTGTTTCACCTGGCCACCCATACGCGGCCAACCGTCTCCCCGTGTCCGGTGGAAACGGCCAATCGCGGAAATCCAACGTAGTATCCCCACGGTTTTCTCCTCGCTGTCCACGCTTTGGAGAGCACCGAGTTTTCTGAACCTGGTCAGGTTCTTCCAAACGTCGCCAGACAGCTTTGGAGTGACGGATCTAGCGGTCCCTCGAACGCCTCGATCCTCGCTGCGAGTCTCCACGAGGATGATCTTCGGCCAGGTAGGATTTGGATCAACCCGCTACGAGGTCATTCGACGAAACTCACTGGCTATACTTTTCTATCTCTTCGCCTATTTGAATCTCTCTAATACCTTTCAAGCGTGTCTCTCTTGTGTCTGCTGGAGTTTCTCGTACTACGCTCTTACGCTCATCCAATACGCTCTTACGCGTGCAAATATTAGCTTGTCCCGAGAATTTCTTTCCTTTCGTAAAGAAACGACAGACGCACGACCTTTTTTCGTTTTATATTATTTTATCGAATCGCGCACGATCCACTTTGCTCTGTTTCTATCATTACGATCGTACGCGATTCGACAAAAATAATACAGGACAGAGAACGCGGCGCATCCGTTATTTCCTTAGAAAACGAAAGGAACCTAACAGCTACGTACAGCTGTACGATGGAATATCGAATCTGCTCTTCGTCTCCTCGCCTTTTCCGACTCCTGCAACTTTCAACGTTCTCTTCTCGCGAATTCGATCCGGATTTAAGCGCAACCTGACGTCCCGCCTTCTTTTTCCGTGCCTCTTATCAGTTTGAACTTTCGCCACGGGAAAAAGATACGCTCGATCCAATCTGCCAATATTTAGCCGGACTCTCGTTACCGAAGGGAGAGGATTCATCGTTGGTTTAATTGCATCGTCGAGTGATTTATCCCGCGGTTACTGTTTTATCAGGCGCGACCACGCTCTTCCCGAACGTTTGCATAGAATTTTTCCGATCGGTATCGCGGTGTCTGTCTGCCCGAGCTAGCGCTAAGGGAGCCCCGGCCCCAGGGCGCTCGACGAACACGTTCCCCTTCTCTTTGCATTCCCTTACGCTCTCTCCTTGCCTCTCGTCTCTTCCTTGTGGTTCTTCCGTCAGCTTTCGTCGACCTCGTTACCAAGGTAGACGCGCGTCGTCGTGCTCAGCGACTAGCCGGTTCCTCGTCCAGCGAGAATCGTTGGATTTCTTCGAAACTTTGCGAATTTGTCGAGAAGAGTGGCCGAGATTCTTGCCAACTGGTGTTTGTGGTAGTGAGCTCTGTTCGACGAATTCGTATCCTTTGTTTGGCGAATCAAACGAATTTGAATCGATCGAATCGGTGGTGGCGAGAAAGTGAGGCAGATTAGGATCAGCGTGGAAGGAACTGGCGCGAAGGAGGCAACGATTTTCCACGGTACGTGTGAACGTTCCTTTCCTTCTGAAAATTACCTCGCGTCTTGACGAGCAAATGGCCGATGTGTCGGCGGAACGATCGCGTGCTGCGACGATTCGAAGGAAACGAAGATCGCGTTGCCCGGCAGATTCTAGCCAAAAATTGTGAAAGTGAATCGGAAGTCTCCGAATTAGAAAGTCTCGAGGTTTACGAAAGTCCCTCGCTGTTCCCGCTCACCGTGACCATCTTATTATTCATCGAATTTGCTGATCACGCGAGGCTCGCCTCTTTCCTCCATTTCTATCCTCGGCGCTCGGTCCTCGAGAAAACGAGCAACGTATTAACTCCGGATATTAGCTCCGGCAACGTCCAAGCGCGTCGTCACGAACATTAGAAATTTCACTTTTCAAAGATCGTCGTACTCGAGGCAATCGCTCGATAACTCGTAAACTTCTCGTCGTCGCAAACTGTTCCCCTACGTTTCGCGCGTATTTTCAAAATTACGCGGACGAGTAATTTTCCTACGAGGAATCGCTTCACGGCGTATCGAATTTTCCAATCGCTTTCCCATAAGCGACCAGAAACGCGAGATCGTGTTTTTCACCTTTCCGTGTATATCCATTTTCTTCTATTTCTATTATTACGATCGTACGTGATTAGATTAAAAAAATATAAATATACATGTTAGGTTGTCCGAAAAGTTTCTTTCGCCTTGCAAGGAAATAACGAATGCACCGCGTTCTCCGTTTTGTATTATTTTTATCCGATCGCGTACGATCGTGACGATAGAAATAGAAGAAAATGCATCGTAGATTATTCGGTGAAATAACATAAAACGAAAAGAGCTTGCGCGTCTATCTTTTCCCTACGAAAGGAAAGAAACTTTCGGGACAAGCAGAGATATACGTGAATCATTAACACTCGCGTGACGCTACTGCATCGTCACCGGTCATCACGGTGCTAATTAAGAGACGCACACAGAGTGCGGGGAAGTAGCCGCGCGATTTCCCAAAGATCCCTCGCGATTGCTGTTGGTAATCGTCGGTCGAATCGGGTTGCGAGAGTTACGCGACCGTGTAATTACGCGCGTCGGTTCCGAGCGACGCTCGCGACCAAGCATCGCGTCGATCAACATCGTCTAATAAGAGGATGGCGATAAAGTTATCAACGGGGCAGCGGAGAACGAGCCGCGATCGTCGTAACTAATTTCGCGTCGGCGTCTCTTCTTCGAGCTGAACGGGGCCGACCAGAGCAAAAGGAATCGTCGAGGTTCGCCCTGCCACTTTCGCTGTTCGCGTAATTAACAATCGCGCGCGATTAAACGCTGCGTTGATGGAGATTGAGATTCGGACCTAACGGTTTGCTTGGAACGGGGGATATTATCGCGAGGAATTTGTACGCGGCCGCTTCTCGATGGCAAGCCTCGATCGCTTTTAATTTACGAATCGAGATCCAGCAGCCTCTTGGACGATTATTTATGGGATGTTTGAAGAGACGGGAGATGAAGATTTCACAGAGATTCGATCGCATCGAAACGGACTGTTGGAGAAACGATCGCGAGAAATTTGTACGTTGAGCGTTAGGCCAATAGATCGCGCGCTTTATACTCGCGGAGTTTAAAGCGTCGTTGCTCTCAGGAATCTCGATTAATCTCGCGTACGTGACAAGTGTTTGTTCGTTTGTCGCGGTCTCGTATCGAATGTCGGTTTGCGTCCGTTTGCAGATCGTTTTTCGAAAGTAAAACGCGTCACGCCGCATGCGAGAGAGACCAACCACGCACGAGAGAGACGTGTCTTTCTTCCGTGAAAACCGAAGCTCAAGACTTTGTGTCTTGTTAATCAAAGGATCGACGAAAAGGGATCGTGGGAACGTTTCAAGCGATACAGGCGGCTGCGCGAGACGATTGATCACGATGTTCGAAACGTTGCTAAAATTATACCCCTGTGTACCTCTCTTTTAATTAAGAATTCGAAATTTGCATATCTCTAAAAAAAAAAAAGAAAAAAAAAACGCAGATAGTAGATTTAAGAAACACAAGAAGAAAACATCGGACAAAAATCTTACGCGTCTGATCTTAATTGTCTGGAAAGTCTGCGATGTTTACTAACATCTCGTTTAAGATGGCGTTCGGATCCGATCCGCTCGGCTCCGTCTATGAATATTTATCGGCCATTTAATCGCTGTACCGCCAGTCGTGTCAATTAAAGCGAGGCTCCTTAAAATCACCATAAAACGTAGTCTCTGTAAATTGCACGGTCTCGGACTCGCACGATTCCCTTATCGATTTACCGAGAGGACAGCGGCGAGCAGCTATGGCCGCGAGAACCGGAAATTCATTAGACATAACGTCCGCGAACGGAAATCGCCGTGAAAAGATCGCCGTTGTATTCGAAACGCTCGTAAATGCGTCGTTTACTTACCTTCTGAACTACGCCAGCCACCGTTTATAGGATCTTTCCGTGCGGTTAATAGTAATAATAAGTCTATTTCAATCGCGTTATCGGACCAACGTACGTTCCGAGAGAAGAATATGCCACGTAATGACGCGTTTCTCTCGTCGTAAAACTCTTTCTTTCGATCCTAATACGGCTAGCTCGTTGCTACGTTATTTTTCACGCGTCAGTGCAACGAGAGTATCGTGGAATCGCGTACGAAACAAGTTTGACGTTGCGACGAGTTTCTGATATTCGACGATATTCCTTGAAAGAGAAGATTTTGTCGGTTCCAGCGTTCCCCGGGGTTCGTGCGTCCGTTTCGCTCGTTAGACAGTAAAATCGCCGCTCTGTTGCGCGATTCGTGTCTAGCCGATCGTTAATATCCAGTTAACGCGAGGATTCGCTGTTCCTCGGCGAGTTTGCCCATTGATCGCGATGCAACGCGCATTCTTGCGCGTCGTATACATCGAAGAAAGTACGTTAAGAATTTCACGGGAGAAAGATCCGCCGCGATATATCCGCGTATATCGCCGTTACGATTCCCAATGATATTGGCAATTGCGGAGATATCGGCAGCAGCCTCGTTACGATCATCGATCTCGATAAGAGATCGAACGAAAGCGCTTTCCACGAACGTGCGTGCCGTTACACTTACGAAGTCGATCCACTTTCCAAGATTAGCTGTTTTTCGAGCCACGAAATTACGCTCGGTGTCGCTTTTCCGCTATGCAAAGTAGGAGGCCATCCGATTAAAATCCGACGCGATTTACTCGATTCGTGGTTTCGTCCTATATCGACTCTTGGAAAAAAAAAAAAGAAAAAGAAAGATAGAAAGGAAGAAGCTGCTCGATCGCTTCTCAGTTTACGACTGTCGACGAAGAATTCGTTCATGTATAAACTTTGGACAGAACAACAGGATCGAATTACCGTGCGAGTACACATCGTACGAGTATCGTCGGAACATCGTTACATACTGCTTTTCCGTATTTCGTAACTTTCGAGCTAGAGTTTCTCTCTGCGGATGCGCGTCGATAAAAGACGCACGAAGGAACACGCAGGATATCATTAAGCGAACTGTTGCAGCGACATCCTCTAATTTAGCCGAGATTAAAGATCGCGCGTATCAAGAAAAAAGCAAGACGATGCGTGGATAGAGGCAGAAGAAGTTATTATAGTTAACACGATCGTTCTACCCCGATACAGGTATATGGACGTAGATCTCGATATGAATTTCAATAGGCGCGCACGAGAGAGGCTAGAATTACTCGGCAGCCGCTCGCGAATACCATTGTGAGCTCGGCCAATGGCAGTCTCGTCGGTAACTCTACCGGTAAACCAATAAAAATCTGTTTCTGCCTGTTAACACAGAGCGAAAGCCGAGAGGAGACGATAACAACGAGCACGAGCGTGGTCACCTCGCCGGGCACCAAGGTTGGCACCAAGACGAAGAAGAAGAAGATCGAGGGCGTCGCCGGTAACGATGCCTCGCCGAATCTTACTCCCCGCACAAAGAAGACCAAAAAGAGCAAGAAGAACGAGCTCGAAAAGGAGAACATCTCTGTGGTAAGTGAACGCGTCGAATTTTTCCATTCATTTTCCGCAACGTCGCACAGTCATCCTCAATGTTAAAAAAAATTAAAAAAAGTTCCATCGAACGTTCGATAGAAATTTATAACGCCAACTCTATGAGTTTTCGGACACAATCCGATAAACCGGCAAACGCGGTTGTCGTGAAGTCGCGTGAGTCGGCTTCGTATCTCGCTCGAACCTTACATTTCTCGTCCCGAGGAAGCAAATAATAACGATAACAATAATAACGACGACGATGATGATGATGATTTCGGCCGTTGCATCTCGTTTCGTCCACTCTTCTTCGTTAACACCTTGCGTTGGCGAATCGCTAACAAGAAGAGCCGTGCGCTCGCGAGCATGTTCTTCCTCCGGACAAGAAAAGGTGCCAGCCGGATGTCGAGACGATCGAAACGAGATCGAAGAGAATCCGCGACTGACGAAGACCCGGTAGAAACACACGGTGTGCATGAACCGTTATGTCGCGTTAATTAGCGACGTCGAAGCATCCACGCGTCGGTAGATGATGGTCTTGGCAGAAACCGGAAGTTTAATCCTTACTCGCATGCTTCCGATTCCGAGCGATAGTCTCCGGGCTTTTCACTGTAATCGACGCCGAGAACCGTATCTCTATACTTGTCCGTTTACGTTTTCCATTTACATTTTTCGCTTGAATCGCTCTATCGTTTAAAGCAACGGGACTCTTGAGAGAAGAATTTCTTCTTCGTGCAATTCCGTAAGGATTTTGCCGTGAGAGCGGCCTTTTCGCTATCCTTTTGTCGCGAGTTTCCGAGTAGTTCGTTCGTTTCGTTCACGGAGAAGTTGTCGTCCAAGTCGAAAAACAACTCGCTCGTTGTTCGCGGACAAAGAACACGGACCGTCTGGAGAAAAGTCTCGGCAAAAGTCCCTTCTATAGAAGGAAAACTTCTCGGAAGTTGAACATTTCCGGGGATCCATATTTAAAGTTTCGCCTGCTGTTCTTTGCTTTCCGGTAAAGTCTGCATTTTTCCCGATAGTTGTCAACGCTGACGGCAACTTGTCGAACTATGGCACGCCGAAAGGGGATTTTCGAAGCGCGAGAACTCGAGAAGCCAAAGTATTCCTCGAAATACCAACCCCTGGCCCTTCTAACCGTCTACGTACAGCGGACGGAAACGATATAACGCGGTTTTCAATTAAAGCTTTAACCGACTATCAATCGAGACATTTACATCGCATCGTACGTACGTTGCGCGACTTGTTACTTGTACGTCGTGTTTATTGTTGATACGTTCATATTGCTCGTATTGCTTATTGCGTATAAGCTACATTTTTATTCGATAAGAATTCCCGCGTTAGTAAAGAATTAATTCGTAGTCGTCGAAGGCGCTGCGCTCTTGAAAATTCGCCCGTTCACGAACACCTTAGCTAGATACGTATCGCGGTAGTAAACGCGTTGTATCGTTTCCGTCTAGGATACGATAATATGTAACCGTGTTGCATGTACAGTGTGCGCGTGTTTGTCTGTTTGTCAGAATTCTAACTTGCAAGAGCCGAGCATGCACCCCGGTCCCCGGCAGACGAACCCGGAAACTCTTGATTTCTCCGACGAGGACGATCTATCGAACGTGAACGTGAAATCTCTGGTAAGTTTCGTCGGCCAGAAACTTAAGACCGCCGAGTCTCGGACGCTTTCCACGCGAGCGCGCAAAGTGGCTGCAATTTTTCCACGCGGCACGCTCGGTCGCGATCCAGTAAATCGTCCAATGTAAATCGTCCGTGATCAGATTGTTCGATTCAGCTCGTGGCACGATCGACGTAAATTCGCCACGTGGCTCGCGTGTCCCGTTCACGCGATCCGCCAAAGAGGAATTCGTCTCGCGTGCGGCCACTGTTTCTTCGGATTTTTTCTCTTTTTTTTTTTCTCTCCTTCGTTCGGCGATCGTCCGAGCGAGGAAACGCGGCGATCGGTCCCAAGTGGAAAAACCGTGAGCTCGGACGCGGTGCTTTTACGATTCGTTCGAGATCGGCGTGGTATAGCGACGAGGAACGTCGTCGCTTCGAGCTGGTCTTAGAGACGGAGACCGTAACCGCCGATCAAACTTAAGAAAGTTGAAATATGAAAATTCGTAGCTCGATTTATTGCCGATATATATGAGCAACGAAGATCAATCTCGTATAAATTTGTCGATAAGTATTTGTTCGTATAATGGAACCGTTGATTTATCGATCCTATTGAAAAGTACAAAGAGAACGCTTCGGGCGTCTTCTGATATAGAAACAGCAGAGGTAGAGAAATTGCTAATCAATTCCTTTGTTAAATTGTTACTCGTAAATTATCCTGCATGTATAGCGAATGTAACGATGTAATCACCCACGAGTATCGTGATATATCGAGGTTTCTCTGCAACGACGATAGTACAAGTCCGATTTGAAATAGCCCAAGTAGACTATGAATCACCGTATATATCCAGTCGCATGTGATTAGCTTTGTACCCTGTGCATTGTATTTTGTGCATGCAGACACAGAATTATGTATCGGAGGCGACTCGAAACGAGCAAGATCGATGTACGAAGGAAAAGATCGCGACTGGCGTGTCGATCAAACAGTTGGTAAGTAAGAAAAGAGAAAAAAGCAAAAAAAAAAAAAAAAAGAATCAAAACTAAACTATAATTAAACCAATTACTCGGGTCTTTCTAATTTTTCGTACGTATCTTTCAATGGAGTCTTTCGTCTCGCGCGATCGACAATTAGCGTCACTTACGAGATTTACTCGTCGTCGTCACTCTTTCAACGACCGTCTTTTTATGCAACGAACGCTCGTTCGCGCGGCTGAACCGAAAAAAGAAAACCGCTTTAATGGCTGTCGAATTACACTTTGTCAGTTGTTATTTTGTCACTAACAGTGTCGTAGCTTTGGCGACATCTCGAACATGAGCGACGGCGATCAGACTGCGTACGGGAAAACCAATCACACCATGGACACCGAAGAGGTTTGTATATTTTATCATCTAGCCACCCATTTACACGTTTCAATTTTCGTTCTTTCTAGCTAAGACTATTCTAAGAAGGCGTAGTTCACCTCCGGCGAGTGGAAATTACAGTTGGATCGCGGATATTCATCGCGCGATATTCCTAAGCGAATTTCAATTACGGAATCAAGACGTTGGCGTCTCTGTAGAAAATCGTACGATCTGTTCCGCGTATTACAGACAATCAAATGTTATATCGGTGACAATTCTCGCGAATACGTAAATACTCGCCGTCTAATAGTCGCGGACTAAATCGAGTTCGATACGCGCGATCGACAACTTGGAACAAACTTTCCATTCGCTTCGCGTATTATCCTCGAAAGAAGTAGCCGAGCTACCGATCCGTGTGAACTGCTCCCTTAGGGCGATGAGCATCGAAGAGCAGCTTTAACCCTCGACGCGTAAACTCTGATTGCCTAAAAAGAATCGCGGCACGTATGGAAAATAACCCGTTTGTCGCTTGTCAGGTGTTTCCTTCGCTTTGTTAACCTCGGACTAACGGAACGACGGAAGGCGAGCCCGAACGAGAGACGGTGTCGGTAATTTGAAAAGATGATTCGGGACGCGAGAGAAGAAGCTTCGTGGTCGAGGGTTAACGAGCATGCAACGAGAACCCGTGGTCAATTTCGCGACAATAGATCGGCCGAGTTCTTTATGTTTCTTTTTTTTTTTTCGTTTTTTTTCTTTCTCTCTTCCCCGAAAAATCGTTGTATATTTGGCACGAGTCCTTATTTTCGAGTTCCTTCGTTTGGCTGGCCGCGCCGATGGAAAAGTAGAGACGTTAAATCGGTTCGATTCGGCCGAGACGACCAGCTCTCTAGCGTAATTGGAGTCGTTCGTCAGCATGTTGCTCGGCATTCGATGTTTCGTGGTACGACAGAGGAATGACAGCCCTATTAACAGTTATTACTGCATGAGCTACTTCGAACTTCCGTTATTTCGCTTCGCGATGTGTGGCAATAGGATTAACCGAACGACAAACAAATAATTTATCCTGATTATCGTAACAGCATACTAATCGCAGAACGAGTGCGAGCTTCGCGACGTCCGTTAAAAGCTCTCCGTCGCTTTAATCCTTGAAAATTGTCGCAGCATATCGTTATCGTGGATGATATTTCGCCTCGGTACGTTTGTTTCCATTTCAGAAAGCAATAACGTCCAACGGATGCGATAAAACGTATTTCTTAGGGAGAAAAAAAAAAAAAAAAAAAAACACGCAAAGGTTATCGTTCGGTTAACACGGCAAAACAAGGTTGCAACGGTATCGTTGCAAGATGACAATATCGAAGGGAAACTGTGCCGCGTGATAACGTTTCGCGGCTAAATTCATAAAAATTGGAAAACAGACGGACGAAAGTGTTTCTCGATTTTCGCTAAATAAGTTCGCGAAGCTCGCCACTCCGCGAAATTATCCGCAACTCGCTGCTAATCTGAGTTCCCATTGACGCTCTCGACGATCGTAGAAAGCAAGGTCGCTGGGTGATCTGCGAGTATGCGAGAAGGGTTACTCGAAGTTCACCAAAGACGCGCTAGTCTTCACCGGGGTGTCGGTCAAGGCCCTCGTAAGTACCTTTCGTGAACCTGTTGGACGACATCGGGGACTGCTGGAACGTTTCGTCATCGCTGTTCTCGCCGATCAAAAACAAATACGAAGGAGAACAATTATCTTGAACTTTGTAAATTCTCCGCCTATGAAAATTCTCTTACGAATATTCTCGCTCGTAATTGGAATCGTATCATCGTACGATCATCGTATACTCGTCTCGTGCCAAAAACAAGCAACGCGTACGAAGGATCGATCGACGGATTTGCCGAGTGCACGTGAGCGATTCGCTCGAGTACGCCGCGCCGTGGTCGGAGATACCGAGGCGTTTTGCCGTGGAGTCGGTCGCCGTAACGCCGCGAATGCTGTCTCTCCATTTAAGGGAGGGCCGGCTTTGATAATAACCTACTACTCATTTGCCCCACTTTGTGCAGTCAGCGATGGCCGAGAATCGAGGTCTTACGAGTTTTTCGCCGCGTGTATCCGTCGTTTATCGGTTATCCGGTTACGGATTTCGAGACGAGTGACATAATTCCTTGGCATCGCGCAGCCTCCGCCGCTGTACATCCTCGGTGAAATCGTCTCGGTTCCGACTCGTTCTATCGCTTCTTTTTCTCTCTTTTTCTTTTTTTCTTTTTTCTTTTTTTCTTTTTTTCGCGAGCAACAGGAGGAGAAGAAGCCTGTTTGTAGTTTTCCCATCGATTTCTATCGCCTTTTCCTCCGTTTCGTTTCTTCCTGTTTCTCGATAATTCGCGATTATCGATTACCGCGTAAGAGCGCGTGTCGACGAAATTGGCGCGACCGGAGACTTTGAAATTTCGATTTGCATAGATCCGGCCGGAGAACGAACGGGAGGACGTATTCGCGTCGTGTCGGAGAAAGCATCGGGGACGAGTTCGTGCCAAAAAGAAAGGCTATTCGAGCGAAGCTCGAGCCCGGCAAACAATTCCAGCTGTCTCCGTGGTTCGCCCCTCTCGTTTCTTCTTTTCTTCTTCTCTCTCCTTCGTCCTCTTTTCTTTCTCTTTGGCGATGCAGCGGTTGGCGACGATTTTGTATCAACCAATTGGCGACCGACAACCTTTTAAGGCGCTTCTCTGCCAATTCGGTCGCGTTAGCGCGTACCTCGCCGTGGTTTGTTTATCGGTTAACGATTCCCTTGCTCGACTGGAAATTTAGTTAACACACGCCTGTGGTGCGCTAAGATTTCCTCCGCGAGCTGGCTCAGTCTAATTCCTTCGGTCAACGCTTTCTTCTCCAATGGGACGGTATTCTATGGATCTTGTATGCACCGAACGATGCAACAGTAAATGCGAAAGGAAAGTTTAAAATCTAGCAGCCTCGACGGAGTTTGGTACGAAGACGATTAAAGACGCGAGACGCGATTAGAAAATTGTTTTACGCGATTAGAAAATTGTTTTACGCGATAAGCGCCGCGCAAAAGGTATCGTATCAGGTTGTCCCGAAAGTTTCTTTCCTTCGGTAAGGAAACAATAGATACGCAACTGCCTTTCGTTTTATATTATTTTATCGAATCCATCTACGATCCATTTTCTTCCATTTCTATTATTGTAATCGTACGTGATTCGACAAAAATAATACGAAACGGAGAACGTGGTGCGTCCGTTATTTCCTTGAGAGACGAAAGAAACTTTTCGGACGACCTAATATACCTTACCGAACGCGCAAAAGTCCGCGGCCGGAACGTAAATCAGAGCTATCTCTGAGCGCCCTAGAATTCTCCCTATTCTCGCTCCTAACGACATTTTTCGAACGCGTAAACCTAGATTGCCGCTACTTTTGCATCGATCCGTATATACTTCGGCCTGCTTCCTTCCACGCTCAAATAAAATCCTCGTAAGCGAGAGGGTCTAAAAGATAAGACGAGGTAACGGAGAAACAAGATAAAAGAGCCGGAAAGAAAAACAAAAGAGAGAATATCTGAAAGAGCAAAGAATCGAAAGAGATAACAGTAGGAAGTGTCGTGGAAGGTAAACGGCTGTAGAATATTAGCTCAAGTAATTCGCCTTGCGTCTGGCAAGCAAAAAGAAGGAAAGGGGAGAGGGGAATCGCAGAGACCGCCAACCGCTGAATCTCTCGAACTCTAGAACGAAGGTAGCGCTTCGAATATTTACCACACGACACTAACCCGCAGCCCGTGCTGTTTCTTTCTTTTTGTTCGGTGCCTTCGCCGGGCCCCGGAATGCATGAAACCTTAATCGAAAACTTACGAAACCGACCTCGGGACAGAGGGCTTCCTACTGTAGTTTGGCAAACTTAACGAGCGAGGGTAAGGACACGGATCGACCGAGGCTCGAGGTAAGACCGCCGAAACACATAACCGCAAATACGGTCGATTCGCACTAAGGTTTTATCTATCCTCACTCTTCTTCTCATTCTCCAAACGCTTCTCGCCTGTCGCGCCGTTCTTCGAACGCAGCTTCGCTTCCCAGCATTCGTCTATTATTTCTCCGTCGAACGTTTGACTCGCTTCTACTTTGGATCGCTGTTAATTCGTCGAGTAAGATCGTAGTGCTCTTTTTTCCTCTTTCAAAATGCTTCAGTCCATCCCGTAATTCGATTGAAACGAAAGTTTCGTTTTCTCCGGTTTGCCATTTCGGTTCGTCATTCCACGTAGCGCTAACATTCCGTAGCGGACATTGTACGATTTAGACGACTTTACGCGACTTTTGTTTCAATCCGCCGGATCTGCGGGATCGATTGGACGATCCCTCAGGCTACTTGCACACGGAGACGCGTGCATCGTGACAAGCGTACGACACGCTGTTACGCGTACAAATAAACGCAACGAGTAACGTTAAAGAAAGAAACGATTCGATGCTGTCGCGGTTGAATTTCCTTATCGTTGGAACATCTCGGACGACGGGAACTGTATCGATGAACGAACAAACAGCCTCGCATGTTTGATTGTCGCAGGCCGCGTGTCGCACCGTATATCTCCGTGTGAAACTAGCTTCGACCCTCTCGTTCTGTACCGCCGTTTGGGAAGCTTTTTGGAACGCACCCAACACTCGCACGAAGCGTCCTAGTTTTGCCACGTGATAAGAACGTTCACCGTAGGCACGGTTTATCTTTGAAAATTCGCGTATCCTTGGAATTCGCGGAGAGCTAGAAAATAAACGAAACAGAGGAGACGCGGCTTATACGTTTCTCCGATCAGCGAGACACGCTTTCATGCTCACGCTGAACAAGCTTCGGACTAGATCGAAGCGCGCACACATTCACGAGGTGTTCTCCCTCGACGACAAGACCAGGGCTGAAGGCTTTCGAGCACTTCTCGTTTGACGCGTGCACTGTTTGTGTTTACAGAAGTCGAGCTTCAATAAATTCGACGCCCTCAGCAAGAAGACGGTGCTGCATGTGCGTTCGATCGACGCGGGCAAAGTGCAACAGCAGCTGAACGCCGTAAGCTCCCGCTCTCTCTCTCTCTCTCTCTCTCTCTCTCTCTCTCTCTCTCTCTCTTCCTCTGGATACTTTAACATTGACGTACTTAACCCTTCAGCCGCGAAGAGCGCGTAAATAGCCTTCCTGTTTCGAGCTGTTGGCGTGGAATCGAGATCGTTTCAGCTCGTCCGCTGTTCCTCTCACAGCCGAGCAAACACAAAGGAGCTGATCGGTGGAAAAAGAAAATCCCGGCTGAAGGATTAACCCTTTAATTATAAAAAGCTACCACTCTCTTCCTCGAAATACTAGTTTGTCGCAGGAAGTTATGGCATCCGGTGCTATTAATACGCGAGTACACGCTGGCCGCATCTTTCTTTCATCTCTGTCTCGAAGGAAGATCTTTGTCGTCGGCTTAACCAGAGAGCGTGGACGATCGAGAACGGGCGATATTTTAGATCGTACTTGCCGCAACAGGAAAAAGATGTATCGATCTCGTATCGAAAAATGCAAAACTTTCTTACCGCGAAATATCGCTTTGACGTGCGAGTTTACGAACAAGTACTCGATCTTTGGTTAGCTTCTGTCGGTTTACTCGATGTACCGGAAAGTTGCCGCTTTAAAAGAAACGCGTAACGACGCAAACGCGTAAATATCCTCTTTAAAGACTCTGGTGTATCGCGTTCGGGTCGTCAACTCGTTCCCACGATCTGTCCAGCTTGCTCGGTTCCGGTCGCGGTAATTGGGACAAGGAAAACGGGCCGGTCAAAGGGAACGAGACGACGATACGGGCGAATGATAAAGGCGCGAGGAAAAAGTGGAGGATCGATAAAGGAATAATGGAATTTGACGGCAGGTGGGTCAAAACGGCGACACGAATCCGAATTGCCGCAGCTGCGGCAAGGTCGTCTTCCAAATGGAACAGACAAAGGCCGAGGGGCTAGTTTGGCACAAGAATTGCTTCCGGTGCGTCCAGTGTAGCAAGCAGCTTAACGTGGACAATTACGAGAGCCACGAGAGCACGCTTTACTGTAAGCCACACTTCAAGGAACTCTTCCAACCGAAACCGGTTGAAGAGTCCGACGAGCCTGGTAAGTCGATCACACCACACCGTTTACGCCACGTTCACCTCAAGCTCTGCTAGTCGTAGGCGGAACTCGTAGGCCTTAAAATAGCCTCCGATCTAATCTCCGCGAATCTTTCTCGTCGCTTTCGTATCGCCGCCTTCTCTCGCTGGAAATCACGGCTACGTGAGTTTTCTTTCTTCTTCCTTATTAATACGTACCTTTTCTTTTTTTTCTTGTTTTTTTTCTTTTTTTTTTTGTCTTTTCGCTGCACTCGCGACACAAACATTATTGGACTTGGAGATCGCAACAGACGATGGATCGTCGTCACGCTGTAGACTTCGAAGATTCGGCAGGTTAACCCTTCAACAGCGCAAATATACGATACGGCGCTACGAATATCACGAGTTATTTCTAGACGATTCGTTCTAAATTCTCGGTCGCTTCGTTATCGCGTTGTCAAAGGGTCGAAGGAACCGCGACGAACGAGATCTGTCTCTTTTTTTTTTCCAATTTTCCACGGAGAATAACGAAGCGGTAGATTACGCGTCGCGCAGCGAATAACGACGAGAAAAGATCGAAGGTTTGCCTTTGGTCGGAGAAAATACGATTACGACGTTACGGACGAATGGGTGAAACAAACTCTCTCGTATATTGCGCGCGGCACCCGACGCTCAGGTCCCCCCACCCCGCCTTCCTCTTTATCGTAGTCACTGAAAATTGCTCTCCTTCCCCTCTATTGTCCCGTTCCTCCGGTCGTTTCCTCCCTCCATATAATTACACGTAAATGCAGAGAGATGGTTAATGCAACAAAGAGATGTCTTGTGAACTTCGTAGTGCGACCTCGAAAGCCGGAGCTGATCATACGGGAGAACGAGCCGAAAGAGCTGCCGCCTGACGTGGTCAGAGGTAATAGTTCTGACTGGTGGTAGTGTGCGACCAAGCGACGACAAAAGTCGTGCAAGAGTGGATTTTCTAACAGTTGCCTAACCGTTTTCCAGATTGCACCCATCTTAATACCGCTGATTTATCGTTAACAACGACATACGCATTTATACGATCATCATTTTTGTATTTTCTTTTCTCCCTCCTTCGTATCCTCCTAATCGGTTGTTTGGTTTGATTAATTCTTCGTTTCGTTGTCGAGTGCGAGGATGCTGTAACGTCGAGTAGCGAGACGAAATCATCGTTGCACGACGACGATCTCGAGTCCGCTCGCGGTGCAACGATCATAAAGATCGCTTAATAGGAATATTAAGCGAATCGGCGATTAAGACGCGTTCGATCATCGATCAGGAATCAGGAATTTCTCGTATCTGTCTTATCGCGTCGTTGCTTAGTAGCAGAAGGAAGAGACGTTGACTTTCCGTACGGCAATTCCTTGAGACGAAAACTATCGAGATTAAAGTTTATTAGTTGCGAACGTGTTGCGAGACACGCGTACGATCGATAAATAAGACGTCGTTTCTCAAGCACAGTGGACACGAGATTGTCGCGAACCGATTCACTCCGTTCCCAAACGACTAACTCGCTCAGTAAAAACCTCTTTAGAGCGAACTCAACGATTTTATCACAGCTTGACTAGACTCCCGAACGCATTCAGAACAGAGTCGCCTACCGGCCCATTAGAAATCACAAGCATCGCATCGACAACAGCGTATCGTCGACGTACGCGAATTTTTTTTTTTTTTTTTTTTTCTTTTCTTAGTCGCGGTATTACCGTCTTGCGAGAATATCGGACGAAAGAAAAATATTATTTAACGTCCGTTACAGCCTCAGACAAACCGGACCTGGGTCTCGAGGAGTTGTCGAGCCTGAACGTGAAGTCCCGGTTTCAAGTGTTCGAGAAGGCCGGTACGGAGACCAACGAGATCGAAAGGTCGCCGTCGCAGATCGCTGTCAAGAGGTCTCCCAGTATCTTAAGCAAGCTCGCCAAGTGAGTAATTCATGGTTTCGGTAGAGTCACCTACGTTATTCAGCTCGTCGTATCGTTCTCCTGGCCTCACTCTCTCCTCTCTTGTTCCAACGGCCATATACGATGGCATATCGTGGGTCGAGGAGATGGTTCTCAGCCGTGACACAGATTCGTTTCCACGAGATGGACACAACGAGGACTCTGTGACTCGAACCACTCGACGTTCTTCTCGGAACATCGATAATCTCTCGACTTATGCGTCGTTCCTTTTGATCGAATTCTTCTGTTTTTTTTTTCTTTTTTTTTTCGTGTATTTCGCGTTTCGAAGTTTT
Source organism: Bombus waltoni (assembly GCA_014737395.1). NCBI lineage: Eukaryota > Metazoa > Arthropoda > Insecta > Hymenoptera > Apidae > Bombus > Bombus waltoni. Next base: position 654,554 of record JACXII010000067.1, on the reverse strand, counting down.
CGCTTTACGATTCGTTTCGACAGCGAGCTGGTAGACGAAGCTATTTACAAATTGCAGCGTCGCGTCGGATACGAAGCACGTAAAAATATTACACGTAGCTGGAAAGATCGATGGCTCGACGACGAAAGTAACCTGCAACGTTCCAGCTTTCGAAATATCCTTTGATACGGCATTTCTCGTTCTCGTTTAGAAGCAACAGTCGGTTAGCGATGAAAGCAACAGTATAATTTGTTCCTCGTTAAAGAATCGAGACTACGGTTAAAGCCGATAGTCGAAACGCGTGCCATCCGTGTGGTAAATGCGCGACTCGATATTCCAATGGACTGAGAATTCGTGGAATCGAAGAAGGAAACGCGACGCGGCTCGTTAACCGAAGAAAGTATCGCAAAGGCGAAAGACTAGCGATTAAGTAACGCGATGAAATATCAGACGTACGTAGCTAAATATCTGCATGGCTGGAAAATGTGCAAGCACAGACTTTACGGATACAAAATGGTAGGCCGGACGATGAATTTGCTAACGTGCACGCGATTGCGACAAGATCCGTGTGTCATCGATCAGCGATGTTTTCTCGTGGCCATCGACCAGTGCATAAAAGAGCACCGTGAACGAGCACGTGCGTCTGCGTTGTTCGTGTGCCAAGCAAATTAAAATTTTCATCGGAATGTTTGTGACTACCTTGCGCGTCTTTTTGTCCAGATTCCAAGCCAAGGGCATGGATATCGGAGTAGCGGACGAATCTCTGAATGGGATCCCTTACGAAGAGTCGAGCGAGAGCGAGGAGGAAGAAGAAGCGGAGGAAACCGAGGGTGAGGCGACGAAGAAACGTTCGATTCGAATCCAGACTTTACGCGGTTCGACGTTTCCAGCTCTTCTCTCGGGCTTTTCCCTGCTCTTACTGCGTTCCCTTTGCCCCGATGCGAGACTGCCGTATCTGCTCGAGAGAGGCAGCTCTTTTTGCAACCTTTCTCCTTGTACTCGATGGGAATAGCGTCATCGAAAAAGCTTCGAGTAACGGTTTCAAAGCTACGAAATAACGTTCCATCGTCGAGTGTCATAAACGATTTTCCATAAGATCGAGCGAATTAAATTCGATCGGTCGAGGAATTCCGGTCAGCGGAGAAGCTCTCTCGAACAATGGAATTATTCTCTTTATACGATCTTTCCTTCCTTCGTCGTCTTGTTCTTTGCTCGGTAATACGACCTTTGCTAAACCGTCCATCGAAATTGAAAAACGTTTCCGTTCGCGTTTGCGATATCGGAATACTTGCCACGCTATTAACGTCTCGGGATTATTAGTTGCTCCGACGCGTGGAAACGTCCGATCGCTTTAACGAATTCGACGAGTTTGGATCGGTCAAGCAACGCGAAACGATCCTCGAAGGATCGCGAAGAACCTTCGCCCTTGAATCGAAATTTTCGATTACAGCTGCGAATTGCGACTTCAAATTACAAGTTGGAATCGCGACACCGAGTTCTAACTGCAGATTGTAGTTTCGAATCGCAAGGTTGAATCGTAGCTTGGAATTTTGCTCGATAACGCGACCTCTGCTAAACCGTCCATCGAAATTGAAAAACGTTTCCGTTCGCGTTTGCGATATCGGAATACTTGCCACGCTATTAACGTCTCGGGATTATTAGTTGCTCCGACGCGTGGAAACGTCCGATCGCTTTAACAAATTCGACGAGTTTGGATCGGTCAAGCAACGCGAAACGATCCTCGAAGGATCGCGAAGAACCTTCTCCCTTGAATCGAAATTTTCGATTACAGCTGCGAATTGCGACTTCAAATTACAAGTTGGAATCGCGACACCGAGTTGTAACTGCAGATTGTAGTTTCGAATCGTAACGTCGAATCGTAGCTTGGAATTATAATCTTGCGTTAAAACGATCAATTATAACCAACTGGTGCGTTGGAATCATAGAATCAAAGTATGACGTCGAATTATTTGTAACTTTAAATTGTAACTTTGTATTGCAACATCCACTCTACCGTTGCCATGTTAAAGCGACCAACTATAACTTTCGATTGAAATCTTCGAATTACGACCAACGCCAAGTTATAAGTCGCAGTTGTAACGTGGAACAACAAGTTCCGATTAAAACGGCGAGGCGTAACTTTTCAAATTATTATTCGTGTGATTCACAGAGCTGGACAGCGAGATCGTGAAGGCGAAACGCGCGACCCGCGAGCGTCCGATCAGCTTCACGAAAATGGACGACATAAAGAATCGATGGGAGACGACCAGTCAGCAAGGGAGACGCGAAGTTCAGCGAGAGGCGAGGAAGGAGGAGATCGCTGGAATTCGTTCGAGATTGTTCATGGTAAAATCGCGTTCGTTTTCGGGCTCGTTGAACCGTTACCATTCGCTTAATAATTCCGCGTTTCGAGGAAGAGGCGGCGAGCGCCGGTTCGTTTCCAGAGCATCTAAATCGCCGGCGAAGTAGTCCGGGGGTAATGGCATCGAGCCCATTAGGCGTAGACGCAGAAAAACTCGGAGAGAAGGAAATGTAGCGCACGCATTCTCTCTTTACGACTCGCTTTAACGCCGAGTAACATGTGCACGGTAACGATTACGGAGGAACGCGTCGCGACTGCGAACGATTATGCTCGTTTGATCGATTCGCTCGACGAACCGTCATGGATCCGATATTTTCGAGACAAAGCTCGACCACTCGACGATCGATTAGCGAGTGGAAGAGGCAACAGAAACGACGAGCCAGCCAGCGATCGACGAGACGAACGTAGAAACAACGATACAGCGATCGATCAAGGAAAAAGCGTAGATGCTGACGAGTAATTAACGAGAGGATCGTACGGGTAACGATGTAGCAGCCAAGTAGGAAAAAGAGCAGAGAAACGACAAACTGACGGTCGATCGAGGAAAAGTACGTGGAAATAACGATTTAGTGGTCGGTTGATAAAGAGAGCGTAATAATAATAATAATAATAATAATAATAATAATAAAGTCGAGATAACGATCGATCGATCAAAGCGTGGAGAACGTAGAAACGACGACTCGACGAGCAGCCGATAAAAAGAACGTAGAAAGCGAAAATTGAAAACGTTTTCCGTATAAAGAAACGAGGTATCGCTGGTAAGTATTGGAACGCTTGGACAGGTTTAGAGGAACGTCGTGCGAATCGTTGGGTGACGCGTATAAATGGAAACGCGCTAATCGATAAACTCTCCGCTATGCCTAAAACGTCCGAGAAAATGGTTCGTCAACGCGTAATTTCTGCTCGCGATCCTGCAACTACGTTACATGTTGCCAAAAATACGCGAGCGTCCGGACAATTTCGAACAGTGCTATATATCTTTGTTGAAAGATTTATCATCGTCTCGGAGAAACGAGATCAAAGGGTATTTCGTGTAGCTAACGGAAGACTCGATTTCTGTTGCAGGGCAAACAGGGTAAAATGAAGGAGATGTATCAGCAAGCGGTAGCCGGAAGCGAGCGCGTGACGAAGATCAATGCGGCCGAGGAGATCCAACACTCGACCCACGCTCGTTCCATCAAAGAACGATTCGAACGAGGCGAGCCCATCGCTGCGTCCGACGACGAGACGGACAGCAAACCGAAACCGGAGAAGGCTGACGAGGAAGTGATCGCAGCAGGTGCATTTTGCCCCGCGAACCAACGTATATTTAGAACCCGTTAAATGTAATTAGCCACATGGATCGGCGGTCGAAAACTGCCAGCGGCGACTGACCGCTGAATTTGCTACCATGTGCGCTAGAAAGATCGTACCTAGAGCGTGCTCTCAAGATAGATATCGTGTAGGTCGTATAAGTGGAAGTGCACTAGCTCTAGGCATCTTCTTTACTCCGTATCTGTTATTTGCTCTTGCAAACCGATACTTTGCGAACACTGTTTCGAGATAAATCGATCGATGTTGCACAGGGATCAGCAGGAAGTCTCGGTCGCTGTTCCTCGAACTGGACGCCACGGCGGCGAAGACTGGCCGACCGGTGACTCCGGTGAATCCCAAGACACCGGCCGAAGCCCCACGACGTGCCAGAGACGTAAGTTTTTCGTTTTATTCCTTTTTATACGTCGATCAACCGCGTTGACACGTTCGACACCGATGCTACGACAGTACATACACGCCGTGTGCGATATCTCGCAGCAACGACCGACCACAACGCGTACGTTATCTGTATTTTCAGTTAATTCTCGAACGATTACGAGCTTGGACAACGTTTATACCTACAACGTACGCGTTATACAACTTTTTCGTTTTTCGCATAAATATCGTTATCTGTTGCGCGTTTGACCTTTTGCAATTTGACGCACGCGGTATGTCCAATGAACGTTCGACGTCAAAATTATTATCTATCTCGAGCGCGTTAAAATTTCCGAATTTTTATCTCGCTGGTGTTTCGACGAGCAAGAAGACTCTTAACGATACGACGACCGGCTATTTCCGTAAAAGAGAATACGTCTTTCTCGTAATCGCAGAGAAATTGATCGATTCGAAGTATCTTATCTTTGCGCGTTAACTTGGAAAATGGTTGCTCCGACTTTGCAAGAGCGTTGATAAACGGCGTAATCGATGTTCGATGTTGTACGTTGGCCGGTGGAGGGGAGGGGCGCGCATTTTGAATCCGTGATCGACGAGGTTAACGGTTTGAAATCTGTACCTCCGAACGAAGGCATTCATGGGACGACAAGTCTCGGACGACGTGGTGCGCAGCTCGGACACCACCGAGGAAGTTCAGGTGGAGACCTCGGACATTTCGAACAAATTCAAATTTTTCGAGTCCTACAAGGAACCGGAAAAACAACGCAAGCAGTTCCGAATTACCCCTCCGCGCGATGGTCAAGTTAAGGTTCGAGGCTGTTCTCGAGTGCAAAGTGTTCTTTGCATTCGAACAGTGTGTGTGTGTCTTAATGTTCTAACGAAGATTGCGTTGAGTGGAAAACTCCGACTCGACTCTAATCCTTATCGACCCTTTCACCGCCGAGTTCGCGCGAACGAACGTCTATACGAGTTTCGTTTATTCGTCGAGTTGCGTCAAGGCTCGCGGTAAAATTTCCCTCGTAGAAACGCTTCGTTTAGTCGAAACGTTTAAATCGACCGCTGCCGCTCGAATCCGCCTACGTGAAATCACGTCGTACGGTACAAACGAAAAGTCACAGGTAGAAGATCGGCCAGCGTTTGTTCGCGAACCGCGGTCGTATAAACCGCTCGTCCCCGGACAGGTTGGCGTAAAAAAGCTGGCCGAGTTCTGGCGTATAATTACCGCGATGACACACATTTTTGACCGATTACGCGTGTTCACCGTGTTAAAAACTGCCGTACGAAGAATACGCGTAAATTTGATCGTAGATCGTTGGACGCTGTTATCGCAACGCGTGTTGCCACGACGTTTCAACTCGCAGTGAAAGGGTTAACATAATTCTAGCGTGTGATTTTTCCCTTCGAAGACTAATATCCCCATAACGGTGACTCGACGTTGCTTATCGCATGGAATCTCTCCGCCTCGATAAAAATCGCGTTGCATGGATAATCACCGACGTAATCGCCATCCACGCCTGCGAATTCCTCAAATCACGAAACCGTAGTCGCTCGATGAATCGCTCGCCGCTCGTCGATACAAAATCGCGTAATATATTTCGCTTTCTCGAGCTTATCCGACTCTCTCTTCCGACTATTCGTAGTTATATAGTTAGTATATCGTAGTTCGGCCCTTGATAAAAGGGGGCCGAGGAAGCTCGTGAAAGCTCGGAGCCCGCGAACGCAACGTACAGTGCCACTTGATTCCACGGCTGTCCTTGAACCCCCTCGAGTGGTCAGCAGCCATACTTTTACCGTTAGTATTCCTACATCCTTCCATTCGTGAAGAGAGAGAACAGGCCGATGCAGAGGCGAGCACACCACCGTGTGGCCCTCCCAGTAACTCACGAAGGGGGAACACAGTAAGAGCCGTGCGTCCTCTTCGTGCGAACGGCATAGCAACCGCCGACACGCCGCTGCCAGTTCGGAGTTTGCCGGGGCCAACGAAACAAAAGGTTCCCTCGTCACGTCTGTCTCTCTCTCTGTTCGCCTCTTCGTTTCGATTTCCCATTTTCTCGCTCGTTCGCGTCGCCGTCGAAGCTGAATTTTCCCGGTGTCGCTCCGCCGTCCCAGGGACAACGAAAATCAAAAGTGAGTAATAAAATCGTCGCGTTACGCGCCGTGAAACGACGAAATATCGCTGCGCGATTTGCGCGATCTACGCCGTGGCGCACGAACATACTCGAACGCGTTCTAGAAAGATTTCGTACGAACGCGTCGCGTGTGTTTTACGAAACGTTTTGGAACTGCGCGAGCCGAAACGAGATACCGTTATCGCGATCGCGTTAGCGAAGAAATTTGGAAATGTATTACGGTGCTCGCCAGATATCTAACGTAAATACGCGTTTAAAGTGGCAGAATTATTATTTAAACGGTCGATCGTCTGCCGTATCGACGATCCACGATATTCGCCAATCGGACGTTCTCCTACAATTACGCGTTTACGGTGGCTGTCGAAATTAGCCGATGAGATTTTTCAGTGTTCCGTGCAACGCGCGCGTTATACGCGTAAAAGTCGTCCGTGGTAAACGTTCGTATATTTTTACGACACGCTATACGTCTCTCGCGCTCGCACTCTGTATAAACCCGCTCTTTACGCGGTTAGTTTTTGTGTTTCGACGTCCCGTGGTCCAAGGCCGCTCGGGATAGGCAAGCGAACAGGAAGAAGCGGTTAAATATTCTTCGGCTCTCGTTTTCCGTTCTTTTCTACGCGTCGCAGCCTGCTTCTTGTTGCCGCCAGTATCTCGTAACGCGACGCAGCGTGATTCGAAAGAATTTCGTTTTTCGGAGCCGCGAGACGTTGATCACCGAGTATATTCGTCGGTCGCGCGACTCTCGCGTCTTTTCCGCCGCTTTACGAGAACGACAATGGGATTTGTCGATGGAACTTGACGGTGGAAAATGGTGGAAGAAGGACGTTTACGGAATGGCGATATCGATCATCGAGTTTTCCGATGGATCTTGGAAAAAGTTGAAAGAAACGTCGTGCGTGTGATTGGCGGTAACGAAATTGCCGGTGTTCGCTGACCGATAGCATGAAATATTGAAAACATATATGATCGGTGTAGAAAATTGCCCGCTTTCTCGAATCCACTTATCCGCAATAACGGTACAAACACTGTCGATATAGTTGACGCGCAATGCAAATGCATACGCTTTCCTTCGCGAACGGAACGACCATCGATCGGCTCGCAAAAGAAAAAACTTTCTTCTTTTTCGTTCGCTTCGTGCCCCTGCACTTTTAGTCGGCCAGAGTGGAATACAAAGGAGCGCGTCAAAGAATCCACAGCGAGCAACACACGCACGCGTTTCGTACATGCCGGGCGAATCGGTGTGAAAACGAACGAGATCGTTTAAAGCGAAATGTCTCCTTAATTACACACCGTGTTATTGAATCTTCCCATACGAAGCGATAAAAATGTTGCTCTCTTTAATTGTCGTCATTGTCCGTGTTATCTCGCGCCAGGCAATAAATGAATGGAACGAAAGGTGAAATAAATCACCTTCTCGACGCGATGCTCGGTCTTGTTTTAAATAAAAAGTAGCGAAACGTCATTAATAAAGATTCGTACGGGGCAACTCGAACTAATTAGCTTTCACCCGGCGTAAACCTATAAATCTCCGATCGTTACACGGTGAAACCTTACTCTTGGTTCGCGTTTTGGATCGGTTCTAACTACAACGAAAGATACGTCGTCGTCGTCGTCGTCGTCGTCGTCGTCGTCGTCGTCGGTGCCACTATTCTCTTCTATTTTTTTCTTCCTTTTTTTCGCTCTCTCTCTCTCTCTCTCTCTCTCTCTCTCGCAACGTTCTATCTCGCGACTCTGGTATTTTCCTGGTCGACGTGTCTGCCAGGTAATATCCCGTGAAACACGTTCCTCCGCGAATCGCGCGCATCGTAGGCACGGCCAAGAGAATCCAGTCGATTCTGCATTGTCATCGCGTCTTCGGCTTACCTGCTGCTCAGGTAGAAATCCAACGGAGACGCTGTACAACGTATAAAACCATTCGAGCTGACTCAGAGGTGCCGCGATTCGTGGAAAGAAATACCTTTATTCCCTTGATTTCCTGCCTAGCCTCGCGTGTTCTCGCTTTAACCAACCATTCGAATAGCCAATAACGATCGAACGCGAGTAACAGCTATTGCAGTCGTATCTGTTGTTTATTCATGGGCGACACGTTTCTTTGTGATTTCTAAACTTACGAAAGAATTAACCATCGGTGTATTAACCCTTTGCCGTTCGAATAGCATTTTTCATACTTTGCTACGTTTCGCTCGTAATCGACGAATCGGTTTTCTTACGTATTCTTTCGATATTATTCGTAATTTGTAATTATTTGTAATTTGTCTAGTTCGCAATTTCTTTTTTTTTTTTTCTTAATATAAACTTCAACGTAGAATCTTCTAACAACGAATAGTTACAGCTATGATTAGTTGCCGTTACCAAATAGTCGTCGTTCGTGGTCTAGGACCGCGTTGACGTGTTTTTATCGAATCAAATTACAACGTAAGAAAGATAGAGTCGAGTTCGGTTCAACGTGGAAGCACTGAACCGTACAGGCTTGGGATCTTTGCGTTTCTTAACGTTTATAACAGATTCGTTTCGACAGATGGACTCCCCGGAACGTGAGATCTATCGTGACCCGGACGTAGTCAGAGCTGAGGACAGGGTAAACGAAGTGGTGCACACGGACACCGCCAGAAAGATGCTGTCGATCTTCCGGCAAATGGAAGAGAACGCCTGCAAGAAAGAGCTTCCGAATGGACCCAAACCTTTGAAACGTTTCACACCACCACCGGAGGACAAATACGCGAAAGCAACGGCCTCGGACTCGGAAGAGGTCGAGGACGAAGATGGCGACGAGTCCGAAGGCGAAGACAGCACCGAGGAAAGGGATCCAAACTACGTACGAGCTTCCGATAAGGTTCGTATACGTGGATACGTGTCATTGTTCTCGAACGCAAAAAATGGTAGCGTTTATTAACGCGAAGTCAAGGTACCCGGTCCTTGAGATTCCTGCCTTATGAATATGCACGAAGAGAATCGTGGGAAGAGCGTGGTGCCTGTGAGGCGTCCGATAGCTACGCAGATATGCGGATGAAAGACACCTGTCGCTGCGCACAGCCTTTTGAACAACGTGACATTACGTTGACAGACGTATCGTCGATCCATCGCCGGAATCCCGTCTATTTCTAAAGAATATTGTCCGAAAGATCTTAATAGAGACGCGAGAACGGGGAAAGATTTTCTGTTGGATCGATCGACGAGTTATCGTCAGGTCGCGTTCGTACGTTTAAAAGTTTCTTTTAAAAAGGAGAAAAGAAAGCGTGTCGTTTCGATGAGGAAAAAGACAAAGTATCGAAGAAACGATCGATCGATCGTGACTTTTACCCTTTCACGCGCGGGATAACGATTCGAAAGATCGGGAAATTGTTTGCGAGAGTTGCTAGGGGAACGCGACGAGTCGATCTAACGTTGCGATGTAAATCGATGAAACAAAATCTGGAAGAAGGATAAATATATGGAGTTGAATCGAGCAAACGGCATCGTTCTACGTAGAGATCATCGAAACGCGTATTTCAGGTAGAAGACGAGTTTCTGAAGCAAGCGCAGAACGCAGCCCGCGCGAAAACCTTGTGCGCGAAATTCGAGCACTGGGAGGAAACGGACGGAAAGACGACGTCGAGTAATCAACATATCGCAGAGATGGAAATTGCTCAAAACACCACCGGGGAACAGCAGAGCATAGAGTCTGCGAGCAGTCTCAGAGCCCGTTTCGAGTCCCTCGGCTCGCAAACGAACGAGTCGCCGCGCACACCGAAGGTCAAAGTCAATCGATTCGTGGTGAGTACTCTTTCGTAGCGACTACTTCGTTCATGTCCATTCATCCTCACCCGAGCAGCTCATTGATCGAGACTCGAATGACAGCTCTGGAATTTTGTTCTCTCTTTTGGTGTATCGAAAATATCCGTTTGATTTCCAATCGCACTGCATATGGTAGAAACCACTTTTTTTTTTTTGGTTTTTCTCCTGCGTGTTCGATGTTTAATTTTTTCTTTTTTTTTTTTTCTTTTTTTTTTCATTATCTTTCGTGTGTGAAGCGTGGCTCGTTTATCGCATGGTGTGCCTTGATAATCGTTGTTTAACCCTTGGAAGCTATCATGGGTAAAATGTTGCAGCCCGCGAGCAAGTTTGTTTCAAAATATCATCGCCACGCGGTAAGAACGTCACGACGTTATTTCATTCGTAATTATGCGAAAAACTGGGAAGTTTTATACGAGCGTAGCTGTAAACTCGATTTCCATCGATGATAGCTCTTAAGGGTCGATTCTCTCTGTTACCCAATTTTGTACAAAACTTTGGTATATTTTTTTCTTTTTTTTTTGTCTCTCTCTCTTGCCAGTGTATGCGTAAAGTGTGTGAATTTTCTATCAAAGCACGATCTACTTGCCCTGCGACGACAGGAACATAATGCTATTTATGTTTAGTTACGATATTTTTATTTTTAATTTCTTCCTACGACGAGTAACTTTGTATGGGTCGTTGTAATATACGCACATAAACTGTACGCTCGAAGAATTTATGAACTGGTAATTACCGAATATTTACCGAAATGTCGAGCAGTAGGAACAACCTGATTCGTTTTATAGCTGGCGAAATATTTGACGATTCTTTGAGCGTACACAAGGTATACCGTACACTGTTCAAAAGAATCTAGAGGATCGTTTCTCGTCTCGCTCTAACATCTACACCCGACTTATACACTAGATCCATCAACCGCATCGTTAATCAAAAACTTCTATCGTCATAAAATTAGAAATCGACAAAGGACGAGATTGAGACGTACGTAACGATTCTAACCGATTCGAAGGCAATTGGTCTTCCGTTAACAGTTTAAAATCAATCTCTATCGCTCTCTCTATGTATGTGAGATCGTAGCAATTCTATTTTCTTCGTCCGCGTCCAATTATCACCATCCATCTGTATTCTATTAATCGATATAGTAAAACTGTTCGTAATATCCTCTAATCTGCTTGAGCAGTGTACCGCGAATTTCAGTCTCGTTATCAGTAGTTACACGAACTAACGCGAGCCGCTGACAAACGCATCTAAAAGAGGAAACATAGAAACTGGACCTCGGCAAGCAAAAAAAAAAAAAAAACAAAACCATAACAATTATTCCTCCCAGGAATGGTAACCGCACTAAAAAAGAAAAAAAAAAAACAAATTCTACACAGCATGACTAGTTAGCGTGATACCTGTGACGTGTGCCGATTGTCTCGTAATTTTGGTCTTGAGATTGCCGCCTGCAAAGTGTTGACCAAGCTTTCATTCGACTATCATCTAGTGATACTATTCTCTGTTGAACGCGAACAGTAAATGGTGGAGCGGAAATGGAGGATCGATACGGCCCAAGGGGATGCACCGAGGAGCCTGACAAAGATGGAGCGAATAGAATTAAAGGATAACGCGAAACAAGCACACGATTACACACACAATGTGGATCACGAATTCGTTGAAAATCTTGCGCTGCAACGGAAAGAAAACGACAGTCGACAGCTTCGTTGTCCGGATCATTGTGCGGTTTTTACGTTTTTTTAGAAGTCTTTTTCTAACAAAGCGTTCTGTTAGTGAATCTAGCGTAGATTGTATCATATTGTATCGTATTATCGCGAGAGGCAACGAACGAAAGATCTCGGATACGTCGAGCACACCACGCGCGTTCAAAGGAAAAACCTCTAGGCCCGGCGAAGTAATTTAAGCGGATCAATCGATGGAATTGAAACTCGTAATTATTTTAAGCGTCGCCTGTGTTCCGTAGTTACCTGTGCGCCCTGATCGATGCGCTCGACGTGTCCATGAAACATTTCACGATCGTTTTAACGCTCTCGCTAACTCGTTTCCCCGCCGCACGAACGTGTCCTTGTCACTTGGTCACCAAGTGGCGTTCTTCGAGTCGATCATCTACACGAAACCGTATGTATACTTTTCGACGGATACACGAAAGTTTGTACGACAGAAACATGTACGTGGCCAGTGATACTCTCATCGATGCAGGTAGAAGCGAGAACAATAGCAACGAAACTTTTGTATATTTCGTATCGCGTGCCAAACGAAGGTTCCAATTGCATCGTTAGAAGATCAGTTATTGCCAGTCCATTTTTTAAACGAACGATCGAAGCGTAGTATTTATCGATCTTACAGGCAGACGATAAGCGTCGCTTTTAGCCACTAGTTTTTCTCTCATTGATTTATACACTTTGCTGATGTTTTCGTGTAGCGTCGTGAGCGACAGTGTACGCATCGTAGGGAACCGTGTCGTTTATTCCATAAGCAAAGTAGTTTACATTGTGTCGACGTTGCCTCAGAAAATCGCGAAATGGTGCCAAATTGTTTTAAACGACGGCTATTTCTATCTTGCCTACCTGCATCGTTTAGATTTTTCACGCTTAACCGACATTCTCGCTTTCTGCGAGTGCCAAGGGAAAGTCAGAGGGGATAAGATAAGACGGTGGAAGACCTTGGGAAACAGGACCTTTGTGAATTGTAACGAACACTTTTCGCGGCATTTTGGGAAACACGTGTATGTCGTTTCATCGCGTGTACTGTACCCGTGCGATCCGAGTTTCGAACGAAACGCGAACAGCACCCGATTCGTAACAGGAAACCTGCAAATACAAATTCTCGAAGCATCGAATCAGGAAATTAAGATTGCACCGTAAAATCAAGATCCGAGCTATAGACGTATTTAGGATCTACGAGCTTTTCGACCGCTTTACAGAGTTTCGAGTCTTTTTACAGCATGTCGCGCGGTAGATCGTTGTCACTGTCTACCGATAGAAACGATTAGAGAACGAAAAGGAGAAAACTGATCATCGGCTACTCCGTTGCCTGGAACTCGACGAATCTTCTCACCGATACGCTCCAAGAAATCGCAATATCGTTTTTACAAAGACAAATTTACGCTATATATATGTGTGTATATATATATATACATATACACACATTTATACGTATTTATACGACAAAAGTTTAGTACAGTACAATCAGAGCCACCTGTGGGTCCTTTTGCATAATCGAACCAACGTTATTCTCCAAATTTGTCCAGCTGCGAGTAACGAATTACCAGCGTTGATAAATTCTCTTGAATCGATCGCGTTGGTCCACCAAATTTCTATATACATGTTCCGTTTCGTGATAAACTGAACGAAATGTTACAAGTGAATTTCGCTAGTTAGAAATCGTTCGATCGTCGTCACAAAATAGTAAAATCGACTACGACCCTCTTCTCGATCCACCGACACTATTGGTTAATAGAGTATTGTGCAAAGGGACTCTAATAATCGAACGCTTGCGTTCAAAGGGTTCACGCGCTATCGTCAAAGTTCCGAAAATCGGTGAAGAATTTGCCAGATTTTCCAGTGCAACGCGAGAGTCTGAAGCAATCGAACGTACGAAAATCTTCGTTCCTTGTGCAAGCGATAAACCGACCTCGAGTCCCAGACGAACGTTATCGAATAGGCTTTTTATATAATTTTTATAATGTTCGGTCGATGAACGATACTAGGGAGCCTCGTCGTAGCCGTTAGGTTAGGGTCCTCTGCAATGGCATTACACGACGAAGCTAAAAAGAAGAAAGGGAAGAAAGAAAGAAAGAAAGAAAGAGAGGGCAAATATTAATTCCTTCGCCATTGCCAACGCGGACGCACAGTACGCATTCATATACGTATACATATAAATATATAAATATATATATATATGTTTATCATAGAAGAACGACGTGTATCGAATCCCCCATGATCTATTTAGACGAGCGCACCCCATTCAGAAGAAGTAAGGGAACAGCCCCTGAAATTGATTTCGATCGCGTTTGGAAACGAGACGTTGGCGTTTCATTCGTCGGTATTCGAATGGTATTTTTCTGGATGAAATCGCGTTTAACCATTCTTTGACCAGTAAATTCCTATAATTGAACGTTGATAAATACGAATCAACGTCAATTGGATCGGTTTCAGTCTCTGCGCAAATGTAAATACCACCGTGTAATTTACTTTTAACCAAGACGAAGCAACGCGCGAAAACGTAAGGGTCTTTTCTGGAGACGAATAAATTATTACGCGCGAAAGATCGTTGATTCGAAACGGCGAATTAACTCGTCTTCCTCGGTTAACGGGTTAATTAGGATCTCGTTAGATTCGCGAGAGATGGCGATGGAAATGGGGCTTAAATCTCTAAATTCTTGCTTCGCGCGTACGCCAGAGGAATTGCATCTAGAGAGAGAGAGAGAGAGAGGGAGAGGGAGAATGAAAGCGTGCGAAGAGAGAAAAAAAGTACGAGAGACAAAAAGAGGCGAATTAAACAGCGAAAACCGAATCGAAGTACAATTTCGGGGTTCTCTCGAAACCTCTTCCTTTTTCTTCCTGTGTCAGTCAGATGTTGTCGAAGGAGGTGCAACGTTTTAGAGGCATTAGCAAACTTTCTTTTTTTTTTTTTTAATCAAAAACAAACTCAAGTATTATAATAGAGAGAACAAGATCGAAAAGGTATATATATTCTGTACGCGACTTGGTATCTCCTATCCTTCGTTGATGGTATATATCGATCGAGGGATTCTCTTAATCGACGATGGAATTTAAGTGCAATAATTTTAAGGGTGGTTGTCGAGAAGGAAAACACGCGATTGTTTGTTGTTAATCGGCGAGAGAAATATTTATGTAAGCAATTAGTTAATCGATCGATCGCTTAATTCTTTCACGGCCTACTATGCGATGATTTTCGCGTGTAGACTTTCGTTGCGTCTTTGGATTGTATAATTTTTAGCGAGGCATCATATTCTTGTTCTTTACCTTTCACGTGTAACAATTTATTACGACCATATTACAAATGATAAATAAAAAAGGGCACATCCTGAAATGAAAATACGTATGGTGTGAATTGCGTGATAGAAATCGGGACATTTTGACGGATATTCCATATAAGAGGCGCGGTGCAATGTACATCCCTAAGCTCTTTCAGTTTCATCTATCAACGACAGTCGGCCTTTGGAATCCTTCTTATCGAAGATCTCTTTCGGAAACGTAATAACGATCACACGCACATGTTCATCTCTTTTCCTCATTAATCCATCACACACTTCTCATCCAGCACTTTTTTGTTCACCACTCATTTTGCTTTCTTCCAATCTAAAATCGACGCAGGAGATTCAAGCGAGCTGTACGGACGTGTGCGAGAGCTGCGAAAAGAAAGTGTACCCCCTAGAAAAAGTGGAGACAAATAACAAAATATTTCACAAACAGTGCTTCCGGTGTCAGCAGTGCAATTGCGTGTTAAGGTAACGTTTGCAATCTTCGCTGAAACTTATTCCCTTTCCCCCCCTGTAACCAACCTTGGCCCCCTCCACCTTCTCTTTTCTCCTCCTTCAGCACCAAACGATAATATTATAAATTATAATACCGTTATAACATCTGTAAGACGTTAAAAAAAGCAAGAGGCGATATTTGCAAGATGCGGTTCCACGTATTACGACAACGAACAAAGTTTATGTACAAAAGTGTCTGCAATCCTATCTTATAAATGTCGCCCACTTTTTTAACACCCTGTATAGGTGGAACAAGGAAATTAAACGATCGTTTTTTCCATACAGGATGGACACGTTCACCTTAAATAATGGTAAACTCTACTGCATCCCGCACTTCAAGCAGCTGTTCATCACACGAGGAAACTACGACGAAGGTTTCGGCGTGGATCCACACAAGAATAAATGGACGACCAGCTCGAGCAATCCGACGAGTCCATCGCCGATCGCGGTGTCGAACGGCGATCTCTGATTTCTCGTCGATTCTCGCCTGTTGTAATTAAAAGAAGAAGGGAGAAAACGATGAAATAAAAGCCCCCCGGCGGCTATAAAACTGCTGTTCCCGTGAACGAAGTAAGATCCGAATTGGTCAGGCAACAGCAGAGAAAGATCCATGGATACTTGAATTTTCCAAAGACAACTGCCGCATTCACTTGCGAGTCGATCAAAAACTGACCGCGAATCGTTTTTAGATTCCTTTCGAATTGTGTAACTAATCGCGCTCTAATCACGTTATCAATCGACAAGACTCGCAACGAAGATTTAATTTCGTCTGTCGTCCTCCCTATTTCCTTGCTGTCATTTTTAAGTATTTTATTTTTTAGACCCGTAGACGCCCCTATTTGCCAATGCCCTATTTTAAATTCCGCTTAAATATTTGTTACATTTATTATAATTATTATTATTATTATTATTATTATTAATATTATTATTATTTTTTACTTGTATAACTCTTGGTATTATTTTATTATATATGTTGTATAATACAGAATTTCATTGCGCTTTATAAGATATCGCGATCATTCATTCACCTTTTTAACATTTTTTTAAACAGTTTTTCATACGTAGTGCTCTTTTCGTATATAAAGCGAGGGTAAGTATTCCGTATAACGAATTGACGTTTTGGAGAAATTGTTGCCCAAGACGTTAGAAAATTTCTTTAATTTCCACAAGTGATAGAATATCGCAACTACTGAGAAAGAACGAAGAACGAATCCTTCAGACTCCATAAGCAATTTGGTATTGATATCCCAAGTGAAAAATCGAAAAGTACCTCCTTGAGTAAAAGTACCTTAATTAGATTAGCAGTCAGACATCCTAATCGTTTATCTACCGAGTCCTTCGCTGGTGCTTGTTTTTTCTCGTATAAATATTTAATTATTTACTTCAGCAAAATTCCAAATATTAATAATTCCTAATATCACGTGTCAAAGGCAGCAATTAGTATTATTTTAATAGTACATATTATTAATCATTTAAATTTGTATATTGAGTATTTTTCTTTGAAACTGATGTATTATTTTACTAATCGCAGAAATCCTTGCCACATTCTTGACTAGCTTCTAGTAAATAAATCGACACTATAACTCGGATAAGAATGTTTAAAAATATTCTATGGCATTGCACGCAGCTACCCTTTTAGGAGAAGGCGCTTCAGGGGTCACCGAAGAAGCGAATGGCCAATAAATGTATTACTCCATGAGCTTTCCCGCCTTTTATCTCATTTCGTTTCCTTGAAATGCCCTGGGGCACCTTTTTCTTTTACGTACTTTTACGTCTTAACGTTAATTACTTATCATATGTCTGAGTTTCCCTTTTATTTCCGTCTATTCTTCTCCCGAGCTGACAGGAAGAGAAATATTCTATTCATTATCTTTCACGATTGCGTAACGTTGCAAGTAATACAGTGCATCTCTGTAGATGGCGTAATAGTCGTATTAATGACACATTTTCGCTAGGAATCGCTACCATCCACGTGTATTAACTATTCGCATATTTGTGTTTTTCTTTCGTTCGTCTTAATTTATTAAGTATCGCGTTTCTTAAAGCGGACGATCAGAAAGTCTATGTAATTCCAACATCGATCTCTCGTGATAAATAACACGATGTTGTTTCCAAAATAAGACAACTGTCACAGTGATAACGTGGTATCAGAGAGGAAACGTGAGTACCCGTATTTACGGTTCTGGCTGTTCCCGGACTAGTACTGCCCTCAGCGGTGAAGTGTCGAAAGTGTTCCACGCTAGCATATACAAGAACCTACTTGGTTCTACCACGAATAATGTATACTCGCTGTGATTCTACGCTACAAGAGCCTATTTCATTGTATGATTCTACGGAAAAGTTCATACTTTTCTATCCAAACGATAATAAATCAGAGGAATGACGCATTAACTTTACTATGTTCTCTATACAGGATAAGTTTTTTGATTTAATATTAAATTTATTTTCCTCGCGATAACGTTTTTGTTATAATAAAAACTAAATTTCATTTTAATAGTAATTTCATAGTAATAATAGTAAGTTGATAGGCTACGAATTATATATCCGAGGTGATGTACCTACAGAAAAAGAACCTCTCGGTAATTGAATAGTCGCCATCTCCACCACGGGGCAGGGGCTCCCCACGACGCACCGTGAAGCTTGACGGCCCGCCACGGTCGAGCGGTATAAACATCATCCAATGACAGATGTCGTTGAGACAATGTACGTAGCTACTAATCCAAACGCGAAACTTCTTTATTTTTTACTTTTCCTAAATTAAACTTTTACTAACGTATCTGTGAGATCTTTCTGAATAAGACGAGACCAAACAGGTTGTGCTTGAAGTTATATTTACTTATTGATATTTAATTATCAATTACTAAGTAAGCAGATATGATCCAAATTATACTACGTTTGATCTCATTTTAAGCTGAAAAGTGTAAGAAATACGTAGATAAAAACTTTGTTTATCACTGTTTATTCCCCGTGGTGGATCGTATATTGTGATCGTTTGGGGTTGCTTGGCATTTGCAAGTGGTCTGCCGACTGATAAGACTAGTTAGCTCGAAGAACCATCCACTATTTTGGAAAAAAGCTATTGGAACGAGCGCTAACGACTAGAAATAGCAAGCAAACTAGCAACGATGAGAATCAATCAGAGATGACAAGCAATTATTTGCTTCGTAACGACTACGTATCACGAGTACCGCTCGGTGATGACGAGTAACATTCAAGAACGCTGTTTACGAATGCACTTCTGCGCATTGCAGTAAACTTCTATGACTGCTGCTCGCGAACGCTGGCAGTTAAGATTCTCGAACCCTGACCAACACAATACCGTCCGGTAGATCTACAATGTCCACGATAGAAATATCCGCCAGTGGGAACGTCCTCTGTAATCTCGCATCGCGAACAGTCCTTAGAGCTGTCCGCGAACTGGAAACAAATAGAGGATTTTCACTGGAGAATTTGTACGGAAACAGTTCACAAACTCTAATGTTCGACCAATGGGAATCGACCTCGAAGATGACAACTAGCAACAACTAATCGCATTTCCGTAACAAATCAAACAAAAGAAAGTTTGAGCTTTGAGTAAAAGATCTCAGCTTGTCGCGGGTCTTTATATGTTGCCGTGCGCTTCGACTCTCAGTCCCTCCATCTTCTTCGTTCTCGTTTAAGAAGAGAGATTTTCGTTTCTTGTTTAAAGAGATTATAATAAACAATTAACTTCTCTTTTCGAGGCATTTCTTAATTATTGTATGATTTTGTTATTCTCATACCTGTCTATCACGGATAGAAAAGTATAAACTGTTCCGCAGAACCGTACAACGAAATAGGCTCTTGTATAACGTGGAGTCACAGCTAGTATACCTTGTTTGCGATGGAATTGAATAGGTTCTTGTATATGTCGACGTGGAACGCTTTCAACACTTGACTGCGTGGTGCAGCACCTATACCTATGGAACAGCCGGAACAATAGGCGTGAGCAGTCTAATTTCCCCTCAGTTGTTATCAATGTTTGTTTCAAACAGAGAGTAGCCAAGTACAAGCAGCTAGTTACTTTCTTCGTTGTACTCTCTAGCGGGAAATTGGCAACGCTTTCAAACAGGAACAGTAAGCATGCACCATGATTATTTAACCCATTCAAGACGCATTTATTATTTTCTCACATTGTATTCTCAACTCTTCAAACTTTAAAGTTCCTAGATTTCGAATTGGCGAATTTTCACGTGCTCGGATTTTCTAATTATCAAATTTTTAAGTTGTCAAATCTTTTGATTCGTTGTTGCGCAGTGATATTGTACTTTCACGTATTATTTCATCGCTTGGTCGTTGATGGATTAAATAATGGCTCTTTCTACGTATCCTGCCGCAACACAATCGACGTTTCAGATGGAAATCTGCATCGATTCTATAGAATCAGCGAAAAACGCGATCAAAGGTGGTGCAACGAGACTCGAAGTTTGCTCTGCCCTTTCCGAGGGCGGTTTAACGCCCACTCCTGGCTTTTTTCGATTACTTAAAACCATTTCACCGTTACCACTCTACGCTATGCTTCGAACACGTTCTGGAAACTTTATATACACGAAGGAAGAAATGGAAGTTATGCTACTGGATTTAAAACTATTGAAAGAACACGGTGCTGATGGATTCGTTTTTGGTGCATTGAAGTCAGACAACGAAATTGACGAAAAATCTTGTCGAGAAGTTCTTTCCGCTGCTCGACCATTGCCAGTAACCTTTCATCGAGCTTTCGACGAAGTCAACGACCCCTTAAAATCCTTGCAAATTCTAATAAACCTCGGTTTTAAGAGGGTTCTGACTTCTGGTCAGAAGGATACTGCCGAGGAGGGGTTAGAATTAATACAGAAGCTCGTTCAAGAGGCTCAAAATAGAATCATTGTGATGCCAGGTTCTGGCATTACTAAAGATAATATCTTAAAAATAAAAATGGTATCCGGAGCGGAAGAGTTTCATGCATCTGCTAGAAAGATGATAACTTCGCATGGTATAAATAGAGTTAAAATTGGCGCTAATAAAGAAACTCCTATCATGGTGACTGACAAGGAAGTGGTAGAAGAAATGGTTCGAATCGTTCCAATTGTTTTTGAATACCCACATGATTTTCGCGATTTTAATAACAGCTTGAACAATTCTAGGCAAAAACGCTAATAAATAATGGCTCATAACGAACGAATATTTATCAAAAGATTTCTACAATTCTGTATTAAAAGAAAAGATGTTTCAAATTGTCCATATATCGATATCAATCGTGTTTGAAAGTAAATTGCAATATCTACTGTTCAGTAAAGTACGAAATCGAGAAAAAATGCGATGATGTGAGTTACGCAGATATACTAACTAACTAAAGCAGCGTAAAAGGCACGAAAAAGTGCGCGCAACAGCAAAATTAAATTAATAATGTAAGTTATATAAATAAATACTTGTGCGAAAAAATTAACGATCATTTGTTTGGAGTGCTATTATTTATTTTATAAAAATATAATTTTCTATCAGGCACTGTAGTATCAACGCAAGTATCCTTAAAATGCAAACGTATTCTTCTGCACAATAAGTTCAGCAAATGTCATTATCATTCGCGTTTAAATCGTAATGGTTCCACAGTACATAGAGTAAGTGGAATCTATGCTACGTGTTGAAAATTATGTATGAGAAAGGATTGCCTATTCTGTCGCGAAGAATAGAGAACAATCATTCGATGATTCAGAACCTATGAAATTATCTCGACGTCCTTCTTTACGCATGCAGAAAGTTAACTCGCGGAGAATCTTCTCTCGGAGTTTACATTTCGTCATAGCTTCTCTTTCAAGATTAATTTTTAGTTAATCATTACTCTAACATAACTCTAATGGTTCAATGATATATGATCTACTACAAACCGTACGTGTGTACATTGATATTAATTGTTAGCATACCATTAAGCATTAAGTTTCAATCCTCCAAATCCCATCAACACTAACGAGGTCCTCTTGCACAATTCAATTAGTATCATTAGTAAGATTTTACAAGTTACAGGCCACGCGTTACCAACGCTATTAAGTTCCCTCGCATAATCGCAATAAACTTGGTAATAAAACAAACGAAATTGTACATCCACGATTACAAGTCACCCGATTGTTTCATATCAGCCATTTTTATTTTTACGTTTCTATTGTACGAATACTCTTCTCCTTAACTGTACGTAAATTACCTCGTTTATATTTTCCAAAAATATTGTACTTCCCAATTAACGTCCAATAATATTACAACCTTTACCTTATTTTATCGTTTAATCCTTAACGAGTTAACGTTTCGATCAGTTTCAACAGAAATTATGCGTTCGGCTTGTAGTTGCATAGTATCATAATGGCGGGTTTTCATAGATCGCTCAAGAGGCACGGCTGTCGCAAGCGATGCAATAATTTCGCGACGAATATCTTTGCGACCAATTTCGAATTGCAAAGATTTGCGCAACAGGTCGGTGCATAAGGGGTCCTCGCATGCGGAAGATGACGGCACTAGCGAACAACTGCAGACCGTGCACTTTCGATTTACGGGGCAACGTGAAGAAAAGTGCGTACATGCACGCACACACTCGCATTAGGTCTGTGGAATCGAAAGCTACTCGACCCGTATATACACGTAAAAAAACACACACGAGCCCAGGATCGATGTGTACGTTCGTAACGCATATATGGTTTCGTGGTGCAATCACAATCATTCTTGATTGTGTGTGCGCGTGCACGCGCGCGCGTTGCCATCAGTGAACGGGAATTTGAAAATAGCCTCGAAAGGTAGAAACGATCGAGAGAGAAACACTTATTTCAAAACCTAACGTTAATGTTCACTTTCGCAAGAAATTTCTGTTTTTTATGTACATTCCTAATCATATTTCAAAGCTTGTAGATATAGAGAAATGTCACAAGATTGATTATTAATCGGATAACGTGTCGATAATAGGATAATAGGAAATAGGACCTTTCTTTCTACGCAGATTTCCAACAAATTCTTTGAAATTTATCGGCGTAAAAGAAATACGAGACTAAATGTAAGATTAATCATTAATCGATATTTCATCAATGCTACGAGATTGGTTAATACTAAAACTACCTTACTTATTAAAGTATAAAAGTTGTGTAAAGTATAAAAGTGTATCGATGAAACCAAAATATCACGATCGCTTGTAAAAACCTGTTATGAATATATGTGCTATGCGTATTCTATAAAACGCTTTTCAATTTTCTATCATTCTTTGATAAGACACGCCCATCATGGTTATATTATATATATGAGGTTATATCGATAAAGTTTGAAACAGATGTGAAAATGTATATAGAAGCTATAGGATATTTAGTGCAAATACATATATTTCAGAGATCATAAAAGTATCTAGACTGTCCATTATTCGGTATATTGGTAAACCGCCATATTCAGTGAGGATATTTTTAACGCTTGTTACACGTTTAAGATGACTATCCATGTTGTATAATAACTTTTTACTAAGTGTACTAAGTGTGTTTTGCTAAATAAATATTTTGTGACTCTTACATACATTTTCAGATTGGCCCGAAATTTTATCGATATAACCGTGGTACCCATGTCTCGTTACGTGTATAACACGAATAAGTGCGTAACGTGATGTTATCTATAAGAGTTTTCTACGGTGAGTATTTAAATATTATAC
Source organism: Bombus waltoni (assembly GCA_014737395.1). Lineage (NCBI taxonomy): Eukaryota > Metazoa > Arthropoda > Insecta > Hymenoptera > Apidae > Bombus > Bombus waltoni. Next base: position 631,464 of record JACXII010000067.1, on the reverse strand, counting down.
TTTCACGAGCCATTTTGCACGCGAAAACTACACGATGCAAATAATGATTCATAAAACTGTGAATTCACAAAATTCCGACGAAGGATTACAAGTTGTTACATAATCAACCGCTCTGATAGTTCTAGTATAAAAGAAACAATCAAACTTTGTCACTCACCGAAAACCAAATGGCGCGCAATGACAAATCAGCCATTCAATCTGTCGTTCGAATAATCTCCGGTATTGCTGTTTTGCAGACAGGATCGCCGTCGATCCGAAAGTCCTATGCAAATGAATAGTCGAGTAATCGATCGTTTAAAGTAGACGTACGAGTTTCTTACCTGCGGAAGCGGTAAAGAAAAACACGATCATTGGAATCTGGCACGAAGGATCAAGGGGTCGAGTTTTTTTAGCAATGTTGCCAACTGCTTCGTCGCCCATAAGTTGACCAGTGGAGAGCGTATGTATTTACCGGCAAGTGGCAGACGCGCGCGCATACCCCTGTAAGGTGCGTCGGCCTAGAGAATGTGTGTTGGTACGTGAGCGCTCGACTGCCGGTGGCTGTGCGTTATTGCTCAACTGGACTCGTCTCTCAGTGCGAGAAAGACGTTCAAACCGTTCGGGCGTCCTCATCCGTGCATTCAAACCTCGTCCTTCCTTCTCCGTGAACTGCCACGGTGCATATCTCGTTTTGATTCCCATTGTCACATCTCGCGGCGGTCCATCCGTTCCCCTCATGTAACCTAGAAATACACGGAGGAATATCCGAACACGGTCCGCAGACGCATTTTCGCAACTTGCACTGGATTGCAAGGTTATTTCGTATCACTGAATGTGTGACAAGTGTGACAAATATACAGCAATTTTGCATCGATATTAATTTTCTCACTTTCGTGCAAAGACACCTGATTTGATTCACGTTGTGAGCAGACATGTTCAAAAGTAACAACATCGTTTTATCGTACATGTGTTATCAAGAATTGGCAAGGACCTGAAATACGCGCTCAATTATACTTATTCGTCGTACGTTAAAGTCTTTGTCAAGATATAAATCAGGCGCGGAGACACGATATCGTCAAGGTAACTTTGCCAACATTTTAAAATAGGTGCATCGCGCAATGTAATACCGTGCTGCAGAAATCGCACGAGAAACTCATATCGTTCGTTCGATTCTACGAAAGCATCCAGTTGCAAGAGTAGCCGTGCACTATATTTCGATTCTTGTAGTTTCTGGCAAAATGTATATTTGTACTTCCTGTATCGTATATAGCACTTCCTCTTTGGTATGTAAAAAAGCCAATGGTTGCAACGTATCATTGATTTCATGCGTGTTACGATGTAGACGCGTGCTCGGTCTTATGAAATCAAAGAGGTGACGAGTGAAGTCGGGGAAGTGTAACGAGGAAGCAATGGAAAAGCTGTACGGGTATTAAATTCTCAATTCACCATATGTGTAATCTCGCTAGTTGTATGTATATATCTGACAGTTTGAAATGTATAAATTTACATAATATTTCACAAAACCCTTTATGGTTGACCTACTTTCATTCGAGGCTAGTAAATGAAAGCATACGTTCTTTTAAAAATACGTTCTTTCTGCTCCAAATAAAACCATCGCTTATATCAAACTGTATGATACACTTGTCTGTGAGTACGCATTTGTCGTATGTATGTATGTGTTGTACGTATTTGTCGTATGTATGTACAAGTTGTATATCTGATACAATAACACATTGTATATATAGATTGTGTAGATAATATCTTCGATATTAATGGAAAACGAACGAGTAACTGCCATTTGGTTTAATTTAAAAATGCAAAGCAGATAGCTATTCGAATTGATCTTTCGTATTTCTCAGCTTAGTACATGTACAGTATATTTCAAAAGTGCGAAGATCACCTGCCACATGATCACGTGGTCAGGTGAATTTTTTCTTGGCCTAGAAAAATATTTTTAAAAGATGCGAAGACCTCTTATAATATTGCCTGGCATTCGTGACACGGATCATGGCTTTGATTCAACGAAAGTAGGTTATATTTGTAGATGTTATTTTTAATTTGAACTACCATTTTAGACAGAGAAACATTCGTCGATCCCTTAACTAAAAATCATCAAATATCAATTTCCTACAATATCACAATATTTTGCGCTTAATAATGTATCAAAATAGTGGTATATTAACAATTTGCAAAAAAAAAAGATCGTAAGACACAAGAGTTTAATCTCGATGAGAGTAGATCGGTGTGCACTTTCGATTTTTTAGATTCGACACGAGCAACCTAAATAAGACTTGAATAATCCAAGTTACGCGTGTAGCACGAGAGGTGCATTTCTATCAAGTATTTTAGTCATTCGTATCGTTTATCCACGTAGCGCTGGACAAACCGAGAGAGCCGATAGCAGATTCCTCGGATCCGTTCACGGTCTCTAACGGTACTATTTTTTTTTTCTTTGCGAATAACTGGTCAATGATCTAACAGATCAACAGAGAGAACGGATTACGGTTTCGACTTTGACGAAATCTCGACTTTTACCAGTTTTACATAAGACATAAGAAGTGACGGAAGGGAATTTGCCGAACGGTACGGAATAGCAATTAGAACTCGTCGTATGACGCACGCGCAACACTTTCACATAACACGAACACGTAAACTGTAGAAAAACGCCGCATCAACGGTCCACGCGTAACTGGAGCGACATCTTTCTCTAGTTTTTCGTAATCCACCTAGATTAAGTATGACTCGCGACCCGCAGTAAACGTTATATTTTATGAAATATCGTATTTTATTCAAACGAACTTGTTGATCCTACGTAGTTTTATTTGAACTCCTATCGTTCATATAGCTTACTCTTTGTCCTGAAAACAGAAGTTGTCAACCTGACTCGATAGCCAATTACTCGCTTTGTATTACGAACACGCATCGTTGCACGGAGAAGACCGGGTTCCGCAGCTGTGTTCGCGATTTGAAGAAAGATTCGAACGAATTTATTATACAGGAAGCCGAGAATTCGTTCCCCTATTTACATGTCTCCGTTGCAAAACCGAGTAAAAACCATCTTAATTATTCACAGTACTAGCGTCATCGTAATTTACCATTATTTTAACGATGAATTATTTGCAACGAATTGGCAAACTTAAAACATTAAACAGAAGATTTATATTCTCATCGCAACAAGTGCAACTAATCCGGTTATTTTACCAGCCATTTCGATTTTTTGTTTCCTTAAATTATCTCTCAACTTTTTGTCTTTCGTTTTTTGCCTATAAATTGTCTTTTAATCGCTGCGCTATTAATCCTGCTACGTTCCAGAATCGTTATTGATCTCTCCTTAGGATTACGTAGTCAAAGATTTTGTCTGAAACGTTAAAAATGTTCTTTCTGGTTGAAAACGATTGAGCGATTAACGTAAGAGCGAGTTGATGTCAAGATTGTAAGACGTAAGTTACAAAAATTAACATACGAAACGTTCGAAAATAGTAGAACACGATCTTCTTACTTTGCGTAGTTTTGAGAATGAATTCACGACTGTATCGAGCGAACGAAATCTCGACGAAACGAAACTAATTAATGGGGTAGGTGGATGCAACACGTCGAATACCAAGTGAAATTAACATCGACCGCATCCAGCGATCATTTTGGTGGCACTTCCGCTTAGATCGACGGAGCTCCACTTTCTTGCGCGGTCAACGACGTGTATGCCGCTCGTGGACACAATAGGACGATTATCTGAACAGTTAGACAATCCAATTCCACGAGAAGAAGTAGAACTCGAAGACAGCCCTTCTGCTTTAATTTCCGAAAAGACGTCAATGGAATTACTGTACCTACCCAGTATTTGTTAAATCTCCATGAATTTCCATGAACAATCATACGTAATCTCAGTACAGCTACTCGCTGTACTGCATAAATATCGACGGAATTAATGTTCGACACGCGTGTCGAGCAAGTATCAGACTGAGATCGTCGTTCAGAATTTCCGTCGTTTTTAGATCGAAGATCCGTTTCACGATCGAGCGACAACGATCTCGATCGTCCAACAGCATAACGAAATTTCTACCTCGATAAACTTGCTTCGTGAATCTTTCCAACATTTTCGATGCAATTAAAGATCTTGTCATTCCCTTTTCCTATCCTTCGTTCGAACGCCGATTTTTCCATTGCAGTAACCTCGGAGGTAGACATTTACCGATCCTTGCATAAGAGATCATCTCCTTTTTTCGCCTAACCTTGGCATCAATTTCATAATTAATGCCCAGCCCGATACTCGCACACGAGTAGAAACGATATTTACTTCGATTAATAATTCAAACAGCAATGTCATTCGTGGAACGAAGTTGGAAGTTGTTTCTCGAGGAGCGACGAAGAGAAGATTCCGCGATAGTAGCGCGCCAAGGGAAATACCTGTACTATTCTCAGTTCGTCATATTTTCTATTCCATTGACAAATTGTTATACAGCGCGCTTTCTTCGTAATGATCCAAGGCAGACGACGTTGCTCGCGGGATACGTAGCCGCTGTAAAACAGTTTCACTTTCCGCCATTGTCACGAATGGGCACGCGGCTCTTTCCACGAGGCCTATGCATCCTTCGAAGAAACGGATTGCTTTTCTGGGTCTGCGAAAGCGTGGAGAAATAGTATTGGTTTCTAAACACAATTTAGAGATCGGCAAACCTTGGTTAAAAGAACCAGCGTTTAGGTTTCTCTCGCTGGGGAAAAATCTTTCCATCCGGTCGCAACTTATTCTTGAAAAAGATGTCGTAACTGTCGTAACCATCCCGATGGCGGAGATAAATATCTTAATCCCGCGAAACATTTATTTACATTCGAATTATCAACCGGACGACTGCGGAAATGTGGCAAAGATTTTTGGCCAATCGTTCGATGATCCGGACACGTATACGCTTGACTTCGATTTCGCGAAATATCGAACGTCGTCGAACGTATCTTCATTTAAATAATAATTAGAAAGTTTGTGGAAATTCTCTAAAAATGTCCGGCAGATCGTTATCGATCATTCGATGATAAAATTTGTTTCGTTCATTTGCAAAGTCCATTTGCGTTTAAATTATGTATTCGTAGTTGGTGAAAATATCCCGAGAATTTGGATAGATCATTCTCGTCGTCCGAATCGAAATATGTATATACATGTATATTACCATGCTGTCAACAAATTTGCATTGCAAATTACACGGAAATATTTAGAGAGACGCGGGATATGCTTGCAAAACACGCGCTGCGACGTAAATCTGTCTTTATTTTATCATCTTTCTGACGAATTTTTTCACGAAAATTGTAAAAACGAAGGTTAGACTTGGCCCTTCTATATAAAAAAAAATTAAACCCCCAAATCGAAGTCCATATTAACATTATTATTCCCCCGTACTGATCAAACGTATTTCATTTTTTTTTTTTTTTTTGCAGTGTGGCGTGCGTTTACCAGAGAGGAATTCGATGATAAATTCCCAACAGCGATAAAGAGGATGTGTCGTTATTGAGAAATTTCAGCAAGGGATACCTTTTTTGATCGATTTTTACGCAAGTCGCAAGAGGAACGCCGATCAAGATGGAGAACAAAAATGACCCGAAAGCGAGAGAAAAGATCAAGAAGATGTTCAGCTGGAGCGACGGACTGACCCCGTGAGTAGCACGCTTCAAGTTTGTTTGTACTCGCTTCCACTTTTACTTCGCTTTCGTCTATCGGAGAAACCAACCGCGGGTTGAGCCTGCGTTCGACTCTTCTGCGATTATATTGGTCACCGTAACAATTATGCAAATTATATTTCATATTGCTACGACGAACAGTGTACGGAGCAACGTACTGGCGTCCTTAATCCTTAAAAACTATCATAGGTGAAAGTTCACATTCGCGATATAAATTCAAATTCGAACAAAACGTAGATTACAATTAGCCCACTGTTTTTGGTATCGTTTATTCGATGGCCACGTTGCGTTACATTGGCTTTTGTATAAACGAACGATACTAAATAACGTGGCGAGAGATAGAAAGCAAACAACGATGGGCTATGCTCGTCGTCGTGTCAAGATTCAAAGTTTAAATTGACTTAACGCGAGGAGTACAGCGACGAATAAGAAGCTGGAAAAACAGGTATCGATTAAAGCGAATTTAAAGAAAGTCGCGTTGAATCAATTAACTACGAGCAATCGCGGAGTAAATCTTGGTATTTCCATACAATAGCACACGGCGTTAAAAGTGTAACGAGATATTTTCAAGAGTAATAGAAGGTAATGCTCGTTAGCAGCGTAATTTAGATAATCATAAAAAGCACACGTGTTTCTGCGATAAAGCCACGATCGTGGTTTTGTAATCTGTTGCAAGAACGCGAGCGTTGCATGAAATCTACGAATTCCCCTGAATACATATAGCTATTTTACGGCAACTTGCATTCCAATTTTCCGTCTATCCTTCGCGGACGAATCAGGTTTTCCTTTGTGAATCACTAGATCGCGGATAGCGTTACATTTATGCAAAATCGTCTCCTTACGAAGAGTACCGAAAAAGTACGAGCTAGGCATACAGGCACCAAAGATTAAACCTTACTCAAAAACTACAGTCATTACCGAATTTAATAAAAATTTCCTTAGAAAAAGCAGAGAAGGTAATTCCTTTCTTTCGACGTTGTGCTTTTTCTCGAAAAGATCATCCGCGTATTTCTCGTATTCTAATTCTGATCCCCCGAAACTCTACATCGATCCTCGCGGACGCATTATCCTGTTGGCGATTGAAAGAACTGTAAAGAAAATGCAAGACGAAGCACGATCTCTTTCCTCGACGCGTGTTCGAAAACTTGGTCGTGAAACTCTCTCCTTTGCGTACTTTTGATCTTTCGAATCAATTGGAAATTTGTCCTCGTACAGCGACAGATCGATTCAGAAAAGCGTAGATGAAGCGAAACGGAGGACGAACGGTCTGCAGAAATTTTCAACGAAGAGAGAAAAAGAAAAGCGATGGAACGATTCGGAAAAGTCGGCCAACGAACGACGCAGCAGGCGCGAGGCAAATTTTGCAAGAGCACTGCGCGCTGGTACGAGACCACTTCGCTTCGCGACGGAGTTCGCAATCGCGCGTGAAAGTGGCTGACGAGGAGCTGCGAGTCTCGGTGAATAGACTTGTCCGCTCGTGGTTCGTTCGTTTTATCGTTACACAGTGAAAGGGTAAAATGTAGGCAAAACACACGAACGATCGCGACCGACGCATCCTCGATACGACGCTGTGTCAGATCGACCTGACACCGATCTCTCCTCCGTAGAGAATCTTTCATCGTGAACTCTTCGACGAAATTATTTTCCACGAAATTGATTCCTTAAACCTATCTCTTTGGGAAAGTCGAAAGGCTCGTTATTACGGGGATAATCTTTGCACGCGTTTGCCTTTGTCCGGGAAATCGAAAAAACACTCGAGTACTCGTAATTTTCGTCTGGTAACAAAGTGTTCGTACGATCGGTGTATAAGCGTGTCGGTAATTGGAAGAACCATGCTTGGTTAAATTATGAAATTGCGAGAACCAGAGAATCTTCCATCGTGAACTTTTGGACGAAATTATTTTCCACGAAATCGATTCCTTAAACCTATCCCTCTGGGAAAGTCGTAAGGTTCGTTATTACGAGGATAATCTTTGCACGCGTTTGCCTTTGTCCGGGAAATCGAAAAAACACTCGAGTACTCGTAATTTTCGTCTGGTAACAAAGTGTTCGCACGATCGGTGTATAAGCGTGTCGGTAATTGGAAGAACCATGCTTGGTTAAATTATGAAATTGCGAGAACCAGAGAATCTTCCATCGTGAACTTTTGGACGAAATTATTTTCCACGAAATCGATTCATTAAACCTATCTCTTTGGGAAAGTCGAAAGGCTCGTTATTACGGGGATAATCTTTGCACGCGTTTGCCTTTGTCCGGGAAATCGAAAAAACACTCGAGTACTCGTAATTTTCGTCTGATAACAAAGTGTTCGCACGATCGGTGTACAAGCGTGTCGGTAATTGGAAGAACCATGTTTGGTTAAATTACGAAATTGCGAGAACCTTGATAAAATTCGTTTCTATTAAAATCACTTTATTTTCATCCGATGATAAATCAGACGATAAATCATTTGCCACAGCGATTCCGCCGAGATCGAGGTATTTGACGAAGCTCGTTTTTACCGTGTGAGCTACTCGATCTCGTTATTTTATTGATCGTCAAATAGAACTGTCTTTCTAACGAGCAACATCAGCATCGCTAAGTAAAAGTAAATTGATGAGTAACGCCTGTACAATGAATCGCAATTAGCGGCAGGTTGTTGTGTAATATATTTTAAACTAGATAGTACGCGTCAGTACGAAACGTCTTTCGCATTGAAAATTATATCGGATTCAAGTGCTCGCGGTAAAAAAAAAAAAAAAATGAAAAAGAAAGAAGGGTTACATGTGCATCAACAAGCTGACTCAGTTATTATTGAGAAAGAATCGGATTTGTTAATGATGGTAAAAATAAGTGAATCACTTACGCGGTATATTGCGTCATTAAGTTTCAAAGTACGTAGTCATTTTAAATCAGATGATTCATTTATTTAAAAAACTGTTAAATGCAAATTACGTTCTGTCGTTCCCTTACGTACCGATTCTTGTTGCAAGAATCAGAAGGAAAGGAAGTCTTGAAGACACCTCGAGAGATGGCACCACGTTTACCATTTCTGTTACGTGACGAAACGCGCCGGAAATTAGCATAATTCAACGAGACACGGGTCTCGTTTGCATGAAAACGAGCATCGACTAATAATTATCAAAGAGACAATATACGTTGCGTGTTGACTCAGAGTCGACGCATTACATAAGTATAATTTCATTTTTTACGCGATCAATTATAATAGCTGCGTCAATTTTTTCACCCTTCTTTTTATCGAAAATAATACGAAAACAACGCGAGTGGGATATTTAACGATAAATAGATGGAATCGGTGTTATTAAGTAGTAAAAAACCAAGGGACGTTAAAAACAAAGAACGTCGAAGTCATGGCGTATAATAATATTTTAGAATAGCAAATAGCTAGTGGTAGCGATAAACTATTAGATAAGCGATAATCGATATGTTAGAAGATCAAGGAAGAAAACGAAGAATAAAATTTCTCTGTCGAAGAATAGAAAAAGAAAAAAAAAAAGAAAGAAAGGAAAAATTAGTAAGATCGTATAGAAGCGACAATTTGACGAAACGATCGTCGTTCGTACATCTCGTGAAATATTATCGCAATAATTGTTAACGCGATAAACACGCGCGACGCGTGCCACGCTTCGACGCTCGTTTCAAAACGCACGGACGCTCGTTGAATGCGTTTATCTATCGATAGCGCAATTAAATACGAAATACGTACTTGCTTCTTCATATTTAAACGTCTTTCGTTGGCTCGCGTTCCTTTTTGATGCAAATTTTTTTTTACGATATTGATTCGGGAAAATATTCAACGTCACGTTCGTTCGTGGAATTTTGATCGCTGCAAAATTGTCGCGAGAAGATTCCTGAAATAAATTATAGCTAGGAGAAAGATCGAAAAACGACGATATTCTTTATATTACAGAATTTATGGATATTTATCGCGAATGATATCCCGAGCTTGACGATAAATTAACGCCTGAGATTAACGCCAAAAGATTCTCTAATATGGGATCACCACGGTCGTATTTTATCGTATTGCAATCTCCTAAACGCATTGCTTGTTTCACTTCCTACGAGAGTTCCGGCTCGTGTCTGACATTAAACGACGAATCCTAACATAGTCGCTTTCTCTAATAATCGATTGGCAAAATCTGGGCGATATTTTTCGAACGATTCGTAAGTCTTTTCGTTTAATATTTCTATACCTCGTTTTGTATCACCGCGAACAGCAAATGTACGTTGGTTCGCTAGAAAGCTAAGACGGAACCAAAGGAACAAAATTTTTCACGAGATCCATTCGAAACGGAAAGTTCAAAGTAGAAAATTATTAATAGCTCGACCATTTGCCACTGAAATATTTTCTTATTCGTTTTATTCGACTCACGCGTGTATCGTGCGCATACGCGTTATACATCGTATCGCGATGCTTTATTTCATTTAAGTTTCGAGAATTCCTAATGAAATACCATTTACGTAACTTATCAAACCTTGTTCATCAAACATCGTTCCATTCGCCAGCGATACAATACATTGTTGTAGACGAATAAAATTACCATTAGGAGTTTTAAGCCAGTCATTCCGATCAATTTAATAGTCCAGCGTTAAAGGAAGGTCTACGAGAATCTTTAATTATTACGTTCTTCTCGTTAGATATCGCGATAATGGCAAGCGAAAGGACGCCTCCCTTGCGAACGATAATTCAGACCTCCAGCACATTCGTACAAACGATAACTCAGACTTCCAGTACGTTCGTGCAAACATCTCGAAATTTTCAATTTCTCCAACATACGTATCGCTGTTCCAGCGATCCAACGATACGTAACCACACGAGCCTCGTTAAGCAAACGGACCAATCTAGCTATTCGTTTCTCCTCGATACGATGATCGTTTCGATTCATCGAGACAAGACGCGAGAGCGGTCGATTGAAAATCACCGAGTTCTATCGACGGAATTGCAGTTAGGCCAACGAAAAGTAGCACAAGGCTACGAAACGAAGAGGCTCGCGCGAAGGGAAAACCCCTGTTGTCTTTCGGAGTGGCTGATGCACGATCATCGATGTATCAACGTTTGAACGCTCTTCCTGGCGTTTACGTAACACAGCAGCCGGACTGACCGCTTTCACATCTATACCGTACCTTTGGCCGCATTTAGCGACCCGCTTCGATAAAGTGCCGTAGCTGTTTCTCAAGTCCGTGGCCCGTCCTTCTTTCCCAGAACGGCTATTTCAGGGTTAAATTCACCGATCTGCTTAGCCAATACACTTTTCACTCGTCGCGTCCTCTTCGGCCTTGAAACTCTTGCTCGCTAGGCCTTTTAACATTGAAAGTCGTTAGATCGTTAATCCGTCCAATCTGCAAACGATATCCGACGAACGGATTCAGGATTTTTCTATGCAAACTCGTATTCCTCGCGAATACGTCTCAACTGTTGTTTTTTTACGCGTCACGCGCATCTTTGCGCGTTGAAATTTCTCGCAGGTGCATAAAGATTCGGAATCAATTCGGCCGATCAAGTTGTTTCGCAAAGAACAGCGAAAGATGGGAGAACTTTAATCAGCTAAAACGCTAAGCTATCAAGTGTTTGCTTCTCGCGATCAGAGGAAACAAACTCCGCACGCGGCGTTCTCAGTCTCTAACTGTATCGCGTACATCCAATTCTAACGCGTCTGATAGCAGCCTGTGTACTAACCAAAATCTACTAATAAACGATCGACGCGCGATTCTGCGAAATCGCGGCAAAATTTAGCTGTACGAAACGACCATCCGTTGCCAATTTACGAAGAATCAGGCACGAGATATTTTACACCGCGAGAACGAATACAGGTGGATCGAATATTGTATTAGGTTGTCCCGAAAGTTTCTTTCCTTTTCTAAGGAAATAACAGACGCGCAACCTCCTTTCGTTTTATATCATCTTATCGAACCAGTTTGTTCTATTTCTATTATTACGATCATACGCGTGATTCGACAAAAATAATACGAAACAGAGAACGTGGTGCGTCCGTTATTTTGCTTGCGAGACGAAAGAAACTTTACGGACAAGCTAATGCTAAAGTCTGCCACGGGTGAAATTACGCTCCATGAGAATTCTGTCTTTAATCATCGTTCCGTAATAACATCGCGATATTATTTGTGAGCGTCGAACGATCACGCTTCTGCTTCTCGTCGAACGTCGAGTAACAGCAACGAGCTTGTGGAACCGATCGATCGAGCGTTTGATTCGATCTTACGTAGAGCATCTAGGAAATGGAAAAGAAAGATAGATGAAATTCGACCTCGTTGCACGCACGAAACACGACAACGACGGTCGACGAGTGCACGCGCACCGATCGAGACTTTCGCTTTTACACGAAGAAGCCCGCGAAGGTGGCTGACACCAACTCCACGCGAGACCTTGCAAAGACCTTCCCCTCCATCTTGGATCAACCTACCATCAATAAGAACGAGATTTGTCTGCGTTAGACGAACCACGCATACCGAATAAACTCCAACTGCCTTGTCCACTTTGCATCGAACCGTGACATTAACGGATACACTTAGCCACATACCTATTACGTCACGCTGATTATGTACACCATAGGATATTCGTTTACGTGTCCGCTTAAGTTATTTAGCGAATAAACAGAAAATTTCTCTAGACAGTAACGGTTTACGGTAGACGATATCGGTAGATATAATCGGAGTCTTTGTATTTAGTAGAATCTCATTAGCGAGACGATCGATCGTTGGAGAACGGGGGAATGGAAAATTTAGAACAGTTTCTGGTGAAAACGATCGAAGAACGATGTTAATAGTCGAGTAAGAAACATAGAAAGTTATCAAACGATGGTAATAATACGGAGGAATCGAACGAACGATTGAAATTCCTGATAATTCGATAGCTCGGTGGATCGAACAGAATTAATTGCGTTTCATCTACTTTTGGCCAAATGGACAGTCCGGTTCTTCCGAGTAACGACAGTTACGCGAAATAATGCTTTTCGATCGTCGTATCCCTTTTTCCGGTCGGTAGGTATTTTTATCAACTGGATCCTCGGTCGATAATGGAAACCGATGTTATCGCTACTCTACTCGCATTCGATGGTCCACGGATCGAAGAACGGTAAATCGCTTTCGCTTTTCGGGGTAGCCGGTCGATATCACGGGGAAATAACATACAGATTTGTTTTCGCTTTTGTACGATCACTTCTATACTCTTTAACGGCTGTGTACTTAGGTAATTATGGTAATTAGTATGGAAGATCGAGGCTAAAAGCTCCGACTTTGAGGAAACACAAGAAATAACTGGAATATGACGCAGCGTTCTATTCGCTATTGACCAACGTGCTAGGCTCATTATCTTTCAGAATCTTAAGCTTTACATTTAATACATCGCGATAGATAATATATCACGATATTTTCACAAGAAGTAGAATTTATTTGTGGCTTCCTGGGCTGAATAAAAGATGCGCTTTGACGAGATATTTCATCTTTTAACGAAACGAAACGAAACGAAAGGCCATTTCATCGATAACGTTTGCCTTTCGAGATTCGAATCGACAAAGTTTTATCTCCGACAACTTTTATCGCGACAAATTTTGTCCTGGAAAAACAAACTCTTAATCAGCTTTACGCTCTAACGACAGCGATCTAACAAGCTACTAACGATCTAATAATTAGGTACATGAGTCATTGATAACATTAAACCTAATTAATTGATTACCCCTCTGGAGATAAAAAATCATCGCACGACTCGCTAGAATCGCAACGTAGGAGTTTCTTTGAACGTGCATTCGTTCCCTATGCGTTCAGCACGAGCCCTAAATTTTGCAAAGGACGCACGGAATATATTCTCCTCTGAGCCGAGACTTGAAACGAGTCCTTAGCCTTAGATCTCGATCTTTCTTCTTAGTGACCGTGTACCGGCTTTCGTAAATCCTTCGATTGGACGCTAAGGCCGCGTTCGATGATCCCCGGAACCTCATTAACAGGCGTAGTCTTCTCCGGGTTTTTACGCGCCGAGATATCGTAGCAATCTTAGCCCATAAACACTGGCTTGGAAGAGTCGTTGGATGGGATGCAACGAAGAAGGAAAGAAACCAACCAGAAAGAGCGAAAAGAGTTTCTTCGGGTGACATTTTGTGCAATATATTCGTTAATTACGTTTCACGTGTAATCTCTGTAGTACTATAGAACGATTTCTTCCGTCAGAGATCGTCGGAATATTTTTTCGGTAGGTTTTTTAAGAAAATGTTTATACAAAGAAGAAGGAATGCTGCCGATATATTCTAGAAACATCGGGAACTCCGTGGGCGGCATTTCAACGGCGTGAATTCCTTAAATAACGCGAACTGAAAGCTCGTGATCCGACTCGCGGTGCCGAAGAACGTTTTCTATCGTTCAATTCTTATTCGTATTGTTATTTTTCTTCCATCGATCAACGACCAAATGTTCATCGTACGATCGTCGGTGTCCGGCCTCGCGTTTTCTCAGTACCTGCAAGCAAATGCGAAGTTTCGTGACGTTTACGGCAATTTATATCTACCGGGCCCTTGTACGAAAATTCGAAACTAAAGTCCGTTGCAAGTACAATGTGCCTCAGATCGACAGAAAAATCGCTACGACGAGTATCACTGAATATTACGATATTCGTGATTTGTCTATAAACTTATATTACCATTTTATAGTCTCGTCGGATAAATACAATGCAATAACGAAGCCTACGCCGTACGTTCAAAGGTATCGATAATTCGTAGAATCGTGCGCGGCAATTTTCGAGAGAAAAAAGATGCATAATTTCCTGTTATTTAATCAGGCCTACATTACGTCAGGAACTGTAGCCGTGTTACGCAATGCCGGGGAAAGTGCAAACCGTCTTGACCACTATTACGGTTGCTATTTCTCGATATGGAACGAAATTGTTCGTTGATCGCCATTGGCGATATTTCGGCTAAACTTTACCGACTAATTAAACGATTTATTCCCTGTCCGATGGTTGGTTCTAGCAAAACGAAACGTTGCTCGATCGAGCGTGACGATTACGATCGCCTATCGAACGATGGACGATTACGTCGCGCGAAATTTCTACCGAAAGAAATCTCTAACGTGGAAGGATTAAATTCGAAAATCGTTACGTGGCAGAGTAATTCGAATAATTTCGAATAATTTGTCAGTCAGAAACCGTGAATCGAACGCGAACCGACCGACTACCACCGCTCACTTGTAGATCGCTATTTTTCCCCCTGTAATTTCTCGTTAGTGAAAATACAGAGTATAACGTGGCACGATAAAGCGTAATATTTCGCGAATAAATTTACATGATCGCGTTATACGTAATTGCGAGCAAAGTGAATTAGAGTCTCGTGGAATCGTGACGTAAGACATTTCATTGAATCGATGAAAACAAAAAGAAGAAAATCCGACGTGCAAAAAGTAACGCGTTTTTCGTCGAGATACGTTCGCGTCGTTTATCGAGGAATAAATTCGAACGCGTAAGAGATCGATCGTCGGCGATGTTCGTTCCAAGCAGAGTCACTCGGCCTCTTTAGAGGCAAACGTCTTATTCGTATTTTCCTCGATATCGGATCGTCGAGGATTTTTGCTTAGCCAGGAAACGAGATAACAGATGAAGAAAACAAAGGTGCGACGAAATATACTACTCTACGAATTCGTAAATCGGTCGCGCGTATTCGCGGAATCGATCGCCGGATCGGTAGAGCAAGAAAAAATACGGCAAAAGGCAAATTTATCGGCGCGAGTAACCACGATTCGATCGTTCTGTCGTTCGAAATAAAAATAAATAATATTACAAGTACGGTGGTACTTGCGTATTGCGCTTTGCGTTTGAAAAGAGATACAACTTAAAGAACATCGTCAGGGTCCAAGGACGCGAGCCCTTTAAAAGTAACCGACGCGTTAACGAAGTTTCGCGAAGAAAGCGAAAGAATCGAACCTCGAATGTCTTCTATTTCAACGCGTATCTCCCGCAGTTTCTCGTATTGTAGGAGGCAATATTTTTCAAATTACGAGCAAGGTGGGAGGAGCGCGAGCGTTTACCCTGGAAACCAAACTTAACGACAATTTTATGTCCGTAACATGTTCCTCTACGTATCTTTCATCCGTACGTGCCCGCTTTTATAAAAAGATACCCGAAAAATACCTTTCAACGCCGAAAGAACGAATACCTACGGACACTTACAATACCGCGAAAGCTAGAAAAAATTCCTTTGATCGATAGAAACCGTTGCGCGCGTGAATAACACCGCGACAGAGATAATCGACGACGACTAAGCACAAAGTCGAATCGACCTTAACCGGAAAGACTTTTGACGCTATTTCATGGTAGTTTGTCGTAATTAATTTTCGTCTATTCGCCGATGCAAAAAAAAAGTAGCGTAGAATCGTCGGAGAACACAGGCGGAACGCGATTAAAGAATCGCCGAGGATTTTGCAAGTATAATGCCTGGAATCGTTACGAGCGTGTCTTTATTCGTAATACGCGACGAGACGATTCCGTATTTTGCCGGACGTTTAAACGCGAGGAGACGTTTTGCATGAAAAATTGCTCTCGACTCCGTCGTCTCCGCGATGACGCTGTGTCGCAAAAGTCTGCGGTCGATCGACGATCCTAAACATCCTGTCGCGATCTTTGCTCGCGTAAATCGAACGTTTAAATCGACTCTTCGACGAATTATCAAACGTGTTAGATGGTCGTAGACGAGAACGAATGGCATTCGACGAGCAAGGTAATTTTTATTAGAAACGCGACACGAGAGCCTGACGCGACTGTTACGCTTTCGATCCATCGTCCATTAGTGCGATCGCTGTTGTATTTTATACCGCAACGGTGACAATTGAGCAATGATAGATCCGTCTCGGTTAATTGCTGGAAATTATCGCGTCTGTTACGTGGCGACTCGCGACGACATCTGGTCCATTAGCCAGTTGGTGATTTTTCGCGTAATCGTACAAGATTCGTCCGATAACGATGGCACAAGTACGGAGAAAGAAAGCAGCAACCTAGAATCGCTTGGACGATCGACTTCATGGTCACGATCATCAATTACAACGTGCGTTTCCTTACGGAACACTTATTATACTTGGAAACTGTACGATGCTTGCGCACGAGCAAACTTGATCGCGCAAAAAGCTCAAAGTGCGCGTAGAACGACGATTAGTGGAAAATTAGTTGATTGTAAATTATTAGATGAATCTGCAAATCGATCGCCGTAAGATTCTGCTGGTGATCTTTTTGCTACGTACACACGCGCATATATGTAGTGTAGCATTTGTTCGTCCAACGCCTTGGTCCAAAAGGTTCTCCGTGAAAAAGGAAAAAGGGAAGGGAAGGGAAGGGGAAAAGCAAGATATTAGATCGATGCGTGCGAAATGTCGTTTGTCGTTTATTTCGTTTATTTTTATAAAAGTATGGAAACACGCGAGATCGTATTTGGGAAGAAGCAATGTGCGCGTAGCTGGGAATATGGACGAACGATTCGATACGGAGAAAAGTAACTGCCAAATCGGCGGATCTCGCGCGTCTTTGTCTAAATTTCTTTGTCTAAATTTCCCTCCAGAGCGGGCCTTGTTTCTCGCCTACGAGGATAGCGTTTGTTGCGGTGTAAATTAAAGGCGGAGAGAAAAAAGAGAAGAAAGAGGAGGGCAAACGGTGCAGGAAAGGTACGAGTCGGCGCCGATTAATCGGCAAGAGCACGCGTGAACGAAAACGCGGGACGGTCGAAGGACGACAGGTAGAGGGAAGGTGAGCTCGCGACGGAAGAAAGAAAGCCGATTAGTCGAACGAGGACGGACCTCGTGATTGGATGTTGGAGTGGAGGAAACGCGACAACGGCGTGCGAGAGCGAGAGAGAGGGAGAGAAGGACGCAGGTCGGCTCGTTAAGCGGCGAGTGAGCTCGATTCTACTCGCTTGTGACCGCTTCAGTCTCGCGTCAGGACTCGAAAGGTGCGGAGGGCCCGACGATCCTGCCACAGTACTGTACCAGGCATCCTCTCCAGCTGACACGTCCTCGCGGCTCAAATCCATATCTCGTAGATCAACGTCCAGTGTAGAACGTGCAATTATACGTATGTGCCTATCGGTCTTGATACGACTCCGCTGTGCTGTGTGTTGGTGACTCTTTTCCGCAATTGATTTTTGCCGAATTTTTCGTACGTCGTTCCTATACATGGTCGAAGAAGTCTACGACGATACGAATTCGCTTATGCGCGCCGGTTAACACCTGGTTGTAGAACGTCGGCGACGTCTGGCCAGGATCACACTCGGAGGATACTCTGTCCAAGATACGCCGAGAGAGCAGGACTCTACGAGATCGTGGCCGAGTTCCATCGAAGGTATGACGTTTGGATTTATCTCGTCCGACGGTTTATTCCATAAAGGAGAAAGTATACGTAGTCGCGTTCTCGCCTGTTAATAACGAATATTCTCAACTGATGCGTAGAACGAAACGACTGGAAAAGTTTGATCCATCTGAGACACGTATCGCGGAACGACGAAATAATTGGCCGTGAGTTTTTCGGCGAGACGATAGCGCGGCGTCGAGAACGCTCGGCAGAAAAAAAAGAAAGAAAAGAACGAGTTCGAGGTCGCGTAAGGTGACCATTAGTCCAACGTTCGGCGCCCCTTCGCTTCCGTTGAAAAGTGAGAAAACGCGCGCACCTTACCCGAAGCCCGGATTGGCCGCAGGAAATTCGAAAGCGACGATGGCAAAATCGCGATCTTAACCAACCACGATCGATCCACGTAAACCATGGCGAATTTCATCGATTGTTGGACGATTCGATTTCGCGTGCACGCGTGTTTCTCCCAAGTTGCCTCTATCGTATCGATCGCGATCTACGCGTCGACTGTTACGTATCGATCGTTCGAATCGATGTGCAACAAGATTGGAAAAACGACAGATCATCGACTACTTATCCGATAATCCTTACTTTCACGCTAGTTACGAAGGTAGGGAAAAAGTAAAAAGCGCCGAGATCGGCGACTGATTCGTTTTTTCCACGATCAAGAAATTATCGCCCATGGAGGAACGTTATTTTCTACCTTTCAGCTCTGAGAAATTTGATTCTACCGTTTTCTCTGTAATTACAAGTATACAGACGAAGAAAAAGCCGTGTTCACATCCTGCTCGTTCGAACAATCGCGTAAACCAACGTTCAATTATCGAATTGATCGAGATCCACGATTGGTCGTTCGCATTGCCACGGAGATCCCCGTAGCTTACGCTTTTCACAGCGTACCGCCAAGAGTATCGAATACGGCGTTGTAAAATTTACGTTTTAAACGTCGTGAGTTATCGAAACATGGCCGACACGGGAAGAAAAATGGTAAATCTTGTCATTATTCGTTACTTGAAATCCAGAGACGAAACGGTGTGTTACATATATATCTATACGCGTGAAATTTCTTCGAATATTAACGATACTTTGAAAATATTCGCATAGCGACCGTAACGGTATTTCGTTTCGAAATTTCGTTTACTCGGCGAGTAAAGAGGCAAATTTCAAGACGAAATAGCTAAAAATACAATCCTGGTAGGTCGAAAGCTACGGTTGAGCAAGTTCCATAGAAGAAAACAACGCGACTGCCGAGACAAAAAATATTTTATTATTACGACGAAACGATCTTCGAGACTTCGAGTAGCGGATTTTGAAAAAAAAAAAAAAAAAAAAAGAAAACACGTTTAGCTGCAAAGTCGAATAGGCAAACGATCTTTCTCGTATAGAATTTATTACCGAAACACCGAATTTTATCCCACTGCTACAAAAATCGAGAAACGCGACTCCTTGTCCACCGTCTTCGTTCGTCGATGTTCGTTTGCTGCAAAAGGCCGAGCATACGCGCTTTTCGCACACGATACTAGAAACCGACCGAGTCGCAAGAATAGAAAGATAATTACGTATTTTCCAAATTATTCGCTCTTAGCTCTTCCTCGTTTTATTACACCGTCAGAAACGATCGTTTCTCATAATTTTACTAGCATTCAAAGCGACTCGGCGGTTTCCTCGTACGCGCGAAATAGAGAAAGTTATATGGAAGAATCGCAGCATTTTGACAATCCTGGAATGCGCACGCAGTGAAATCGAACGCGTTCCCACGTTACTTCGCACGCGTATTTTCCTACGATTTTCTTCGTTCGCCTCGGATATCCTCGAACTCGCAAATCCCGCGTGTTCCATCGACGACCGTATAAAACCTATCGCGCGACTGTCTGCCAACCAACTTCTTGCTGCTCCTTTAATCGATAAAGAATACGGCAAAACGTACCTTGCAATCGAATTTCGATCTCGACCAGTTCGAAATTCCAGCGAGAGAGAATTTGTTTTCTTTTTTTGGTACAAAAGTCGACGATCGAATATCAAACAGGAGTTTACTGGCAATCTGTCGATCAAGATCGAGAAAGAAACGCGTACAACGTGCAAGGTGCAGCCACCTTTTGTTCTTTTCGTGATCCGTGCACAAGATGAATCTTTCGCCAACAAGTTCAACGACGATGCTCTCGCTGTCGGATAAAAGACAAAGAGCGCGTGGGAAAAGTTAATTATCGTTTCGTTGGAAGCAGGCACGAGTCTCGTAGAACAGTTTTGCGGAAAGGAAACGCAGAACGGTAGCCAGAGAGACGTACTTTCTCGACGGTACAAAGCAAAAAGGTCCGAAACGATAGGACTATCGCGATCGAGGAATCGTCGTGGCCGCGAATTTACCTCGAGAACGACAATTCTGACGTTCGATACCGTACCTGCTTTCATTCTCAAGATCGTTGATTTTCCTCGAGAGAAAATTCCTGCCATACTCGCGACTCGAATGGGATCGAAGCGCCAGTTAACTAGATCGTGTAAATCTAGGCTCCTCGTAATCCCATGCAACGTGAAATCGAGAGTAGATCGGTGACCTGAAATCTCGGCGGTTTGTCGAATCGAAGAGAAAACGAAACTCGTGAAATACGCGATCGAGCGCCGGCTCTCTCGCCAAACGACGGTAAATTCCGCAGGAGAACGAATTTCGCGCGCTCGATGGAACGATTAATCGCTATCCGTAACGATTCTAGAAAGTAAAACGAGTTGGTCAAACGCGCGGCCAAACGACAGCAACGCGACAAAGTCCGGCTAAAAGTCAATGACGGAGAAGGAGCCGTTGAAAATTCCCGAGCGATGGGTTCAAGCACGCGACAAGTAGTTTCGAACGTTGACCAAAACAAATGCCGATCTTCTACGAGTATCTTGAAGAGACAAAAAGAGGGGAAAAAGGAAGAATTACACGCTTCGGTACTTGAAAGTGTCACACGACACAGTAACAACGTGTTGGTAAAAATGTTTCGCGATAAGCGTTCGAATACTTTCCCGTAAGACGATTATGCAAATTAACACCATTGCGGTTATCAGACAACAAAATCAAGTTACGTCGGAATATTTTAGTAATTATCGCGTAATTTTATAATTGGATTTCAAACGTATCGTATTGTACAACGAGTATCGAAATGCTCGCGCGAATCGTCGTATCTTGTATCGGTATTCGAATTTAACGGGACGAATTTTGGGTATTAAATTCGATTCGAATTTATTGGTCCCATCGCTACTCGCGGATGGATGGACAACCTCGTTACTTTTCGGGCCACGTTCGGCGTCGTGGCGCGCACGCCATCGTTGTGTAATTTCGTGTTATCGTAAACGTAATCCCCGGCCGATGAAAAACCATCCTGCCCGCTTGCGCAATCGCATAATTTTACGAAGGACCGACGAATATTGCGCAACGAAGGAACGAAAAGATCAGCGAATCGAGACGTACGTTGTGTTTTCCCGTGACGATTTCGATTGCGCGGCGCGTTTCGTCTCATAAGCGAAATCGTAGCTGCCGCGCGGCCGTTGAAGTCACTGACGATCAGTAAGTAAAGCGCGACGTTGCGTTGGTAATGAGCGAGAGTGTGATTTTCTTGAAAATCGTCGGAAAGTGGACAACAGTAATGAGTAGACCGCGGACGTTTATTCAAATTCAGATATTTTCGAACACGAAAAGCAGGTGTTTGCCTCGAACATAAGATATTACAACGAGTACTTCCACTATTACTCTTTTTATTATTATTATTATTATCGTATATAATTTCGCGTATCGCGCGTACGATAGCAAGTATATTTTCGCATCTCTGTCTCTCGTCTATCCCTCGAGAAGATAGAAAACATTCAAAGTGCGGTGTGCTCGTTATAATATTTAAAGAGCGAGACAAATCTTGATTCGGTTTCCATTTCGTTAACCGCGTTCGTAAAAATATGAATTTGCATGAATATTCGCAGTCTAAATAACGAGTGAAAGTGTCATTCTCTTTAAAGTCGTCCATGTTCGCCGTGCAGTTTCATTTTTATAGATTTGCCTCGAATCGAGTTTCTTCTTCGAATATTCAATTGGGAAACGCAAAGGACAGTACCGTCGGTGAAAGTAAATCGTCTTCGTACTCTTCGATTATTTCGACGTTCCATTGTCCACGCAAGGTCGACGAACGATGGTGCTTCGATTTGGTATCGATTAATTTTGGTGCCAACGCGCCAATTTCGTTGGACAATTTTTCCATATCCCGACAACTCCAGCGTGGTTATACAGTGTGGTTTCGTCGATCGAAGCGTTCGAATCACCAATAGACGCCTGCTGCGGATTTTCACGTCGTGTCGATAATTGACTGACATTCCCGCTGGCTGCATTCGAACAGCAAGATTAAACAGCGCCGCGAGACTGTACAAAGGCTCCGTGGAACAAAGACCGTGTTGTACGCGTCTGCTAGGTTCGTCGAGGACTACCAAATCTCTCCATGATCTCGTTCGAGTTCTGTTCTAATTTCGTTCGGTTTCTACGAATAATTGAAATTCGAAATTTCTCTTTTGGCTTGGCATCGAGCGTTATCAATTCTACGTAGTCGCGTATCGCGGCAGATCGAATCTCCCCTCTCGGCGGATGAAAGTCTGCTCGCTCGCTCGCTCGCTCGCTATTAAAAAGCGTGGCTTGACTATCCAGGTTTCCATGCGCAAGAATTTTGTGGGGCATTGTTCTTTTCTCCGTAGAAATCTCGATCGTATTAACAATCCTCGTTGCTCTGCCTTGCCGTCGTTTCTCAACTATCCCATTGACAAACGCCAACTTCTTCGAGTCTATCGTCTTCACGAAGAAATTCTATTTCTCGCCGCCACTTGTTCCTCTTGATAGTCGAACGAATATACGTACAACGCGCAGCAAATAGTATAATAGTACGTTAGATAGGTAGGTAGGTAGGTAAGGTCAAAGTACCGTGTATCGTGTGAATAAATAATTAATTATAAAATAAATTCCTCGTAATCGAAAGGTGCGTGTAACGATACGACGATAAATCATCGCTGATAAAATAGAGTATATTTCGCGAATAATTACGATCGGAGAAAGAAAACTCCTCGTTGGTTCCTCGTGATCGAAGGGAAGATTCGCGTTTCAACGAAAGTTAACGCACTCCGCGCGATAGAGCAGCGAGTAAAAGCGTAAATCCGCGGCGGGCAGTCGACTTTCCTTGACGATCGACCACCAATTACAATTAGGTACGAGGCCGCGAAAAAAAAAAAAAGAAAAAGAAATGCTTATTCCGACGATTTTGCTAAGTATGTCGGCCGGCTACTGGAGAAGCAAATCGAAACGTCATCGTAAAGTGGTTACGCAGTCGTTCGGCTACGTTCCCCTAACATGGTAAGCTTGCGTCACAAATAACAAAATCAACGCGAACATTTCGTACGATTAATAACGATCAACCGCGGTGAAATCGATCGTCTTCGTTTCCTCGGTCCCTTTTTTTCTACTGTTTTTCCATAGGCAGTCACGAAAACCAATCTGCCGCGCGATTCCTATAACGTTATTAACTTTTACTTGCCCCGCAGCCGTCCAATGCTTTCTCTTCTGATTTTCTCGATCGTAGGTCCATTGATTTTCTCATCCCGCGCGTCGTGTACGCGATTTCAGGATCGCGTAATCTCAGCTTGATGTACCGTGCCGAACGGAAAGTCGAGTAACCTCGAAGATCGATCCGTTTCATTCTTCCGTGCGTCCTTTATCCTAGCTACGTAAAAGTTGCGATTAATTTAACGCGGCGTCGCTTTTAATCGCGAAAGCTTTCGTCCTGTTATCTGCAAACCCGACACGGCTGAATTCGAAATTCGTATTATTATCGGATCGTTAATCGGATCAGGAGAAGATCGAATAGCCCGAAGATCTAATTTCTTAGAGTGACTTTTATTCGTAGCGATTCGATATTGCGACTTAATTCCTTAAAGTGGCGGCTAAATCGACGTCAGCGCTTTTTGTCTCGATGAAAGTAAACGTATAATACACCGACGTTAGAAAAAGGAGAGACAAACGCTTGCGTATTTCTAATAATCGTAAAAATAAGAAGCCCGAATAACCGGTGACATTAACTAACTAGTTTCGTAGTTACTATATTAACGCAGTGTCGCTTTTAACGACAACGGGTTTAGTTTTGTTATTTTCGTTTTCAATACGATGCTATTTCGCGAATCTAAAATTCGATATTGGAATCGATCGGATCAACAGAAAATCGAACACTCCGAATAATAGTCGATAATTCTACGTTTCCACGTTGATTATTTCTACGTGACATAATTTCGTCATAAGCGACTTCGAATATCTTCCAAGTACGTCGAACGAGCCCCTTAAAATCGATACAATTGTAAAATCTACTTAAACCAATAACGAGTTCCTTTTCAACGTTATTAAATATTACTCCGGCGATACTTCTCGAGTATCAATTCACATTACGGCTAATCAGATCGCTGATATACGATTTATTAACGGCAATCGTCACGAGCCACGTGAATCATGGTCGCTATAATCGCGCTGATCGACGAACGCTGGCAGTCGCCGGGTTCTAAAGTGCAATTGTTCTCCATAATCGGTCTGGTTTGAACGACGCGGTTCAACCTGTTACCACGGCTGCAGATTGTTTCGCGATAAGTCACGATTTATTTATCGACACCCTTTCTTTGGTCGCTCTTTCGATCGAAACACGCTACTGTCGTCGTTTCGTTCCACGCTTTTCTCAAGAAAACCGTAGTCGCGTCGCGAGTGTACGTATTTTTTACAAATCGTCGTAGAATCGAACGTTCACGCAGGATACCGAATCATAATTCGAAAACGTTCAAACTCGAGCAAATATTTTATGAATTTTCAAGAACTTTATGAAAAAATACTTGCGCAATTGTCGCATCGAACGTTCACGCAGGATACCGAATCGTTCGGAAACGTTCAAACTCGTGCAAGTATTTTATGCATTTTCAAGAACTTTATGAAAAAATACTTGCGCAATTGTCGCATCGAACGTTCACGCAGGATACCGAATCGTTCGGAAACGTTCAAACTCGAGCAAGTATTTTATGCATTTTCAAGAACTTTATGAAAAAATACTTGCGCAATTGTCGCATCGAACGTTTCACGCAGGATACCGAATCGTTCGAAAACGTTCAAATTCGAGCAAATATTTTATAAATTTTCAAGAACTTTATGAAAAAATATTTGCGCTATTGTCGTATCGAACGTTCACGCAGGATACCGAATCGTTCGAAAACGTTCAAACTCGAGCAAATATTTTATAAATTTTCAAGAATTTTATGAAAAAATACTTGCGCAATTGTAATTTAATTGTGCATATTTAACTCGCGGTGATATCGATGGCCGATGAAAAATTTGTTCCGTGTTATTCGAAAAGGTAAATGTCATAGTCGTGGAATGACGTAAACTAGGTGTCTATTCGGTTTGGTTGAGTTTCTACACGTCATATTTTTCTAAACAGGTTCAAAGTACATCTGCTTGTCTCTCGAACGATAAATCGACGAGTTGGCGGAGGAAGTTGAAACACTGTTACGGCTGTGCTATCGCGTAAATCTTGCCTTTTTTTACGCGATTTGCGCGTTTTACTACGTACCGAGACGAGAAAAAGTCGTGCAAAAACATGTTTGCTTGATAGTCGTGTCGCGTAGAAGGCTGTATGAAAAGTAGCGTTGTATAACTAATAAAAAAATCGACGATCGGCATTCAATAAGCGAGAAACGGAGGAAAATTTTGGTTGGCTGGAACGAAAGCGTAAAAAAGCAACGTTGTACTTTGTATTCGCTCGCTCGAATATTTTTAACCCTATCGAATTCTTTTCTATTGTTCGAGAGATTGTTTCGTGCGAAATATCGAGGAACCTGTTTTTACGGTTTCGGCGACAAGTTTTCGCCTCGGCGGTATCGTAACAGCTTGACGATTCTCAATTTTCTTCTCGAATCGCGAAATCCATCGGATAATACAACGATCGTAAAAATCGGAATCTACATTCGTAAAACTAACGAACGATATATCCAACTACGAAGGTTCGTGTTTCTCCGCTTACCTTGGAAATCTCTGCTTTCGTCGGTCGCGTTCTTCGTCTTATTATCGTCTTTCAACCTCCGAATCGTGAAACGTCAATGGTTGCAAAGTTCGTCGATTAATAAATCACGCGTTCCGAAGGATCCAGTAGCACGGAACTCGTCGCGCGACGCGAGAATCAGATCGAAGGGAAACCCGATTGCGAAAGAGAAGCGGCCAAGGTCTCGGGTATTTAACGAACACCGAATCGTTTGTCAAAGGCTCGCGCTTATCATGAGAGTCACGCTCGAAATCGACGACGATGATCAATCGGCCAGATGTCGCTTGGAAATTGAGTCAAGGTGAAGGCTGGACGGTTCGAATATGGAAAAAAGAAAAAGAAATAGAACACGAAAGGGGTTGGAACCTCGAAATGGCGATGCGTTCGACTCGCAAGGCCGATCGATATACGGCACGTACGTGTGCGAATGTCGTCACGTTGCGATGAAAATCGTCGCGCGATCAATCGGTAATTCACGCGCGTTGCCATACGCAGCTGCCACGTGTTATCGTCGTATTAGATAACCGACATTTTTTTATACGCTACCGTTGTATTACACGCGTAAGAGACGATCGCGAGGAGGAAATAAACGAGCGAAATACGCTCTCAATTTTCCAGTATTTCCTTTGATCGAAAAATCTGGCAGTGTTCGAGCGTCTTACGTTCGCTGATTTTACGTTTCTCTTTGTTGAAACTTGTTCTGCAAACTGCTACGCTCGAAGGTCGGACAATCAACGTGGCGAGAGCATTTTTTTTAATCTTTCTGATTTTAATACGCCCGGAAGAAAATACAGCACAGCCTCTCTCGTTCGAACACTCGTTTTCCGAATGCTCCTGTTCACCTTTCCGACATGTACGTACGTGGTTCGCTATATGTACGCGTAGTTCGACGTATTCTCTCCTTTGCTCGATCGAGTGGATTCTGATTGTAAGAAACTAACGGCGTTTCGAGCGTCGGAGCAAGACACGACGCGATCGAAGAAGCTCGAAAGGCGGTGCGAATGCAACAAAATTCAGGAAAAGACACGCGACGTTGAAGACGCGCGACGACCGCGGAGACGTGGGAAAACGAGATACCGGAAATTATCTAAAGCGCGTAGATCGCTCGGATGCTGGCGACAATAGAAAAACTGAAAAATGCGCCGACTCGATGAAACGCGATAAAGACGATAACGACGATGTTATATGTGGAAATTATATAAATGGAGACAGCGTACGGTAGTTTATACGCGCGTAAGTGGTAACGGGTCTTCTCGCGTCAAAGTATTCCTGCCATTCGAGAAAAAGTTTCGACGATTCAAAGTACGAGAAGAATGTAACCACGCGGTTACTTACGTTGAAAAAATTCTGCGTCGCTTAGCAGCCGAGAAGATCCTACGAGTATTTGAAGAATCTGTCGATCGGATAATCGTAATCTGTGCTCGAATAAATGAAATTTCGCGTAGGAAACCGATCGCTCCGTTCTCCGAAAATTCCATCGTCCGAGCGATTTTGTCTCCTCGTTATAGTTCGGATAAGGCAGGCTCTGCCGTATTTGTCGCAACGTAATGGAGAAAGGCGATGATAACAGAAAGCAAAATGGCAAAATGGCAAAAGGGATTCGAGGCAGAAAGAACGAAAACTTTGAAAATAGTTGGGAGATTTCACGAAGAACTGGGGAAAGAAACTAAAGGACTTGAAGGCGTCAAAGTTCGAAGAGGAAATAGAATTGCGATTGGAATCGCCGTATTACGACGCTACGCGTCGCTTCGTGTCGTGTCGTTTCGTACGATTTAACGCGTCGTTGAGAAATCACCGGACCTCGTCCATCTGTCTCTCGATCTTCGCTCACTCGCGCTCTTTCCAGCACTGTTTCTTACCCTTGCCACAAATATACGATTGCGACGATTAAGTCGAAGCACCGTCTGGTAACGAAGGCACGGCGAATCGCCTGCGCCGAATATATCATTACCGCCGTTAACCGCGAGAATACGGCAAGAAGTTCGAAATCTCGAGCGGTTTGCCTCGAAAGACACTTTCCTTTCGAAGAATTAATCGAAAAGTTATGTTCTTGGCGCGGTAAGTTCATACGTTTTTAACGTTTCTATCGCAATTTTCTTCGGTAAAATTGTAAAAATACCAAGGAGTTCGGCGATGATTAGGAAAGAAACAAATGGTGATGAAGCTTTAATGTTAAAACAATTTATAAAGTAAAATACAAAGGACGACTCGTCAAAGAAATCCTTTCGGGGCTATTTTACCATCGACCAGAAGCATCGAACGTACGTCTACTCGTCATTAATTCGCTAAATTATTTATTTATTCGATCGTGTTTTCCGAGAATCACGTTATGCGCGACCCGCAGTCGCCTCCAATGATTCAAGTCTGTTGCGACATTTTTACGAGAAAAGATACCTGTATTCTCACCGTTGCCAAAAGTTTTAGGAAACGATTCGTCGTAATCTTTAGAAACCAATCGTCCTCGTTGGTAGAGTATGAATCTTTGCACGCGCCCCTACGTTTTTACGAGTAAAGACAAAGGATACGCAACGAGCACGTACAAATACGAGCACTTCCTTTTGAATATTTTTCACACTATACGCTCGCACGCTTCAAAATTTCCTGCAAACGCATAAACATCCGCGACCAGAAGAACATTGTTAGCAAAGTGCCTGCAACTAAGAAGTTATCACTCCTAAAGACACGAAGCGAAACAAAAGGCCGTAACGAGAGAGAAACGCGTGTGCAAATTCGCGAACGTAATAGTAGTTCTTTTTTTTTTCTTTTTTTATTATCATTAATGCCGATTAGATGGTATCGCCGGAACGACTATTGCACGGCTTCGAATACGCTTATGAAATGACCGGGTGTGCGGTAATACCATTAGAGACACGCTACTGCAACAACGGCGATTAGGAAACGCGTTCAAAGTTAAATCAACGGTAATTAATAATCGGCATTTTACCGCGAAAACAGGCCACGATGATAATACGCTACCTTGTACAAGCGTTTGGACGCTTCCAAATTATCGGACGCACGGCGGTTCGCGAAACTGCTCCAACCCTTAGACGTAGAAATGACACGAAACACTTTGCAATTTCCTCGGCTCTCTAACGAGATACGCGAACGCGAGTATCGAAATATCTGCGAGAGGCGGTCAACGTAAAATAGATACAACTGTACAAAACCGATATCGCCGATGAGACAGCACCTCGGGCTATACGCCAACGTTTAAAGACCGTCGTAAACAGGAATTAGTCGCGGGATTAACAGCGATCTTTAACCCGACGTAGGTTCGCGTTATCCAAAGGACAGGCGCAAGCGAGAGGACAGAAGCGAGACCCGACGTCGCGCCTTCTATCCTAGAAACCTGTACGAAATCGTCGAAGCTATTGGGAAGTTGCGCTCCTAAAAATTCGAGTCCTAAATGATGCGCGAATGTGTACGATATGGTGAAACGGCGTCGACGAACGCGACAAAGAACACGATCGGGGAAAGAAGCGAGAGAAAGCTTCCGAGAAAGAACGGAGAAACGGGAGGAGCGCTGAATCGACGCTTGGATCATCGACCATGGCCCAGAACACGAAGACTCGCGTGGTCAGGTCTTTCCACACGCGTCCTCGCGGTACGTCGTCCTCTGGAATGCCAGCTTGCGCAATTGCTCGCGTCGAGACGTCTCTTCGATTTTCGAATACTAAACGCCATTATCCATATACGATGACGCTTGGCCGTTGATCGTAATAAGCCTGTACAAACGCGTCCGGTCGCTGCAACAATTCGTTCTATGCGATCAACGAAGTGGAACGAGCCACGAGCCTCTCCTCGACGAGTTAAACGCAACGTCTCGAGTTCTAGAAAGTTTCGAACGTTCACGGCGTTAACGAGATGCACAGTGGCTGCAACAACCGCGTTCGTCGTGGTTGTTACACTCTGTTTGGTGCACTCGAAGACGAGGAGAATACGCTACGCGCGACAGTGACGCGCGCGTCACCTCGCAACTTCGGTAGATTAAGTAATCTAACCGTAAATTAGTTCAGGCTGCTCGGTCTGACTACTACGGCCATTATCTACTTGCGCGTCTGCTTCGCCGAATGTCACGTTCCTGCCTCGGCGAACCACAGACGCGCGCGCGCGCCCGTCGTTCTCCGCATCAACGATCGCGTTCTTTACGATAATTCAACGTAACGATTCTTTTTATCGACTCTGTAGCAGAGAAGGATCGGCTGGATCTCGATGTTTCATGCTCGATCGTTACAATCGTTACGTCACGCGCAGAGAAAAGGAACCTTTTTTCGTTCTACTTTACCGATATAAGGCAAAACGGTCAACGCACGTGACGATAACGATCGAGCAGCTTGTACGATCGTACAAGGATTAATTATTTGGTAACGAAGCGAACAGTATATCGGACGATGCCGTGCGATGTGTGTGAGATAGTCGGTAATCGAACAATAGACCATTAAACGGGCGAATATTAGCGGAAAGTTCGATGCATATCTCGTTGCTTAAACCACCGAAGAAATTGAATAACAACGAGTCGTACATTTTTACGGCTTGAGTAATATTTTCCCAGCCGCGAAACATTTCTCCTTTCTATTTAATTTCTGCGAGAGCCTCCGATTCTCTGTCTTTCCCTCTTGGCAAATTCCTCGCTGCTAATTATCGCACGTTCGCCGAACGTTACCGCGCGTGTACAACCGCCACTCGCTGCCAGCCTCTACGATGTACACCGTGTGACTCTTGACGCTTGTGCAAATCTTCCATACTTTACCGACGTATTATAAATGGAAAATTTGTCAAATTTCGCTAGCGCTATCGCGATCGATAACAAGACCATCGTTTGTCTCCATATCGACCAAGTATTATATTTCGCGCGGATCGCACAGATACGTAGACCGCCGACGATTATCGATTATCCGTTGCGCTGAAATAGACGCAACGTACGAACAAACGCGAAACATCTTCGACGCTTGTTACGCGTTTAAGGCGGCTTTTCGCGCTACCTATTAATCTTTTTACTCCTTAAACACGCGTTTGCAGTACAGGTATCTTAGCTCGTACGTGCATTCTCGAATCGGTCTTAAGTTTCGCGAACATCGTAGTCGCGTCTTATTGCGGCGTTAATAAAATCTGAAAATCCTTTATATAACGTAATATATACGTAAAAGGTTTCCGCGGTAAGCGCGTTCAAATACTTTCGTGAGCTACTGTATACACACGCGTGTCGATAACCGTTTCCTCGATGGATCGCCTCGTCCGCTTCCTCTCGTCTCGGAGGAAGTTACGTGAAACGTGGAAAGCGTTCGTGTACTTGCAGCCAATGCGCATAACGAAGATAATAAAGTCGCGTCTCGACATGTGGACAAAAGCTACGCTACGATAATTGCCAAGGACCGTGTGTATCGCGATATTCCTCGAGCGCATTCTTGGGACGATCACGCACGGTTATCTCGTATTGCGTCACTCGACGTAGCTATCCGACACGAAATTTCACGACGTTCGTCGTTCGACTAACGAGGCAATTTGTCTACGAAGGAAAGACAAATTGTGAAATGCGAAGGATTCCAACGACTTGTCCATGCTCGTCCACGTCTGTCGAGAGGACGCCGCCGTACTTTTCGTTTCCGTTCTTTTAGCTTTCGAAACAACGTATCCGCTGTATCGCGGAGCTCTGCGTCGCGACGAAGATCTCTGTATTAGACTGTCCGGAAAGTTTCTTTCCTTTTGTAAGGAAATCGCGGATGCACCGCGTTCTCCGTTTTGTACTATTTTTTGTCGAATCGCGTGTACGGTCGTAATAAATAGAAATAGAAGAAAAGATAACGTGAAACGAAAAGAGCTTGCGCGTCTGCTATTTCCTTACGAAGGGAGAGAAACTTTCGGGACGACCTAATACTGGCGCGTCTACTGGACATTTTACAGGATCTTGCTCCGACTTGAAGCCCCCGCGAGAGATGCGATGAATTGCGACGACGATAGCGGAGAAGATTTCGTCGACGTGGTGCGTCGAAAAGTTTCAGTTTCCATTAAGGGAGCAATTATCTGCTCTCTTGACTTTTCTGATTCTTCTTCTTCTTTTCCTGATTTTGTCGATTCCTTTAAACGAAATTACGTACCTTTGTCGATCGTCGTAGACGCGTAGTTTCGTTTGTTCAAATTGGCAAGAATTACAAGTTAGCTGTAGAACAGAACCTACCTAGGACAACCTAGTAGAATCGTTCGATCTTCGATCTTTACGCGAACTGACAAAACACGACCAGTTTTACATAGCGAGGTATCGACGTGTCTTATTAAGGAATACGCGCGTTACGTCCACGTGCGTCGTAAACGTAAGAGATTTTCGAACAATGTCCAGCGATAAAGGCGCAAGCAAGTTTGTACGTCAATGAAGCGGACGATCCAAGAGCGGAGGTAAGAAAGTCACGTCCGGACACGCTCGTGGAAACGCCTGCGACGCTACGATAATTACGAGCAATCGTAAGCATCGCGACGCGTATTCTCCGAATAATCGTCTTTGCGTTACCTTGTGTCGCATCGACGGTTTGTCGTTCGATGGCATTTCAGTGGCACGTTCGGCACAGCTTGCTTCGACGATCGTCGGTCACTGTCGAACATAGGCTACTAAGAGCCGTAGAAACGTCTTCGCGGCGGTTGCTTTCTTCTTCGGGTCGACGTCTACTCGCGAGAGACGTTACGAAACGGTTTGTTGGCTTTTCCTCGTTCGCCAGCACGTGCAATTCCTCGGGCTGGCCGTCTCTCGTAATTTAACCACGTTGGAAATCGACTAAATTCGCGAGAAAGCCGTGTCACTGATTTATTTATTGCACGTTGGACGACCGATCGATTTCTAAGTGGATTGGCATCGGTTTACGATAACGCGTTCGCAATTTTACGGATTAAACAAAACATAAACGAACAGCGTTACGTAACCATCCACGTAGACGATATACCGATTTATTATTATTCCACGACTCATCGCGTAGCGGAAATATCTTTTTCATCGCGTGTCATTAAACAAACAATTTTTCTTCTCTTTTTTTTTTTTTTCGCGACGCTCTGTGTATCGAGTTAAACGCGCGAACAAACGCGTCGCGTGCTCTTCCAAATGATAAAAATATCTCGTAGACGTTTCTTCGATAGATGATAGATCTTCGCGCGTGCGATGCTGCGCGATACGATCTTGTTTCGCGCGATCTCCGCGATTCTACGAATCGGCCTCGAATCGTCGATCGACGATTTGCCGAACGTATCCGAATATTCTTGGGATGAGTCCCTGAACGGTATCTCAGTCCGTAGACAAATTCTTTGCGCGGCGTCTTGGATCGATTTTCTTCAAGCACGCGTATACGACTCGTGATAATATTTGGTCAGGGCAAAACTTTCAATTCTTCCTTCGCCTCGGTCATTTTTCTGACGATACATTCGTCGTTTATTAACAGAGTTTTTCGCGATGGTTACTCGTATTTCGAGATGTCTAAATGTTTGTCCATCTTCTGCCTTGGAGGATCGATAGTAACGCGTGTGTCTATACGCACGCGTTCCTAAATACAATCGCGTAATTGCGGATCGTTTCGATCCGTCGAAGGATCCAAAGTTTCGTCGAACAGCGACGAACAGAGCGATCGTTCCATAACAAAGAGAAGATCGTCCAATCGGAATTCTTCGTCGGCTTCTTACGTCGTCAAAGAATATTTCGTCTCCGGATGTAAATAATCTGCTTCCGGTTTCTATTTTCTACTTTCAAATCCAAAGTTTCGTCGAACAGCGACGAACGGAGCGATCGTTCCATAACAAAAAGAAGATCGTCCAATCGGAATTCTTCGTCGGCTTCTTACGTCGTCAAAGAATATTTCGTCTCCGGATGTAAATAATCTGCTTCCGGTTTCTATTTTCTACTTTCGAATCCAACATTTCGTCGAATAACGACGAACAGCTCGATTATATAAAAACAGAAGAACGCTTTGTCTGCAAACGTACGAATCTCATCTTAGCCGATCGTAACGGAGAAAGGAAGAAAAATCGTGCGAGCACACGGTTCGCGAGATTAAGCATCTTTCGCAGATCCAGAGAAAACGTCAACGGAATCGTGGAGAAATGTTTGCACGGCCTTGGTCGGCGATACGTTTCAGAGAAACGGGTTATATACATTTCGCTGGTGTAAACGACGTATTATCGCCGCATGCCGGTGAACAGGTATCTACGTCGATACGCGTTGCCCAATGAACCGGCGAGCGTAAGCGAAAAGAAAGCCGCTTTCTTACGTAAGCCAGTTTACTCGCTCTTTCTAAACGATCCTGACTGACCCAAGTCCGACGCGACGCACGTAAGCCATCCAACGTCGATCTCGGGGCTTCTCGCAGGCCGTCTGTTCCTGTTAGTCTCGATTTTATCGTCGTCGCTCGCCTCCGCCTAGCAATCTCTTTCAACTCGAGGACAGAGTTTGATTTTAGCGGGGAAGAAAATGCGTTTGACGCGTGACTCTTCTCGGGGAATCTCGAGGCGGAGGGAATGGTCGAAAGAGAGAGAGAGAGTCCAACGACCGAGACGCGTAATTTGGAATCGCTGGCAGGGCGATATTAATAACAAAATTGCGCGTAACGACTCTCCTCGCGTAAAATGTTGCGTTTAATATCTTCCCGTGCAAACGTTTCTCCACGATTCCGTTGACGTTTTCTCTGGTATCTGGAAAAGACGCTTAACTTCGCGAACCGTGTGCTCGCGCCAGTTTTCTTCCTTCCTTCGTCGGTTACGATCGGCTAAGACGAGATTCGTACGGACAAAGTCGTTCGTCGATATCCGGCGGAATTTTGGATGTCGACGTGAATCAGAGCAAGTTACACCGCGTAGTTAGAGCAGTTAGTTTGGAGACAAAGCGTTCCTCTGTTTCCCCACTTTTCCAGGTGTATCTAAATGCGTCGTTTCTCGTCTCTCGAACGAAGTCGCGTCGTACAAACCGTCGCGGGAGGAATATTTTTAATCGAATGGGAAAAGCACGCGAGACTTTCCATCGTCTCGAACGTTTCCAAACGATAGATGGAGTATGGAATATTAACTTCTGTTTAACGCGTCGAAACGGGCCCTGACAATGTCCCAGAGGGACCAAGGACCGCGAACTGGAAGCGCGAGAAATACCGAAGATTCCCTGCGTCGTTTCTCGTTGTCGAAGCGGTTATCGCTTCTAGGAAAACTCTACGTCCGATTTGTTTAGTTTTCTCGATCACCGATAGCCATCTTGGAACGCGTCTTGCGCCGACGAAGTACAGCAGGCTGCAGACAATAGACAGGCGACGATGGCTTCGGAGATTCAGCGAAAAAAGTAAGATTGTCAGCGTGCGGATCTGGACCAGCTCAAAAACTGTATTCATACTTATACTTAACACTTTTGTTCGAAATATGTTTCTACTTTACAATTTATCCACGCGTTCCTCCGTTCGAATATCCAAAAATAAGCTCGACACTCGTCTCTCGAGCGAATATTTTCATTCGAATCGGAAAGGCACGCAAGACTTTCCACCGTCTCGAACGTCCCCAAACGTTTGCAAACGTTCGCAAACGATAGATGGAGCGTGGAACGCCAGTTTCTGTTTAACGCGTCGAAACGGGCCGTGATAACGTCCCAAAGGGACCAAGGACCGCGAACTGGAAGCACGGAAATGTCGGAGCAGAGCGCGCAATAAACGTAGCGCGCAATTTTGCGCTAGTTTCAAGCGCAGCAACGCTTTTCTTGCCGACGATGAATTACGAAACGTCGGCGAGTCCAGCGGAGTAATTTGTTCGAGGCGACCGTCAGATTTTCCTCGGAGAATCACGAGCCGGAGAGAAACGTCGAGATAGAACGTCGCACGAACGACGAACGATTAACGCGCACGCGAGTGCGATCGTTCGAAACGCGATTCACCCGCAAACCACTTCTACCAATCTACGGCTACTTCTAACGTAATAGTCGGCTTCTCCTTGCTTCCAGACTTCCCTGTCACTCGTTCCACGCTCTCTTCTCCGCATTCAACGACTCCTTTATAAATTACCCGAACGAATCGTCGACAACAGACGCCTTTACGACTCGACCGTGACTCGATCGTGCGTTGTCCGTGACTCGACCGCCAATCTATCCCAGATTTTCCTAACTTCGACGCGTCGTCGGTGTCTCGAACGAGTCGCAACGACGCGATGTTTCGTAAATGGAAAGCTCTTGCTCGGTGTAGGAAGCCGAAAGATCGACGAGATCGTCTCGTCGATCGGTTTCGATCGAAAGATCTGCGGCGTTTAAGAAGGAGGCAGCTGCGACGTTTCCGTTCGAACAAAGATAAAATAATAAAAAATAGGCGCAGGTCTCGTGCTCGAAGGTGGAAAACTTTGCTGCTAGGAATATCAGTCGGATACGAATTCGTGGCTCGTTTTAAAAAGCGACTCGATTTTGATCGATTTCGTGTCGGCTGCTCGTTTCTTGTTGTTTCTTCAGAGACGGACGAACGCGTTAGGTCGTCCCGAAAGTTCCTTTCCTTTCGCAAGGAAGCAACAGACGCGCAACCTTTTCCCGTTTTATATTATTTTATCGAATCACGTACGACCCATTTTCTTCTGTTTCTATTTCTATCGTCATTCCGTTGTTTCTATTTCTATTATTACGATCATACACGCGATTCGACAAAGATAATACGAAACAGAGAACGCGGTGCATACGCGATTTCCTTACAAAGGGAAAGAAACTTTCCGGACAACCTGGCGATACTCCTAATAAAACTCCGTTCGCCGAGATCGCGCAGCAACAACGCACCGACAACCTCGGTGTCGTTGCAATTTTCTTGAAACTCCATCATCGTCGCGCTCTTTCTTCTTTGGATTTGGAACGCGACCGATTCCGCGATATTCGCGACTTCACGCGCAAAGTCTCGAATCGTACGAACGTTTGAAAACTTGCTTTTCGAGCACGATCGAGAAACCGTCGTAAAGCGGCGATAGTTTGCTAAAACGTGGATGTGAGTTTGCGTGGAACGCCGAGTGGGAAAACTTTGGACCCTGGTTCGTAGGTTTCTTCGCTCGGAAATTGAAGTGCGCGTCATCGCGTAAGCTAACAATTCGAAGTTATCGTCTGTCATGCACAATTAGTACGATTTGCGTCATAAATGCTCCGATTTGCGCGCTGTCGCCTTTAAAACACACACTTTTTTCACCTCCATCGCCTGCCATCATTATCGAACGATTAGATTCGTTTCTTCGAATACGGCGAGTCCGAACGCGCGTACGAATATCGGAAATAATCGAAGAAGAATCGTTACCGTGAATTTAAAAGAATTTACGTAAAGACACGGGACACGGGATTACGAGAAATCTCGAGAATAGAAAGTCGGAGGAACTTTAGCTTCGGCGAAAGACTTTTTTTTTTTCGCTCGTTATTTACGTTTGGCCAGGCAAAGTGAAATTTCCTATTGCGTTTAATTTATCGTCGCGCCAGTCTCGATTACACGCGATTGGCGAAACTGGAGAGCGAAGCTACGACGAATACAATTAATAAAATAAATAAGCCAAAAACCTACCTGAATGTGCCCTACCGTATCGAAAATATCGACGATCTCGTCTTCTTTTTCATTTCAGTGACGCAACAGCGGGAGGTGACGGTGGTCTAACGAACGCGAACAACATGCAGAACAACACAGACACCGCCGTGGATATGACGATGCCGGCGAATCCAGCACTGGCCACTCCAGGGTTGAACAATCCCGCGTGGAACCGGCAGCAGGCAGTGAGCGTGAGGAACGCCTTCAAAAGTTACGGAAACAGCAAAAATCCCAACCACATCCTGCAAAATCTCAACATGACCGTACCCAAGGGATCCATGTAAGCGAGAATAGAGAAAAAGACCTCGTAAAAAGAAAAAGATATATGCGATGATTTTAAAAAATTCAGCCTCGCCTCGATCGCTTGCGCGAGATTACAATAATATGATAATGCAATAATACGATACATGCGAACGACGATTATGGTAATTTGACGAATAATTTCGCCCAACGATGTATGCTTTCGTTGTTATCCGTGCGCGGATTCAAAGTCGATCTCGTTTCCTAAAGGCGTTTAGTTATCGGCTGGAACTGTCGGTAAAAGCGATCGGGATACCGCGTCGATTAGGTAGAATTCGTGGATATTGGACGATCTTTCGAACGCTCCACATACTACGATACGTCGTACGATATGCAATTATTTATTATTCATGGAGTCGAGAAACTACGCAAGAAAGACAGCAAGCAACACGGGTAATCCTTGATTGCGTTAATTGCCGCAGCTGTGACGAAATCGGCGCAACCTCGACTCGTAGAACTTTGTGTTCGCGATCTATCAACGTACGAACTATTAAACTTGCTTTTCTATTCGCCGCGTTGTGCAGAGCGTACGAGTTATCGACCGATCGAACGACAAACGCGATCGTACGCGAACATTTCTGACGCTTTTTTGCAAATTTGTCGCGTAATGTGCGAAAAGTTGGATCGTTCGACGGACGAAACGGCGGAGAACGAACTTGCCAGAGAAGAGTCCGAAACGAAAGGCAGCTTTCTCAGAAAGCAACGACCGAAGATAATCGACGGAACGTGACCATCTCTCGTTAACGTTCGACGTTGCCCGCTGCCCGCGCCGTTCACCTCGCTGTAAAATTGGTTCTGCTCCAGTAGACGATTCTATTTGTATACGGAAACTCGAGCGAGAATTTCCAATCGAGTTCAAAGTTTCCGGGATAAAACAAATTCGCGAAATCGGCGTTGCGCAATTTCATTACGCGCGCCGTCCATTATCTTGCCTACTGTTACGAATATATCGGCCGATTACATCGACTTCGCCTAAGAAATCGTCGCGTCGCGCTGATGTCGCCGCTGAACAGACCCGTACCGTACGCGTTAGCGAATCTTACAACGACACGCCTACTCGCGGCAAATCGATCTGTTTGCGAAACAGATAAGCGCGCGTTTTTACGTTGATTCGAAGAAACAAGAATCTTGGACAGACTTTGCTATTGGCTGAACTCGCGCAAAGAACGAAAAAAACAAATAAAACGCGTTTTCTTATCGTAATTAGAATACGGATGTTTACGCAATGAACTGCAACTTGCGTATTTACTTATATATTGCACGTCTCTTCGTGCGTTACGTATACATATTGCGCGTATTTTCGTTCTTTTATTTTCTATACAGGAGAAGATCTATCGGCTCGCCACTGTGTAACGTATAATAGGTTGTCCCGAAAGTTTCTTTTCTTTTGTAAAAGGAAATAATAGACGCGCAATTCTCGTTTCATATTATTTTATTTAATCACGAACGATCCGTTTTCTTCTATTTCCGTTATTACGATCGTACGCGATTCCATAAAAATAATACAAAACAGAGAACGTATTTTCGTTCTTTTATTTTCTATATAGGAGAAGATCTATCGAGTTCGCCACTGTGTAACGATATAATAGGTTGTCCCGAAAGTTTCTTTCCTTTTGTAAAAGGAAATAATAGACGCGCAATTTTCGTTTCATATTATTTTATTTAATCACGAACGATCCGTTTTCTTCTACTTCTGTTATTACGATCGTACGCGATTCCATAAAAATAATACAAAACAGAGAACGTGATGCATCCGCGTATTTTCGTTCTTTTATTTTCTATATAGGAGAAGATCTATCGAGTTCGCCACTGTGTAACGTATAATAGGTTGTCCCGAAAGTTTCTTTCCTTTTGTAAAAGGAAATAATAGACGCGCAATTTTCGTTTCATATTATTTTATTTAATCACGAACGATCCGTTTTCTTCTACTTCTGTTATTACGATCGTACGCGATTCCATAAAAATAATACAAAACAGAGAACGTGATGCATCCGCGTATTTCCTTACGTGGACGAAAGAAACTTTTCGGACAACCTAATGGCAGCCACATAACGCGAGAGAATTTCCTTGTTTATCCAAATTTCTCGTACCTGTTTCGTTTCTTTTTTTTTTTTTTCTTATTTTTGAAATCTTCGCGTGGATCTTCCACGGATCTGGTCGTATTTGTACGTTCATCGATGCTCTTTTTCCTCGTCCTGTTTCTCGCAATTAGTTACGGCCTCCTCGGTGCCAGCGGATGCGGCAAAACCACGCTGCTCTCTTGCATCGTTGGTCGAAGAAAATTGAACGCCGGAGAGATCTGGGTTCTCGGTGGTAAACCAGGCACCAAAGGATCCGGAGTTCCCGGCAGAAGAGTCGGCTACATGCCACAGGAGATCGCTCTCTACGGGGAGTTCAGTATTCGAGAAACCATGATGTACTTTGGTTGGATATTCGGCATGTGTACCGAGGAGATTCAGGAGAGACTTCGATTCCTTTTGCAATTCCTCGATCTACCCACGCAGAACCGATTGGTGAAGAATCTCAGGTAAGTGCGATTAATTATCGGCTTCGTTTCCTGGAATTTGTCAAACTATAGCGCCAAAGCGTTTGATCCATGACGCGGCCGTAGTGCAAGAGCGTTAATCGCTCTTAAATATCGCTGATTGGAGTCGATAGAGTTTGACCAGGATCGAGCGGGGTGATCTATCGATTTGCAAGAAGCTGCTCCGCCTCGTCTACGCGGTTTCGCGACTAAACGAGTTCAGGCTGACGAACTTGCTAAGCAAAAGCGTACCGGAGCTTTCAGTTTTCTATCCTCCCTGTAAACTGCCGATTCCTTTCTCCCCATCTCGAAGCTGGTCGATATTCCTCGACCACTCCATACTCTTATCTCCCCGGTTGCCTCAACGCGAATACGAGTAACAACGCGAATACGAATTAATTCCTTTGCACGACGCACACGGTGCGTCGCCAGTTTCCCATCGGTTCGACGAGTTCCTTCGTTTTCCTCGCGTTTGAGCGGACACTTGCGAAACCCTCCAACTTTCCATTCGCTAACGACGAAATTCTTTTCCGATTGCAGCGGTGGCCAACAGCGTCGAGTATCGTTCGCGGTTGCTCTGATGCACGACCCGGAGCTCTTGATCCTCGACGAGCCGACAGTAGGCGTGGATCCACTTTTGCGGCAAAGGTGAGTGTCCGGCGAAGTACACGCGTAAATCGGAAGAAGACGTCCACCGAAAACTCGTTGCGTTGTATCGTATAGCGAGAGAGCACGTATGCTCGAGTCGTAACGCTCGTTTCAACGACAGAGCTTCCGCGAGACCATCGGCGGCGGGGACAAGCGTAAATTCGCTCCTCGGTGTTTGAATACTCGTCCCGAATACTAGTAGCATTACTATTATTAAGTAGTATTTGCGAATTCGAATCGAATCCAATAATAACAGCCGAGGCTCGCTTCGCAGGCTTTGTATACGTTCATTCCGAGAACTACTGTAGTACCTGTTGCGATCTTCAACCGGATCACCGACCAGTCAGTTGCAGCCGATCGGTATCGTTAACCGTGAACGACGTTAACGTTCAGGGTGAAGGTAGAGTAACGACGAAGATGGATGTAACGTTTATTTGGTTCGTTCACGCTATTCGGGTAATCGCAACGTCGATAGCGCTAATAAGCGATTATAATTGGGCGGTAAAGAATTAAAAGATTGATCTACAACGTTCTTCGTTCTACAAGCATAAATCCCTTCGTTTTTATTAGAAATTACGCTGCCCTATTTCGAAGATCCTGCACGACTCGTTTATACAAATATTTTCTCTTCTTTCCAAACAAAAATATTTCTCTTCCAAAATTCAGCTCCACGTGAATTTCCACCCCATTAGAATCAAATAAACTTCGCGCCTAAAGGTAAATAGGTCTGTATTCGCAAACCTCACGGAGTATTGATAACGCTGCATTAACGTCGATCAACGAGTTCTACGTTAATACTCGCATCGTTTGCCAACGTTGGTCGCTATCAATAACGTCGTGCCAAGTCCACAGATACGCGAATATCGTTTCATGTCGTTGTAACAGTAAATAGCGTCACGCTCATACCGATGTTCCATCGCTCGTTGGTCCTATCGACCGTATAAGCGTGTAGTATAATAAGAACACTGCGTTAGAGCGAATGTAGGCTGTTGGTAGCCCGAGTGACGACTGTTCGAGTCAAATGTTATTGCAAGACCAACTAGCCAAAAAGCTCTTGGTAGACGTCCTTTCTCCCTTGGAACTTGGGCCCTATCCTGGGTCCTGTCCAAGGGATTTCTTCTCCCTATGGTGTCCGCGAGGTGGGTATCTATTCCTACCAATCTTGCGACTGCTGAGCTTCGTGGGTGTATCATCAATTCTGGTATTATATACGGATACCAGATGCTGCTCTTAGAACGGACCTGTCGACCAATTAGGATGTTAGGGGGATTAGGATGTTAGGGGGATTAGGATGTTAGGGGGATTAGGATGTTAGGGGGATTAGGATGTTAGGGGGATTAGGATGTTAGGATGTTTACGGGGTTCGCATTGTGAAGTATACAATGTACTGTTCGGATCATGAAGAACGACAGGTGGAAACGCCACTACGGTAAGGTACAGTAGGAGTTTGGTCATCTATACGCCGCTGATCTTCGTACAAGTTCGTACGTTTGAGAATGTAATTGAAAAAGTACGACTCGCGTAGGTAATCTACCCACCAAGCAGAGATTACATTAGGTTGTCCCGAAAGTTCCTTTCCTTTTGCGAGGAAATAACAGGCGCACGAGCTCTTTTCGTTTTGTATTATTTCATCGAATCGCGTACGATCCATTTTCTTCTGTTTCTATTGTCACGATCGTACGCGATCGGATAAAAATAATACAAAACAGAGAACGCGGTGCATCCACGTATTTCCTTACGAGACGAAAGAAACTTTTCGGACAACCTAACGGAAAGTTAGATACTTGTGTGTATCAAACGCGTTAAAATTAGAATATTACGTACGTTTTTAAGGTACATAGTATAACGTGTGTTCGCAGATAGGTCAAGCATATGTTAAAGACAGTTTTGCGTACGGTGCGCGTTCAGTTTCGCGTAAATTCGTAAGAATGTACCAGTCGCTAAGCTGAACTTTCGATCGAAAGATATCCGAGGCCAAAGACCCGGTGACGAATAAAAGTCAGGCGATACCCGGTAAAACCAGATTCGCGCGTCTGCGAATTCGCTCAACAGCTGTTACGCGCGCGATTAAAGATCTTCGAAGGCCGAAATGCGTGCAAGGGTCAGGGATTAACAGGAATTTCATCGTCGTCGGTCAGAGTGGAGTAGCAAAGAGTAGATAACGCCTAACAGGAGAGCCAGAACGTTGCTAGGTACGCTTCTAAGATTCGCTTTTAAGTGAAAGTACCATTTGCCTGGCCGAAATTAGTGGCAGAGGCGACCGAACGCAGGCCTTTTGCATTCGAACGATACGGCGATTTTGTTTGCACGTGGCAATTGCCACGGGAAAGACGAACGCGTCTGCGACTGACTTTTCCACGCGATCTCCTTAAATATCTGCTCAGTACAATCGGTATCCAGCCAATAGAAAATTTCCATTTGCAAACGCTTCGAAATGATCGACCTGGATACGCGCGAACTTTCCTGTAGCGTTTTCTGGAATAATTTCTCGCTTCTTTTTAATACGGAATGATAATTCGATTTAATACGGAACGATAGTTGCGTGGCGGAAGCTCGTTACGCAAAAAGGGTCGCTTGATTGAAAAATTGATTGAAATTTGAAAAAGAGTAGCGTCTCACAGCGACGCGGAACGATT
This sequence comes from Bombus waltoni, assembly GCA_014737395.1. NCBI lineage: Eukaryota > Metazoa > Arthropoda > Insecta > Hymenoptera > Apidae > Bombus > Bombus waltoni. Next base: position 587,785 of record JACXII010000067.1, on the reverse strand, counting down.
CGATTTCCTCGAGTTTCGTCAAATTGCCCGACTCGGGTGGAGGAGCAAGTAGTGTAACGCAAAATATATTCGACGCGTTCTTGCGATTCCATTCGTGTTCGACAAAGTTAATCGACTAAAAAATATCACAAATAAAATGCTGCATCGATGGGTGTAAAGAAATTTAAGCGTTTCTACCGACTGCATCGACCGATATTCCTTTTCCAAGGGTCATTTAGAAATATATAAACGAACGATTAATTCGTAGCGATAATTGTTATTGAATAAGGATGAACGATCAAAGCGACAGTCGATCGACGAATATATATAAATAAATAGAGTTTTGACTCTTTTTCAGCGATCCTAATTCGCGCAATGGGCTTCTATGTGGCATCCACTGTTCCAATATATTTTTCCATCCCCAGAAACTAACGTACAAAGCATCGTATTAGTTACGTTTCTCGTGCAACGTTACGTTCAAGCAACTTACGCGTTGTTTCGCCGCTGCTCGGTCCTTGCCGAGTTAACGAGGAAAATTCACGGCGCGTCACGGTCTGCCAAAGAGCCATCGGCTGTAGCGATAAACGTGCAGAAAGGAACATTAAAGAGCAGAGAAACGATTCCGTCGAGGCGAACGAATTTCGTTGGCGTTACGAAACGGCGGTGACAGGCTGCTTTTCAATTACCATCGCTAAGAACGTGGAAAAGTATATGCTAGCTCCGTTTTACTACTCGCCGCCACTCTCGCCGACATCGACCATATTCGCATAATTTACATTCTCGGCGATATTTTACGACGCGCTCGATACACCTTCGTACGCGTGAAACTACGTCCTCGTATTTGTATATCGCGTATTAGGTCGTCCGGAAAGTTTCTTTCGCCCTGTAAGGAAACAACGGACGCGACAAGTTCTCTGTTTTGTATTATTTTTGTCGAATCGCGTGTACGATCGTGACAATAGAAATAGAGGAAAATGGATCGTACGCGATTCGATGAAATAATATAAAACGAAAATTGCTTGTTTTTATTAATTACGGCCCGACGAAACGATAACGCGGTTTATCCTTGACAATCGCCGCGGCTACGCACGACAGCGACCATATTCGTATAATTTACATTCTCGGTGACATTTTACGACGCGCTCGATACACCTTCGTACGCGTGAAACTACGTCCTCGTATTTGTATATCGCGTATTAGGTCGTCCGGAAAGTTTCTTTCGCCCTGTAAGGAAACAACGGACGCGACAAGTTCTCTGTTTTGTATTATTTTTGTCGAATCGTGTGTACGATCGTGACAATAGAAATAGGAGAAAATGGATCGTACGCGATTCGATGAAATAATATAAAACGAAAATTGCTTGTTTTTATTAATTACGGCCCGACGAAACGATAACGCGGTTTATCCTTGACAATCGCCGCGGCTACGCACGACAGCGACCATATTCGTATAATTTACATTTTCGGTGACATTTTACGACGCGCTCGATACACTTTGGTACGCGTGAAACTACGCAAGATCCTGCAAAATGTCCAGTAGACGCGCTAGTATTAGGTCGTCCCGAAAGTTTCTTTCCCTTCGTAAGGAAATAACAGACGCACTAGCTCTTTTCGTTTTATATTATCTTATCGAATCGCGTACGATCCATTTTCTCCTATTTCTATTATTACGATCGTACACGCGAGTCGACAAAAATAATACAAAACAGAGAACGCGGTGCATCCGTGATTTCCTTACAAAAGGAAAGAAACTTTCCGGACAACCTAACAGTTGGAGTCAACTGCCTCGTTCAGAGAAAAAACCTCGGCCAACTACCGTGGACGTTCGCGTTGCTCGCATCTTCCGATACTCGTGTCCGATCAGCCTGTTCTTTCTGCGGTGGAACAGCCAACGACGACGAACAGAAGGACTAATTAGCCGCGAGAAAGTTGGCGAAGCGATTATACTCGGTTTCAAGGCGAGTGCCATTTCCTTGGATCACCAACGATGCTCGTCATCGCTGGCGTTTACGAGCACTTCGCGATAGTTTCTCGAAATTCAGCCGCTTTTGCGTAGCAACGAACGAGAGACAAGAAGATCGTGTCTCGGGCTTTCTCGTAGAAACGTAGCTCGACTAATCGGCGAATTAGTCGTCTCGGTGCTTTGCTAAAATGTGGACTGAAATTTTATCCCGACTGGCCGAAAGTATGCTTTGCTTCTCGGATGATGCGAACGTCGTTATAATGAAATAAAGTAATTATCAAATAATTGCTTATACTCGTAACTAAATAAACTATCAGATAATTGCTTGTAATTACAAACAGATTAGATGATTATCTTAATCGAATAAAATGGCTAACGAATAATTGATATTCCTGGCGATTTTATACTAGGCGAAGGATACTAACGGAAGAGCGGAGAAATTGGTTTTTGGAAAGTAGGCTCCGTCGTTAAAATCCTATGAAACGATTCGACGATCGGTTCTTTTGTTGTATTCGTGTCGCGTATCACGACCCTGATCACTACTGCGCGTTCTCTGTTGCAGCATCTGGAACCACTTGGTCCAAATTACGAAGGATGGTTTCAAGACCGTAATCATAACCACGCACTACATCGAGGAGGCCCGACAGGCACACACGGTACGTCGAAACTTACGTAACACGGTCGTTGCTACGTAATAAAAATATTCGGAGCACAATATCGGTGCATACGTGGGAATACAAATCGCTATGCAACTGGTGTCATTACCAAACAAGATCGTTCAACGATTACGATAACGATCGCATATTAAAATTGTGCAATCTTCTGGTTTCCTTTCGACGATCGTGCGTCACGCTTTTAAGTAAATAAAAATAAATAAATGAATAAAACGATGGAGGAAAACTAGCAAAGATGTAGTAAATTTCTGCGAAAAATTGTTCTAAATCGAGGAAATTAAAGGGAAAGGGGAAACTCGCTGAAAGCACGAAAAAGGACGATATAAAATTGAAAGAAATAAAATATAGAATTGAAAATATAAAAAGGAGCGTAGTTCGAAATTAATTTGCGTAAACTTTTTGCGCGTTGAATTTTATGATCGTTATTTTATAATCCACGTGTCCCGAACAAATTTTACGATCGTTTCCATAAGAATGAAGAAAAAATTAACATATTACGACGTCCTCCCGGCGACTACTTAATTCGAGTTCGCGGATCCGTCCTCGTTTAGATGATTTATTTGAATATTATGTAAATTACAAGCCTGTTTGTTTTTGACATCCCTCGATTGCTGATTTCACGTTTTCTCGGTATCGCTTTAAAAAAAGTCTCCTATTTCATTTTCAAGCAGGTGGATTTTTATCATTGTTCGTGACTTACAAAGAGGAAAAAGGATATTCGTAAAAATTTGCCAAAGTTATAAAGTATAAAATATCCCATTCCGTCTGTTCGAACGAAGAATTTCAACGAAATCATTTGCAATGATAATCGCAGGAAATCCTAAGACTTTTGTCGCTTGAACAGTTTTACGTAACGTCGTTTGGCTTCGCCTGAAAAAAGAAATCCAATCAGAACGCTGCAATTACCAAATGTAAAATATATAAAAAGAACAGTGATACGAATCGATCGACGAACAGACCGCGGATGTTCGTGCGGATCTAGATTTTCGTCAATATTACCAATCTTCGTATTGTACGCATTTTGTACATTTTCTGCGTACTCGAATTTTCCGAGAATGCACGGACTACCGATGAACGACTTTCTTCGAAGAAGAGCCAAAGTCGTACAAGCATCTGTAGAAATTCTCTGTCGACAGATCGGATTGATGAGGAGCGGTCGCTTGCTGGCCGAGGAATCACCCAGGGCTCTGCTCAGCATGTTCAACTGCACTTCTCTCGAAGATGCTTTCCTGAAACTATCGCGACAGGAAGGACAGAACAGCCAACCACCGGCAGAATTAAACATCACGAATAACATTAGTCTGGTAAGAAAGACGAGATCGTACGTTACCATAGAATATTATTTCTCGCGATACCTAAACTATTTGCTACGCCAAAAAGGATATCGCGTTTCTTAAAACAAAGACCTGCGAGTTTCGCAGCAAATGCGAAGAACTAATCTTGACCGCGTATTTGCAGGCTTCTTTGAACTGGGGCAAGAAGAACGAGCCGGTGTACGTGACGGAGGAGTCGGGCGTCGTTGGCTTAAACTTCCACCAAAGTAAAGAGATCCTCATCCATGACTCGACCAATGGTATCGGGAACCACTACGATGTAAGAGCACTTCTGTTTATCTACGGTATCTACGATATTTGACGCGAGTCTCTGCAACTTTCTTGAATCGCGTGTCTTTTCCTCTTTTGTCAAATAGATAAACGGAAGGCCGGTATCCGGAATGAAGAACTCGTCGTTTGTTAGCGACTGCTCCGAAATGAGCCAATGCTACGGTATAACGAACAGTGGCAAAATGAAAGCGTTACTGCAGAAGAACTTTTTGCGCATGTGGAGAAACGTGGGGTAAGTTTTTCTCGCGTTAGACGGAACAAAGACAACGCTGTATTCTACTACTTCTTGCATCAAGACGATAAAACTGTCCTTTATATTCGCAGAGTGATGCTGTTCATCTTTGCACTGCCAGTAATGCAAGTAGTGCTATTTTGTTTGGCAATTGGCAGGGATCCGAAAGACTTGCAAATAGCGATAGTCAATCATGAGATGATCTATGGAAACGAATCTTGTCCGACTACGGAGGATTGTAACTTTTCGCATCTCAGTTGTAGATATCTAAAATTTCTGGACGAAGATATGATAAAGATTGTAAGATACATACATACATACATACATACGTACATATATATAGAATAGAGAGTGGCTTTATGGGTTTAATTTGCAGTTACTAAAAGGAACATTTACGTTTTAGAAATATTATCCTGATCCTGAGTCAGCCAGAGAGGCAGTTCGCGATGGAAACGCTTGGGGAACTCTGTACTTTACAGAGAACTTCACCGACGCTCTTGTTGCAAGAATGGCCTTGGGAAGAGAAGCTGACGAGGAGACGTTAGACCAAAGCGAGATCAGAGTCTGGCTGGATATGTCCAGTAAGTTTTCCAGTCGTTAGAACGATACACGGTATTGTGCAAACATTTCTGGCCGGATAGGTTTTCCGCTTAATGTGAATCTGGTATTAATCGACGTAAACATGTATTATTGCAGATCAACAAATAGGTTTGATGTTAGCCAGAGAATTTCAATATTCGTACAGAGACTTTGCCAAAGATCTTCTGTCATCCTGCAACCAGAACACAAAGCTAGGCGACGTACCGATTCAGTTTAAGGATCCAATTTATGGCACTAAAGAGCCCAGCTTCACCGATTTCGTAGCACCGGGAGTAATTTTAACGTGAGCAAAAATCAACGTACCGCGTTGTTCGTTTTATCATCAGGATCGTCATCGCAATACTTTTCTCGCAGTATTGTCTTCTTCTTGGCTGTGGCTCTCACTTCTTCTGTTTTGATCATCGAGAGGATGGAGGGTCTTTTGGACAGAAGCTGGGTAGCTGGCGTTACACCGGCAGAAGTTCTTTTCTCTCATGTGATTACACAATTCGTGGTCATGTGCGGACAAACTGCATTGGTACTCATCTTCATGCTAGCTGTCTTTGATGTCGAATGTCAAGGACAACTCGGCTGGGTGATCGTATTGACGATTCTTCAGGGCCTTTGTGGCATGTGTTTCGGTGAGTTCAAAGTGCACGATCAATTCTTGAAATTTCTATGTACAAAGATCAACCATCGGACAACGAAAGCTGGGTTAATGCCGACTCGCGCAGACATTTCATTTCAACGTTTATTACTCTCTACGAGTATTATATTATTAAAATAAAACATTCGATATTTATGACGATGATTCAACGTCTACTAGACGAGGGTTAAAGGTAAACTTACTGAAATAAAAGTAGAGGTTTATACAGCCTAGCCTGAAACGATTATTCGTATCTTAAAATCGTTCTTGTACTTCATTTTCTGTTTCAACATCGTCTGTCTTACGAAACGTATTAATCGACTTTTCCTTAAGATAAATTAACGAAGTAAATTAGAAGAAGGATTCATTCGTGTTTTTCTTCTTGTTTCCAGGGTTTGTAATTTCAGCGATTTGCGAACTTGAAAGGAATGCAATCCAGCTGGCTTTGGGCAGTTTCTATCCAACGCTTCTCTTAAGCGGTACGTATGTTATATAAATTGAAAGCATGTAATGCACAAGATAAAAACGAGCAAAGTAAAAAGGTATAGTCAATGATGCAACGAAATGTTTTCTTCGATATCTCTGCGGTACCTCTCGTCACAGTGAAAAGCGCAACATTTCCGTTGGAAAATTTCTTACTGTAAAAAAACACTCGAATTTAGCAACGATCATTGTGATCAAGCGTCAGCTAGTAAAAGTGAAACTTATTCGCATTCTTAATTATATTCCACTCGAAGATGCTCGTTTCGTACATTTAAGAAACATACAGTTACGCGACATTAACGCAATCGAGAATATTATTGTGATACATAAGAATAATCAACGTACGTTAGCCTTTGACCGTCCAATAATTAAATAATAATTAATTCGCCGTTGCTATTACACTGTGAATATTTGTGCAAATTCACAGTTTTATGTTATATAATAGAAAATTGATGTACCTACTAAGTATTATGAGCACTATAATTTCAATATTTTATACATCTTCGTGCATTCTGTGTGTATTTGAAACTTCAGATTTCTCATGCAGAAACATCCACAGTCTATTCATTCCAAGAAACTACTTTCCTTGTATTTACCATCGCACCAATTAATTTACATCCAATATGTAACGTTGACTTATTTACCGAATTTTAGGTGTAATTTGGCCGATAGAAGGTATGCCGAAGCTGCTTCGGATCCTGGCTCAGTGTCTTCCACTGACAATGGCAACGACATCGCTACGTGCAATGCTGACACGTGGCTGGTCCATGTCGGAATCGGACGTTCATTACGGCTTCATCGCAACCATCGTCTGGATAGCTCTGTTCCTCACGATAAGCATAGTGGTACTGAGGCTCAAGCGCGGATAAGACTTGATCGTAGCATTTTCATATCGTTATTACCACGTGAAAGAGAAAAGTCAAGCTAACGACACGTTGGTTCGACTCGAGCAATCACAGTCAGCCGTCGCGTCGGTGGAAACTCGAAGCGAGGAAAGATCACTTCACAGCTTCCTCGAGACGATCTCGTAGTGCCCTCTGTGCGTGAATCTTCAGATATATGTGATGCTATTTGTGCGCTTGATATCTTTTGCGTGTGAATCAGGAACGAATGACTGTATATTTGATCCTTAGGGATTTCTTCTCTTTTATCCTCTCTTTTTATCCTCCTTTTTTTAATTCGACGTCTGTAATATAACATTTATTCGCACGACGATGCATTTTACTATGGATATCCACAAGTATTCATCGTCTCGTTTAAATTCACCTATTAAGAGAAAATATGCTGTACAGATTGCTTGGCGATGAATGAGACGATCCTTACTTAAATCCAATACAATGTATCCTGATATTTGTCGTAAATTTGTTGTAAGTGGTTAAGTTAACGAATAGCAGATTAGATATAGGACAGTTTTACTTGCCCATGACTTAAATGTATGTCTTATTTATCTTCTGACGCGAAGAGGAATTACGTAGTTAAACGGGAAACGGAGAAAGCGTATGTTTCTCTAAGCGCAAAACGGAAATACGTTTCGTATATAACGAGAGGAATATATGAAATTATGTATAAAAGCAAACTTTGACCGAGATAATTACCGGATGGATATATATATATATATATATATATATATATATATATATATATATATATATATATATATATATGTATGTATGTATGTATAATTAAAATAATTAATATACGCTAGTGTACGATACGGTTCTAAGATACGAAATATGTACCATATTGTAGAATATAAATATAGCGATTATATATTTTATACTTTATCAATCTTCTTGATTATTCGTATTTTAGAAAAGCGGTTAGTTTGAATAAAATTATTCTGCGAGGAATACATAGGAAGCATGTTTTAGAACAAAACAACAGAAGCACTGTACATTTCCGTTTTCCGTTCTCTATTTTCTGTTTAAAAATCATTTACAAAAAAAATAAAAGATATTTCGAGATGTCTACCACATAGTTCTTTATTAACCATCCCAACAATTGCGTATGCAATCTCTCGTTATTGCAAATTAGTCTCAATCCAGTTACTTAATCAACGTCAATTTGTATTTTTCTTGCTCGACGAACCATTCTCCGTTCTCTATAACCGCACGCTTCCAATACTCTGAAATGTAATTAGAGTGGCACAATTATCATTCACCTTATCTACCTACGTACGAAGACCTTATTAAATAAAAATATACCGCTCAATTCCTTCACTGTTTCATTCATACCGCCATATTCCTTTGGCAGCATATTCACTGGCAAAGTTTCGTATAACTTTAATTTATCACGTGCATGAACGTGTACTCTTTCTTTCAACTTTGTAGTCATAAAGCTTCTGAAAACGTTTAATACTGTATTTATGAATTTGTGAGTATTGATAAAGTCCAACGAGTAAATTCTAACAGGATAACAGCCCTGCCATGCGTGAACTAGATTTTTAATAACATTCGGTGGTAATTGAAATACATGCTCATATGTAATTCCACTTATATCCAAGATAGCCGTTATACCGTGAATCGTTACGGATTCGTGGTCTCGTAACGCTAGATCCAAAATCATCAACGATGCCTGGAAAAAAAGTTATTTTATTGTTTCACAAAATGAATTAATTTTGGATTTCGTTCCTGTGTACAAAGCAAAAATTTCGTTCGCGGTCATACCTACAAATTTAGCAAAACTATCAAATGCAACTACTTAGTTATTTCATTTGCAAGCTGCAATTACATCTTCCGCCCTACGATGACTAATATTCAATGTTTTTTATACCTTCAACATGTCTGACATTTTGTGTCTACTGGGAGAATGTGCTGCAGCACGTATTATCACAACCATTCTGCCCTCGTTATCTAATTTTCTTAAAGGCAAAAACACCCTGGAAAATTAAACTTGAAAAGCAACAATTTTTCTCACACACAAAGTACATTCTTGGGTTATATTATGGAAATCGCACGTTATACATGTACGTGTAAAAAATATTACGAAGAAATTACTCTGGAACGTTATACATGAACGTGTAAAAAATGTTGCAAAGAAGTGATTTTAGAACTACATACATATTACATCGTTAGTAATGTTTGAAGTCAGTATAGCTGACATACTGAATTGAAACTGATACAATAATCAAAGTTGCAAAGCGCATGCTACGATTTATCATACTCAGATAAGGTATCACCATCGGCCAATTATACTCAATCTCAAGCCTACGAAAAGATACTTACAATTTACAATGCTAAATATGGCTAAGAAGGCTAGAGATATCAACAATATGGCTATTGAGCATTGTTTTCACTACATTTAATTTTTAGAAATAGCAATATTCGAGAAAGTCGAGACGCTATTGAAATATTATTTAATTCCCTAAATATTATTTAAAAATATGTGAAAATTATCGATGGAAATATATAAAAATATATTTAAATATTTTTATAGACATTACCCCAAATCAAAGAGTTCTTGCAACTCTGGTAGAAATGGATCCCTGTTGCTGTACCATTCTGGAAGATTCGCCCTCTGCTTATAATAATTCCATAATTTGGATTTTGTCTTCTCGATATTAAATTTGCACGCTCTCAAGAAACGTAGAATAAAAAAGTCATCTATGAAAATATAAAATGCATACTTTCTTAATAGCAAAGTAATAAAAAGAAAGAAAAGTTAATGGCGAATGTTTAAAACGAATGATGAATACCAATAGGTGCGTGTAAATCTTCATTCTCCGTTATCCATTGCCTTATTTCAGCAATTTTAATTGGCCTGATTTCGTCTGTTTCATTCAAATTAGCCGCCATGTACGCTTTCTCCTCCGTAGATAGTTGACAAGTATATTCATTTAACGTCGACATAATATTACATCAATTATTTGCCATTCACCAGTAAAGACATCAAAAATTAGATTTTTTTTGTACTCTTTTTCGCATTTAAACAAACATCTTCAATATTAACATATATATCACAAATAGAAGCAAGAGACAATAAATATCGTAAGTGCGCGATCTGCCGACATCGAACGTCGGTAGAGATCTAAACGATCTATAGCGCAAGTACGAAATAAATTGGAGACATCTATCGGAGTATTTGCAATGTCTGTACGTACGATTTGAAATATGTTTGTGCACTGAATCATTGATCACTGACCATTGGCCAAGGACAGGATAAAAATTGACATCACAGACGAAGCATACCACTGGTCTCTGCCAGTAACACAGATGAGATCTGGTATGTACTATATTCAGTTGGTAACATCGCATTTGACACGAAAATGGTAAAGTGAAAATAGTACTGATAATGGAGAAACGCGAGACACGAAAAAGCATTACATATCACGCCTATTTTGCAACTCGTCTGTGACAGAACTTTGCTTGTTGATTCTGTCCTAACAAATTTTTAAATACATATTAAATGTCTAAAATATATATTAATTAAAACAAAGAACGTAACTCATGCTTTAATTAAAAAATATATATTTTTAACTCATTGAACTGATATAAATGTAAAAAAGCAATAATTAAATTCTTTTTCATATACATACATATAGTGACATCACGTGTTGCGATTTTAATTATTTTTCTTTTCGCCGTTATTTTTAATCGCACGCGGTTGCACCATAATTTCCACAAGAAATATTTGTTTCTATATAACAAAAAAATTATTTTTAACAATCATAAAGTTCGATTAGCACCGATCGTAGTAGCACAGATGAAATTGTAATAGTTTAACCATACCTCGGTAATCTGAAGTAAAAGCTGCTGCAGTTGCTTGTATTTCTTTTCAAAGTTCTTGATCAGTTGTTTTTTCTTTAAATTATCTCGAGATTCTACGAACGTTTTGTTTCGTTTCAAAAACTTTTCGACTCTTGGACAATAATCTTTCAAAACGATATTCAACTTCGAAAATATCGAAAACTCAATATTTATAAGAGACCCATCCACTATTAACATCCGCAAAATTAACATTTCCATGTTTGCAATAATGTTCCTTTGATATGCAATATTATCAAAACTGTGAAAATATTCTTCAAGGAAAAAAAAATCTTCCTGATTTTCATATTCTTCGATATCCATATACTCCGCTTCATCAGCATCTTGTATATCTTCCTCATCATTATCATCCAGAATGTCGCTATCGTACACTATCAATTCCTCCATATTCTCCTTTAATTGCATCTTATACTAAATTTAAGAAGTATTCAAGAATTGTTTAATAACTGGAGTACAACTAGAATAACTGCGAATATTTTTATGAATATATTTAAAAATTCATGTTTTTATGAATGGAATTAAAAAAATGTAATTTAGCTAAAGAATTGCTTTACGTATTCATTTTATTATATTATTCTTATCTTATTTATAGTAAATATTATAACAGGTATTATACTTTGTATTTTTGAATTTTCTACAAATGTACAAAAATTCGCAATTCATTAATACTATTAATACATTTTATTTCAAAGGACATGATAAACCAGTAACACGAATGCACGTTATTTTATATATTAAACTTACTCGGGAGTAGCGATCTATAACAAATAGCATTTTCTTGTATTCGCACGAATGTCTTTTCAAGCAGACGTACAATTCTTCCATTGTAAGTAAATATCCTTCTCCTTCCTTTAATAATATCTCAAGAAATTTTTCCTTCTGTATTAACTATAGACACGCAAATTGATTTTCGATGTAGAAGAATCGGTACGAAAGGATTTTATATAGGATACCCTAATAATAATCATGATAAATCGGCAAACTATTTTGCATGGCAAAATAAGTCGAAAATATAGAATAAAATTTGTCCATCTAAGATCTCGTTTTCAAGAAACTACATTTGAACAGGTTTAGTTAAGAATACATAAATTAAACAATATCATAGTAATATATAGCACTGGGTGTACTCGCATTCATGTTAATTTTAGTCATCTTAGTCTGAGCTGATTATCATTGTATGGTAGATTGCACGTACGCAGATTACAATAATGAAAAAGAAGTTAAGAATTGACCTGGTACACGTGTACTCGATAAATTTTCAAATTTGTCTTTGATTTGATTTTTGCAAAATTTCAGAATAACCTCGCGTCGATTATTATCTGTTCCTGTCCTGTACAGGTCAAATCCAAGTATACTTGACAAATTTTCGAATTTGGTTTTCTCGAAAACGGAGGACTTTGAAAAAAATGTATTCTATATTTTCGACGTGTTTCCCACGTAAAATTAATCCCTCGCCCATTATACCATGATTACTATGACAGTCTGTATATAACGTACATACTACCTTTTTACTTGTCATTCTAACAAGTACGGTATGGCAACTTTCGTTAATATCCTTGGAAACCAGCTCTAAGTGTGCACAGTTTTTATCCTAGAGTCAAATATTTTATAGAACTATACAAAACACAAATTCCATTGTACACGAAGCTTTTTAAGTTACACGTGAATTGAAAGTAACTCAATACAAAACAAGCGACACAGTCCACACTGCTGATTACATGCCTTTGATTTTCTCGCAATGTTTCGTACACTATCCACAGCTGAAACAATTGACAGCTAACAAAATCTATCTCCGTCTGCTGTCGAACCGTTAACTGAATTTCTGTTTACAATTCTGTAACGTGACACTAACAGTCGGATAAGACGATTTGGATCAAACCGATGTTAGTAAAGTGTCTTAGTTCTTTTTCCCATTAGTTGTAAGTTAATGCTCTAAACATAGTAAATTCCTCTGTCTTATAGAAACTGGTTAATGTATATGATCAGATTAATCTTAGAATTTATAATCTTAAGAAACATTGTGATGCCTAGTGATTATATGTACATAACAACGTGTAATTAATTGTATTTGAATAGAAATGTATCGAGATCATTGATATACAGGTGATTACCAAGTTTTAGACTATGTACCGAGTTGATCGTGATAGTTTTGATTGATATAATCTGTATATAAAAATTAGAACTTATATATCAAGTCGAAAACAAACAGATATTAAATTGATTTTAGCAGTGCTTGTTGAATTATACGTAATGTGCTATTAAAGTAAACGATTATAAATTACCTTCTGTACGGAAAAATTTCCTCATATGGCGTAATTTTCACGATATCGATGAAAATCTGATGATTATCATAATCAGAGTGACTTTTAACCGAAAATGAGTTTGTTCCTGTCGGTATGTATCACTGACGTAGTTCAATATGATATTGATAGATGGTATTCGTTCATTTTGGCGGTAAATTACCGTTTGCGTTTTAAATTCAAAACAAAGTTTAATGTTACTAAAAAATGTGTTTATTGATTTATTAAATATTAGTACTTATTGCTAAGAAGATAATATTTTCGTTAGCTACAGATTAGCACTAGTGCACATCCCTTTATTGTCAAGTCGTGCTTTCTTTGTTTTCTCTTTTTCCTAATATGGAAGTTTAAAAAATTTATAAAAAATGTAAAAAGATAAATTTTTGAAAATTATAATAATATTAATTACAAAATATTTGAATTCAGAATGAAACATTTACCTCTGTTTTACGCAATATTTCTCGTTGAAACTTATTAAACTTGCGCCGAATCATATCGAAAGATGCTTTCTCAGGTTTTAATAATGCTTTCATCGATTTATCAGTATAATGCAATAAATAGGCATTTTTTTCACCATAGTCTCGAAAACCGGATTCTAATTTCGATTTCATTTCAAGGTGTTGATTGGATAACGTGACAATTTCATGATGAGCTTGATTGACTTCTTCTTCTAAATTGATCAACACTTTTTGATAACACGAAATATCTCGCTCGATCGTTCTTTCGATTTCACATATAGTTTGTTTCTCCCCTGGACTTTCTAATTTCATTACCTGTCGAATTTGCTTATGTTTGCTAAGTTTATCACGTGCATCGTCTAAATTTCTCTTTGCCTAACGAATAATTTCAAAGAATTAATAATTTCAAATCTTTGGAGAAAATTTGTTTAAACATTGATAGTAAACTGCAATGCACCTGGAAATATTTATCGATCATGTTTGTAAATCTGTGTCGTACAACGGCAAGAGTCTTTTCGTTTCTGTCAAATATTTCCTTAATTTTTGCATATTTTAGTTCCTCTTTTAAGAAAGAGTCAAACAGACGTCGAACCTTTTTTTCAATATATGCAAATTAGCGACACATGCAAATAGTTAGGAGAAATATAGTATAATAACGTCTAACCGTCATAATGTTATCGCTATCAATTTTCAGAATTTGTTTAGACATTGCTGAACGTTTGTATTCTAAACTTTTGTCAGGAGAGAGTGCATCTGCGTAGGGGCCTAAGGTCACGCCTATCGTCATTGAACGTTAAATTTTAGTTTTTTTTATGAATGTTCTTAAAAATTACATTACTCGAATAAGAATTGGCTTACTAGATTTATCCAAACTACCAACTCTTTCTTCTAACTTTTTCGTATCTTCTTCAGTTTTGAGATCTTGCGACGAACTCCTAACTCGTTTCCGTTTACTGACTCGACCATCGGATAATTCAGTTTCCTAGAAGTATTTCAATATACATACCACGGATGAGCTATAAAAAATTATCTATCAATAGACTACGGATTTTTATGCATTTACGAGAACCTTGTAAAAGTGTAAAGATGCGCGCACATCATGTTTTTGTGTGTTTGTCGTGTCGTGTGTTTTCATTTCTTTAGTAATATTTAATAAAAAAAAGTAATATTTAAAAGATAGAAATTGTTGCATAAATACTCGCAATCTCATTAAATATCAAACCTTAAGTAGACTTTCTGCCGAACTAGCTTCCGCTATACTTTTCGCTAAACCCTCGTACGTCTCTTTTAACTTGTCAACTTCAACTTCCTTGACGCTTAATCTAACAATTCAATCATTTAGAAACCGAACCCAAAATTATCCCATAGATAACACAGATCATGCAACCTGTTATATAGATCCTTGATATTCTTTAGCAATACTTGAGCCTGAGATACGCTAAACAACGTAAAATCCGAAATCTTGCCGTTTAAAAATAGAAGAATACTCCGATTGATCTGTTCCATCCGAGCCTTCGAGATATTCATGAATGCTTCTTGACGCAGAAGCATATCGTTCAACGTCAGTTCCTTCTTCAATGCATTAACATCCTCTCGAAGCCTGTGCACTATCAAATCTGATTGATGTTTAACATCTTCCTTTATTCTGACCGGTTTTAATCTGGCAATTTTAGCGGTGAATTTTAAAGTCGACAATGTGATGTCCAGATCTTCTCTCGTGATCCGAATGTGAGATATCAACCTATCGTAATTACGTTATGTACAGTGGCTTGAAATTCATGGTAGAAATGAAACTTTAATTACCGAATTACGGAAGAAACCAAAAGAGTATTCCCCAAAATCTTCAACAAGTTACTGGAGCGTATCACGTTAACGACGGATGATCCTGATCTTCCTACATACGAAAAGAATTGCTCGAGCTCAGTCTTCATTAAATTCGCCACGCCTATATCCACGGCCGGTTTCCCACAATTATTTCTTCCCACTGTTCCCGTGCCAGCTGCCTCCACGATATGTACCTAACGTTTTAATTAGATTCCTAATTAATCGTTAAAGGCTTTACGTCGCGAAAATTTCATCTCAATACTACAGGACAATTGGGCTCGATCGAATTTATTGATATCTAACGTGAAAAAATGCAAATGCAATGAAATTTCATCGATAATAACGCGATTTCCTTCCGCGATAACTTTCAAAGATTAAAGCGAGATTAACGAGCAAGAATTTGAAGTTCTACGATTCTCAGTGTCTCGCCTTGTAAAGTTTGCAGACGAATGACGAATCGAACAATTACTTTGGCTGTGGTTACAGTGCCCCAGGATGTAATTAGGCTCGTGTTAGACACGTGAAAGGTGATCACAGACGTGGCTAAATGAGACGCCGGATAAGCCGATTCTTTCGCGATCGATCTTCTGACTTCCCCTTCGAAAATTCTCTTCAAACCTTCTTTTTCGTTATCCATGCATACCACGGAGATATCCTGGAATTTTTCTCGCTAAAATTCTATCGGATGTCTCGGCGCATTTTTTCGTAAAATATCTTATAACACCTTGAAGGGTTCTCGATCGTTTATCTTGACTTTATTGTTATCCGTGTCAGAGACCAGTAAATCTCTCGCCTCTTTCCCGTACAACTCGACGAAGCTGACACGGTACTCTATCTTGCTGACTTCCGTTCTGTTCGCTTTTTCAGCGAACATTCGGGACAGAAGTCGAGTGACCAGGCCTCTGTGCTGAGAAAACGAATGTCATCGCTGTGTTTGCAAAATTGATGAACTCGTAGCAAAAACGATCCTTGTCTAGATTTCTCTACTTCGGGAAAGAGAAAGAATATTCTAGGATCGTTGACTTCTTTCGTTTAAATTCATCGTATCTAGAATTATCTAAGAAATCAGAAACTTCGACAAGAATTGTTTTTGTTACGAGCCCCTTAAAATTGAAAATGCAAGATATTCCACATAATCGTACTTCCCAGTTGTTTCTCAGACCGCTCATCGTGAAACTCTTTCCTGAACCACTTTGCCCGTAGCCCATCAAAATACAGTTCACACCGTCTAAAATTCTTAAATTGCGGTTCTTCGACTATATATTGTACGTTTGCTGTTTATAATCGATAACATTTAAGACTTCCGTTGTTTGAAAAATTATTAACTCGGTGGTCTATAACGGAAGTCCCGAACAGCATTAACCAGAAGAAAACACAGTGACTCGCGAAAGTGTTGGAACACTGGTAGAAACATTATTTTCACGTATCGTGTATCTTATATGAAAGACTCTTATGACGCGTACTGACATGATACGACTGTCATGATCGCTAAACTAGTCATTTTTCATGCAATTTCATACTTTTATAAAGATGGTTGCTTTTTATGTGTTTTTTTTTTTTATAAAACATGCGTAATATATTCAAGAAATGATTTTATGATAAGTGTCTAAATACTTTCATGAGTCGCTGTACATTTTTCTTTACTTTGGCGCGAGGTCTTCGGTTGTAACACGGTAAACCTCTTCTTGCGAAGAGTCATAAAATATCCCATCCGTCTGAAAACACCAGTAAGTTGGTTTCTTCGAAACGGCTATTCTATTTGGTTGCATTTCTTGTAGACGGCGTACGTAGACCTTCTGCATCGAGTCGGAAAGAAATTGTTCCTTTCTAATATCCAATCACCGAAGAGAATAGTCATATCTCAGGTGCAAGAGAAATTTCATTACCTTGCGTCCCATGTCGATTCTCACGCACGATTTACACGGTCTTTCAACTGGAAGAATTCTGATGAAAATCTTCATGTTTTTCTCGTTAACATTCGCATCGTCGTAATCCGTCATGCTCGAGAGAAAGCTATTCGTTTGAAGCTATTGCGTTACGATTATTTTGTTGATGGTGCGAAGTTATGAAAGATTACAGGCTTTCTTCTGGACGTTCATTTTTTCGGGGAATTTCTATTTTTTTGTTGCCGTAACATTTTGTAGAGTTGATTGGTGTAACCCCAACGAATGGAGGGTAATTGATGACATGTTGTGACAGATATTTTACAAAAAAAAAAAAAAAAAGAAGAAGAAACAATGATATATGCGTGTGTAACTTCAGTTTTGTAGGTTTTTCGAAAGCAATAATTTGCAAGTATAATATATGGAATTATATTGAAAATACAAAAAACTTGCGATTCTAATTCCTAATTACATTGAATACGCATTATTTTTATAATATACAGCATCTTACACTTGATACATATTTATATATGTATATATGTATATTTATATCATATTCTGTGAAAAACATTATAAATCTCAGAAAATCGTCAACATGATACGGTCAATATCGAGCTTTTTTATTTCGTGATAGTAGAATACAAATCACACATTGTGCTATCGCGCAAAACGACTCGTATATGAACTATACAAAAAAATTGTAACTTTTCTTAACACATAAAACTATAAATTAATAATATGCTTTTCTTTCAATGAAATAAAAACTCAAACCGTTTCAAAGACCTTGGAATACGAAAATTACAGACAATTTCTTCGATTATAAATAAAATCCATCAAATCATACACAATGTTACACTTTACCTTATTTTCGTACCTTATTTTTTTTTATCATTTTTACTGCTTATTATCATTTATCAAAGATCCTTATCCATTGTTAAATATAAAGCTATTCACGCCGTATAAAATTTCCGTCTGGTGTACAAAACATACATTATACGTACCTAAAACCAAAGAAATACCGATCAACAAGTAATCGTATTCAAATCATCAGTTCCGTATTTAATTGGTAACAAATCGATAATTAAAAACTAATGTGTTGTATTATACTCTTTCCTATACACCATTTTTAGAATCGTAACTTTACAAAATCAAAAGGTATGAGAATCGAACGAAAATTGTTAACTTTTCTCAGTTACTTAAGCAACTGTTATCATACGTTATTAAAACTTATAAATTGCTGCTTCCAGTTTTGTAAAAAGATGAATTTCCATTAATTAAATACAATGTCTGCTTTTTCTATCACATTGCGCTCCGAAATAAATGGCAGACACGCTTTTTCGGATTCATACCAACGATAAACGTACAAAACTCAATACAATAGAACATTCGTAATTTAAACGGAGGTGTAAATGTATTGTGTGTACATTGTCCTATCACTGCAAAAAGTTTCCCTGCTTTTTCTTTTGTTTCGTACATTACATCTTCTTAGATCGTTTTCATACACAAAACGATAAATCTCTTCTTGCGCAAACCTTCTTTATTACACTCTTCTCTCTCTCTCTCTCTCTCTCTCTCTTTCTCTCAAACCTTTATTTTTTGCTCCATTAACGATTAATAATTATTATTATCGATAAATACTACCCAAACTATACCTACAAACTATCGCTGATAGAAACGCATTACAAACAGTATAAAATGGACATTTCTCACCTTCTCAACAACACTAGATATATAAATCATATGATATTTTTTTTCTTTTTCTTTCCTTCGTATCTTTTCTTTTTTTTCTATCGTTTTCTAGTTTAATCATACAATCGCATATGACTTACACTTTACACAATAAAACGGCGTTTCAATAAGTATACCGTTAAGTTTCTTTCGGGCAAGGAAGAATAGAATAAAAAGTGCTAATATTAAATTATGGTAATCGAAACAATACGTTGCGTGTTTCGTTAGGCTCAATCGACCCTTTATTTCTTGGCTTTTCAGTCTTTCTAGCGGCTCCGCATAAACAACAATCCATTACTCCGTTTTCCCGCAAACTCTAGCGCAGCAATCCTGACTCTTGCGTCCCTGGCTGCTCTTTTCTTTCACTCAATGGTCACGCTGGACGTTATCGATCCTCGCCTGGACAACCAGGCCCTTAAACAACAGTACATCGTTTTAAAAGCGTTCCATTACCTATCCTTACTTTTGGGAAAAAGATTTAGATATGTGTTTTAAGAAGTTTCTCTTACCCCAGGCCAGCTCCAACCAAGACAGAGAGGATGTTTGTGATAAAAAGAGTATAAAGGACCTCTTTCGAGAACAACCCAACTTTGCCCACTTTTGTCGTACGAATGCTATAAGATTTCTTTTTATTCACTCTCTGAGGATGCTTGAACTTCCAGTCTCTGTAGTAAAAAAAAAAAAAAAAAAAAGAATCTATAAGCAACCTTCTGCACGATCGAATGTCCTTTGTCATTCAAGTATCAATGTAACAATGTAGCTTTAACAATATAACTCGAGAATGAATCGGATAAGCAATCAAATATAATACTATAAGCTTCACATCTTAAACGTCTT
Organism: Bombus waltoni; assembly: GCA_014737395.1. Classification (NCBI taxonomy): domain Eukaryota; kingdom Metazoa; phylum Arthropoda; class Insecta; order Hymenoptera; family Apidae; genus Bombus; species Bombus waltoni. The sequence goes on along the minus strand of JACXII010000067.1, from coordinate 567,833 downwards.
AAACATAAATGATGTATTTCCTACGAAATTATTTAATTTACTAATACTTGAATTACGTATTTCTTATAAAATTATTTAGAACCGTATATTCTCCTTGCCCTACTCTAGGAAATCTTTAACATAAAGAGATAAATCGTTCGTTCTGAATTCTTCGTTATTTCGTTACACTGTCAAAGAGTCAAAAGTAGGATATACTCTTACTTCGGTGGTGCTTGATCTGGACGCGAGCTCCATTCGTAAATCCAATCGGTGTTCTTCTCCGAAAGCTCGGCTTCCTGCGCACAGAAAAAAGAAGGGGCGATATTTCAAAGATTTGCCAAATCTCTCGATCGTACTAGAAGAATATTCTTATGAAAAAAGAAGACAAAAGAGCGTCGTATCTGACTCGACTACGAGCTGTCCCAGTAATCCCTGGTAATCCGACTTAAATGTGTTTGAATCTGTACAGATAGATGAATCCTCTCTCTCTCTGTCTCTCTCTCTCTATCGTACGTACGGTGAAATTGAAGATACTCGCGGCTTCTAGGTTGACCGTCAATCGAAGTCGAGGATCGGTTTACCAAACGAGAGTAATCTTCATACGAGCAACATAACGCCAGATGTTTGGTTTTTCACTACGCAACGTGTCTAACTCGCTGAGACCAATGCAAAAATCGCCAAGATCAGATTCGTATCGCGCGACGAGAACTCGTTAGGCGTTGTAAATCAATCACGCTTTCCTTGCGCAAGCGGATCAAATATTCGTGCTTCGGAGTCGCGGTGAATCATTATCGCGGAAATGAAAAGGTAGAGAGTATATTTATCGAACGATCGTTGTCAACGACCCTACGAGAAAATAATCCAGCGAGACAAAATTTCTAACAAGCGATAAACGGTGGCTAGCGTCGAAGAACGGTGATTGCCTGTTATCGATGATTTTTATTCCGAGATAAGAACCTTTTCGGGAATAACAAAGGACAAACACCTTGAGGGATCGAGTAAGGTATCATCCGTGTATACATATTACAGGATAGGACCGTTCTCAGATCCATACATTCGTATCTCTTGCCAAGAGAATTTGCTTCAAACAATACGGACTTACTGCTAACAGTATGAGCTGATTTAAAATTGCCCGAAATACAAGGTGGAAGATAACTTGGAAGACAAAAAGCTCTCGAGTTACCAGAGTTCATCGAGTAAACCAAATTGCTCGATAAATTAATAAATATAACGTTCGATATTTCTCAGAGTGTTGCGAATAACTTGGTAGCTGATAATACGATATTAAATATCAATTTAAAGAAGACAAAAAGTGTCGTTCTATCGTAAAACTCGGGAACTTGAATAATTTTAGCTTCGGTTAAAAATGTTTATCCAAGAGTGAAGAAAATTACAGAATCGTTGGAACATATAAAAGAGAAACAAAAATGGAAGAAGTACTTGCGTCACGATTCACAGCTCGGTGAAATACTTGGACACCTTATATCTGTGAATGACTCGAAGAATAGCCAAGGATAACTCGGCAGGCGATCAGCCAATCACGTCACGAGCGCGACTGTCGTATCGCTATATTACGATATACATATGTATACTATAATGCGTATCAAACAAGGCGTACGTCTGTTTGTAAACAATTCAGCTGCTGTAAAAAGGAAAGTGATTTGCGCGTTCAATCGAATGAATCATGCAATAAAGTGGATGATACTCGAATTACTATCGATATTAATTAAACACGTGTTATGTTTGAATTTGTTGTGGCAAAAAATTACTGCAATTATGCAAAAAAAGGCGGCCTTGCCGATTGTAAGTCTTGAGGTATATTATCAACGACTCTAATCTTTCCGTATATTTATGTACGTATGACCGCCGTTCGGCTTTACGTGGCAAATCATGTGCAAAAGTATATTAGGTAGAATATATCGTATTTCTAGCGTTTGGAGTAACTTTCACTTAGTTTGAATTAGGTTTAGGTTAGGTTTTACGTGACAAATCATGTGCAAAAGTATATTAGGTAGAATATATCGTATTTCTAGCGTTTGGAATAAATTTCACTTACTCTGAATTAGGTTTAGGTTAAGTTTAGGTTAGGTTTGGGTTGGCTTTAGTTCAGGTTAAAGACTAGCGCTTTGATTCAGAACTAACGGCGACCGGATTGAAAGTATATCCTAACCTAACCCATATAATACGATCATTTAAATACATAGGCGATTTCTGAAGTTCATATATGCTCATCCCATATCTACATCCATATTTACTCGCTCGGACAAACGTTGGGTGAATATTGTCACAATTAATTCGAACATAGAGTGACTCGTGAAAATATTGGAACGTTTACCATAACAAATTTTTATGGATACGTGTTATATGAAATTACAAAATATTAAGACACACGACAACGATGAAAACTAGATATTTTAATATCTAGATAATAATAGATATTTTGCGTTTGTTATCCATGATCCAAAATCCAAATTATCTTTTGCCAAGTTCGTCAACGAGTCTACTAAGCACTATCTGCTCTATTTCTCGAAATAGTGTTTTAGGTAATGCGTAATAGATCTCGACTGTGAATAAGTACGACTCATCCTAACCGGATTTACGCTCAAAGATATCGTTACTCTCGAAACAAGATCCAGAATCTTGAATTCTCGTGAACGTGCTAACAGAAAAATCCAGAAACACTATGTATACTTCCGAATCACTTTTATTAGTGTTCTGGCCTATTTGGCTAATTTAGAACTCGGAATTATTCGTAGAATCTTCGCGTTGATCTTTGTATTGCTCCACGAAAGAAACACAATTTACTTCAGAAGACATAAAACTATCGTGAACCGACCCGAATTTGGTAAACGATGCAGTGACTCCATTCTAAAAATAAAAAATAGATTTTAGAGATAAGAAATGGAATCCGGATGAAGAAATGATTAAATACAATGTTAACTCGCGGGTTCAACGCGCTTTAAATAAACATTGCAATGTGAGAGCGAACCAAGGACTTACTCAACTGGATTACGACTCACGAAGAACGACCTTAAAAGGGTCTTCATCGGGTGATTTCATCGAGAAGTAATCGCATGTCACGAGCAATCGAGACTGTTTATCTTCCCACGCATGACTTGAGCTAGATTGACGAATCAAACAATGATTAATAATAGTTCAGGGCTTCGGAGTAATGATTTTGTGTAATAAAAGACTGCATGTATTTTTGTACTAGTTGTAACGCTTACGGTATGTACAGTGACCCGCGTTAAATTGTAAATTTGAGCATCTATATGCGTTGTGTCTTATTTCAACGCGTATGTGACATGTATTTTTACCAATTATGATATTATATTTGTCTCAACATGCGATGAAGGCGATAAAAAAAAAAATAACAGTAGAGAGACGTGTTCTGCAATTCATAGCTTTGAAGGTGTAATAGAAATATAAATTTTTTTATCGCATTATATATCAGGTACCTGAATATTAACGAGCGGTAATATAGATATGAGAAAAGCCTGAACCGAAGTAAATTTCATTTTATTTACATCCGTAAGTAACTGGCGGCCCACGTGCTGCTTAGACGAATACGAGTCGTTGTGCACTTTGGTATTCAGGTCATTCGCAAAGAAGTGGCAACGAAAGATAACCCCGAGCGTCGCTTCTTCAATTTCATTCTCGCATACATAAATACTTAATCGCCAAAATTAAGAACACGATTCAAGCGGAAACTCCGTTTCATTGTTCCGGCATTTATAGAATCTTCAACGTGTTACTATATCCAATGTAAATTAATGTATTTCGATCCCCCTGCTTTAACACGTTGAATATTATGAGGTTTTTTTATTGGTGACTGACGTTAGACTCGTTACGGAAGCTATGGAGTAAGGGAAAACATGGCTGGCCACGTGCAAATTAATCGAAATATATAAACTAAACAATAGTTTGTTATATGCTTAACGTCGCAGTAATAACGTAAAACGCCATAAAATACTGAAACGATTTTATTCTTTGATTTAAAAAAAAATTAAATTAAATTACTTTTCTTTCCAAACTCAAATTAATCGAGCAGCCATTCGTGAAGCTTCTGATAATTTCTACGTACAATGAAGACTAACTCCACCAAAAAAACAAGAAAAAAAGAAATTCAAGCAATTGCGTATCGAACATCGACGCTACGAACGAGGTAAAAGTTTCAGACGGAAAAAGGATCGATACGAACGTACAATACGGTGGAAGAAAAAGCAGGCCACGCGTGTTTTGTCCTCTGCGGATGGTATCAGTCAAGTCCGAAGAATTCATTCGATATTACGCACCACGTTATGTCAGAACGATTTCAAGATTGGTTTACAGACAGACCGCTAACCACTAACCAGCGACGTTGAAAAGCGATCTACGCTTTATCTCGGTCTTTTCTAGTTGCAATTGCCCACGAGTTTCTTCGGCGCGTCCCTTACTTCCCTTTCGCGGACGTAATAACCGGGAATTACGTCCACTGCCGGAGTGTTTCGGATTCATTCAGCGAGGAAACCCCTAGCTACCAACCACATTTCACTGTGTGGCTTTACAGCGCTGGCTCGAAAGGGTCAATGACGAGCTACGCTTTCTGTATATAGCTCCATTATTCTATTCTGTCTCGAGACTGCGCTCCGTGCAATTTCAGAGTCTAATAAGAACGAGCTGGCTAACTCTTCCTCGTTTAAACCTAACACGGCAGGTGGTCATGGAAAGAAGAAGTCCAACGTGTATTTTACAGACCAATTCCACTATCAACTTGATTTCGAGTAGATCGCGTTGAATATTAAAGTTTACTTATCGAGAATCGTCGGATGAATAATTCAAATTAATTCAAATTCGGTTGAAGATCACAGAAGGACTACTGTTTCCGTCTAGCTTCTCCCAGCTCGTAGTCTATATCAAACGAAGCCTAAAATGCTTATCAATCAATTCTCGACAGCGAGTGCACTTCGAATAATCTTCGAATGGATATCGGCCCATAGAAAATTTGAAAAGTCGATGTTTCTGTATCTGCTGGCAACGTGTATGTTTGTTCTTATCAGTAAGGAGAAGATACATCCTTGGAAGATGTTCAAATGAACGATGCATGCTTATCGAAATAAATTTTTCCTTCGTCGCTGAACACAAGAGATAACAGAAATGATTTGCATTGATATATAACCTGATGCGTTGTCGGGAACGTGACAGGGATCGCATACGTGGCAATATTTTACGCGATCGTGCAGGATGGTATACGTGACAGTTGGCACGGTCCTTACTCCTCCTCTCCAATCGCCTTCTTATAATTGACCGCTTTTGTGCTGACTAATACACTGTATATCGCAATCTGGATTATCTGCCACTCCCGATTAGAACACTGTGAGAGGAGTAAAATCAACTTCTTCTTCGACGATATGGAGAAAGACACAGCCACGAGTTGCTAGCTACTTATCTCAAAGTACACCGCAAGAGCCGCTTTATTTCGAACGTCGAAATCAAACATCCACTTTATTATCTCTTTTTTGTAATGTACGTATATCGTGCCAACAGAACGTAAGGTATAAAAATATGCAACAGAGAAAAACGATCAACAGAAGGTGCAAAGCGATAGCAGAATCTGAGAAACGCAATCGTAAAATCGGTAACTGAAGTTGAACTCTCGCGACGTTAACACTAATGTCAATGATGTTTTCTTTTTTTTTTTTTTCTTATTTAGTATCGAGCAGTTTTAATCCAGGAACGAGACGACAAGAACTGTCTTACGTTTAGAATAAATAATACACATAGAAAGCGGAGTGAAAACTATAGACAGTATCGACAGCGTCTACTTATACCAACGCCAATTAACTGTGACGCAAATGCGTTCGTTTAACAATTTTCTCTCGTCTAGGCTCGTAGTATATGATATTAGATTTTTGGCAATATTTCAAGAAACTATGGGAGAAAGAACGTCGCTGAAATAGTCAATTAACGACTGATAGAGCTTGGGAGTGGTTCTCTTGAAAATAATCGTGACAACCGGGACAATCTCTTGGAAATCAAACCGGAATCTAATTCGTCCTCCGTTAAAAATTATCCTGCGGAAACTTTAGAAGTGGACGGAGAACGATCGAATATCATGCGGTGCCACTAGATTGCAGATACTTGTGCATTTGTCGGAAATTTAAATGCTCGAGATCGTGCACAATACACAACGAACGCGAGAATTATAACATTTAGAGGCTGAAATCAAGAACAAGTTATTTTGAAACTTCTTTCGTAAAAATGTCATTGAGAAAGACCACGATTATTTAAACCTAGAAAATGAATTCTCACGGTAGGATACAACTTGTTTAATTTGGGTTAAAACGCTTACCGTGTCCGGTTGTAATTATAAAAATTTGAATTTGCATCCTCGGTTTGATCGCGGCGAAACTGTTGGTATTCAAACACAGCATGAAAAGAGTTATTTCGCGAAATAGGGTGACGACTGGATAGAAAGATGGGTTTTATTAGCAGACGAAACGGACACTGCTCGTGCACGATAAACGAGAGTAGAAATATAAATAAACTACGGCCGTGGAACGTGCGCGGTTCAGCAGCCGGATCGGTGTGCTGAAATAACACCTGCTATTTTATGTTGGGCGTTAATATTTAAATAAATACTTGGGATTCTGTCCCTTCTTATGGAATTACATACACAGAAATTTTACGGCTTTTAGTATTTCATTTTAGAAACGATTCACGGAGTTAGACAAAATCGCACTGCTCGGAAATGTAATTTCCTCTTGGAAATGACTTGCAAGTAAAACACATCAGACACACGAAGAGACACTCGCGTAACAGATTCTAGACAAGTTTTTATCGCACGTTCTCCTTTTCGCGTCGCGTTTCCGTATTATACTTCCTGAGAATTCGCCAATGCTAACTTTCTATGTAATTATTTTGCCAACGGTCGAATACATACATACATACATCATACATACATACATACATACATACATACATACATACATACATATATATATATATATATATATATATGGAAGCTTACTTAACGAGGAAGCAATAAGAAGCTTGGGACTTTTAATGGGAATTTCAACATCGAGCTTTATCCTCTACGAATATTTATTTTTATCAAAAGCAGTTCAAACGTTTTACTCGACACGAGCAATTGTACAATTTAAGAGAGACGTTCGAAGGTATCTCGTAATAGGTAAATACTATTTCTTTCCCTATGGTATATCTGAAATAAAATTAATAAAGCAGCTAAAGGGAATTATTTAAAACCAGCGTCTTTTAACTTTGTAACGAATAAAGTAACTTTGCCTGCGTTGTTTCTAAAACGAAAAGAACGTAGAGTAATTGGAAGGACTCGTCGTTTAACATCCCCATTCGTTTGTTTCTATGCCAAGTCAAATATTCTCAAACCTGTTCGACGCTACGTACACAATAGATGATCATTGAGCGTTCCTCTAATACGTAATCGTTCGCTCATACCTGTATTTATCGCATTCCACGGAACAGCGCGAATGCGCTCGGTTGGAATGAGCATAACGGCTGTTCGACTTAATCCGATAGAAGCGTAATGCATCGTATATCGGCTACGTATATCGAGTATATCTCCCTTCTTACTCCTCGTGTTTTTCTTGTTCCTTTAACTCACCGTGAAGTGGAACCCGTTTCTCGGATGCAATGCACGCCACCGCGTGAGAGGACCGGTTTCTGCCCAAGATGAGACACGTAAGCGTAACCGCAGAGAACGCCGCCGATTCGCTCGTTCGTGATCGCGTGATCTGTCCGCGGTAACAGCGGAACACGCGCGTTACATCAATAAACACAAACTCAGGTGAACGAACTAGCACAGCAAAGCGGTATACCTCTGCGTTCTTTCTTTGGTGAAACCGTGCAACTTTTTACGCGTTTAGTTCATCGGGCTGATTCGACTCGATTTCGCTCCATATCAGAGCTTCGTCGTGTAATAGCTCGTTAAAGCGTTGGCACGCTCGTAATAAAAAATTGAAAAAAAGTAAAAAATTACGAATTACTCGATCGTTTGACAATAAGGAAATTTGCATAAACGCTACGCATCGTTGAACAGACACAGAGTTACCGTTCTGTCACGATACGAAAGATACGTTAGAGCGATGGATACAAAAGCAACGAATGCGTCGCGGAAGCTCGCTGTTCAAATCGAAGCCGCAAAAAGAAATTATATAATTTGAATAGAAAAGAAAAAAAAATAGAAGAAGAAATAGTTGGCACGGTGTTACGAAGTATTTCAATTTCATCGAGAAATTCGATGAAATTATATCGTGCGGATAAAAAGAAAGAAATAACAGCGTAAATCGTAATCGATCCACGCAACGCAAATGATAGCTAGAACATTTTGCAGAACAGCTTTTAAATCTGATTTTGTCTAGATATTTTAAAAGCGACGATTTTCTACGTGCGTCGTTCTTCCAGTTAAATCGGTGATATGCTTTCTATGCGTTCCTCGTGTCTCTCCTTTAAAGCAAAGTGGGATCGATAACGACACGATGAAAAGTTTGCCAAGGTTGCCAACGCAGGCACATACAGACATACGTAATTGCGAAAGTACGAAACTATAACCGGTGTCTCGAATCCGGGTATCCTTGGTTATCTGTAAGTGGATTACGATACTATGCGCAAAAGCGTGCTTATGATTACGACTAACGCGCAATCTGTCCGAGTCTCGATTCAACTACGCAGTATCAATCAAAACAGGCATGTTTTTCTCCATTTTACTTCCTTCTGTTATTTTTCTCGTCACTGTGAATATCAAGGTCGTTCGTTCACCTTGACTTTATAGCTTGTCAGTCAACAGGATCGTTGATAGAAGTAAAACAAAGACGAACGAATCAACACGCTGAGAGATCGTGAAACTCGGCGGAGGAGAACAACGGGAAACGAAAAGAGAGTGTCGCATCGAAGATAAGAGGTACAGAGCCTGGAAAACAGAAGCTTCTTAAGATATTCTATTTTTAATGCGTTATCTAAGCGGCTGAATCGAGAAACCGAGGATTCTCAAAGAAGACTCGAGAACACAGCCTTGCTTTCCAAGACCTTGTTTCTACAAAGAGAGACGATGCAACACAAAGGAGAGGAGCTTGCGTTGAAAACACGGTCGTGCAACTGACTCATGGAAAATGCTCGCCTCTCGCCACTCGTTATCGACCTAACTCTCATTCCGCCCTTGTCTCCTACCGATTGTTTTTGTCGTTATTATCATCGTCGACGACGTATTTTTGCACGAGCTTACTTCACCGATAACCTCGCCGATTTCCCTTCTCAAGGGCGAATTGGCGGCGAGCACACCTCTCTCAATTAACAATGTTTTTCCAACTCGTTGGAAAAATATAGCAAAGATAAGGTGTAGTAGTTAGCTCTATTTTCGCAAGGACTCCTTTCCTTATCGAGGTGGATAAATACATTGTCGGTGCGTGAACCATCGATAAACGACAGCAGCTTCGCTACAGTTATCGTACTGATTTGAATATAGACCCGTCTAATCGTATAGCTTTATTGGTCTTAGTATCCGTCAGATGACCTCGCTAACAAATAAAATAGACAATCTGGAAGACGGTATCCCGCTGGGGGTAACCATCCACGTGTTATTTTGCAACAATAACATACACAAATTTACCGAATGTCCCGTTGGACAAATTTTAAAATGCAGAATAAAATAAAAAACAAAAATATCGAACAGATACATAGGATTTGAACGAACGAAGTAACAAACGTGTAAGCGGGTTGAAGATTTGTATACGTATTACGTTCTACCGTTGTGGAATCCAATGGTAAAATGCTACGAATATATCTGTTTCGAAGACGAGCGAAGTTTTCTCAAATCGGGCAGCTTTGTCACTTTTTCTTGCTAAACTCTTCAATTTACGTTTCACAGTTTCGTGGATGCGAAAGAGGCTCGGTATTCGCCGCACACGAAGACACCGCGGTTTTCCACGAACTCGCACCTCACGTGTTCTATGACCCACAATGCACGCTAGAAGGGGCACGCTAAAAGAGTCGTTGATCCGTACACCTTACATGGAAGAAAGTGTGGCCTCCCCCCCTGTTTTGTTTCGTTCGATAAAACCAGTTGCACGCACAGTCTCCTTTTCCAAGTACGTTCCTCACTTAGGCATGCGCCATAGAGGAAATGCCGCAACGATTACACGATCTCTTTTACGTGACTATACGCTCGTACTATGTTATTCGTAAAACGATATATACATCGAATATCGCGTAACAAGGTTTAGACGTATAATTGATCGTCGAATAAAGATTACTCGGCTCGATTCCACGATAAGACTGTAGTTTGATAAATTGAACGAGCGAAATACGAATACGTAAAATCTTATGCGACGGTGAACCACGACACAGACACGCGGTATTAGAAATCGATTATGAAACTGACCTTGTTGCAGCAGTAATTTATATAGACTCCTTTGAGCTCGTCTTCGGTAGATAATTCCGTGTTCGGGCTGTTCGGTGGACTCTTTGGGCTGTAATAAAAGATTTCACAAATTTTACGCGTTTCTTTTATCTTTCTTTAAGCTGTGGAGCATTCACAATATCTTTACGTTCCGAGATTTTGATCAAACAAATTTTCACCAAACAGATTCCGGCTAAGAAAAGTTTTAGCGGCAAACCAGATTCGTAAATTCGCAGAATTAGACGTTTGTTTAGCCCGCGAAAAAAAGATTTGTTTCTCTATCAGTTACGAAAAATAGATTTCCCGAAAACGAACGTATTTGTTGTTTGATTAATTAATGATTTACCAAGATACGATGACATCGTGTATTCGCAATATCGAGCGTGAAACAGTTAAATATAACAAACAGCGTCATCCAGATGGAAGATTAGAGAAGCAATAAGAATCTTCTTTGCCCATTTCGACTCCGACTTTTCTTATCGGTAATACAACTCGATGTACGCTAATATAAAACACTTTCGATCATACGACCTCCGCATCGTACGATACTTTTTTTTCTCTATATTCCACGCGGAACTGCGAATGATAATAGATGACCTCATCGAATATTTGCGCCACGTTTCAAATCAAACGTCGCAAATAGTAAAGATTAGGGATACGAGTTACACGCTAACGTTTCAACGTGCCGTTTATTTCCAACAAAGATGCGATTTTATTAGAAAAGCTGCTGATTTTATTCGTAGCGTGGATTTATATCCATCGGGTATTCGTTCTTTGACCGTAAAACTTTTGTTCAACCGTTTGAAAAGCCCCAACTTGCAAACATCTAACGTCGCAGATGTCAGGGAAGAATCGCACAAAAGATCTGGAAAATTCATTCGTTCGGTTGTTTGCCTTTTCCTTCCTCTTTCAGCGTATGGTCCTTGAGACGTTCCAACGCCTACGAGCACAAAGAAACCGGCCAGAAAAAGATTCCTCCCTCGCTTTCTTCGGAACCGGCATCTGACTCATGCTTTCCTCTTTTCTTTTCTTCGTCAGTGCTTGTACACGAAGAACAAAATAAACCAGACTCGTTCTAATGGCCCTTCTCGAGGACCCAAGCGCAGGCTGTTGGCATTTACCGTCTCAGAAAAAAAGATTCGTGACACGATATTGTTACGAAGCATATTAAGATCAACTCGAATCTTTGACGTCACGAGCCACGTTTCGGGACTTTTTTTTAGATTCAATTTAACAGAATTATAAATTTATTTAATTCCTACGTCGAATGTTATTCGTCGGATTACATTAGACATGCTGGAATGGAAAAATTTGATCAATCGATTCGATCGGAAGCTGCTTTCAAACGCCTCGCGATAAATCGTAACGCGAATTTTAGCTTCGATTCTAATTTACATTGCACTGCGTCTAGCGACTATAAAAATACGAATGCGCAGAAATATCCGTGATCTAGTAGCAAAGTAAATGACTTTACCTATCTCTTGGCGTGCCTCTACGGGAAGATGCCAAGGAATGTCTAGCGGACGAGGGCAGAGAATCCCTTTGCGCTTCCCTAAGAAGTCGCAAATATTCTTCTCCGCCACTACTGAACGGTAACGGTGTTACCCTGTCGGGCACAGGATTCAATTCCACCCATGACTCTGTAAAAAGACAAATAAATCACGATGATGAACCATTTACAAAGTAGTTTTACCAAATTAGCCGAAATAATTTTTGGAGAAACGATAAGGAATTGTGTAAAAATAAAGACTATAGAAAGACAACGAGTCGAATTTAAAATATCCCCGATTTAAATTACACAAGAATCTCTTTTCCATTTCAAACGTCCAGTTTGTTTCATACGTTCTTGCTGGTAAAACGTTCTTGCTTATACTATACGTATGTGTAACCGTGTTTCTGTATCGATCTTCGCAGACGATATTTCCCTGTTGCGTAGTTATTGGTTGACATAATAACGTTCGTTTTCACGATACATTCGTTGATACAGTATCAAAGTCTGAAAACACAGGATACTTAGCGTAGAGTCGTATATTTCGATGGAAACCCGCGCGCTAACAGCAAAAACAAAGGAAACAGGATTTCCTGGTAAAAGTGGTAACGAGTTTCTAACAATTCCTAGTCCATACGTGTATTTACAGACACGTAAAACACGATAAAGCGATAATATTTGTCGAAGAATCATAGACTCGATTGCCAAGAAGGTTGACGGCCAAGGTTCGTTAGCTTTTATGTTTCCTACATATGTATATACATACATATATGCGTCATTAGAAAATACGAATACGCGAATGACTTAACACAGTCATAATAAAAAATTTGTCTTGCATTTCCGGAGAAAAACGCGAAATTTATTATCGGTTATTCCGGAGATCGGCGAGTCAACGATATCTTCCGGATGCAATTTCTTTCTTTGCAAATCTAATAGCGATTCTGTGATCGAACGCCACGGACAGATAGGACAACTTCTATGATCGTGCGTGAACTATAGTTCGAAGTACTCGGACGTTCGTTTTCTCTTCGACAGGATACGTGCATAATTTAACATTTAAATAGCTGCATCATCGAAGACCGTGACGATCTAGAACTGCATCACGATCTTGGAATCTTTCTATTTAATTCAATCGTATCGCCAATTTCTATTACGAAGAACATTTCACGAGCGATAACGTACATACGTGGCACTTACTACGCCGAACGTGACTGAACGCGAACCAACGACGAAATATAAAGTTTTGAAACGCGAAACATCGATTGCGCGTTATTTTTCATTCGTTCTTTGAAGTCGGCGGCGACGTTAGACTTTTCCTTCGCGCGTGCACTTTTAACGCTTTGACTCGCCTTCGAAACAAATTGTACTTATTGTGCAACCAAGATTGTATTTATTAAATGCCACCTTCGTAACGAACGTAGGCCAAGGAACGTAGGAATGGAAAGTTCAAACGCAATACTTGAACGAACGATAAAACAGAAGCTTATCGATACAATATCACGATAGTCGCGTTTCGTTAGAACGTTACTAAAATTTCTTCTGCTTAACTAATTACGTAGATAAAGATTTTCTATGCTAAGTTGCCGAATACTTTCGTGAGTCATCGGAAATACGTAGATTATAATACGTTTCTCTTCCACGTTTCCACGCGATTAGCCGACGATGTCACGTGCACAACGGAATAAAGAAATATCCTCGCGTGGCATGTATATTTTCTAATTAGTGAATCATCATTGCCCGTTTGCTCTTTATCTGTGACTCAAATAAGAAAATAAGAAATAAAAACGGGTATTATATTTACGCGTGAATTATATATAAACGTCAGTACGATACGCAGCGTTCCGATTCTTGGTCAATGCGATTTCCAAGAAGACTCGAGAAGAAGCATCCCACAGACCTCGCAACAGAAATCCAATAAACAACCTGAAAGATGGAACCCCGCTGGGGGTAACCATCCACGTGCTATATTTACACTAAGCTAAACGATTTTACCAAATGTCCCCTTGGACAAATTGTAAAATTTAAACAAAAATAAATATAAAGAGAAATGCGATCTCCAGACGCCTCTGTGTATTCAAAGAAAATTGTCGAATCGCGATATTCGATACAAGATAAAAGTCTCTCGGTACGAGAATCGCAGCTTTCACAAAAGTGAAATCTACGTTCGATCGTTTGAAAAATCTTTTTCGTACAGCGGATTGCACGCTCCGTAGTAAGAAATTCGACAGTAAGTGTAATCACGCACGATGCGCGATGTGCTTAATTACACAGCTTCAGAGAGTAACGTCAAACGTCTCTGTCCTATTTTTTCCCGTTCGCCTTATTTTTTTTAAACGCGCAGCGATAAACGAGAAGTTAAACGAAGAATGTGTATTGACGCGTGGAATTTTCGAAGTCGATATTTGGCCAACATTTTTCTTCTTCGCTATGCATCCGTTTTAAAACCGCTTAACGGACCGTCTATTTGTAATTTCAAGGAACAGCGAATTCTCCTCAGCATCCGCATTTCCGCGTGCGCCAATCAAGCGAATTACAGGAACACGCCTCTTGAATAACGCAACCGCTTCTCGTAATACCAGACAATTACGGTGAAATACCGATTCGATCGATAGTCGTCGAAATAAATCGTATAGCGAACGTGTCTGAACGATTATACCTACGCATAGGTATAATACGTTTCGTTAAAATTACCAAGGAAATTGCTGAAATTTGGCAAAGTCGCACGATACAGAGTATTCCAGTCATTAGCTACTATATCTCCGATGAAATATAAACTCATTGCGAATCTTGTGCGAAAACGAGAGAAATTCTATGCACTTCCATCGTTCCATATTGTTCCATGTGAACCAGAATTCACAATAACGAAGGAACCTCTTGTTCTATTAAATTATGTTTCCACGTAATATCGAAGAAGGCTTTGAACAAATTATTGCTACACTGTGAACGTTCTAAAAGTGGGATAGCAAAGATAGTGGAAGAGTAGAATGTTATTTTTTACTCTGTATCATATCGCGCCAAACTTTCATCCAATTAGTTGTAGGTCAGAAATTAGAAGGTAGAAACTAAACGTCCATTTCCATTGTATCAACGAACTCTTGAAACTCGAGTATCTGTTAAACTAATAGGAGAAGTAGAAATATAAATCACACAGCAAAATCTGTTCCATTCGTTCTTATTTATTCGTCTTACACGAGCGTGGTTTTGTTGTAGGAAAATCGTTGGCAAAATTTCGTTTCTTCGATCAATGTATAAATCAAAGCGACGGTAAACGAACTAAGCGATAAAATTTTGTTTTTTTAGGTAGCTTATTCAATTATCAGGTTAAAAAAGTGCTACAAGCTGGCGGTCATCGAATGACATCATTTACTACTACTGTGTTCTGTTAACTTTGCGCCAGGCGTGTGTGGTAACGCGATAAGTCGCGTAAATAGCATACATAAACGCGTACAAGTATAAACCCAATATAAACATAATCCGTTTTATCATCAATGGCAAATACGTATAACGATAATTTCGTGTATAACGAAAGCTTTTGCGTTCGGTATATACACCAAATTTAATCGACGATTGCTTCTCTTATCGTCTTTTATTCCGCAACGTTCACGCGTTCTCGTTCGCTTGAAACGTCAATACGATCGTAATTAATTGATATAAAATTTTTATGTGTGTAAGCAGAGAGAGAAAGAGAGAGGGGGGAGAGGGGAGGAGGAAATGGTGTTTAAACCGTGCTATAAGAACAAGATAGATTTGGAAGAAATAAAGAACTGTCGTTATGTATATTCTCGTGATCTGGTCCGAATAAATATGAGCAGATTGTGGCGGCTGGTCGAGTTATCCAACTTTATTAGACACCAGATTCGAACGAAATACGACAAGTTGAGCGGACTACGGGCAAAAAGGAGGAAGAAATTGGACAAGAAGCGTCGCTCGGCTGTCGAAGAATATGATTAACTTATGTTTTTCCATCCTCTGATATTGCAATTCAGTTACCGACGCGATTGAGAACGATCGATAACTTCATCGAGAATTTCCACCGCATTGAACGCGATTGAAGGGACTGCTGCAACAAGGAGGCAACTCTGTCTCTCAGAAATTTAAGTCAGAGGTGAGAAACAACAAGAATCGATTCAAAATCGATAAGAATCGAGTTACTTTCTAACGCGCTATAAATTCATTGTCGACTAACATTAGCGGCAAACTTCTGCACTTTTGAATATCAAATCTACATTTTTATATTATATATATTCTATATTATATATATTATATATAAATATATATATATTATATTATATATATTCTATATTATATATATTATATATAAATATATATATATTATATTATATATATTCTACATTATATATATTATATATAAATATATATATATTATATTATTATATATATATTATAATATATTATATATAAAAATGTAGATTTGATATTATATATATATATATATTTATATATTAGCGCAAACGCTTCGATCGAGAACCATCGATAGAACTTTTGGAAAGCTGCAAAAAAGCTTCCCTTCAAGGGACAAGTGCCAGATATAGAAACAGCAACGGAGGCGGTGAATCGATGAAATTCGTTTTACAAGACGTACCATAAAGGAGCTGCTCTGTTTAATCGAAATAAATAAGCACGTGCAAAGCAAGGTCATACATGTTGACTTGGCGAATGCATCGCGATGATTTTGCAGAATGTACCACGCAAAAAAGAACAACGCGATTCTTCTCCGCCTCTCTTCGCGATATTTTCCTACACAAATACGCTCACTTACGAAGAATATTAATATTTAGTAATCGTAATACGCGGCTAAACATGTAAATCATCCGACTATGTTACAATAACTCTGAATAACTTTTCCTAGAAACGTTACTAACAACGTAATCGTTGGACGAAACTCGATTATCTCTACGTGATGAAATTATATAATCCTTCGTATCTACGTTTTCAAACATCTGGTAATTTCAATACTCCCACTACCCGGTATTCTTCTCTTTAGCTGTTTGATAATTTCGATTTCGAAAAGGAATGAAATTTCTGCAATTTCATGTAGCAAAAATGGTTGGAAAACGCAGCAACGAGTACGTTGTATTGTATTATATTACTGTATTACGAAAGGTTTTATTTCTATTGTATCTTTTATAATATTTGTATACGTAAAATTAAAAAATATTACATTTCTTGTAAATCCAACGGAATGCTTTATAAAAAAAAAAAAACGTCATTTCTATAATATAATATTTGAAAATGCGTTTGGCGTAAATTTCACTTTAAGATAGTTTAAAGAGCACCATAAATATAAAAAAAGCTGTGAAATTTGTATCTCGTAGAATAATTACAAATTGAATTAGATTGAATCGAGTGTAAGGACTTACTCTATCTATATGCTCGCTATTGTGTAATAACGATGACAAAAGATACATGAATGACCGAAAGAAGACGCCTGTTAACGTACTCCGAGCGACCAATTTACAAAACACTCGGATATTTTTTGTCAACAAACGTCGACGATAAAGTTTACAAGCTGCTGCTTAAAGTTAAAGCACGATAAGCAAATGCAACTCTTTGACGTAATCGCTTACTTATGCATTCGATTATCGACTTTATACCCAGACGTTTTACGCTTAAGATTTATACATTCGCGTCATAAAACAATCAGTCATGCTAGTTTCTTCAAATAACGTTAGAAAAAAAGAAAAAGAAAAAAAAAGGAAAATAAGATAAGATAATTAGATGAGATAGTGAATTAATTTGTTGCCGGATGGATTTGCACGAGGAACCGCATTGATCATCAAAATGGTGCGCGCGCAGCTTAATATTTGTTAGCGCGCAACTCACTCGACGCGGTAATATTCAACTTGAGAAGTTCCGTATAAAAAGGTTCATTCGCTTTCGGGCCGACTGGCGTTTAATATCGTTCTTCGACTTCCGTAAGACGAGTGAACGTTTAATTAAGAGCCGCTGGAGGCTTCCGACTTGACCCTCATCCGCCTACTCAACTTTGCCAACTTAATTTGTTTCTGCCTATTAGAACCAATATAAGAACCAATAAACTATTAGAACCAAATAAAGAACCAATACGAAATCAAATTTGCAAATTCATTTGCGACAATGACAATTTTGATTTGTTATTTAATTTGATATCATTATCGAAATAAAAAAAATGCATTTTATGTATATCGAGGAATAAGAGATTGTTTTTCGTACCGTGTACATAGGTATAATAAAGCAATGCAAGGGTTAACGCTGAACACGAATGACAAAGCCGCGACATGGTTTTTCTACTGAACCTCTGAAAATGACGGGTTTCAATTACCTTTCCTTTGTCCATGAACATTTGATACTTTTGTCAAATTAATATCAAATTTCAGTGAAATTAAAGAATGATTATACATTTCTTTTTCATTTTTTCTATTTTATGTATTTATGTTATATGTAATATTTATTGTGTAATATAACAAAATAATCATATATATATATATATATATATATATATATATATATATATATATACACACACACACACACACACACCGTGAGATACTCATTTGAGTTTTAAGCTCTGTAATTGGAGGAATTTCCATCAATATTCCATATTCCAATATTTCATGACCGTTCCCTTTAATATCCGATGGACTCTTATTAAAAGTAAAGATTGTTATTCTAGCAAGAAAATCACAGAATAAAATCGACCAGCATAGCGCGAATCAATATGTCGACAACGTGTCAATTTATATAAAACATAAACGACAAAGGGATCCCGATAGTGACCAGACGAACGCACGAAAATGGCCGGGAAGTGTCACGTGCCACGAAATCACGGCGGGTAGGTGGCCTTAATGAATTGAATTAAAGTCCACCAACGAGCGTTATGGTTAAAAATAAACGCGAACGTGACCCCCTTTCATCGGTCCGTCATTTTAATCAAACGTCCAAAGTCAAACGACGCTACATTCGAACAGGCTCTTAGTTTCGACTACGAATCTCCTTCGGGCTGTGTTCGAAAGAAAGCTTGATGCACGGAGTGCAATAACGATTGTTATTTTCACAATTAACAGTGAACGTTTATATATGGACGAATGAAAGATGCATTTGTAAACGCGTCTATTCGTTAATGAATAAATTTGCATTAGATTGTCTCTAATACTCTTTTGTCGAATTATTGTTCGACTCGAAATTACACATAAAATAATATTTATTAGAATAATATTTTTCATAGAGATCCGTAACGAAATTTGACTCGATAGTAAGAAAAGGGAAAAATTCCATAATAACGTTAAAAAAAAAAAACGTGCGAATCGTATTTCTAATAATGTACGAGTTAAAATAAGAAAGAAAAACTAATCGAGGGACGCCCTACCTAAAGGATCCTATCTGATGGTCCTACCCCTAAATGAAAAAGATAAATTCGCAGGTAGAAAGTTTCAGTCACGTTCGCCGCTGTAGGGACAATGCGCTCGTGAGCTGAGTCACGTTCCAGAACGTTACTGTTAATGTTAGGTTAGCTCTTAACGCAGGTCAACCTTCCTCAAGGAAAGTGGCATCGAACGGCTGACGTCATTTAGCTGCGTTCCTGAGGAAGATCACGTAACTATACCATCGAGTCTGAAGCCATTCGATGATGTTCTTGGAAAAGACTGTTTTGTCAGGATGCGATAATCACTAACGGAATACCGTATCGGGCGTTCGGTTTGTGTCTAATCGTCCCATGAACTCTTTTAACTTGCATCCGCTGTATTTGTCTCAACCATTCTTATTTCTTTTCAATTATACGCAGAGATACCTGTTGACCGTACGAAAGTGCAATGGGAAAAAAGAGGTTACGTCACGATATGTCGACGACGCTTTCCTGACATCGATCGCATTCGCGTTCCTTTAATTATATAAAAGCAATCTGTTTGGATTTATAATATATGGACGATCCCGAATAGAAAGAAAATAAGTAGTCAAGAGATGTACTTGAACTTAAACGACTGCAATATTTGTTTGAATCTTTTTGAACTGATTTAAACGACTCGAGCGTTTTATAGAACACTGACCCAATTGTTTGCCACGCGATTCGACGTTGGAGAATTACCAAACAGACTCACTTTTTAAGCGGAGCTGATGAAAACGCGATTTTGGATTCTAGACCATGTTAGAATAGTCATGATTTTTCTAACCTAAACCAAAATTCTTAACGACTTCTAATTTGTTACAGAATTGTTTGATACGATTAAATTGTTATAATTTATTGTTAAAAAAAATTGATTTATTATATCTTCTGAAAGTAAGTTTAAAGCATGGCCAAATCGAGTTCAAAAGCTGCACAAGCGTCGGTGAAACATAAATAAGTTTCTTGATGCGTTCTTTTTCCCCCTTTGTATCTCAAAGTGAACAGCAGCCAACCAGATGTTACAAAACGATTCATTTTTCAAGGACTGTTAATGGATGTCCACCGAAGAATAGAATTTTCATGTCTGGATTTTTCTTACGACCGAAATTTTACTTTAAGCCATTTGAATTGAAAATCGATCAACGCGATTTTACTGAAGATTAGAATAAAATTGTGTATACATACAAAGCAACTAAAATTGATCAGAATTTTCAAGTTATCTTTCTTTATCATGAAAACACAAATAAACCTCACAAATATCAAATTTGTATCGTTTAACATATTCGATAATTTGTTAAGAGTCAGTTAAGCTTAGAGGCACAATTGTTCTGCCCGTCCCGTATCTTAATTACATAGGTACGAGTACTTATACCGTAATATAACATCAGTTAATATCTTAAACAACTACGTATAATTTTTTAAACGAAATAAAAATAAAATTACGAATGACGAAATTGTTACAAGTTACGATCATAAAAAACAATCGCATACGATAAATAAATGCAAATAATTGACTCGCGCGAAATTTTTAGGCACGAATAATGCTCTGCAATAAAACACCGGCACGACCAGGTTAAAGTCAAACAGATGATGGCGCCAAAATCTTTGAAATT
Source organism: Bombus waltoni (assembly GCA_014737395.1). Taxonomy (NCBI): domain Eukaryota; kingdom Metazoa; phylum Arthropoda; class Insecta; order Hymenoptera; family Apidae; genus Bombus; species Bombus waltoni. The sequence continues at coordinate 546,960 of JACXII010000067.1, read as the reverse complement.
TACATTGTTTTATATTGATAATGATGCAATAATACGCTCGAGTTCATTTTAAAGAAAACGGTTATTGTTACAGAAAATATCTGAGATAAAGTATCCTTGCAAAGAAAAATACGTCTACAACGTAAAAGGAAGGAAGATTACATTTGTTTATGCGTCAGCCGCGACATGCGAAATGGCCGCAACGTTCGATAGACAGCTGCTCGCGTCGCTCAAAGAAACGAATATTTACTTACCGCCCAGGATCTCGTCTGAGGTAAATTTTACTGTGGACGACATTGGGATCCACACACTAACTCACTTAGAATGCGATTAAAACACGCACGAGTGGTCGATCAACACTTTCGCGAGACACGTCAACGAAGGACGACGCATTCGCAACGAATTACCGAGATAGAATGCTCGGTGAGACGCGCGACTGTGCTTTGTTTTGATGGAACATCAACACACGCACGTCAACCAAGCCGACCAATCACGCGATGTGCGGCTTCAATGTAAATACAACTATGTGAGTCAAAGCAACCACTACGTGACTCACTACACGTTCTGACCGCTTGGTTTGCTGCTGAAACTCTGAACAAATATCTCAAAAATCTGAAACAAAAATTGACCGAGTTATTCGTTTTAAAATTTGAATTTGAGAAACATTGAATTTAGCTATGTAGGATTCGTAGTACGCATTTCCTGCTATAATGGAAAATTCAAATTTTAATAATCTTTCTATTTACGCATCCACTAAAGATTACGTATATTATATGATAGCATTGCTTACCTTTTCTTATATGATACAATACATACGTATGCAAACAAAAGATCACAAATGTAGAAACACAATAGAAATACAATATTTAGAAAACTCTTGAATTGTAGAATAAAATTTATTCGATTGATGTTTTATTTGTTGATGAAATAAAGTTATTCTCTTATATCTGGTTTGTCTGATAGAAATTTATTATAAAATCATAATAAATCATCTAAATTACCTAAGATGTAAGAACAGAAATTAGTAAAAGGTTTAGGATCTGATTAAGTACATTTAATCATTGTAACATTTAGATAGGGAAATTATATACATTTATCAAGTTTTGGAGCACAAAGCATATTGCTCCTTTATATGTGGTGGCAGCACCATCCCAGTTTTACTTCAAGGGTTAATTTGTGTTGCACGACACGTATTTTATCCATGAACTGCGTAAATCGTGTTTTCTATCACAAATTGTTCGAAACTACACCATTAAAAGGTATATCTATACTTTACATTTGTGAAATTATCATCTCTTCTTATAATAACAACGGATATGCGGTATAATTATGAATAAAGATTAATAAATATTGCTTTGTCGATACTAAAAGTAGACAGTTAAAAATGGTCGCCTTGTAACAGATCTGTCAAGCGATATTTTACCGTATCCGATCGTTACGATGCAGTACATATCATTACTCTAAATTTTTAGTTGTCAGCGTATTCGACGATAAATTTAAAGTAAATGCAAGAACTAACCAGTTTTTACGACATAAAATGTAATTTCATAGTTGATGCTACCATATGCGTTAAACGAAGCGCTATTGTATATTTATTTCGTTCACAAGCTTCGTTCATGTAACAGAGTTCAAGCTTCTCTCATAAACATTTTACAATTTTTAAATATTGTGCTAATGCTAATAATAGCTAATAAAATTATCTAAATAACTTCATTATAAAAAAATAATATGTAAGAATTATTTATGAAAAAAAATGTAAATATAACTATGTAGATATGAGATCTTCAGAAAAAGTTGAAAAATAAATAGATATCTTTATAGATTATTCACTGTATTGTTAAACACATATTTGGAATGAAAATGAAGATTCCAAACAATCGTTCTGGGAACGATTATGGGAATGAAACAGGGATTATCTCCTATATGGATAATACTTTTGAATCTGAACTCGATGTACAAGGAACAGAAGAAAGCGATTTTTCTGAATATCTTTGGATGGAAAATGAGGAAGAATTTGATAAAGAGGTTTTGTAACTATTGTTTCAATAATGACTGAAGTATTCAGACATGAAATTCTTTTTTTATAAGATTTTGATAACATGATAGTAATTAAAAATCATAGGTGATTCAACAATTAATGGAAGAGGAGTTGACAGAGGAATGTTTAAAAGCAATGTGGGAAGATGAAAGACAACATGAACGAAATACAAATTCTATTGCTTGGTCCACTGCTACTAGCATGCCTGACAATGGTGCTGAACTTTGTCAGCAACTTAACAATCTAAAAATGCATGACGACCTTGCTAAGCAGGTATATCTCAATTCATCTTTTAATACAAATTTAATTACATATGAATACTATACAGATAAAGAATATTATGCTATATTTTATATACACAGAATTTCATACGGGTAATTTGTTTTCAGAGTACATTGAATCCAAATGCAGCTGAATTTGTTCCAGCGTTCAAATCAACAGTAACATCTGTAAGTACACCACCAGAAGTTACTACAGAATCATCATAGAAGCCATATATTCATTTGTTTAACTGAATAAAACATAGGCTATATATATGGCTAATGTTTACCAACTACAGTAACACAGTTGTACTAACTGAATTGCATTAAAAGTTAATTGACTGTCCCTACACGTACAAAAGTATAATGATCATCAAAGCAGATAATACATAATGCTGTTATATGATATTTACGAGTAATGAAATCAGTTACATAACCATAAATTGAAAAAGATATATTCAAATTTTTATAGTCGTGAGATATTGCATAATATTATAAACATTTAACTTTACATACATATTTTTTGGCGATATACTAAACAATGTCACATACAAAAATCACTTGTTATGGAAATTTGCAATTTATTCTTTTTATTTTTAACTGAAGAAAAGTATTTTCCAAAGTAAATGTTTGTTCTATATAATTTATAAATTGTGGCAGTAGACAAAAATACATATACGAAGTTTCATAAGTTATATGTATACGCATTCAACAATGAATTCTTGCATCCAAGTGAACACTACCTTTTTTTTTTTTAATACTTTCAGAATACTCCTTTTATTCTGATCTGAGAGTTTTTATATACTGTAGTATGCGTTTCTGAATGAAACACTTTTCTAAGAGTTCCTTTTGTAACACTTATTTTATACTGGTATACATCTTCTGTAATCATTAACATGAATTAAGAATATATACTGAAGTCGTTAAGACTGATGTAAGTAAAATGTTGCATTAAAAACTGTATTGCATCCAATACATATTTCGTTGATAAAACAATACTTAATGCATCTAATTATACGAGAACAATTTTAATCTTTATTTTTATTGTCAGTTTTTTTTTTATTTAAAAATACCTATGTCTTAATTCTCGTCCTCTATCAGCATATGTCTTGAAAGACTTGAAGATCTCAAGTGAAAGTCTTACACAGGCTGTGAAGGACAATTTTTCTGACTCTCTTTTATAGTATTGAGAGTCAATGTATTACTTACTTTAATTAAGTAATAAAATTTCTATAAACTATAATATTTTGAAACTGATTAGAATATGTATATGAAATGTAATATTATTGAAAAATACTATAAGTGGTGATTGTATTTTCAATTGTTAACCAAAATTCAGATGATACAAATGGTGCAAGTTTAAATTTTCAACCCTTTTCATTACCATGTTATCTGTTTATATTTTGTGAACTACTTTATAAATTCCATAATAATGAAACTTTTAAGGAACAAAATTATATTTTAATAATGTTAATTATACACACCACTTATATGTGCTCTTTGGATACACGTATTTATGTACAAATTCTATTAATATTTTTTGCATTGTGATAGATACGTACTGTCAGGATTTTATAAGATTGCATGAATTAAATTTGTATTACTTTAGTCGCAACATACTTTACTATAAATGCAGCAACTGTGATTATGAAGCAAATGAAGTAGATTTATCATATAGACTATTCACAGTTAAAGAACCTTGTGTTGATTTCATGATGTTTCACATTATTCTGATTTTAATTCTTTTTCTCTTCTACTTATGGCTCCTCATAAAAAAAATAAAACTAAAAAAATAGAAGAAAAACAGAATAACATATTTAGTTAAAAATAGAGTGAAAAAAAAAACAGATATTTGTAGATTTATTTAAAAGATTCAAATTTAGTGGTGCATTAATTATATGAAACAGCAATTTCTTTTTAACTTTTAAATTTATTTTAGTATGAAAAGAGACTGTTTTCTAGATTTAAGCTTATTTTGTTTAACAGGATCTGATGTATATTTAATTCTTTATCAATTTGTTAAATAATATCGGTAAAATATATCAATTGAAAGCACCTATTTAGTTTATATAATTTTACTTTCTGCAATAAAATTAAAAAAGAAATGTAAGTATGAAATATTACTAATAGTCATATGAATATGTATCTTGTAGTCATTAAATATGTGTCAATTCAAATGACATGCAATGTTTATATCAATCATATTATTAACATTTTTAGTAGCATGTCATGTATATCAATAAAAGTTGTATTTTATCCGTAGAAGAATATAACAAAACTTATCTGGTTACGCTATATAACTATATAAACACCATATAATGTATCATTGCATAATACTTCGTGTTTTCCAACACTTAAATTATCTCAAATTTAAATAATGTCCGAAAATAAATATCACGTTTTTTATTAATTATTTCAATAGTACCTGTATTTATTTGGTGTTTAATTATATTCATACTAATAATAATAAGATAATTTAAATTTTAAGAAGTGAGCGATTATAATCGTTTAATATATTATGTACGATGAATAATGCTTTGAAAATCATGAAAAAGAATTAATTAATTCAGTAGTATGAATAACTTAAATATTTAGATCGACAAGCACAAATACTATTTTGCTTTTATTTAATTTATGTGGTTGTGCAGGATATATATTTTTTTCAATTTTATGTTAATATAAAACAAAAAAAAACAAAAAATTTAAAACGTAAAAAATAGAAGTAAATCTTTTTGTAGCAATAAATCTTTTTTTAAGTGCCACTACAAAAGTAACGTGTAGCGGATTAAGATAAAAATAATTATACTGTTTAAGCAAGTGTGAATTATTATAATTATATCATTGCCATTAATCATTTGCATTTGCAATTTCCTGTATTGTATTATTATTTCTGTAATATTTAGTATATAAACGAATTATATAAAATATAAATTTATGTATTGCATTTGTGATGTCCTTTCCTATTGATTTATAATAATGATTATTATAATTTTTTATGTGGAATAAACAATTTATTTATGAATATAATGCATAAAATATTAGTGTAATAGTAAAAAGGAAACATTTGTTAAAAGCATCACCTTGTATTTGGCAGCATATCAGTATATATATAACTACAATTAAATCTTACAATTATTTCTATATAAATTAGTATCAGTTTTACAATAGTAAAAAATTGATACCAATACATATTGCATTAAAAGTTATGAAATGTGAAATGTTTTTATTCCATATATTCTGCAAACACTTTAATATATTCCAATGCAACATTTACTACAATAACTATACTAATATAAATAAAACAATACATATTATAATGTGAAGCGCAATTATATATTTCTATTATGTATTTGCCACACGTACAACATGTTATTTTTGTATTAATCAGAGAATCATTAGTTAATATTTGCTACAAAATTTGTAAATGTAATAAATTTCAATTGTTCTTCGAATATAATACTTCACTCATTATATAAAGTATGAAATTGGTATCAGTTTTTTTACAATCATTTCTTATATGCTATAGGTAATACAAAACCATCATAAAGAAGACTTTTTTTAAATGTATAATTATAATCATATTTACTTATATACAATCATTAAATACTTTGATCTGCAGTCTCTTTATTCCAATGCAATACTGTCTTATTTATATTGCTTTTATGCAAGTTTTGTTGACACACAATAACGCGTTTTCCATCTAATTACGAATATGGTATTGAATAACAAAAAGTACAATTTTTAATCAAATTCTCTAAGAAAACGTAAAATTCATTAAAACGTGTATGCAAGGCAGATATATAAAGTTAAATTATACAAGTAAAAAATGTATATATAGAAAAAATATAATTTGTTACATCAAATGTATTTATACAAATGAATTCTTATACTTTCATATTGATTACTTGGAATTATTAATATAATTACCACTTGGAAGAATGCTAACATTATTATTTGTATCTTAGTTTTTCTTTTTCTTTTGTAAAAGCATAGCAAAGTATTTATCAATATTATTGTCAAAAAATTCATTATAACAAAAAACTGACCTCCATGTAACATAGTAGCAAAAATTCAAGGCCTGTAATTGTTATTAACATTACTTAAAATAACAGCCTTATACATCTTTTTATTGTTAGAGACCTTATTGCTGGATATGTATAAGAATGTGTGCTGGTTATAAAATCGTTGAATAGGATGATCTATATATTAACAAAACAGAAAAATAATTACCAATTTCAGCCCAATACAAATCTTTGATATTACAACAAAAATATGAGATCTTTGATAAGCTTACGTATGTATGCTTCGTATGTACGTAAGTATATATACATCGCTTATCATTTAATACCGCTTAATAAAATTTTATTAAAAAATTGTTATGCGTTTAATTTAAATTTTTATCTTCTATACATAATAATTATTCATTTTCTCCAGAATTGATACTTAATCGATAATATAAATTCTATTATACAATTGAATATTATAGAAATGTTCAAATTGCAAATTTCATTTGCAAAAAATACAAGATATTTCAACAATGGTAGTACAATTAGGTCATTTTTCTTGAAAATGAAGCCTTACATACAAGAATCTTATTCTGCTGTTTTAACTTATTTATATATGAGAAATTACTTCCTGCCTGATTATACCACGATTGCTGGGACATCCTGTACTTCATGACAATAAATTAATAATAAACATAGATTTTGTGTTTTAATTTTATACTTAGTAAAAAATAAAACATTTTATTCATACAATTTTTTAAAGGTGATGCTGTATACTAGACTTTATTTTTATTAAATTACTTACACATAAAATCTTAAACACTTTCTGTAGGACTCTGAAATTCGGAAAGTGCATGTATCGGGTTTTGCACCTTTTTCTGTGAACCTTTACGTACTTTTGCCCTGACTTCTTCTGGTCTTTCAGGACGTACCAATGGTTTCTTTTCTGGTGCTTTCATTTTCCATACAACAATTGGAGACTATATAAACAGAACAAATATCAATTACGAATGTATGAGGAAAATAATAATTATAGTTTCTCCAATTATTAAAACTGTAAATATATATTTGTTAGATAGATACTTACATACTACAAAATCCAATAGTTAGTCAGTAAGAAAGTTTTAACATTAATATTAATTAAGTATATGAACCATATATATGTAATTCATTTGTCTAGAATGTAAAATACAGAAATCAAGGAAGTAATTTTAATGTATGAAAGGTACTTACAGTTACTGTAGATTGTCGAGGATATTTGGTTGATGCAACATACGAAGCCTTAACAGTAAGTACAACTGCATTCATTAGATTTTTAGCTGCCTGAATGAGAGAAGTTGCACTATCAAGTCCAGATACAATTAATTCTCCGCTAATATTTTGTACGTCTGCTTTAACTTTGCTTGTAATATTCATTTGATGACAATATAATGCTATGCGTTGTAAGTATGCTAACAGATCTTTTTTAGTGGAACTTTCTGGACACTGATCTGCTATTTGTCTCGTTAATTTATCTAATTTAGTCCCGGCTTCAGAAATTTTCTTTGCTGCGTTGATGACATCCATAGTTGTCTTTAAAGGTCCACGACCTCTAGTGAAATCAGTCATTTCCATCATGATCATACACATATGCTTAGCAAGAACAATAATATCGTTTCCTGCATCGTCCCATTTGGCAACTTCTTTATCAAACTTTAGTTTCTCACTCTTGAAGTATTCTACTTGCTGTAAGATTTTTTGTTTATCTTCTTCTGGCATTTTACGCATAGCTTCACGAGCTGTAGTAATTCCGCTAATTTCTGGATATTCATCAACACCATGTTCACCAGTTTGAGCACTCGATTTACTACGAGTTTCTAATGTATAATGTTCATCAAGTTCCACGTCTTCTGGATCCAAATCCTCATCCGCCTAAAATATAGCATATATATATAAATGAAGCGAATGTAGTAATAAAGATACAAATTAGAAGCTTATACTGCATTTCCTTACTCTGTTCATCAGTACAGCGCGTCTAATTTCACGAACACCGTCATAAACCAATCTTGAAGCATCTATAAAATCATTTTCATCCACATCTTTAGCAGGATTACTACCCAATGCATCTACCGCGACTTCTACTCTCTGTGCAAATTTTGGCATCACTTGTTCCCTTAAAACTTTCACGGCTTCTAAAACTCGTTTCGTATAGATACAAGGCTCATAATTATCCATTTCTGCTTGAACAACATTACACACTCTGGCAGATCGTCCACGGATTGCACCCGCGGTTCTATCTAAAGTATCAGCATCACCTTCTTGTAATGCCAATACACATTTATTTACGTCTTCCAAGATATGATTCTCAGATACAGCTAAGAAATCATCAATGGTAGTAATATCATCGACAGCTTCTGTTAATACTCTTACTTGATTCTCCCATGCTTGCCGAAATACTTCCATGTTATCTAGCGCTACTTTAGACCGATTACGAGCTGCAAGAACACGGGCTGCATTGATTACTTGTGGACACAGGTTTCCAATTTGCGCTGCCGCATATCGAACCATTTTTACACCATCTTCGTTTCCGGACATACTACATACTAAATTGGCAACCTGAATAGTCCATATCATATTAAAGTCATTAATTATAATGAAATTAATATTTCAGATATGTAGTTTAATAATATACCTCAACTAGCTTATTGGCATGCTCTGTAAAAACAAGTGCATATTCTTCAACTTCTTTGTCACGACCATTTCTTGCAGCCTCAATGAGGACCAATAAAGGTACACTTGTTTCCAAAAAACTATCAGAAACATGATCTACTACGGCTTTTCGTAATTGTCTACGAAGATCACGAGTTTTTCTGCACATATGATCAATTGCTCTCTCTAAACCTTCGGATTGTTCCTTGACACCCATCTGTTAAAATACACGTACAATTAAAAATAGAAACAATAAAAACAAATGTTTTATGAGCATTCAAGTAAAATCTAAGCTATTTCTTTACTAACAGCATTAAAGTGCAAGATAGAACTCCTTTTTTAATGATTGTTAAAAGGATAAATGATGATTAGCTAAGAAATTACTTTATTTTATTTTATTATTTGGAAGATATATTCTATCTAGATGTATCTATATTTTTTCAATGCAAGTATTTATATATATATATATATCTTACAAATTAACATACTAGTTATGAAAATTATACTTCTATTTAATTTAATGAAAATAAACCTTTCTCAAAAGAAGCTAAGTACATAAACAAACATAAAAAATAATATAGTATAGTAATATACCATAGTACAGTGTAGTATGATATAAAGAAAGCAATGATTTCCTTCACTGTTGAAAAGATCTTGTAAATAAAAAATATATAAAATCTTGTAAATAAAAAATATATATGTATACAGTTAAAATCAACTTAAAAATAATTTGATATCTATTTAATTTTACATTGCAAATCTTAAGTTATATTTGGACTATAAACTATTTGTATACGCTATTTTATTCATTTAATTTCTATGAATATGTAATTATATTACTTTTGGTGCTCTGTAATGTCTTCTACTTTATATATCTACATAGTATATAAAATTGTGCAATTTAGAGGATAATTGCAAAATGTACACTGAGTTATTAAAATTATTTGATTAGTGCTTGTTGTTAAATAATATATAAATCATGTGTGGAAAAGTACAATATTTTAATAATATAAAAACTTCTTGCTTAATTTGTAAATTATATGCAAGAATAATAAGAAAACACAAGATTTTCATATTTACCCGTTTCCCACCCCGAGCAAGCTGTAACTGCAGTCATCAAAAATAAAAAACAAATGAGTAAAATGAACATACCAATCATACATAAATTAATTGTAATAAATAATAATATAATTATTTATGTATTCTAATTGTGTTCCTGGATATATTTGTTTTTGTATATATTTACTTATAAATGTATCATACAACAAATGTATCATGATGTATTATACGTTTAAATGTTATATATTACAGAGTAAGATACAAACTAAAATAAATTATATTAAATAAATATAATATTAAATTTCTCTACATTGCTGCAATTATTAAAATTTATTTAAATATGTGTTATTGTATGTATACATAACTTATATTATACATACGAAGCATATGTTTAGGTCATAGAAGTACAAAGATCCACATAGTACTTACATTATTCATATATTCACTCAACAAATCCTGAAGTGCTTGCCTAACTGCATTACATTCTGCAACAATGCGTTCTCTGCGTTCATCTCGAGTGCATGAAGAATCCGCCATTAATGCAGCACCACTGATGATACTTTCCAACCTTTCCTCAAGACTGGGTCTTGTACGTACTTCATTATACGCAAGTGGAGACATTACCATTCTTTCATCAAAATCATCTAATGCAGCAGCTAATTCTCCAGGTCCTTCATAAGGATGTTGGCTATCAACTGGAGTCTTTCCTTGTGCTACATCATTAATGGTATTTACAGCTTCACACACTTGCTTCAAAACATAGTCACGGTTTGCTTTTGCTGCAGCTAGTTCAGGATGTCGAACATAAACTTTGGAGGCAGTAAGAAGCATGGTAGAATGCTTTTTAAGAACAGCCCTTGCTGCAGCTAAGTCATCTCTTAATTGAGGATCTTTTAACTCTTGCTGACGTTTTGCAGCTTGATTCATAAGTTCTGATGCATTTCTTCCAAATTGTTTTATGTTTTCTAATAATTCTCCTTGTGAAGATGCATTCTTCAATTTTTTTAAATCATCTTCTACAACATGAAGTGATTTCAACAACAAATGCACATCAACCATATCTGCTAAAATAAGCAAACGTGTTACTGCAGATAACAAGTTCCTTGCTGCACGAACCATGTTCCCTCTTTTCAAAGAAGAACAAGGATCTTCAGAAAACTCTCTGTAATTAATTAACAATAACGTTAAAATTTACTTAAAACTCTTTGTATATTAAGAAAATATAAAACAAATATAGTACCTAGCAGCAATGCTCATTGCAGCACCTGTCTTTTTTACTTCTTCAACAGCACTTAACATTTCTGCAGTAATGTCAGGATTTTCATAAGCTATCTGTTCACCTTTCTCAATAAAATTGCTAGTTGCTTTCTCAACAGTTCCAACTAAAGCACTAGCCCTTTTTGATTTCCCTTTCTTTTTCTTGCTAGGACCCTTTGTATTTACAAGCGTAGTAACTTGTAAAACCAAGGGTTCCAATGTCTTTTCTACAGACATAGTACGGATCTCCAAATTCTTGGGATCCCATTTCAAAGTTATTGGACCAAAGTGATCAGACATTTTTGTTATTTCAAACAAATTAATTCTGTAAACCAAAATAATAATACACAAATATGATTAATAAATTTCCGTAGTATAATAAAATATTACCTGTGCTCTTATAATATAGTACAGATAATTTATCAAACTAAACTTTTTTCCTTATCAATTATTTTTTTATTATCATTATATTTGTAAAATTTATTTAAATAATATATAATACTAATAGAATAAAATACCACTTTCTCACTTATCTATAAAACGAAAGCAACTAGACGATATGACTTTGATTAGAAGATATGAATATTTGAAAAAATCAGGGTGCGTCAGGTCTGATTATTCACAAAAGATTCACACATAGAAAATATCTAGTATGAGATACACTACTGCTTTGTGTTCTGGCCACAGTTCGGGGCCGAATCTGGCCAGAATGCAAGGGAGGGTCTATACCAGGAATTCTGCCTCGGTGTGAAATAGATGGATAGAGTGAGAGTGAGTCAGTGGCGGTACTGGCGGTTACATTTGTTTATGTTAGATACATATCGCAAGAACTCTTACTCTACGAAAGCAGTTTTAAGTAATGGTGAAGATAGCGTACAATACAAGGCAGAATTCCTGCTCACGATACAATGCATTAACTGTAACAATTTTCTTACCTTCATGAAAAATTTACAGTTGAAAAGAAAATGTATGGATCGTTAATAAAATCCACGTAAAGCAACACGTTTGTTTGAAAAATCAGTCACATTGGAAATCAAAATTTCAACACAAACAATCCCATATCACTTCGATGTATCACCCATTTGCCATCTACTCTTCATTTATGACGTCATTATTTCCGCTGAAGTTAGAAAATGAACGACACCTCCAGAGAACCGGTCTACGCCCGAAGCTTGAAACAAGAATGCTAAAGCGATGCTTATATGCGCATATATATATTTATATGCACATATACATACATAAATATATATGCATGCAACTGGCCGTGAGAATGCAACAATCAATCAAAGAATATCTTTTTTAAAGTTTTACAGAGTTATATATCGTCAGATTATTTCATTAATGACCGTATCTATCCTTATCACTGTATATTCGGTATGTTTTTGTTTTCTGTTACGTGTGATCGTGTGATATGCACTCTGAAATACGGATATTTGAATCTTAATTAGGAAGGTGAATTGAATCTTATAGAAATTTTGTATAATTTTTTTATAGATACTTTAATGAAATGATTACAGATGTTGTTGTTTTAAGTGATTCAAACGAATCTTCTTTATCCGTTCAATCGAATAGTAGACCTTTACCTCATAATTATGATTCAAGTGATTTTGAATTTCCTGAAATAAACTTTTATCATATTATTAACGAAGACGATGTAAGTAAATCACGAAATACTGATATTGCAAGCTGTTCATCTAAATTTAACACAAATGGATCATCATACCAGATTGATGATAAATATACTGCCAATAGCAAAAATTTCAAACAGCATAATGTTAGAAAATCTTCGTACAGTGTTTCTAATTCATCTGACTCAGATGAAAAGAGTAGCAATACAGAAAGACAAAGGAAAGGTAAAAGTACTGTAAGGAAGAAAAGTAGAATTGAACTAAATAAAGAAAAATTAAAAAAACAAGAGCAATTAATGAAAGAAAAAGCACTGAAAGCAATTGCAGTTAAAAGATCAAATGATATAAAACCTGGTGAATGCATGAAATTTATAGAAATTGTTCTTGACAACAATATTAAAAATGTTACTCCCATTACAGATATAATAGACACATTGAGAAATACTGGTGTAAAATATACTGTTAAAACAGAATTTATTTCAAATAGCATTACATGGAAAAGAAGTATTGAAAACAGCTATATTGATGATACCAATAAAATATATACAGTAACAGATGTTGAAAAAATTAGACAAATACTGATAATTTGGAATTGGGATGAGGCAGTAATAAAAGTAACAGATGGTAGCTTTTGTACATCTATCTCTACCATTAAATCTTCATTACCAAATTACAAAATAACACTAGTAATTTTTGGAATAGAGGATTATTTTGCATGTAGAGAACAAGAAAGATATTCAGAGAAAAGTAGAACAAAAAAGAAAACCTACATTGAAAAGTATCGTCAAATGTCTATATATCCTCATAAAATATCAAGGAAACATCTTGAAACATGTCTCAATGAAATACAGATTATTTCAGATTGTAGCAGTAGATTAATTAACAACTCTCAAGATTTAGCATTAATGATATATCAATATACAAAAGCTATAGCAGAGATACCACATAAATCAGAAAAAAATAAAAATTTAACAAATAAATTTGATTGGTATGTGATGGGAGATAATAGAAACACTGTAAAAGTAGATAAAAATGGAAATGGATTAAAAAGATTATGGCAACAGCAACTTTGTCAATTTAATTTAAGCAGTCTTGAAATTGCAGAAGCAATTTGTTCTGTGTATCCAAGCCCTGCAAATTTGATAGAAGTAAATATTGATATATAGCAAATATATGAATTATTTCCTTTTCCTATCTTTCTTTTTCTTTTTTTCCAGGCTTATATGAACTGTACAGATACTGAAGGAATAAATTTGTTGAAAGATATTCCGGTAAATAAAAAAATATTTACTACAGTATTTCAAATAAGATGAGCTTCCAAAAAATAATTTATGTATATAATAAATTAAAGAATAATTAAAGTTTGATACTTTATAATTATTTTTACTTACATTTCATAAATATATTTTTAACACTTTACAGATTAGAAGAGCAGCTGGACCTCTTACAACTGTACGTAAAGTTGGCCCAGAATTAAGTAAAAAAGTCTATTTAATGTTCTCATCTAAAAATGGTGAAAATGTATTAAGTTGAATTATATTTTAAATAAAATCCAATAAATGTACAAATAGAAATATTATAGTTAGCAGATGGCTCTTTGTTATTCTATTTTCATTCATCTAATGTCCAACTGAAAAGTTATAATGAATTAATTATTTTTTAATATTATAGTTTTCTACTTATTTCATGAATATAAAAAACTAGGAAATTATTCGTACCTATATATTGTACAAATGAATAATATTAAGTACATATAAAAGCTTTAATAACTTTTTATGTATTAATTATTTAAAAATCTAGCGCACAATTTGACTGAATGCAAAAACACAACTGAATGACAAAAACTGTTTTATAATTATACAGATACATTCCTTAAATTTATCAATTAGTTTAATTTTGCGCTAGATATTTTTGGATATCTTATATAATATGAAATATAACATTTTTACTATACCAAAGGTATATACAATACATTTGTTTACAGCAAATTTAACTATGATAGTCGGTTAATAAAAGTAATTTTCTAACATTTTTACAAGTATTTATTAAACATAAGATATCTAAAAATTTGTTATAAAAAGAAAAAAAGATTCAAACCATTTCAAATCAGCTTTTTCTACTATCTTACAATAAAAAATATATAAACGATTAAATGCAATCTAAATGAAATTGTTTGTAAATATTCAATGTAACTTCCACTAAATTATTATTAACTGTATATAGACTAATATTACATAACTCTCACATGAAATTTTTTACACGCATTCCTCATACATTTGATTCTCACCGTTTAATGTTACAAATAACTTTTAGAAAAAAAAGAAATATGATATATGTTTGTTTGACAATTGTTTTAATCGGGAGTGTAATTAAACTTCAGATACTTTGATAAAAATTTCACACATTTATGTGTATATATATATGCATATCAAGATATATTATAATTGTTATTATTGATAAATTTTTTGAAATTTGAAATAACTTTAAAAATTGAATAAAAAAAGGAAAGTTAATTTTTTGTTTTCAAACTCACTTTTGAAATTGTCATATATTGTAAATATTATAAGATAAATCGTAATAAAATATAAAATACTGCACGCGCAAAGTGATTAAAACGTTCGGATTGAAAATTTACATTCTAAATTAATAAAGTTTAAGTATAGTACATTTTACATTAGTTAAGAATATTGATACTTTTTAATCTCTTCTTCTGTTAACATGCATTCTATTAAATAAATGATATAACATTGACTGATAAATATTTTTACTATATGTATATGCTAATAATACACATATATATTTTTTTTTATAAATACAATACAAAAATTTGTTAGAAACTTTTTAATTCCAATTTAAAAGCATATAAACTATGATGAATATAAATGATTACAGAATATTAAAAATGCATGTTGACAGTTTTCAATCTTGTTTTAGTAAACTATTAATGAAAATTGTAATTTTATAATGATGATGATGATGATGACCACGACGACGACGACGATGACGACGACGACGTGATGATGATGATGATGATGATGATGATGATGATGATGATGATGATAATAAGATATTTTTGTAAGCAAATTATGCATTATTAGTTTGATGTTTTTTTTTAAATATCATTAATATTATGAATGATTTATTCAATAATATTGATTTAAACAATTTAACTTTTTAGTTAAAGAATACTAATGATTGAACATTAATATTTTTTTCATGTCTCATCGATTTTTTTTCAATTTTTAAAACGATCTTAAAATTATAATTTGTGTTACAATAAAAAATGTTGATAAGGAAACATTTAAACATATAAATGGAAGTCGGTTGCGTGTAAAAATAATGGAATAAAAACTATGATAATAGTTTATGAAGTTGGCTTCCTATTCTACACTGTATCTTTAACATATTATTTAGAAATCAAAATAATAATTTGTTGTTTATTTAAAATAAAGTGTGGATATATATATATATATAATGAATAATATGTCGAAAAAGATAATTCTTGTTACTGAAACTTAAATTTTTACTACAATATAGTATGAAACAAATCATTCATGTCTGAAATACATGCTTTAATATTAACATAAGATAAAAATATTGTAATCTTAAGTTGATAACATTATAAACGTTTGTAAAAGGCAATTGAAATAAATCCAATTTTTTGTTCATACAAAGTTGCTTGATATCGAGTAATCGTTGATTTATGAAATTTTATATATTTATTGCTAATCACTTTTTATACTTAAAAGTATATGTGTACGAATATTTATGTTCCAATATTATATTAAATCAAAACAAATGGAGTATAAAGGTAATAAGAAGGATTTAGTCTTTTCTGTTTGTGAAGTTTTAGAATGAATTGTATACACTTTATATAGGTTTCAATATCTTAAATTTGGAAACAATTATGTTCAACATAGTTGAAAAAACAAAAGTATAAAAGAATAGGAAGCCAAACAATAATGCTTCTGTAAAATAACAGTACGTAATTTATTATCTTTATACTCAGCTAAAATGAATTTTAAATCCACCATAATTTATAATTCACTCGCACACACATTCAAGCATTTGGCAGGCAAGAACCTAGAAAAATCTAAATGAAGGTCAAGGCCATCAAATCACCATTTTCAGTATTAGGTCCTTTTAAAGTATCATTTATATCTCTTCTAAACAATGATAAATTTTGTGTAAACCTGAAAAAAGAAAAATACATACATAAACATAGATAAATGTCCACATATATTTTCGTATCTTTTGTTTTTTAATTCCTCTTACCTATCTCTATTTTTTGTGAGTAAGTTTCTTTCGATTCCTTCCATTAAATTTTCAAACCATTGTGCCATTGTTACTTGTTTATCAACTGGTTGACTTCGAATAATATTTTCCCGTAACTGATTAAAATACTGTAACAATAAATATTTAATTTCGACATAAGATTATAAAATTTTCGTGATCTCTTAACATAATTTTTATAATAAATAAAAAATACTTACTTCTTCATTTAAAAGAATTAATCCCAAGAGAGGACGTGACATACTCCACTGATTTCTACAATCTTCAAACATTATCACATTTAAAACAGTACTTAACATTTGTTGAAGTATCTCAGGATGTTGCTTTAAAACTTGTAAGAATAAGTCTCCACCTCCTGGAACTACTGTATTTTTTCTGCCTGGATATCCCCCTGACAAAAAGGGTACATGTTGTATTCAAATACATTAATGTAGATACATGAGATAAATAGTAGTAAATAGATGATACCTTTTTGATATAATTGTTTAAATATGTATGTCACAATATGATCAAGTGTTGCGCAACAACCAGTACAGACCATTGTATCTGCAATGAAGTTTTGTTATTTACATTTCATATTTTATATTTGTCTGAAGTAAAATGGAAACTGTTAAATAAAAGCAACCATTAAAAAAATAATAACATAAAAACATACATAAATATGATTGATGTCTATTGTGGAACTTAATATAGAAACCTACCTTGAAAATAATGTAAATTCTGTAAAATTATTTGTTCACTTATTATGTTGGCTAGTTAATTTATCAAAATACAATTTTACTTACATATAAAAAAAAGTTAACAGAATCTGTCATTATAAATGATGACTTATTGAATCAAATCATAATTTTTATTATTATTAATTTTGAAAAAGTAAATGAACAAACAGTAATCATTCATATTTGAAGTATTCATTTGTTGTTCATAATTTTGCATGTCATACATTGAATGAAAAACAAAGCATAAAAAGTGAAAACAACACATAAAGATTAGTAAATTAGTAACTTAAGAACTTATGACTATGAATAGTAATATATTTTAGTAGCATGCCAGCTGTGCGGCTGACTATGTGTGCTAGACCCACTATGTAATTTAACTTTGAAGAAATGAAGAATTCATAAGTTATTTAATACAACATTAAAAATAGGAATAAAAATTTGAAAAAGGAAGAAAAAGAAAAAGGCAATGGAACAATAGCATTTAGGGTCTAGATTCTACAAACTCCAATCCTCTCATTGCCTATATGATTATGGTAATTCAATCATTCTCCTTATATGCATAAAAATTACTCAGCATACATTTGTTTCTGTAATTTCGAAACTATAGCAGTAACTAATATACCTAAATGCAGGTTTACATTCCAAGCAACAATGCAAAAAGCAAATAAACATAAACAAAATTAAACATTCTTATTAACTAATATTTCTCCCGAATTTTTTATGCTTTATATTTAAAATCATAAAATTGTATTAATTTCGCCAAATAAGAATTCGAACATGCATGATACAAGATTATTCATGTATATATATATTTTTTTAATAAAAAGATCCAATATATAAAAATAGTATTAAATTTTGTTTAATTGCAATTGAAACCTCTACTATACTTCAATTATAAGTAATTATTCATAATTTACTAATTTTTTACAGAAATAGAATACAAACATTTTTCTTATAAAAAAGGAATTTTAAATGATTTGGGTCTTATAATCCTGTGGCATGGCATAGAGGATAAGAGAATGATAATAAAATAGAATCAGCCGCACAGACCTGTATAGTAGTCTTTTTGCGCACCTAGTGCTGTAAGGCCTTCACTGATGCTTGATAAAATGTATAAGAATACTCTCGGTTCCAAAGTAGAAAGGAACACCATGTGATCTTGAGCCAAACACTCGAGTAACACAAAATATGTTGTGGATAATTTCGGATAATCCTACAAAAAAAAAAAAACAATATTAGGTTGTAAGATATCTATTTTCATATTCTTTGAATATGAACATAAGTTAATTGATGCATACCAATAAATCACTTTGTGGTATACTAAGAAGTAATTTTACAAATGTGTTGAGTGCATTATCCAATGCCTCGTCACCATATAATCTGAACACACCAAAATTTACGTAACTTCCACATAAAGCTGCTTTTAACATACTGAAGCATATACTTATTCCTTTAAGCTTTAAGGGGTATATTTGATCTTTTGGAACTTCAACGTTTAATATACGATTACCATAACTACATATTACTTTACTAGCTTCACGAAATAATAAAATTCCATTCGGAGAAGATGCATCAAACTGTAATCGTTGACTTCTATTTTGTACTAATTCAGCAAATAATTTTAGGACGGGTGTAGTAACTTGTGGCTCATAATGCCACAATTCCACAGCATGTAATAAAATCGGTGTATAATTAGGATAACTATGTGTAAATTAAGGTACTTTATATTTATCAAAAATTAAGGCAAGTTATTATGTATCAATGACTCTCAATCATTTATCAAATTATATTTCAAAAGAAGGATACATCCAATCAAAGAGCATCATATAGGACGTTTTTGTATTGAATGCGTAAGCTAAACCTCTTAAATCTCTTGCTAAACCGATCAGTGCCTTTTTTGCTTCTTCTGCTGCAAAAAGTGAAGGATCAGCTGGCCCAATTAATTGTCCTAAACTTTCAAATGCATCTATAGATGAAAAACATAAGTGTAAATATTAAATAAGTATGTACTAGAATTTTGGATACAAAAAAGATTTCCATACTTGTTAAAGGTAACATAAATGTATGAAACCTTTCCTCATCTTCTCCTAGATCTACCATTAATAATCTACCCAAGGATGTATAGAACATTGATCTACAACGCATTTCTGTTACAGCAACATTGTTTCCCAAAAATGGAAAATGCTCTCTCTGTTAGTGGAAAAAAAAAAGAATATATACAGTTTTAATCTTAATTTTTTGTAAGTGAGTTTTACATATTTTTATATATACACACTGTGTGATTATTGAGCATGAATTGTACTTCTTCTAATTTTACAAGTTTACGGACACAACTATATCCTACAGACAAATCATTTAATAATTGTAATGTTTTTGAAATAATTTGTTTGCTACGACCCCAATACTTCAAATTTGTTATTCTGTAAATGCGAAATTAAGATCATAAATCTTGAAATAGTATAAATAATATTCCTGAAAGTAACTTCCTACTTACATTTTCCGGATAAGAATACCAAGTACCATAGATTCATCATTAACTCCTAAAACATCTGACAGTCTTCTATAAACTTTAGAATTTTTTTGAACTTGATCACCTACATATACTTTACGGAATTGTTCAAAGAAGCTCAACATTGCTAATTCCAATTTCTCACAGCCACCCTGTGCAAGTCTTGAATCAGTCAAATTCATCAATTGGAGTACTCTGCAAACTAATTCACCATCCATTGCATCATACTCTTCATTGCTGTTAAATGTTATTTTTCCACCAATAACACCACCTATTTTTTAAATATCAATATAATAATTCACTATTAAACATGTTTACTTTTCTGTATGATTTACAAATTTACTTACCTATGATATATACAAGCCAAGTGAGTTGACCCTCTTGTATAGTGATATCCATTCGTTGTGTTGGAGATGCTGTTTGTGTCATTAATTCTTGGTATGTCCTAGCAGCTTGATCAAAAAGTTGTACTAACAAAGTACATGTCTTTTGATATTCACATCTTACAATTACAGATATTTGCTCCAATTGTTGATGAACTATTCCTAAATCATCAAGTGGGTCTTCTAAACCCTCTCTAACTACTATTGCAACTGATTCAAGTCTTGAAGTAATATATGCATTTACAATTTCAGGAGTATATGTATTTAACAGATGTGGATCACCTGCTTTTACATAAGGCATGGATGACACCATTCTTTGCCACAATGTTAGTAAATAATGTAAACTGTTTGGTGCAAACTGCCACATCTGTAAACTTTGAATTGTAAATTTTGCAATTAATTGTATAGCTTCTGGGTAGTCTTTGACTAAGACCAACTCCCCAAGCTGAAAATTGCTCTTTAGCCTTGATAATAGCCTACAAAATTCATGGTAATTTTCAGGATCACTGAGACCTTGAGGGTTTTGTAGTATGTGTTTTATACCACTAACTAAATGTGTTAAAAATTGTGCCCTTTCTTGATTTGAAAATAAACTCCTTCTAACAGATGCTATTTGGACCAAACATGAAAGAGCCAAAGATGACAGTGAGTTAGGTAAACTATGATATAAATCAAAGAAAAGTTTCAGTGATGTAAAATCCAAAAATACAGGTCTCCAACAGGTTGGAATTTGTACTGTACTAAGATCATCAGAACTTTCATCTGTTGAAGTTCCAATAAAGTCAAATGTCAAACAATTTTGTGCTAGTTTTAAAAGTTGTCTGATCAGACCATGCTAAAAACAAAACAAAACAATAATAATAATATTAATTAGGATATTATTATAAATACAGAAAAAAGTAACAGGAGATATACCTGTGCTTCATCATTAAAATTTAAATTTTTACAATTTTCTCGAGCTGTACTTAATAAAGTATACGATAACCTAAAGATTTCAAAAAGTTGTGTATCTCTGAAGTGGCTAGCAATTTTTCTATGTTTTGTAATAGATCTGTTTGCATCTGCATCTGACACTTGATTCATTTCACATGTTAGTTGAGAAAGTAATTGGACTCCTATCATACAGTGCTCTACTGATCCCTGTATATTACATCAAAATATGGTATAATTATGAAAAATAAACATTTTGAAACAAAGAAAATAAGAACTAACCTGAAGAAACTTTGTTACATCACTGACCACACTTCTATCTTTATCAATATCAAACCATCCAAACTTTGATATCCTGGCAAACAATGTAACCAGAGCTTGTATTACAAAGTTTGGCAACTTTGGCTGAGTTGCTAAATAATTGAGAATATAATTTCCTAAAATAAAATTATAGATATTAGACCAAGTGTGTTTAACTGTTTTGCTTTATGATAGAATAAATACACTTACGTATATCAAGCCTCTGTTGTAAACTAAGTCCTGATGAACGGGAAGCCAATTTTGTCAAGGTGGTAGCTGCCAATAATTGAGCATATGGAGAATCTCCACGATCAAGTAGAAGCTGGCACTTTGTAAGCGTATCTGGAGCATTTTGAAAAGCAACAAGTGCTTTTTCAGCCTCTGCACGATGTGTAGAATCTTGTGATTCATACAACTGCTTGCAAAGCAACTCCAGCTGCCGTACTTCCTGTATGTGATCCATTCTTAGTCATATAATTCACCTCAAATATCAATATTTCTGTGTAGTTATTTTTATTTTATATATTTCAAAAATATTATTTCACTTTCCAAATTCTTTAATAAATTTAATCATTTATTTTGAGTATATAAAAACTGTCATTTAAATATTTTTCAATTACATTATAACAGATGGGTAATACTTTAAAATCATGTAATTTATTTATAATGAATGTTTCTTACTAATATCAACAAATATGATTAATATTTAAAAAAATATGTCAAATTAAAATTTTAAGAAGATGCATAAAAATATTGAAGTTATTACTACCTATTAACATTTTTTAGGACTACAACAATACAAGTAAATATAATAATTATAAACCTATAGATATTTTCATTTTTTAAATACATAAATAGGAATTAAATAGGATCATAACAATCACAGTTTTATTCCATATTATAAAATCAATGTGATAATTGATGTTTTTAACTTTTAGACATTTTAGAGGTTACACATTTATTTAAATTTTATAAATGTACAGCACATATTAATTATCGGAATTCTAAACCGCCACTTGCTTAAAAAAGTTACAAACGTATACCAACGTATTTTCGTATTATTTTTTATTTAATCGAAAGATTATGATTAATAAAAAAGACATTTATAACTAACGTCAGATAAACAGCACAAGCTAAGTATAAAGTAACAGAAAAAACATTTTAGTTTATGTTATAAAATTGAAGTGGATAGGTTATGCCATATTTTTATAAGTAATTTCAAATAATAGTTTGATATGAATACGATGAAAACAAACAAAATTTCTCTTAAATAATAATATTCAAACTTAAAATTCAAGATTTAGATGATATTCTCGTCCATTAATTATCTTTTGAAACTTCAGAACTATATCTACACAAAATAGTATTTACGAAAACAAGGTTAAAGTTTTACATATCGGCTACATGATTTTGTTTGTACAACAAGATGTCAATAAAGTTAAAGCGGAAAAATCTGTCAATTTATGATTGCATTTTCATTGACAGCGCGATAAAATTATCACTATGGTCCGGCAACAAACAACGTAGCTTCCAAGAAATACTTAAGTTTCCCGGCAGTAAAATGTTTGGGACACACGTCGAAACCACATAACTTGCAACAGATTTACCACCGGCTGGCTTACCACACGATTTTCGAAATCACTTCATCATAAATAACTCCACTTTTTTGGTTGAGGTTTGCACGTTATTTTGATCGGTAACTCACCTGTTCGTCCGCCATTTTCGCAGCTTTGTATTATCTACAATGAAGGCAGGATCACATGCTTTAATTTCGACTGCCACAACATGTAATGTAGAAGCGACGTTTTCCTACATCGGAAGCATCAACAACGCCACCTTTATTAACAAAAGAAACAAAATTCATACCCCCTTATCTTACAAAGATGGGAGAAAAATTAAGCCAAATCTCCACTATATTCAATGTAGAAATTACAGATAAATTATCGATTATATTACGTTAGAATATATTTAATTATGTTTTGTAATTCAATCGAAAAAACTAGTTTAGGAACTAGTTTTGTCGTCGACCATTGTCTATGTCTAGTATTTATTATAAACAATAAAAATTTGATATTTATAATGTATTTATATTGTACAAAACAATAAAGAATAAAGTTTTATAATATACATTATAGTATCCTTTGGTATAATAAAAAAAAAAAAATAGGACAAAAAGTAAAAAATTTGTAATTATTTCGCGCGAAATCAAACAAAAATTTTCAATGAAAAACAAAATACAGCATCTTATATTTTTTCAAATAAAAGATGCTGTCATAAACAATGATTTTATGAAGCTTTTTAATATGTAGTTATAAACGATTTCTAGTGTTTTATTTTTTGGATATGTGTATCTCATAAATAATTTTTTGAATAATTTTTATAAAACGTTCATTACAAAAATAAAAATTTACAATTTGCAAGAATTATTATAAAATTAAAAATGACAAAACATGAAACATATTAAGTGAGACAATGCACTTCTTGAATCTAAATAATTTTTTGAACTCTCCAATATTTCGAATAATAGGAAGATTTATAGTAAAATAGATATCACTGTTCCTTTTTTATCAAAATTATACATAAATAATTTGCTAATTGTGTTATATATATTTTGTTTTATCTTGAGCTTTTTGCAATAATATAATTACATAAAATAAGAAACAATTGGGATTGGATAAAAAGTGACTTAATGATGATTTATGATTGACTATGCACCTAATTTTTGTATACTATGTAGCATTGTGTTATGACGATACATAATGCATAAATAATAAAATGAAAATATAATATTCAGATTGGGGCCTTGTCTTGCCAAAGTAATTTCTAAATGTTCATAAAATTTTGTAAAATTTTATCTCTGGTAAAGGGATGCATTATTCCATACTGTTACATACAAAACTAATATATTAACTTCAAATATATATATGAAATGCCTTCTCTCGTAATTTTGTAGGTAAAATCTTGTAATATTATATATATAAAATGTATTCAAATCTGGAATGATGTCATAATAATCTGACAAAATTTATCAGGAACTGTATCGTGAAATACTAGTTTTAACAAGAAATAATTAAATGCAGGTAACCGATCGATCATAAATATTGAAAATGTTACCTAAATCTGTATTGAAAATATTAATTTTATCAATATATAATAGCTTTGATCATTAATACTAGCATAGTACATATTTCTCAAGTAAACTTTATACGTTTAAATTCAAAAGGATTACAGCTTGAATATGTTTATAAAAAATATGACAACATTTCAAAATAAATTTTCTATTAATCACAATCTGATTTTGACGAAAGTATGTTAAATTTAAGGGATAATGATGGATACTATTTCCATTAAAATTGCATCTTCTTGCATAGGTATTGTATTTCAAGTATAGCTTTTCCACAGCCTTCATATTATTCTTGTGTAATTAATTTCATACATGAAACTTTATGTTAATATTAACAATAAACATCACAATATTCTCTTAAAGATACTTCTAGTCATAATATTATTTTGAACAAATGTAACATTCATGTTATGATCAAAACTAAATTATGTATAAGACACATTGTCGCTCTTTACGAAACTTTAGGAAATTAAATATCTCAGGGCTTTATATTCTCTATCTCTAAATAATTATTTGTAATTACTATGAAATAAACAATTTTTTTTATAAAGAAATTTTACATATTTGATTCACCGAAGTATTTTAAGACCCCAATCTAAATAAAAAATATATATACTTATATTTTTACATTCCAAAGCGGAATGCTAGAAACAGCAATATATAATTAATACTACCTATATATGTACGTATTTAGATAGCTGTAATATAATGAAGTATGTGCTTACAAAGAGATTATCTTAATAACTGTCACAGTTACACTATTTTTCTCTATTATGCTCTATGTTTTTCATTAAATTTTAAGAATTGAGAACATGCTGCATACTACAAAAGTAATGTTTGCACTGAAGTCCCATATATACATACCATAAAGTTATAGAAAATTTTTCGTGCCACCATTCTAGCTTAAAAATCACAATTCTTTGTACCCGATTTGACTACATGCAGTTCATAATTTTGCATAATATTTTTTACTTTTAATGTAAAAATTTATATAATATTAGAATAATGTACAAGTACTACTAGATATACTATCTGTTACTTATGTAATGCAAAAGTCAAGTAACTTCACAAATTTTATTTGTGATATTTAATTCCTTTCTTTTTTCTTTTTTTGAAGCACATATTCACAATTTAATTCTCATGCAAAATCTATGTTGTATAAAATTTAAAATATATGTATTGAAATCAATATCACGGATTACATATTTGTAAGCTTGGCTTTGAATTTTTCAATGTGGTCAAAATATCGAATCACTGTCGCAATATTTACTGAAATATATATGTATATATATTTGTATGTATATTACTATTTCATGAAAATTTTGAGAAGATATCATGTTTATTCTATTGTTCAATATATCAATAAGTAAACATTTCTTTTTTAGTGCTACTACTATCATAGGAATAAAAATAATGTCGTTGATAGCATTTATAAAATCTCGAAAATGACAATTATATTTTAACTCATATAATATAGTTCAAAGCACACTTATAATTTATAATTGAAAAGATGTGATGTAGCTTAAACAAAAGTTGAAACATATGATCCGAGATCATTAGTCAAAACACAATAATTTCTTCACAGCAGCTAAGATCACCTCAGAGTCACTATATTGCTTTTTTATGAATCAATATTTACATCTCGGTATAATGAAACTTTATATTTTAAATGCAAATGGTATTTTATATCAATGACTGTGCAGAGATTATTAGCTTCCTATTTACTTTTCAATATATAATATAAATTTCATAAAATTAATGTCCATGGAAACTACTATGTCTTCGATTAACAGCTGTACATCTATAATACTAAACATGGGTATAGTAATCCACATTAGCTAGATTTAAAAGGTAATGAAATATGATAGTTATAATAATCCTTCCACATATCAAGACTTGAATGTCCACATTCACACCAGATAAGTACTCCAATCAAACGGCATTTTACAATCTCCTTACTATAAATTAATTACATTAAAAAAAAAGAAATTATTAATTTACTATAATACAGCTACCATCTTATTAAGTGTATCCAGCCTAAAAACGTTTTCATTTTCTTTACGTATTGTAAGTCTTTTTTTCATAGTAGTAGGAAAGTGGTCAACTTCTATCATGTCATAGAGCGTAGAAGAATTCCAAATATGGCCAAAGCAAACAATTGTTTACATCCATGGGATGTATTTATGTGATTTTAATTATACTGTTCGTTACTAAACGCAGTGCGTCAAGCGCATATAAATTAATTCGTAGTTTTATGTGTCACCCCATATATATCCTATTATTGAGAGAATTTCTTTTGCTTTTCACAGCAAATAATAAACCAAAATCAATGACAGTGTTTTGCTGAGATTCTCTTTTTTTTCTGGGCGCTGTTCACACTGGACACTGATTCTTCATTTCCTGCGTACACTACTGTGAACACATTGAACTCACTCACTAATCACTTGTCTGAAACAAACATATGAATATAACATATCTCTACAAAGTATAGTAACAAGCAAGAAATATTTTATAATTACGAAAAAGAAAGGAACACAAATTTATAAGCATAT
The DNA here is from genome assembly GCA_014737395.1 of Bombus waltoni. Classification (NCBI taxonomy): domain Eukaryota; kingdom Metazoa; phylum Arthropoda; class Insecta; order Hymenoptera; family Apidae; genus Bombus; species Bombus waltoni. The sequence continues at coordinate 519,237 of JACXII010000067.1, read as the reverse complement.
ATGAGTTTATCTTCTATCTTAAACGGTATATTAAACTTACAATTATATCACAATGAAGGAATATTCATAGGGATGCGTCACTCAAATGCTATAAAAATAATTCATAACGTTAGAAAATATCAAGTACATGGAACAAAGATCTTTCTCATCGTACTTACGAGATGGAGATCTAGTATCAGATTGATTCACACCTGATGCATTTATTGCTGCAGGCCCACAAGATGATACAGATCCATTTGATGGATTAAAATTCAGAAAATCCCATATTAATATTGTATCATCGTGTGACGACGATACTATCTGGAACTCATCGAACTGAAGACGAAATACACGACCTGTGTGTTCCTATAATGCAGATATATCATGTTACTATTAGAGCGATCTTTTTATAGAACAGAATAAAGTATGTAAAATATCTCACCACTAATGTACGTATACAAAGCGAGTTAGTTAGAGCACGTGGGTCTAGTGCAGCCACCAAATCCCATACCTTAATTTTTCTATAACATAAAGCAATAAACATGTTACTGTAATACTGTAAAAGACAACATAACATACAATTTAAAAAATCTTTTATACTCACCCATCGTAAGCTCCACTAACTATGTGTTTGCTATCAAATCTAATACATCTGACCAACTCATCATGTCCTTCTAGAACGCGTAAGCACGCACCACATTCAATATCCCATAATCTGATTGTATTATCACTGCTACCACTAACTACTAAGCAGTCCTTGTATTGCAAACACGCTATACCCCGTTTATGTCCATTTAATGTTCGCACAAATTCGCAAGTAGATGTTTTCCATACTTTAATAGTCCTATCACCACTAGCAGAAACAATATATTTTTCATCAAAATCAACAACGTTTACTGCTGCCCTATGCCCCACTAATACCCTTCTTAATGCAATTTCCGTTTGTGATGTCATATCCCATACAGCAATTGAACGATCCTAAATACAATTAACAAATAGTTATTTTTTACAATTTAGGGGACATAAAAATATATTAAATTAATATAGGAATATAATGTATTAAAACATAAGATAAATATATAAAAAGTTTATTGACCTTTGAACAAGTGACCATCATGCCATTATTAAATCTGAGATGTAGAACTGCTTCGCAATGATGTATCAATGTATTAACCATTTCTCCAGTATTAGCATCCCAAACTCTTACAGTGCTATCAGAGGAACCAGATATTATTGCTTTGTCATCATACTGTAAACATAAAACAGAACCAGTGTGCCCTGTTAAGACTTTAATGCACTGTAGTGTACTTCTGTCCCAGATTTTAATTGTATTGTCTCTAAGACCAGAGACAATTTTTTGGTCATCATATTGTAAACAGTAAACACCTTTTGAATTTTCACTTCTACAATTTATTCGTTGAAGATTAAATCTTCCCATTCTCCAATTATTATCTATACTATCAATATCTTTAACTATTTTAGGATAAAGAGATCTATAAAAATTGTGATTTGGGTGGCTTTCTCCCGGCCTTGGCTTGAACAAATACTGAATCCTAAAAACATTAATAAATCAACAGATACCACAGAATGAGATTTTGTAGAATGTATTAACTAACCATCCCCTCCTTTCTGCAAGACCTCTCCATATTGAATCAGTCCGAACCTTACATTCAATTAATTTCTTCCAAAGCATTCCTTCACTAATTACTCTGAGCCATTCTTTACATACTAATTCAGCAGCAATTAATGAATCAGCATCTAGATAGGAAAGAATACTTTCTGCCACATGGTCCAATCCTTTTTCTGATAACAGAAATGTAAGTTATGAAAGATCTAATTTATATATATATATATATATTCCAACATTTAAATAAAAATATTTCGACAGAAATACTCACTTGGTAGTAGAGAAATAAAATCTCTCTGCAGCATTGGTTTCAGATATGCATTGATGTGACCATGTTGATAGTGACACATTCTTGTTAACAATTGTTCAACAAAGTTAACTTGTTCGGGTTCACTCCACTTTTCAAAAAGTTTCATACAAGTTTCCTTTTCTTGCCTATATTGTACAGATACCCCAGATGGCAGTTCTTTCTTGCGAGTAGGGTCATAAAGTATTGTTATTGGATACTGTAAAAATATTATAAAAATTGCACACATTATAAAGATTTCCCTAGTTGAAAAAGTATACTTTTAAAACATTATTTTATTTAAATTTAATTTAGATTTGATAAAAATACGAAGATATACCTTGATTAATTATACTGTAAACATGTTATATACTTTAAGGGATGCATATAAAGATACTCAGATATATTTTTTATTGTATATTTAAAAATTGTTTAGTACACAATACAATTAAATCGCAATAGTTATAAGTAGTATATAAAACACCAACAAAACTATTAGGTGACACATGTATTTTAAGATAGAGTGTGATATCAGGTTCTTGACCTCAGATAGACCATACTATACAAAACAACATTAAACGCTCACAGAAATTGACGTTCGAACATGCAATTTGTTCTTTTGAATCACGGTACTTTCTATAAATATAGTTTATTAATGATCATGCTTCAAAATAAAATCGCAAATAAAATACTTGAAAATTATTAACTAAATACACAATTATTCGTAGCAAAATAATACTATTATTTTTGTTGACTTAAATAATTCATTGCAACATTTGAAATCTGTAATAAAATGTATAATTAGAAGAAAAGAGGAGAAAAGAAAATAACTTGCTACTTAATTCGTATTAGCGAACGATTTGTATAAAGAAAATTATATCAACGGACCGTGACCTGCACTAATCCAATATTTCGTGTCTGGCCTACTTGTTAGCGCTTGCTATTTACCTCTGGAAGCGAAAACTCATAATAGACGCATATCTTATTAAATATTTCGCAATAGAAGTTAAACATTCAACGAAAATTCAAACGATCGAAACATGTTTTTAACGTCGTAATGGCAATAGTGAAGAAATATATCATTTCTCATTACCTTTAAGAGCATACATCACTCTAACAGTTTAAAAAAAAAAGAAATTTTCTTTTTTGTTTTAAGCACGTAGAATATTGCCAAAACGATTTATCAAAATTAAAGCTCCTGATGAAGTTACAGAGATGAATAAATGTCATGCAAAATAGTTTCACAAAGCAAAAGGAATAAGATAATCAAGGCAATCTTTTGTCTCCCACAAGAAAATATAATTCAAATTATATTATATGTACTATGCGATATTGTTGTATGAACCAATAGCTGAATGAAAAAATTAAATTTATCTTCACTTTTTTTAATTTTAATAGTTCTTGTTTTCCGCAAGGTAGTGGCTAGCTATTGATGTTCTAGCAGAAATCTCAAATATGACAAATAACTTCACCATTTTGCAATATATTTCTAAAAAAAGACTACAAACTAAAATTAAAGACTAGATTTGTATCATCCACAAGAATCTGAATTTTTCATTTTACAATTACTTATAAAAAAAATTCGCAATCTTAAGTTATTTTCAGATGCCTCAAGATGATGTATCCCCGTAATATCATTCACCAGAAACTCAAGTTTGATTTTTCGCATTTTTTCAATGATAAAAATAAAAGATCTATCGATGTGTCCAACACACAAAACTCTTTAAAATGCATAATTATGTTGTTACTTGTGTGTATTGTGCATAGTATGATTCTTCGATTTGAGATTTCATGATCACTCGGCTGTAAAAGGTAGCATAGCAACATTGAAGAGTCCTGGCGACCGAGAAGTACACCTCGATCATCTGAAAATATTTCTCAGTACGGTGTTCCAGTATAACGGGATCGCGAACTCGTGTCGAATCTATGCTCTTTGTATCTCTTTGTCTTCATACCCCTTACGTGTTCTCTCCATTTTAGCAAGTAGTCACGCAAAACGCGAAAACTTCCAAGTAAATGTATAATACAAATATTATAATAAACTTAAAATTTTCATAAAGAAATTAATATTAATACCTACATGTACTGGAATGCCGATAAAGTATTCTTTATTGGTTTTTACAGATTAACACGGTCGTATATAGGATAACAAAATAATATTCTGATATCGATAACAGCAAATCATATTGGTCGGTAGTTCTTCGAAATACTATCTAACTTATTATCAATGGCATTCGCAAATGCCTCAGATTATAAAGAAAAGACAATCAAGAATTGGGAAAAGATATTCATATACCTTGTGGTTCTTAGTGCCTTGCTTTTTATCGTTTATCGATAATAAATATCATAGGCATGTTGAAATCGATACATGACATAGATTTACGTGTATGCACATATGATTAGAAAAATATTCTTAAATGTGAAAGTGAGATGCATCTATGAATAGAAACATAAAGTTTATTAGTGGAAAAAACCTATGAAAAATAATGTACATTTCAAAGCATGTAACAATGAACCACGGGAACATTTCGAAATTTCCTGTCGTCCTTGATTATGAATACTTACGGCATTAAATTTCAGAACACTTTTTTGTTTCCATAAATATAAAACGAAGGAAAGTTCTAAGAACAATAAGTTTCTAAAATAAAATGTACAAAAATTCACGTATATTTGAGTTTATAAAATTTTATAAAGATCGCAAATTGATAATCGCGATGCATCGCTTTCTCGTTATTCTTAAGTACTTATTACCTTTTATTTCTTTTTATACATATTAGAATGAAAATAAAACGACAAAGAAAATTAAAAATGCGCATGGTAATGTAGTAACGAGTGAAACCGGAATGATGAGTCACTAGCACTAAATAGAGGAGTAATACTTTTTTTCGACAAGTCACGTACTTATAACTTGACAACACAATATAAAGTTCATTTACATTGACCAACAACAGACATGCTTTAATAAGATATTGATAGATGTAAATCTAATTATAATACAAAATACTCATATATGTTTTTTTCTATCAATATAAACTCTATTGAAGATCACATAAATGTGAAATACGTGGGAAAAATTTTCATTTATCTCTAGAAATCCCTATATTTGAATCTATATACGCAATAAAAGATGTATTGATAAAAGCGATACTACATAAATTCACAAGATCTGACGCAAGGATTGCAATCGATTCCTCTTTCTCTCTAGCGGTCTCCTCGAAGTACACGTGTATAGTTTAACTTAAACACAATACATGGACAGATCGTTAAATCTTTTTATTCGTCTACAGACTAATCGTTTTGTATTTTATCGTGAAGAAAATTAATCATTATTGTAACAAATACCGCGTGTCGAACAGAATTTCTATATGATCCCTGTCCAAATTTTAAAGCAAAATTTTTTTTTAAATTACTCCAGCAGTTGAAGATAAAAAAGTGCATATTATTCATTCTTACACAGTTTTGGCTTATATCCAATTGCACGTAAAAATCAATATCACTGTAACATTAAACGACAAAGATGGGCAATAAAGATTAATCGTTAATTTTTATAACGATTGTAAACTCGTAATAAAGAAATAAATTTAAGGGAATTAAACTGTAGATTCTGCTCAATTGTTTACAATACTGTTACGATGAGTGTAATGCAACTTAGCACAAAATTTAAAAAGGAGAGCTAAAAAGAGTAAAGATCATAAAAGAGGAGAAACAAGAGAGAAAAGGTAAAAAGGGAGTTAAAACATTGATCATGTAGTAAGTTGTTTTCAGTTTGCAAAGCTTGGAGATTAGGATTATGTTTAAACGATTTACCCTTTGTTCTGACAACGAAGGCATCGTGTCCGGTCAAGTTTACGCTAGTTCAATATTAACTAACTAATAATTTTTCGATTAAATATATGTAGCAACTGTATAGTAACATAACAAATTAAAAAATGGATTAGTAAACAACAAGTTAATATTACAATTTTCTAGCAATTTGAAAATAAAATCGTTACATTTTATCCTGTAAATATTCTTATTTTATGTTAGAAATTTAGAAAAAAAATTTAAGAAAAGGTATGTTCGAACAAAAGTAGTAATATGAATCGAATATACGAATAAATATTGAAATATTTATAGTAAAAATTTAATAATAATCATGCGATGGTATAGTAAGCATAATTTATACTTTGTTTAAATAAAAATATATAAATATTTCGAGTCATATTGTTGGAGATATATCTGTGATACTAATCAAACTTAAATGTTTGTAATATTCTGCAAATAACAAGATAATATATACTAGTATTGATTTGATCAAATAAAGGAAATTAAAAGTGATGCAATCTTAATTTCCGTCAAGATAATAAGGTAACTGTCATTAGATGTACATAAATATCTGATATAAAGGAGTTTAGAGAAATGACCACGATCATATATGACAGCACACAATCATATTCTATAACCTCTCGTATACATAAGATATTTCTACAATTAATAATTTTCTTTGGGAAGTACATATTAACAGATACAAGCTTTGCAGAAAATAACGGTCGATCGTAAAATATTAGTGAATTTCTCCATCATAAGGAAACATAAGATGGCGGTAGGTTTCGGGTCAAAAATACTACTATGTGTTGCGTACCTGAAGATTCGTGTTTGTGTCTTCGATAATCTCATCCGTTTCCATGTTCATCATTTTCACACACAACTGACACAATATAATTGATTTAGACGATACAACCGGATCAATTTGACTGGAAAACGTTCTTGTAAAAAGGATAAAACACCGTTTGAACACTAGCGTTTGACTATTCAACACGACTGACGACGCTCATGAGTCTTCGCCATGTACAGGAAGTTGAGACAACATTTCACCAACACAACAGCTCGTAAATAACTATGTCACTTCACAAATCCGAGAAACCTGATATAACGATTAATTTATATGGAAAATGTGTATTAAAGTCCTATACGTGAACAATATGAGAAAGTTAATGTTAATCTCCTTTGGAAACGTACGAAATATCCAAATGAATCCCAAAATTCATCAAGATATATGCACGGCCAACCATCAAGATAAGAAGCTTGCGAGAAGCACTAACACCATTTTACACCATCGACTTCACCACTGCTTCTGTTTAACTTAAAACCAACTTGATGGCGCACCATACGTAAAATTTCCAAAATGGCGCATATGCGCAATATACTGATCTCTACTGTACCCGCGCATATTTCAAAAACATTATTTCGAACTGTTTTAAATAAATCTCATTTCCATTAGAACAAGTCTATTTTTATTGATTAGATTATACTTTTTAAATAATACAAGGTGTATATTTACAATATAAATGTATATATTTATATTACTTGTCGCATTTATAAATAATTTATAAAAGGGACAAATCAACATGTAAAATATAAAATCATAGAATTATTGTGTTTTAAATTATTGTAATAATTTTAATACTTTAGATTCTCTTATTCGTTAAATCCATTTGATTTGTTCATTTTTGTTTCTTGTATTTTCCAACTGAATTTGATGAGTAAGGGCAGCATATGGTTTATGGCATACCTGTGAATCTAATGGTGGATAATAGTGTCTATAACACATATATGCCAAAATGTATCCTATTATTGAGCCTGCAACCACATCTAATATTTTTGGAATTAAAAATATTTATTTATTGATGCAATAAATAAATATGCTTACCTTGCCAATGATGATGATAATCACAAGTTCTACTCAATGCAATTAAAAGAGCAATACAAATTGGTAATACAAATGCACATAACTTCCATGATTGTCCTTTACCCATTAAACTAAATGTATGTAATTTACCAGCTATATACAGTGCAATGAAACCAAAACTTGCAAATGCAACTGAAAGATAAATAGATTTTTCAATAAAATTTAAAGTTTTCTATACAATTTATATAACTTGATAGTTTATACTTTATCTTTTAACATACATGAGGAATGACCACTTGGAAATGATTTCTTTCCATCTTTTATAAGAACTGGATTTCCACTACATTTAAAATCTGGATTTGTTTGTCCATCAGGAAAACATCTCCAAAAGAAATCTGGTCTGGGACGACCTAACAAAAAGTATTATCTGTAAGAATAATGATACTTCCAAAACAAAATCAACATTTCACAATTCTTACCAACAACAAGTTTTAGAATATCTGTAATGACACCGTTAAATCCTAATGCTAAAGTTACAGATAATACTGCTTGATAAATGTCAGTTTTGTCTTTATAGACCAAAAAGACAAATAAGATTACTATAGCAGGCATTATAAAAACCAGAGGCTAAAAATAAATATATGAATTAATTTATATAAAATATAACTATAATTTCAAAATATGTATAATAATGCTCTTTCATATGGGATATATTACCCATAATATGGTGGTTGGAACATATGATTCAGTCCTTGGATTTTTATATAACCATAATTCATCTTCATGAATTTTCCTAGTAAATGGTTCTGCATTTTCTAATTCGCTGTTCACATAAAAACGTAATACATTTATATGTATAACCATATATTGTTATAGTAGACTGAATTTAACTTACATAAATAATCCCACTAAGACAATTCGCAATAATATGTCAAACCAATATTCTGTTAAAAAATCTTTACCACGTGTCATAGCCATTATGAATTCAAAGTGAATGCAGTACAAATATTGTACAAATATATACAAACAAATAGTAAATTACACAAATTCAGATGACTCATTATACAAGTATGCAAATGTGTATGTATACAGTTGTAGATTTGAATAGAGTAAATTATTAATTATTATTATATACCCATTGGTTTTAAAATTATCTAAAAAAGTGTATGTTTTTAATTATTACAGAAATTCCATTGGAAATATAAGAACAATTCAGTTTTTATCGCCAACCTCCTTCAACATTGGATTGAAACTGAGACACTTCTTTCTAAAAAGTAAATATTAATCGATCGTTTACAGATAATTTAAGACATTAATTAAAGTATATTTCTTAAAATTATATGTTAGCGCTGTATAACATTTCAATCCCAATATATGAGACATTAAACTTTTGCTACACTATTTCGATTTGAATACTAACATTCAATTTGATATCACTGTATAATATACTATGTACTATGTATATTATAGTATATTCATTTTTTTTTGTAATGATAGTAGCGTAGCTATAAATTGAAAGTTTCTTGAAAATTGGACTTTATTATAAAATATATTATACTATACATTGAATGCTTGAATTTTTCAATATATTTTCCATGTAAAATATGTTCTTCTCCTATAGGCTGTTTGTAAAATTATTTTTAGAATTGTCGAAGAAATTTTAAGAAAGCGTAAAAATGTAGCTTAACCTTACAATTGTAAATTGATTGGTTAATGCATCATAGATGTCACTGGACATTCATTGTTCTAAATTTTATGCGTTACATAAATTGGAATTCTATGTATCTACCTACCCACATTTTTATTTTTTATAATAATTTAATTTATTTTTTTATTTCTTTCATTTTGTCACATTACATATCATGGAAATCAATGCATAATAACATATTGTATTGATAAAATAATTATTCTGAAATCGATGTAATATACACCTGTATGTACCTATCTATACGTTTACAATGTCATTGGTTCACATGTGCTTTTGCATTTTCTTGCATTAAATCGCAGTACACCGTTCTCTACTGTTTGGAGCAAAGTTGTGTATCCTTGCAAGATAATTACTATTGTGATATTACAATTTGGAATAGTTTAAAGGTTAGTTTCATCATAGAAATAATTATTTATACATATATGTATAAATTTTATATTCAGAAGTTTAATTTTTATATATATCATTTAGCAATTTTTTTATTATTGTTATATATTAGCCCTTTGCGCTCGAGGACTTTCAGTCGGGCGAAGTAGCAACTCCAGATGATTTAGCGTATATGTGACACGTGTCTTACAGGTAGCGTAAAATGATTTTATATACAAATTAACTTACAAAAACATATTCTAATAATTTTTCTATATTTACATCTTTGAATGTATGATTTTGTAATATTAATTTCTGTATTTTTTTGCATGATAATTTATAAAGCATTCATCAAGATGCATTCTTGAATACAATTGATCTCATTTCTCAACAGTTCAAAATCAAGTTCATTTTCATTTAAGCTAATTTCACTTCTGAAAACCATTTTTTTAGGGCTTCTAAACTATAATACTTTTGCCATGATCGTCAAATCGGAGATGTTGTCAAAACCATAGTTACGGAGGAATTTGGGATTAAATATTTCATCTTCATTTTAAAGTGTAACACTTTACACTTCCTAACAAAGAATATAAAGAGCTAAGGAATCTATTTATGAATCAATACTGTGCTTTCATCAGTTGGAGATGTCGAAATCTAACATAAACGGAGACTGTTGCCTCTTACTTGCCACTGGAGTTGCCGCACGAAACGCCATGGCGACTGAGAGTCACCTCTCGAGTGCAAAGGGTTAGAAATAGTTTTCTGGAATGTTAAGTAGTTTCCACTCTTATAAATAATTAATATGTGTAAATTATATAATAATCTTATTAATTTTTGTGATACAGATTCAAGATATGAAGTGATTGCCATGTGAGGAAACCTGTAAATGATTACAGTGTTATTTGTTGAAAGACTTAATTATAATTATAAATATATTGAGTATAAGTAATGTTAACATCAACATTAACAATGCCTTCCACATCGATAAACACTTCTAGAATTCCAAGTCCCATCAGTGATACATTTGATGATAATTCTAATAGATTAACTACATATTTACATCAGCTTGCTGGGTGCTATGAAACTGAAACTAATGTGCTTGCAAAAGATCATTGTTATGCACGTCCATGGAATTGGAAACCAGAGAATGTTTATGTAAAGCCAATAAAAAAGTTGTTTTTCCCAAAGAAAAACTTATTAACGTAAGTAATAAAAATAAATTACATATATGAATAAAAGTAAATTATACATGTAATTATTAAGCATAAAACTACATTGTAATATTTTATATATTAGGGAAAAAGTTGCTCAGGATGAAGAAATTAATATAGAAGAAATTAATAACGAGCCATTAGTACCACCAATAGATTTTACCAGAGCTCGACATCAAATGGATGAATTACAAAGGTTAGCAAATTTTGCTAGACCTGATGAAAATGAAGATTGGGAAGAGAAGCTTGATAAAATTTTATGGACACCAGTTCAAAATCGAATATTCACCAAAGTTCTTAAAATATTAAATTCAGAAAGACTTGCAAGATTAGCTAAAGTAAACAATTCAACAGAACCAATTTATCGAAGAACATCAGTTGACACAGCAGCAAGAAGGTTTCGAGAAACATTAGCTTCAGCTGGGTGGGATTGGAGACTTGCACAATGGTTGCATAATTTATTGTTTGATCATCTTCCTCAAGAGTATCTTGGGATTTATCTTGATATATTACAATCTTTAAGACTAAAAATTCCTCAACTTATTGATAAAATGATTGCTGTACAACCAAATATTAATGCAAAAACGGGTTCTATAACATGGGAAACACTTGGATCACTTCTTAAACGTACATGGGATCCAATTACTCCAAGTTTAAATAGTAATAGACTTGTAAGTATATTTTATTGCATAATTTATTATAATATATTTTACATATATTGTTATTGCAGAAAAAATTACCAGGAAATCCAATTTTAATAATAGTTCCTTCTGGAGTGGGATCTAGTATGTCTACAAGACAACACAAATGGATTTCACAATTAGGAGCTTTAGGAATGGTTGTTACTGTTCATACACATTTAGGTTTAGCAGCTAATAGAATGACCATGATGGTATGCATTGACCAATTAGTTCAAGCCACTAGAACTAAGATACAAGATATTAGAAGTGATTGTCCTGGTAGACCAATTATTCTTGTTGGATTTAATACTGGTGCTGCTCTTGCATGTCAGGTATAGCATTTATATGTACATATATACACATAATGTGTAAGGCATTAGTATAATTTGAAGTATTTAGAAAACTTTAATATGATTTAAGATATTGACTATTACCTTTTGATATTTATAGGTAGCACAAATGGAACATGTAACTGCAGTTATATGTCTTGGGTTCCCATTTTTTACAGTTGAAGGAAAAAGGGGTACACCTGATGATACATTAATGGATATTCGATGCCCAGTTATGTTTGTTATTGGACAAAATGCTACACTTGTAAGACCTGATGATATAGAGGATCTCAGAGAAAAAATGATGGTTGAAACAAGTTTGGTGGTGGTTGGAACTGCTGATGATCATTTAAGAATTTCTACTGCTAAAAAGATATCCGAGGGTATTACACAAAACATGGTAGATAGATGTATCTTGGATGAAATCGGAGATTTTGTGGGAACTATTCTTTTGCAACCACATCCACTACCTTTGAGATCAACATCATTGTCAAATTATGAAAATAAAAATAACAGAAAAGAATCACGGAAACGAAGAAACTCAACAAGTAGTTCTGTTGAAAGTGAACCAAATTCTCCTACAATAAAAAAGTCTCGACCAAATACACCAATTTCTTCAGTAGTATCTACTGGACAAAACACACAGTCAGCTACGATTTCCCGAGTAGGAACATTTAATACGCAACAGAATATAATCACAGTGAGTGGGATACATACAAATCATGTACAGAGCATGAAACGGAAACCTCGAGTTGTTAGTAACCAGAAAAGTCATTTTGTGGAACACCTGATAACATCTAGACTTTCTGGACAAGTAAGTTAAAACCTTAATTTTTATTAAAAAGGATCTAATAATAAGCATCTAATAATATATTTTTTAGCCAAACTCGGGTTCAGATAATGGTGGTATAACATTAAACATTGGCTCATTGGCAAGTTTAGCACCAATTGGACCAATACGTTTAGCTCCAGCATCATCAGGTCAAGGTGTATCTACAGCAATAAAAAATATTCCTAAATCTTCGATTGCGTCGACTAAAGTGCCTAAAATTGTATCAACGAATGTACAATTACAAAACATGCCAAAAATGAAAGCCATTGTATCATCAGGTAAAGGATTTTCTAAAGTAATATCAAACAATTATAGGCATCTCAATATTCCTGACAAAAATGGAGATACAAAACTCGTTAACGTTTTAACATCATCAGGAAATCAGATTAGAGTGAATACTTCAACTGCAGCAGGTACATTTTACATGAAATATTATTTTTTGTTTCTTTTTATTCTCACATATTTTGTATAACATACATTTTTCTTTGTTTTATAGTGATGCACAATAAACCTACGATTGGTACATCAAATGGAACTTTATCAAATATTTTACAAAATGGCAAAACTTCTCTTACACTCACTACTAGCTCATCATCTGCGCGTATATCGGCAGCTTCCAGCATTTTACTAACACCAAACAATTCTGTGGGAACTAATACAGCATCAACCACATCGATAATACCAAAAGGTAGAATATTATTATCTAATCAGCTATTAAATAATTTACCTACATCGTAATCGTTTTTTTACTTTTTGATTGAATGTATATGATTTTACGAACGAAAAGGTACATTATCAACAAAAAGGAAATTATTAAGTTGATCCAAATTATTATTAATTTGGAAAAATATTCTGATTAGTAGAAATCTCGTATTTTATAAAATAACCTTTTTAAATTTAGAACAAGCTTCAATTCTACTTTCCAAATTTTGTGATATAATTTATATATATATATATGTATATAAAAATTATACAGCTGTAACATATGTATTTGAAATATATTTAATATATTCATACATAAAAAACGTGAAAAGTGAAACAATATTGAATTGTTAAAATCTCAAAATAAACATGATCGAAAAATATTAGGATATTACATATAAATACAATAACAGAACACAACATGTTAAGTAGCAAAATAAATTTCTTAGTATTTAGCATATACTGATTAAACAAACAAGAGTACTGGAAGGAAGCATTCACATCATCTATTGACATATTTATTAAAACATATATCATACAAATTTCTATTATGTAAGTTCTTTTAGTATATATGTACAACTTTAGCATTAGAATTATTACCTAACATATTTTTTATTAATAACATCATTCGGTAATTTTGTTGACACTTTAAATTAATTTTGGATTTACATATTTTTATAATTTACTATTTTGATTTCAAAATATACATGCATCTGTATATGGAATCATGCGAATCATATCCATACATGCAAAACCAAATGTATTGTGCATGAATATCATTAATATGATAAAATATTTTTGAGACTGTATAGATCAATAATAATGGATTTTAAACTTAATTTTAATTATGTTTTTTATTGTAGAGTAATTGAAATAGTCTAATAAACCTAATAAATTTTATGTTTCTTAGCCATAAATTTTTTTCTTATTGCTAGCTTATTTGTATTCTCTTTTGCAATTGTATATATACAAAATATTCTTTATATATTATTTTTGTTATATATAAAAGTCATTAGACTAAGTCATCAGTAAATGTATGTATTTGTTTAGCATGTGACGTAACATGTGTCCAAATGTAGCATGTATTTATATTATTTTACAATTAATATAAGTTTATATTTAAAAGCATCTAAAGTAATATGTTGTAAATATATCACTACTATCTTTTATTTTGTGTTAAATAAATATTTTTCCATGTGATTTGAATTTATTTGTCTCCTTGCCTCAATCCTGTTTAATATTAACTATGTCCAAGCAATTTGGAATTAAATTAAAGATATTACAACTTTCGTTTGTTACATTTATAATCTAATGTTTTTTTATCACATCTTTTATATTTTCAAATAAAATATTATTTAAATATTATTAGTATATAATCTGAGAATCCTTTTGGTTTAAAATACATAAATTATTATAATTTTTATTATAATATAATTACCTAATCGATTACCTATAAAATTTAAAAACCAAATTTTTTATTACGTATAACAGATTTATGCATGGTTTTTGTTATATTTATAACCAGTTTTAAAGATATATTTACATAACTCATGTAGAAAAAAGATGTTTATTTTTACATGATGTTCATAACAACACAATGAATATTATTTGAATTTATTTATATTTAAAAAAATTGTTCAAACATGTATATGTGTTTTATAGTGATGGACGACATGGCAACAACCAGTAGCTCTTCACATTTGATGCTCAATTCTACTCATTCCTTGGACACATTCAAGATGTCACAAATACCTCGACAAGTAACAACTTGTAATAACAATGATATCTCTCATAATACAGTATGTGGGAATATAATTATGGTTGAAAGTTCCCTTAGTACTAAACCTACTTGTTCATCCGTAATAGTGCCATTAAGCAATCATAATTCAGGAACTATTTTACCTCTGTCTAATAAACTAAAAGTTACTCAAAAATCGACCAAAACTATGCCAAAGATAACAGTAAACGCGTCTAATTTACAAAGAATTCATAAGTCTCAAACAACACAAAAGAATTCTTTTGTAAACGAAATTGACGACGAATTGGGAAATATATTAGATATACCAATAATTTTTGCAAAAGATGATGAGAATATAAACTCTATTGAGAAAAGTTCATCTTTATCTCAGACAATGCCTGTAGATATTCATGAAAAGACTATACCTAAATTGCACAGTAATACCAAAGTTGTTCTCATAAGTAACAAGCAAGATAAGTTACAGCAAAGTAATAAATTTGTAACATCTTGTACTTCAGCTGTTCTATGTCCTAATATAGCTGTTCAAAATTTAAATCATGTAATACTACAAACAAAGCCTCAAACTTCCACTCTGTCTAAAACTAAAACTACAATTCCAATACAAACTCGTTTAAATCAACCCACTGTTAAATATACCAAGATAATTCTTGCAAAGAGAAATTCTCAATCAGTCCATCAAAATGAACAAGTTATTGTAACAAAAACGGCTGACAGAATTAATACATCTAAGTTGCTAAATTTCGATAAAAGTGAGCATCGATATGCACAAATCGCGATGAAGCAAACGATAAAGAATGAAGATAATATAGTAGATGAGGCATTAGAAATAGAAGATGCTATAAAAATGAATATTATAGAACGTAAACATATACCTTTGCAAAGAGTTGACTTATCATCACAGACAAGTAACAAGGCAAAAGAAAGTTTGACTGAAATCAAATTAAATGTAACAAAAGAAGGTAATTCAGAATGTACTAAAATCGATGATATAATAAATTTACAAATATAAAATGTTTTATCTCAACTGAAGATGTAAACCTGTACCAAAAGAACAATTTTTTTGCATTTACAATGCAAAACAAATGATAAATATTGAAGATACAGATATCCACTTTCTTGTTAAAAATCGTAATTATCCTAACATTTAGTTTTTTAATCATTTTATTTGAGAATAATATTTGTTTAATAGTTAAGATACTTGGCGTTATAAATTTAATATGTTATAAGTAATAACATAAGTAACAGTAAATAACAAAATGGTTATAAGAAATAATTGTTACTATTTACAAAATACGTACAGTGTTTAATGTTTTAAATTAAATTTCGTTTTATTCTTATAATCCATTCTATAATTTGCGCTGCATACAGTATTAACTATTACAAGCTTTATAAAAATCTATGTATCCATCAGCAAATAATTCAGTATTATATATGGTATTAATATATTCTTTAAATTCGCTATTTATAAAATGATGAGTTGTTATTATTTTCTTAGCATTTGTATTTTTTGGAACTGGTACTGCTGGTTTAAATACAACACCAGTAGGATCAAATTCAGTATAAAGTTCTTCTGGAGAACTGGAACAAATAAAGAAATTTATTTTAGCGTTGCTCATTTATTGCTCGTGAGCAATGAAAAAATGTACTATTGCAAGATCGGATAACGGTAAATCATCGATATAGAAGTATGATTGTATTAAATATTACTAAAATTGAAACCTACAGCTTAGCAATTTCTGGAGATAAACTGCCTTCACCTATCGGTGGCACATTCCAAGCTACGTTTTTTGCCATTTTTTGTACAATACCGTGATAATGTCGCTGGTAATGAAAGATAAAAGTATGTTTAATAATAATTATATACATTAAGATCATATAACTTAATATGTGAATGTGTACTTGTAAAGCTGTAAGTTCCCATAATGCTGAACAGTGTGCATTGCAATACTCAGGTTCTTCTAGTTCTGCTTGATAAAAACCATCTCCAGTCGTACTATCAGTGTCCAACAAAATATCTAACATTTTTCCAAGTTGCATACTTTGCTTTATAATACCGAGAATGCCAAGTACCGAATTATGTTGCGATTGTAAGGCTAGAATAGCTATTCTTTTGATAAATGCTACTAAACGACTGTGTGTAATTCTTTTTCTTCTATGAATTAGAGCTTGAACTAAAATCTTTATAAGAACTTCCATTTCTATATGAGTTTTACCACAATGAATATTTAGTAAATTTTTGTATAAATGTGCATAAAACCTGTATAAATATAACATGTGATTATAAATTTAATCTTAGTTTTCTTATTTACAATATTTATTCTTTTTCAATACAAACCTGTAAGGATCAAGATTTAATGCTGAACCTTGTCCTGATAATATTGTAAATACACATTGAATGCAATGTAATTGATCTTTCAAATTTAAATTACTCTCTTCCATTAGTTTATCTATGGTAATTACTAAATCTTGATAAAAATCTAAGTTTATGCATTGTGCAAATCTGTAATTGGATGTTATTATCATATATATATCATTATATATCATATAATTTTATACGTAATTAAATTTAGTAAAAATCTGTCATACTTTGCTAATCCTTCCAAGCAAATAGATAAAATCTTACTATTTGGAGCTTGTTTTAAAATTCTAAAATAAATCGTAAATACTACACTTGTTATTTCAGTGAGTAATTTTTGTTTAGTTTGCTTATTCTCTTCTGCTTTAGTTTCAAGTAATTCTTTCTCTACTTGTTCAAGTTTCTTATTTTTCTTCCTTTCACGCTTACTTAAGGCAAGAATTCTTTGTTTATGAGACATAAGCTTTCTTTGTTTAGTCTCTTCTTCTTTTTCTTTATCTAAATTTACATCTTTTATACGAAGTGATAAAAGTACTGATAGTACCTCAGAATGGACAGAATGAGCTTTTAATTTTATGTATTGGTTTAATTTGCGTACTATCTGAAATATTTAATAATAAACATTATACTCCTAGAATACAGGTTAAATGAAATACAAACATTTAAATGTCTCACTTTTAAAGATAATTCAGCACGTTTGTCTTCTTTGAATACTTGAGAAATGCATTTTAAGACTTCCTGTCTTATAAGCTCATGTTTATTATCTAACAATGGTATAAGAAAATTTGCTATATTAATAGAATAGTTAAAGTAGGGATGAGTTGTTAGAAGATCACACATGCACGTTAATGCAACTTTTCCTAGTTCAATTTCTTGTTCTTTTATCTGTCGTGTATCACCCTTTTTTCTTCTTAGTATATTAGACATTTTTTCTAACTTTTGTAGATAATGTTTATAATATCTTAATAATGTAGCTTCATAATTTTGTAATGCAAGTGTTTCTTTCTTTACTAAAAAAAGAGTAAAAAGCTTATAATTTCTACAATAATCATGATATTTACATATTATTATAGGTACATACATCTTACACCTTCTTGTTGGATTTGAAGAATTTGATAAGATGGCAACAAATCTTTGAAAACTTCTAACAAAGAAATAGTTGCCAATTTTCTTACAGTAATATATACTTCTGGATTGGTTTCTTCCATTAATTCTAACAGCATTCTAAAATTATCAGATTTAGTTTCTGGTGTTTCCAGAAGACTGCTAGATAATAATCCAATTTTTAAACGTTTAGATCTTAATACTTCTTCACGAAATGCCAAAAGTTCGATCATAGACACAGGTTTCTTATCTTTATCCTCATTCTAAAAAATCAATTAATATATAAAAGAAAAAAAGATTTTTATAATAGTGCTTCATAAATTTCGATGAAATCTTACATGAACATTGAATTTTATTTCCATGTTACTTTTTTCTATTTTATGTTCTTCACGAGGCATGTTCTCATTATCTTCTGCATGATTTTCTTGAATTAACCTTTTCTCTATAATTCCACTTTGAGTTTTTATAGGAAGTAACATACGAACTTTTTTTGTACCCTCTATCTCAACTATTTTTGACATACAATTTTCATATCTATCCTCTAATGTGTCATTACTTTTCTTTTCCTTCTTATTATTTTTTGCTTTATCATCGCCTGTTCTAAAAAATATGCATATTTTTTAAATTATTTTGAATTAAAATATATTCATTATCTATTACAATATTCATACTCATTTAGATGTATTTGTTTCAGGAAATTATATGATTTGTTAGAAATGGCTTCTCCTAAAAAGTTTAAATCATCTTCTTCGACCATGTCCATGAGATCTTCACCCTGATCACTTTCTTCTTCTTCCACAGTTTCTGCATGTGGAATTACTTTTTTTTGAATATGTTTCTTTACTAATTTATGCCTCCTTGTTTTAAGTTTCCCTTGCCGTGTAAGCTTGGTTCTTTTTTGATTACTTCTTTTAACTGCACTGATCTTTAGTTTTTTCTATTTAATTAAGAATTTAAAAAATACATACATTGATAATTAGAATTAATAAAAGAATTATATAGTTAGAGGAATATTTTTTATGGTATTTAAAACAGATGATATTATATGACATATACATGTTCATAAGTTAACAATTTTATTAGTTCTAAATTAAATAAAATTATATTTACTTACCACCATTTTGCCGTAGTTTTGATTGCTTTAGGCTGCTTCAAGTGAAAGTATTTGTCAAACTAATTAAACAATTATTGTTCCCCTATAACCAAAAAATCATTCCTGTAACATATCCTAAGATAACCTTTTAATGTTTACACGTGTTGTATTATACACATTACGTACGTTACACGCGCCATGTTTTTTCCAACATAATTCCATGTATATGTATTGTAATAGAAATAATAATCTCTTCTATACGATAAATATTAAATTAATTTTAAATAAATGGCTTTGTTTTTATGTAATTTTTACGATTTATTGAATAATATTTTGTTTTTGAATACTTTGTTATTATATCTTTAACATCAAATGTGCATGTGGTTACAAAACATATCACGAACATGAAGTGTTTATAATTCAAATATTTTATTAAAGAGTCTTTAATACAAATTAATAATACAAATTACGTTTTTATTATAGTAGTGAACCTTTAAATATCTAACATTAGACTTTTATATACAATGATTTTATCACATTATATATAGTACAAAAAATAGGTTAATATGTATACAAATGTGGCATAGCGTAATGGCGTACGATATCGTGCATATTGTACTTTAGTATATTAAGTAATTACTGTAATATTCTGTGTTAATATAAGGACTTTCTTCATATATTGATACCGGGTAAGTTATGATTTTTATAGTTATCAATTAAACTCAACGTATTTAGCAAATTAAGCTTATGTTTTGTAAATTCTATTAAGATCGTTGTAAGGATGTGATGAACTAGACTACTAAATGAAATCTGAATTTCTTAATAATTTAATGTAATTATTATTATAATGATAAAATAAAGTTAACAATTTTTCGCTCCATCTATATATCTTATATAGTTATACCAAGTTATACATTCATATATGTATGTATGTATGTTAGCCTTCATACAATATTTTATGTATAAAAAAAAAATTTACAACAAGTAATATTTAGCAAATATATTACAGAATTATTATTATATATTAAATTACATAAATATATATAAACATACACATGCAAGCGCGCGTGCGCACATGAACGCATATTTAATAATATGTTATTAATTAGTTAAAAATACCTTAATAATAATGATAATACACAATAAAAGAAAAAACCATGAAAAAGCACAAAAATGGTACATAGGAAAAGAGATAATGCTTATGATTAAAAGTTGATAAAAACTGTCATTTCTTTCATGTGCTATTTCTAGCTTGTGAAAGTAGCGCGCATTACAAAAAAGAAAGTGTGTAACAATAAGTCACGCATGAAATCATTCTTTCGTAAGTACTTGAACTACCAATGAAACTCCCTGAATATACAGACAGAGAATCTTAATGCACTCTTACAAATTGATGTACAATAAAATCCAACACTAAACGTTAATGGCTTTCAATAGGATTAATTTATGAGTTGCATGGAACTAACCGGGCCTCAGGTCACACCGATTTTGCAGCTCAAGATGCTGTTTGCCATATAGTGCACCGTGTAAACGATACGTACCGAGATATATAAAGCAATATCAGATGTCTTTTTATTTACGAATTATATCAGCATTTAAAACACGATAATTGTTAAATTTCCAAAATTTATCACCGAACTAATATGTGATTATAATAAATCAGTGTGCTTAGAGTCATCTCAAGTGTAATTTATGGTATATGTTTTATTTATGTAATAAAGAAAGCTCGAGTGACGGATTTGCAAACAACATTTTAATTATGTCGCAATTTGAATAGTAAAATTACCGCGAGGATGCTATTGGCTGCTGTAAAGTAACGCCATAGTTGCCCTGGCTATCGTATACTATGTCTGTAATTTTATGAAGGATTATAATAAGCGTTACGTAATATTTTCAAATTTTAATCTTATCATTTCTAAATTAACATTAATTAACAACCATGTTTTATGGCAAAAAGAAAATCGGTACCGCCAAACTGATTATTCTGTGTTCGCTCTGTATATGTATGTAATTATGTTTCGACCTTCACGGTAACTATGTTGATAATCCAATGATTAAACTGGAAGTGGATATATTTTTTCATTGTTTTCTTTGTCATATTTTTCTGTACGTGAACATTTATCTGATTCATAAGAGATAATTAATACGATCTTCGTCGTTACGCTTTTTCGCAACAAGTGGAATTGTACTTCTCTTTGTAAAATTCGAATTGTTTCGATTAAAATTGACGAAGCTGAAACGTCATTGGAATTAAGGTATCTCTTCCTACACGCATTAACGAGTTAATTTTCCACTTTTAACTCGAATCTTAGTTACAAAAAGAAAAAGAGATACACGAAGATATCGAGGTTGATTACATCTCATAAAATACGACGTCGTCCTCGTAAGCGTCTGTTTGTTCATTTGCACTGGCCCAGAAAAGTATTTGGATACTTGCCATAGGAAATTGTTACGTATATTTTATGTATTATATAAAACATTGTCAAACCTCAGATTATCATGATTGTACTAAAGTAAAAGTAAAACTGAAAATTTATACATCTATATAGAAGTTACAAGATATTTCTCATGAACATGTATGTATTTAGCAAAAAATTAATATACATATGTACGTAACAGCATGAATAGTCAATTTAAGCGCATAATTAGTGTCGAAGATGTTCCATATTTTTAAACATTGAAGCTTATTAACGTAATAAATGGTCAGTTGTACAGAATATCTTGTAGCTTTTGCGTCATTTTCAGTTCTTTTTCAAATTTTACTAATATAATCACGATAGTATGTCTCGCTACAGTGTTAAGAAATTTTGAAAATGTTCCGTATGACACGTATAATATATTCATAAAAGTTTTTTGTAAATATTCAAATACTTTCGCAAGTCATTGTATTATTCATTACCATTCTCTTAAATCGTGGAAACAGATATTATAGACCGTAATCGATGTTAAGATTTCATTGCGTGATGTTCGTTTCAACTATTATTATTTCTCTTTCGTTCACCGGTCAGTTTAATTATCCTAATATAGCTCTGGAATATCAGGAATCTTAAGCGGGCAGTTGTATGTTATTGCTACTTCAATGGATCGCGATCGCGAGTGAAAACTTCGTAAGAAAGCTATCAAGTTATTATTTTAGTACAATATAGAATTTGCATTTTCAAGTACGAAAGAAGAAGGAAAAAAGAAAAGCAGATCGAACGAATGATTGTGACTCTGCCTTTAATCACGTATACCGTTTGAAGTTGTTTGCAAAAAAGATAAACGCTCCGGATGATCTAAAAGTTTATGCAATGTTGGATGTTTAAATTTGGCCTTAAAAACATATTCCTGTTGTTATAACACACCGAACATCCCAACGTACTGCATCGTTAGCTAAGCGAGTCATTGAACCGTCGTCAGCGTCGTATATTGCCCGTGGTTACTTAACGTGTTGCAGTAGAAAATCGGCGTTTGCCGCGGCAAGAGTGCAGCTTTTCCATATACATCGCTTTTTATTATAATAAGGTTTGACAAAAGTTCTAATCGACGAATCGTGACAAAGCGCAACGAGCATAAACGGCGCCAAAATAATAATCATCGAATTAATCGAATTTATGGATCTCGATGAAGTGATCTGTGGATTTTCTCTCACGGTAATTCACGTGTTGGATCAAAGTTTGCACGATTGTTAACATCCGTGATCAAACGAAGTAGATAAATGGTGATTAATAGCACGAAAACGAGCAGTTGATCATTTACGCTTTTAGGAACAAACTAAACGAGAATTCTAGCATTGTTTTCAAGTCTTCGTTCGGTGAGCCACGCGGTCTCCCTTCACACGGAAATGGGTGGTCTTATTGAAATTTTCCTTTTCTTCGGAGTCCTCTTCTATTTCTTCAACTTTAGGTAACGTATATTTTCTTCGTTACTGACACGCACGCTACGGAACTGTTTCGTCCTACAAATTATTTTCTTCCGTGTTTGTTCGTGCGAACCTAGTTATTCATACGTATATAAATTTAACGATATAAAAAAAGAGATTTATCGACTAAATCTAATAAATATAATAATCTACTAAATCTAGTTAATTTTATCGTTAGTCTTGAAATTCTGATCGACATCTCTGTAGAAACATTTTTTGGAATTATTTTATCATAGAGTGATCGTTGAATAAATTGTAGAATTCGGCATATTAACGATAATACAATGAACCATGATGGACGTGCGAAATTGTTCAAAATTTCATTGCGTAGAAAGCGTAGCAAAAGTAAATTATCGTTACAGTAGTACGAGTTGTATAATTCAATCAGCCGTGTGCTTGTATTTCTCAGTAATATGATTAAAAAGGTAAAACCTTAGTGTTTATTGAATATCATAAAGAGTATCATACTTTAAGTGTTTTATATGTTTTTGTATATTACTTACGTGCATTTGTTCACTTTCAAATTTTCTATAAATGCATAGAAATATGTAATCTAATAACGACATATATAACGTGAATTTTTATAAAAAAATGTTTTCGTGATAACGATAAAATTTCATTTCCAATCGCTTGACCAAATTTTTGCGATCATATTAAAATAGTATGAATGATGTAAAGGTCGTAGGAATAAACGATTCGGTAATACGTTTTTTTGTGAAGATATTCTGAGTTATTTCTTAAATATTTAGTATGATTTATCTCTCATCTTTTTCTCCTAATATTTCCAATTCAAAAGTATAGTTGCGAAATACGTATATATGCTGTTTAATTGGAATTTCATTAGCAAATCACACGAAACAAATCAGAAAATACAGAAAAGATAAAAAGCATAGTTATTTGTGCGTAGTTTCTTATAATTCCGATAAACTTATTATTTATTAATCTGTACGTTTCTGGATCTTATGTCTTATCATCATGGACTTTGACAATTATAATAAAAGGAAATTACATACATATAGAGATCCAACCGGATTATTATTATTATTATTATTATTGGATCTTCTTATATACATCTATTGGTATAACATTTACAATATAATGCAAGAATCGCGGAGCAATGTGCGACATTACCTGGGAAAAATGGCCAAAACTGTCCCATTGTTGAATTCGATTAACACTCTCTGTTTTCTATAGTCCATTATCAACATAGAATTAATTTATTTACTCTGAAAGCCTATGCACTATTCTCGTAATAGTGCTCGTAATATTCGAAATAATAAAATTGCTTATATTAAACGTGAAACATAACGTTCAATGTTTATTTATGTAACCGACATACGATACGTCCATGTGTGGCTAGAGGTGCAGTTTAGATCATATGACAAGTATCTCTTTCCTCGAGTGGTATAGATTTGATTGTTTCATAAGCTTATAATATTCAACCTTCTGGACAATAAGTTCCGTGTTACGTTGCACGTTATGATTTATTTAGCTTTGTTACTTTCGATTTGTTTTATTCAAGACGACTTTTATACAGAGTGGACCAGCTAAATGAACTTGAACATCTGCCTTATCTATTGTCGCATGAAAAATCTTCTCAGTGCAAAGTTATATTATCTCAGGCGATACGTATAACTGTAGAAATTACGAATACAGTCAGTGTAAAAAGTATTCGTACAATAATTAATTTAAACAAAAATATTGCAGATCGTTTACTAACAAAATTTAAACAAATATAAAATATGTACATGTTCTTACAAGTCCGCAAAATAATTTTCATAAAAAAAAAGGATGGGATATCTATATTTTTTGGGAAAATATTAACAAATATCCAAAGGATGGGATGAAATGATGGATGTCTAAAAATATATGCATAGCAAGTATTTGCACAGTCACGGTTTAATAGGCAAAACTAATAAGTCTTAAACAATATCCACTAGGTTTAATTATATTAATACTTCATGAAGCTACAGAGAATTTATCAAATTGATAAGTTATCTACTTGAAATATTTTTCCATTCTTCCAAAAGAGTTCTCTTTAAATCATTTCTTAATGAAATATGATGATTCTGAATCTTTTCTTTCAAGTATTCAAGTCCCATATATTTTCTGTAATGTTTATATTTGCAGACTGTGAAGCTGCTTTTAAGTGTTTCCGAACGTTATACAAGATCCATGCTCGCGTTAGTAACATTATGCTTTGGATCATTATCTTACATCAGGATAAAATTGTCGTTCAAAACTATTTTTTCTCCGCTTTAGTGTAGACTATTTTCTAAAACATCTACGATGTATATTTTATCCTATGAAGCGATAACTGTACGAATACTTATTGCGCTTACAGAGTCCGATCGAATAACACGTGAAAACGAGCACGACGTGATCCCTTGCGTAAAAATGAGAAAATATAGAGAATAAGATTTTTTCATTTTCCGCTTAGTCTTCGAGAAAATCAAGTTTGAAGATTTATCAAGTACGCTTGAACATGGCTTATTCCGGACTGGACAGGACTAAATAATCGACAGGAGCTCGTTCCACGTGTGAAAATAAATCGAAAACGTAGAATAAAATTTGTTCATTTGAGACTTCATTTTCAAGAAAATGGAATTCGAATGTGTTTAGTTAAGAATCGGGCTAGTGCGTGCGTATGATAAATTTCCAAATCATTTTTTCTCGGAAACAAAGTCTCTTATGAAAGAATTTTATTCTACATTTTCGACTTATTGTCACGCTTTCATGTGCCCGCTTTTACATGTTATTCGGTCGGACTGTGCAGTTTTGTCATTTGTTGGATATTTATTCATACTTTTAGAATAGAAACGAGTATCGCAATTTTTTGCCATTTTTGAAAATTATTCTGGAAACTTGTAAGAACACGTATACAGGGCGTTCCGTTTAAGAACAGCGGAATATCTCGTAAGGGGTTGGATTATTAAAAGAACGTTTTAACAAAAGTTGTTTGATTCGCAAAATGACATCTTGTAGTTGAAATTATTTTTTATAGATTAGAGTAGTGCGGGGATTTTAAGGTCAACTTTATTTTGTTAAATGGAATCATATATTTTGTAATACATTAGTCATACATCTTGGAATTCTCTATAAAATGTACTAATATATTTATGTCGCAAAACTATTAGTCTGATAAATATTTTAGCTTTAATTTGTCGTATGAAGAACATTATCTTTTATACTTTAAAACGTAAAGATAAGGGCACCATTTCACGTCTTTCCTTATATTTCGGGTCTTTTAATCGGAACTTTTTATAGACCTAACATTAAAGATATGTTAAAATTAAAATATCTGCTAGATTAGTAAATATTTGACGTAATTAGGTTAATACTTTTGTATAAGAAGATGGATGAATGATGCATTAGAAAATATATGGCATACTGCAATCTTGCTCGTACGTTATACTATCCGTGTATGTGGTGTCAACATGATGATTATTCAGCACATTATTGGATATGTATAAGGACAGTGATTAAACAGAAGATTGTGAAACTGTTGGCTGTTTGACCTCTTTTTAATCTTTTTAATTTTTAATTTTTTATCTATGTGATAAACTAAAACATATAGTGTATCATATCAAATCAACAACGTCGGACAATATCAAGGAGAGAATTGTACATCCATAGAATCGCAGGAAATATAAAATGTGTATGAAGAATTGATTAACACAAAATACAGAGCAACGAAAAGCATTGGGTCAAAATGAACTTGCATCTGTTGGCCGAGATTAAAAGATTCCAACTATGTATTGGACCAAACGGCCAACATTTTGAGCATCTACAGCCTTAGCAGTTGTCAATGAATTGTACGAGAAACGTATCTATTTTAATAACAGCCAATGGTTATCTTTGAATACCAATATGTGAATGCCGGGTGCCGTGTGAATCTTTAATTATTCTCAGACACAAATATTTCAAGATTGAATGATCTGAATGATATGATTCTTAAAGGGATATCGAAGATGAATATAAATAAAAATACCAATGGCCTTGAAATCTTGTAAAACAAACAACCATGGAAAAAATTACCCTTACACATGGCCCTTGAAATGAAATGAAATCTTGTCTTGAGAACATTTTTCCTATTGCAACAAATAAGCCAAACATGTAGGTGATACAATTTAGATGACCTACCCTTTATATATAGTCATGGTCAAAGGAGTTTTTTTGAACCTTTTCCCAATTGAACGTAAGTTCTTGATAATGAAATGGTAAGATCGTAAATTATCATATCGAGGTGCGATAACCGATGTGATATCAGCATTGTGATGCTGCTACCTTATCTCCGTCAAAATTTCTGAATCCATTAATGACCGCTCAATAGTTTATTATAATGCTACAAATACTTTCGTTTCATTAAATTTCATAAAATTGTAGAATCCAAATGAAAGAAATAACGACGAAGAAAGTATTAAGCGAATCCTTGGAATTCTTTTTTGTAGTTACAATGTTAATAAACACAATTCGATAACGTAACGAGAAAATTACAAGTGAAACTTTGCGTTAATCCAACGTTGGTTCGTAATGGATTAAGTCGCATATTTCTAAATATGTACATTTATAATTTCCAACTGGACTGATTTTATCATTAGTTTGTTTCACTTCCAGCGACTGCACAAATTAAAGCTTAAAATATGCGCTGTTTTTAAGGAATGTATTTTAAAGAATTTATGTTTATATACATACGTATGTATTTTTTTATTGCTTGGAAACGTATTTGAAGAAATGAAACCATTATAGCAAGAATTATGAATGAGTAATACATTAATAAGCTGAATATATGTAATTATTATTTGCGTTTGTAATTATCTGTCTTGTGATAAGCTAAGAAATTCTTTTATTATTAATATATTCTTATTTATTTATCTTTGAATCACGTATGAATGTACTGGTACTGAACTTAAGGCGACACATTTATAAAAAAGGAAATCTCATCCGTTAGTTGTAATTTCACTCAACTGCATCGATCCGTTAAAAGCGTCGGAAATAGAGCGTAAATAGTGTATAATTGCATTAAAAACCAACAACCCTGAGATTATGTTCGCGATACATCAACATTATTAATTGCATTTCTATTATGATTTCATTCAGTAATATCCGCACAAGTTTGCATTGAATTATTTTCATTGAAACCATAACGTTGACTGATGTTTGATCAATCTCTTTTCCAAAGCTTCGAGCTTTGTTCTACGTTATACTGTTACCCATAGAATTTACTTACTTGTTTTAACATAGATTCTATGAAGAATTATACTGCGACCTTTAATTATCATAAAGTAAAATGTAATAAATTCTATGAAAGAAAATTTCTTTGCACTTCATAAAGATAGTATTTTTAAATAATATCTGTAATAACAGGGCTTCCAGTATGATCGATATACTTTCAACACGTTTTCAAGAAGTGTATGCAAAATGGAACCGCAGGACGGAATTGAAGCGAAACTCAGAATCGGATACAGCCCGCTTTTCGATAAGGGGTAAGATTTTCATTCAGTGCATAAAACTAATTAAAAATGGATTTTAATCGAATATTCACATGGTTTAGAACTTCGGCGAACTGGCCAACAAATGCAGAAAAGAAAGTTACAAGATAAGGAACAAGCAAGAAAAGCTCGGGAAAGTTCTTTATTTCAAATCAAAGAGACTGAGCCATTAACACCTGTTGTTAGAGAAAAATCTTTACTTCTACACTATTGCTGCGACAATTGTACTCCATCATCTAGAGTAAGTTTTATACATATATTATATATTCTTTAACGTTGATGTAAATGAAAAATAAAATGATTTTATTGTTCGACCTTTAACAAAAATATTCAACATACCGCTTATATCTAGTGTATCTTTAATGCGCTATATCTTTGTCCTAAGATGATCGCTTAATCATTTTTTTATTCAGTATTATCTAGAACCATTTGTAGTAAGTATTTTTCAGTGGTAATAGTAACTTAATTCATATATAGGTTTGTTCCGAAAATTCGTAATATTTTCGATAATCAATATATTTTGCTCTGAATTTAATAGTACTGAAAGAAGAATATTAACTGTGACTACAAAAAATATTGATATCTTTATGTGATCTTCGATAAAATAAAATCTTCTAATTGTATATTTCAAATACTAAATATCGTACAAACAGATGTGAAAGTACAAATTTTTCGTTACATAACTAGTGTAGTTATATAACGAGTTTATTGATATATTATTCACTATGTAAAAGTTTCAATGCATAATTTAGTTATTACATATTGTTGTATATACCACATGACTTTTGTATATCGTTTAATATAAATACGAAAATATTGCATGTAGCGGTGCTGGTTTCTCTTTATTATAATTACATAAAAGAAGTCATATAAAGTGAATTGCGATATACACTTATCGAATAATGATAGCTATTAATAAAGGCCACATATGTATTTCTGATGATAAAAGTTGATTTTTCTCACAGTTAAATTAATCATTTTATTATTTTGATATCTATGTACTAAACATCGACAAAGTTCAAATGTAATCGCTAATATATATATAAATGATGTTATCGCTGTTAAATAAATTTCATAAATGCGTAATAATTAAAACCAACGTTTATTAAATTATTAATTAAGCAACTATTATTGCGGTGGCAACATGAATATCGGGGAAATGTAATATATAAAATACGTACAATCAAAGTATATCGATAAATAATTAAAGTATAAGCTTTTACTATATTTCTTTCATTTAATTTTATTTCTTACAGAATTCATTAGTAAATACTATTAGTAAGAAATATGCGCCTTTTGGTACAAATGTCCTATTAATGGAGTCAGATCAATCGCTATTCCATAGAATATTACCTCATGCGATACGCGTTTGTTCTTTTAAAGAACACAGTTATTCAAGGGAATCAGTAAGATATAAATCTTAAAATAATTACATTTATTGAAGTAAAAATTTAATTCTTTACGGATTTCGTACATAAATTTTTGTCTTTTGTAGATCCTAGAAAGTGACAATTTAAAAGAAGCAACTAAACTGGCTGCTTCTGAAATAATTAAGGATGAGGGTTGTAGTGAAACAGTTGCTCTGGAAAAAGCAAAAGCTAGAGCCAAGACCATATTACAGCAAATGGAAAGCAAACCAAACAATCTTTTCATTAGAATTACATCATGGGTTACTTATGTACTATTTCCATGTTTTATGCAGTCTGTTATAATATTACCATCTCAAATAGAACTGTTAAAAAAAGCAAATGAGACTGGTCTTCCTGTGATATTACTTCCTTTACATCGTAGTCATATGGATTATTCTATAATTACCTTCCTTCATGTAATGTATGGTATTAAATGTCCATTAATTGCAGCTGGGGATAATCTAAAAATGCCATTTTTTGGGTACGTTATAAATATATATAGAGCATTAAATCTTATTACAATACCATGTTATTATTAACGAAATTTTATGTGTCAAACAGGAAGCTTTTGCAAGGTTTGGGTGCATTTTTTATAAAACGTCGAATTGATCCTGTTATAGGCCGTAAAGATATTCTTTATCGTGCCATTCTTCAGACATACATACTACAAAAATTAAAAGAGGGACATATTATAGAATTCTTTTTAGAAGGTACACGTACAAGAACTGGTAAACCATGCATGCCGAAAGGTGGCATTTTGAGTGTCATTCTTGATGCATACATGGAGGGAATTATTGAAGATGCAATGATAGTACCTGTCGTACCAAATTATGAACGTCTTATTGATGGGAATTTTGTTCAAGAGCAGCTAGGTAAACCAAAGAAGAAAGAAACATTTATATCTACAATGAAAGCCATGTTTTCTACTTTATTAACAAATTATGGAATTATGAAAATTGATATTTGTCAACCCTTTTCACTTAAGGTAAGTTATTTAAATACTTTATAATGTTATAGACAACATTTATCACTAAATTTCATAATTTTATTGCTTTCTGTAAAGGAAATGTTAAAGTCTTTCCAAAATCGATCAAAATTGAATGGAGTAAAAGTATCTCCTGCTGAAAAGCCTTTAAAATCTACAGTATCTAGCTCGTCGCTATATGGTACAGATGTAGTTGCAGAAGAATACCGTCAATTAGTTGACAGTCTAGCGCGGCACGTTGTATATAGTAAGGATAAAACACTTCTAAAAGCATTAATTTGTTTCTTTGTTCAATGTTAATGTACAATATTTTTTAGATTGTAGTGATGCAATGCCAGTAATGTCGACTAACGTTGTTGCGTTCGTACTTCAATATATATTTCGAGATGGTTGTACCTTCGATGAATTAGTCGAAGCATTTAATTTAATAAGACAGCAGCTAGAAAAAAATAAAAAAAATATTGCATTTTGTGGAGAAAATATTGATATCATAAATCATGCTGTTAGTAAGATAATTACGTTATAAATATTTTATTATGATAAAAAAATATATGTTAACTCATTTTTTTAGTTAGACATCTTAGGTCCAGGTTTAGTAAAACTACAAAATCAAGAAATTATAGAAACAGTCGATAATCAGCTAACTCAATCAAATTTTGTTACCGTAATCCGTCCTATGTCATTTCTACCAAATATAATCGAACTATCTTATTATAGTAATACAGTGGTAACATGTTTTGCTGTGGATAGCATAGTGGGTAAGAGAATATATTGTTTCGTAAGTTATATTAATTTATTCAATTTAATAATTTGTTTATTATATTTGCAGTAACAGCTTTGTATGCTGAATTACAGTCGCAAACCAATAATCCTGTAGCTATTGCTCAAAACGATATTATAGCGACTCAAGATGATTTGATAGAAAAATCACTTAAACTTTGTGATATTTTTAAATACGAATTTATTTTCTGCAAGCCATGTCAGGAATTAGAACACGTCATTATAGACACTATAGTAAATCTCTCGCATAAAGAGCTTATTATCTTACAAGAGGTATTGTATACTTAACATAAAATTATTCTAATAGGTTTATTATTATTAATCACTATTACTAATAGGTTACTCATATAAATTATTTGATAGGAACCTTATTTAGAAGAAGAACTATGGAGTAAAAGATTTGCAAAAAATTTTGATGATAGTTCGGATGAAGAATATCGTAATAAGAATAGGTCTAAAAATATTCAGTACAAAGTAAGTTATTCTTTAATTTAGACATATTTTCTAATAACGGGATTGTGATCTAATTGCTTCTTCTAGTTAAACTTAATGTCGGAACATGCAAAACGTATGAAATATCTTCATATAATGTTGCAACCTTTAGTAGATGTCTATACTTTTACCATATTTTCTCTTAGAAGATTAGTAGGTCGATCACTAACCGAGAAAGATTTAATTAAAGAAATTTTTAATGAAATAAAAACGAATATAGATCATGGCATAATAAAATACAGTAAGTAATGGCAAATAATTATATTTTTATAATATATACATATATGTACATATATTGTATTATAAATTAATGTATTATTAATTTTATTTTGATATAGGTGAATGTCTATCTATTGATTCAATAAAGAATGCCCTCAAATTATTTGAAAAATGGAATATCTTAGAATGTTATCCACAAGAGAATGTTAAAATTTTCTACTTGAAAGATCAATATGATACAGACTCAGCTGTAATGAAAATCTATGATACAATAGCAGCTTTCAGATGGACTAGAAATATAAACGAAAACTGATTTTTAATGAATTTCTATAATGTACTACTTTTTTATATCAACGAATAACTATGAAAAACTTTGTAAATAGTGGTTTACAAATAACAAGTATCACTTAACACGTTTGTTACTATGATGCATTAGAACAAAACATCCATCACTGGTCAATAATTGCGACTTTTTTCAATCAAGCATGTTAAATATAATATATTTATTTATCCTACATGTTAAGATTATATCTAAACTAACGCATACATATATAATACTGGCAGCGAACGTGTTAATCCCTGTATACATTAAAATATGTAGGTTAAATATTTATTGCTCTGCGTAAATAGTTCTAAAGTTCAATGCAGAAACACAGTTAAAGTTTAGATTTGGGTTATTAACTATATGTAAGAATTCGATAGCAGAATGGCTAATGTGATATTACAATATATGAAACATATTAGACTTATTTTGTTAATAAAGTAATCTTATGTACTATTAAATTCAGTGCTGATAACTTTTTTGTTAATGTTAAAAACAGAGATATACTTAAAAGAGTGAAAAGCTATTTTTATTACACTTTTACAAAACAGTCGAATGACAAAATAAGTTTTTATGTATGGTATTATAAAGAAGAATAAACAGAACAAATAAATGACATTTTTTATATATTTACTGTTAGAAACGTGTTACATATATGATTCAAAACTTTATAACTGACGCAATCGGATAACTTCTTCGCATACCCATACACTTTTCCCTATCAATGAATAATGAATCAACTTTGGATTTTAAATCGCTTTCTAAATTAGACCTAGTGCGTAAAAGTTGTTGATGTTGTGCTTCAAATCTTTGTAATTTTAAATTCATATCGTGTATCATTGTATTTATCGTTCCTACTTCTTCAATCATCCTACATAAGTGAAAATTTGTTTGAAAATTTAAAGATGTTTGCGATTACTACCATTAAATTTTACATAAATTTCTCGACTATACCTGAGTTGAGCATAATCTTTACACGATTCTGCAGCTGGTCGATGTATTCTGCTTTCTAATCGAGTGTGTGCAACTTTAAGAGCAGAACTTTTATCTGTGATGGCTTTTTGCATTAATTGCAGATTTTTTTCAATTGCAAAAATTTCTTGTTGGATCTGTAGTTACATATGTCAGTTATACGACAAAAGTTTAAAAATTAAGGTATTTTTAATTACTTTATGTAAATGTATTTGTAATTTTTCTTTTGCTTCAAGCATTTCTGCAGCTCTCCTGGCTAATGCATTATTTGTATTTCCCCATGCTTCCCACATCTCATGACCAACTGCATCTATCGCGACTTCTATATCGCTTCGTAATTGATTAGATCTCTCTCGTTCCTTTTGTGACTTTTTTACTACATTATTGGAAGCTTCAGCCCATGATTCGGCTTCTGTAACACTTAACATATACGACATAAATTACGATCGTAAATCACAGTTTAATATGAACTTACCTTGGGTCATATTTTTCAATACCACCGTAATATTTTAATCCACGACTGAAATTGTTCATTTGGTGACAAGTAATATCAATTCCAAGTGCAGTTTCTTTATTTCTTATATCAATTTCTAATTGATTTTGTACTGCTCTACTGTTTGTAAGCTGAATATAAAGCAAGAGATTGTAATGATTAGTATGAAATTATGATTTTGTACTTACCTGATCAATACATTTGTCCGTAAAGTGTTCTAACTTATTTTGACTATTCCTAACTATCTCGACCTCTTTTAAAAGAGCGTGCTCAGCTTGGTCATGCACCAAATCAGAACCTGTACTTTAAAGAATATAAGATATTTTATGAACATTGGTGAGATTTTTTTAATTTATAGAGATAAATATTACGAACCTGTCCTAGCTTCACGATAATATAAACATTCCTGCGCTATGTGCAGTTGACCCTCTAAACTTTGTATCGTTGTTTGTAGGTTTCGACGGCACTCTTGCATTCTTGCATTTTCTATTATTAATCTTTCTAGTTCTGAAGCCACTTCATTTCTCCAAAAAGTAGTATCCGTAATTCTTTCTCCCAATTTACGACCGCTTTCAGTTTGGCCGTTCTGTACTTTCTCATCGGTCTCTCTAAAATTAGATTAATTAATGTTTGCAATGTATTGTAACAAACTATATAGAAGTATATATAACATATATAACAAAATGTCATAATCATTTTACCGCATCATTCGAACAGTATCCGCTCTTAATTTTTCAGAGAAATTTCTGTTACTATCAGATTCATTGTAAAGCTTTAGCTGATTCTGCACCCATTCGTATGGTCCATATCTTGTAAAAAGTGCAGCTCGTGCGGCGTGTGCAGGATTTCTATCGAAACCAGTTACCAGATTAGGAAATCGCAACGGTTCCGTAGCCATTCCTTTTGGCTCATAACAGGTATTAGCAAGTAAATTTGTCATAGGTTGTGCAGGTCTGAAATAATCACAAAAGGACAAATAATTTTTCAAGATAAACTAACAATAAGATACAAACGATTTAAAGTGAATTTTCGAGACTGAATGGAATTTAATAAGAATGTTACAGTGGAGATGCTTCTACGATTTCATATCCTAAAGTAGGACGCCATGGATGTGGTTTTGGAGTTTTATAAAATTCTCCAACTCTAACCGGAATCGGTGGACCAGCAATTTGTTCCATACATGGTAGAACACCCACCGTAGTCCATGGTTGGAGTTGCTAATGTTAAAATAATAAATTAGTAACATAATTTGTTATTTAAATTCACATGAGTACAAACCGAATACATAACAGTTTCTTGTTGTCCCTCAATTTTCCTACTCTCCATTGTTCAAATTTGTATTAAAAGGAACTAATACTGACGAAAATTTTATCTTTACGAAATAATTTTTCACATTTCACTTAGTTTGATGGATAACTTCATAAAATGAATTGGCTTAATTTGGAATGAAGGTTTATTTGAAAACCGGAAACAAAGTTATCACGTGACGTCTGTCATATGATTCTAGCCTAGTCAGGTGCTCTGTTACTTTACATTCTGCTCGATCGCCGTCAATCAGTACTTATCTGACTCGCCCAATTGTGTTTGACTAAAACTATCATGACACAATTTTGTAATGTTTTCTGTTTCGTTTTTATCTTAAACGTTGCATTTCAAATTTTACCTTCACACGCTGATAATGCAGTACCTGTATTGCTATGGGGTGAGTCAGTTAATTCTGATTTAACAAGTGCAGTAAACCCCTTTTTAAAGACTACTAGCGAGGAATTTGATCTTTACCTGCGTAAAAAATTAGAAAATTCACCACCAGTTCTTCTTTATATAAAAGATAATCTGTGTATTGAAGATTTAGTGAAATACAAACAGGTTATTGTAATATACTTTATAATAATATATAGTTGAACTCATTTGCTTGCTGACTTAAATATTAATATAATTTTTACAATCTTTTAGCATCTTCAGGAAGTTATTAATGGTGATTCTTTACGTTATTTCCCTGCTGTTGAGAAAGCAGTGAATACTGTTGAAGACTTACCTATGTACAACCAAACTTATAATGATTATGTGGATTCTGTATCTGATGGACAATTACTGATTGTGCCAATTAATAATTTGGATGTTATCCCAGATACATACAAGACAATAAAGGATTCTAGCCCTAATTTGATAACTATGCTCACAGGGAAAGCTTGTAGTTATAGACGTTCTGAACGAGTAAAAAGGGAGATTGATGCAGACAATACTACTACATCTTTTGTCGTTTCAGGAACAAGAGTGTTATTATATGCTAATCGATCATTATCACTGCAGGTAATTTTAATTATTAGTGTTTTACCTTATGATCTTTATGACCATAATTAATCCATCTTTGTGAATAATAATTCTTTTATTTAATAGCCTGAAAAAGACAAAACTGTAATAAATCTTCCGCTTAAGCCTACAATTACTGAAGAATCGGATCCAAAATCGTCTGCTTATAATTTAACTATGACATTTACAGGATCTGGTACTATCATAAAAAATGAACTTGTTTTTATATTTAAAGTTAGAACTGCAGGATATTATACACTCAAAACAATTAATTACTCACATTATAACAATGCAAATTCTACTGGTAATCCACAAATTTTAACAACAGATACAGATATTGTTTTTCCATTTAATTTCTCTTATCATTGTTCACAAATTATTACATTCAAAAATGGCGATGCAGCCTTAAATATAACAGGTTTACAAGTGCAACTTGATCCGCAATGGGATAAAAAGGATAATGGCACAAAAATATTTGCATTCAATGATGCATATGACTGTGTCGGTTTTACTACAATTCCAATTTGGACAGGAATATTTGTTACCGCTATATTAGCTTTAATTATGATTTGGGCTCTTACTATGATTATAGATATTCGTACAATGGATAGATTTGATGATCCCAAAGGAAAAACAATTACTATTTCAGCTCAGGAATAATATAATAATATTAAATTATTAAAGATATTATGTACATACATACCATAGTATCTCATAACCTAATCAACTGTCAAATAGATTTTCAGTGTCATATTGATAATTTGTACATGTAAAATGTATGTACATTAAAATTGATTACTGCTGTTAATGCTATCAATTTTTCAAATACACAATTATAACATTGACGCAATAACATTTTGCTATGAAATAATAGTGAATTTAATCATTCCATTTACCTAATATTATACTACTTTCAGTATTTATATATTTTTTGTATATTATAGTATTTTTTTTCTGTAGTATTTGCAATATATAATTTCTAAGAAAATTTTGTTTTATAATCATCAAAGAATACAATACCATGTACTAGTGAATAAATAACCACGCTACTTTAAATATGTATCTTTCAACAATAGAACAATGTTGTGATATATTGATAGTTGATTGAAAGTTGCATAAGGTTTATAAAGAAAAATCTTATATATCAGTCTTTGTATTATAATATATTATACGTTAATCGTAATAAGATACATGTATTAAATAATGTTAATATAGTTGTTTGCATACATATAATACGCATACGCGTACTCGCACAAATGCATATGTGCATATATATAAGATATAACAATATCTTATAAAAAATTGTTGAACTGTTTAATTCTTTTATTAATTTTTCTTTATTCTAGTTAGTGATGATTGTAAAAATGTTTTATGAGATTCTATAATATAAATTTTTAATGTATAGAAAACGTATACGTAATATATGATATAATTTAATTGAATTTGTTGCATATTATCTATGTATAACATGCTGGAACCTTTGCATTATGTATTACAATAAATATCATGGAATAAGGTGGTAATGTAATTTGTTCTGTAGGTTCTAATACTATAGGTCGAAATGGTGGTAAATTTCCATTAGATTGCAATTTCAATAATTCTCCGTTTATTTTTATAGTTCTAAAAAAAATTGAAATAAAATGTTACATAATCTATTTTCATGTAAAATAATTACTACATACCTTGATTGTAGTTTGTCAGAAGTAAGTGCATATAAAAAAACTTTAGCATTTCTGTGAAATACAGGAATTCCTTGAATAGTAACATGAACAGGGAAGTTAGCTAGATTAATTCCATATATTGTAATTGCTGGAACTCTACCAGTCCATGCATTTTTTGGAGTGCAATGTGCATACAATCGTAAATATTCAAGAGACATCGGTGATAGCTTTAAAACTTTTTCTGAAACAAATTTCTTATAAATTATACTAACCCACCAGTCAGGATTTGGCATAAGGTCAGATCCAATCATAGCATAGTTTCCACCAAACAATGATTGTCTGGTAACAACATTTACTCCTGTACTGGCACTGTATCCCAATTTGTCAAGCCATAAAAATCCAGCTACAAATCTATCTGATAGCTTTGGTGCACCTCCACCATAAGCTGTACTTGTTTCTGCTACAAAAAGATTCTTTTTCATCACTTAAATTTGAAATTTTATTTCAAAGAGGCTAATATGATTACATACATAACCACATAGGAATAGGTTCTCCTGATGATATAATTGCTTTTTGCATGGATTTAATTTGCTTTGGCAAATAATTAAAAGTTGAAATATTTATAAAATCAGTTAGTTGAGCTTCCCTTCCATTAAGGTAATATTGATGCCAAGTAACATAGTTTACACTATTTTTATCATTTTCTAAAAATGTTTTTGCATATTGCTCTCCCATGTGAACTGTATCTTCTACGTGATTTACTTCTGGTCCCACAAGGAGACTTTTGTTATATCCTATTTCATTTAATAATTCCCTCAAATGATGATAATCATGTGCAAGTTGAGTTGCATTAACATTTCTGTTAAATACATGACGAAAAGAATTTGGTTCTGAAATTTTATTATTATTATTATGTATCAAATCTATTTAAAAGATAAACAGATTGAATAATAAAATATAATATTTAAAAAAAATAGTAAATAAACTATTTACCATTTCCTAATTGCCAATCTAGAGTCATGCCTTTATTTTTGGCAAATAAAATTATATTTTTAGCATTAATATCATTCCAAGAGCCATTGATATTTCTAATTAATACATTTAAATCGAATATCATTCGCAATTTTGATTCTGTTGCAAAGTTGTATAAATTCTCGAAGTCTGACTCATTAATAGTAAAATTACTTATATCTTGGCCGTCTACCGGATTAATTACTTCTTCGGAAACTATTTTTGTCTATGCGATATAATTCATATAAATTATTATCTAAGTGTTTTCAAATAAATAAATAAATATATATATATTTATTTGAAAAAAATACATATATCATATATGATAGTTTCATAAATAATACAATAATATACTAACTTGATTAAAGTGTAGACAATCTGCAGACGTACCGCCTACCCGAACATAGGCTGGCTCAAGAAGCCGAGCTAAATTTATAAACTTGCTATCCTTTATTGGAAGACTTTTCATATCACGAAGTAATGATGTATCAAGACCAAATGACAAAAATTTGTCTGACACTGTATGTAAAAGTGGTTGTCTTGAATATAAGTGAAGGACATGATTATTAACTGCATGGTTTATCGTATTATTGAAATTCCATGCTGATAATATTAAAAATATCATACAAAAACCCAGAAGGATTAAACTAAAAGCGGGATGTAATGTTGATTCTGAAATTTAAAGAAGAATATGAATGTGTAGATATTATAATTGTATGTGTAATCTATTGGGTGTATTTGAAATTCAAATTTTAAATATTCAATGCGTAATAGAACATGCAATATGGCGGTAATATTGTATATATACTATATATATATGCATGTGTATTTTAACAATATTAATTACATGTAGGAATAATTTCTGCAAAGTGTATTTATTAAAACGAATATTTATTAAAAATAAATTCTATTAATTTCAATGAAAGAACTTACGAATTCGAAGTTTGCCAAGTTCCCCATACTCATTTTTTCCTTGTTCGTTGGTTATAAAGTATCTCATAATTTGTTCAGGTTCTTAATTGTCTATATATGTATTTCAAAATAATTTTATGCATACAATTCTTATTTGATTTGTGATAGGAAACAAACAGGTCTATCACGTACTATGATTAATTTCGTTTATAGTCGCTATAAATTATATAAGTAAAAGTATTATACTTATAAAAATATAAAGATCAAATTCACTGTGAGAACATTACTGCCATAAATTTGTTAAAATAAATAGAATGATAAATATATATGCCGTAATTTAAATAATTTAAACGATGTTAAAAAATTTATTAGTGAAACATTTTATCTATCAAAAATAAGTGATATTCCTGCATTTATTTTCGACTGGAAGTTTTACATTTTGTATAAATAATTTTATTGTTATTTAAAAAAGGAGCTCCTCTTTTACGTGCATATTTTTTCTTTCTATTGTTGTAGCCGTGTTGTTCTATACTGAATTGGCTTGTAAATTGTTCCTGCTTGAGAACTATGATAATTATGTTAAAATTACAAAGAACCTATGATTCTTATGGTTCTTTAAAATATTAAAATAAATAAAAATATTGATATATATAAATATATGTATAATATTTATATTAATAAATACCTCCAGGTGAAATTTGTTCAGATATTGAATCTAAACTGGAACTTGATGATTGAAAGAGTAAAGACCGGCTTCTGTGTATCGCAACACGATTACGATAAGACAAACTACGCCTACGTTTCTGTTTTTCATTTAATTGCTGCTTTGATTCTGAACTACTTAATTCATCTTCAGCCCAAAACGGTCGATCAGTGTCATCGGATATTGGTGGTGTTGTTGGTGCCGGTGACTTAAGAATAAAAATATTTCTCTTTAAATAAAAGCATATTTTTAATAATAGTAACTTGCAATATCTTGAGAAATTCTAAATATAAAATATTGTTTATCATTAACATCTAATTGATTTAATACCCCAACAGATATTGTGGTACAAGATGATTGATTTTCATAACCTTCATCCTCGGAATTTTGTATCGTTTTACGCGTATCGCCGCTAGCATAATAACCCATTATGAATTTTGTTTAAATTTTGATAAGTTATACAATTATAAAATTTAAATTTTCTACATATGTTTGATTACACTGATGATTTTTTTGTACTTTATGCCTAAAATTTAAATGTTTAGAAGAGCCATTGGAAATAAATGGCAGGCTTTTTTTATTGTGGGAGAACAAGTTGCATTATAAGCTACAATTTGGAATATTTATTTAGTACATTTTTTGGTTGTTTAATATTAAGAGAAAGTTATGCTTTATAAAATGTCTTTATTATATCTTTCTTAAAATAAAAATGTTAAATTTTCTTTAAAATAATATATATATTACAAATAATTATTTTTCTTGTTCATTATACTATAATACTTAGTTATAATAATGTGTTAAAAAATAAATTGAATGAACCTTATAATTATTAATACAAAATCTATTTTTGTATTTTTTACTACAATTTAAAAATAACAAGATAGAATTTAAAATCACTGTATTTCTTTTCATATATCTTAAACATCTTGCACGTCCATTATTATCCTTTAATGCCGATAGGATAAATTTATCATTTCTTTCATTCTTCCCAGTAAAGTTCTTCAGAACTTTAATGCATATCACATTACACATACGTATATACACAAATATAAAAATGTCCTTAATCATTCTCTGATTTTCTACGTTTTTTTGAACGTGGACTATCTGTATCATGAGGACTTGGAGTAATGTGACTTCTTTTTCTTTTTATACTACTTTCACTAGCCTCACTACTACTACTTGCTGCAGTTCTTGTTTCTCTCCTGAGTGTTCCCTCTCCTGTAACTTGTACTAATATCTAAATAAAATTAAATAATATTAGATTTCTTGAAAATAGTAATTATGCATAGAAAATAATATTATATTTATATATTTACCTGCATATGCTGTAGACATTCTTCCTGCATTGAAACTGCCATTTTGTAAATAAATGTATCATGTTTATTATACATAATGGCATTTTGAAACATTAACATGACATCACGTTGAAAATGCATTGTAGATCTAATTGTTCCATTGTCTATATTTTTTTTAATAGTGGATAAGTCCATAGGTCTGAAGATAACTGAATGATATCCAGGTGCTTGATCTTCTGTAATAGGTCTCAAAAATACAGATGCATACTTATGTGTAGCAAGTCGATTATAAACCAACATGACTGCCTTCTTCCATGCCCTATAATCTGCACCTTCTCCAGTACCTTCATTTTCAGGTTCACTATCAATACAAACATTTTGTTTTTTTGAATAAGTTTTCATAGCACGTCCTCCACTTAACTTGCTTAATGACGATTCTTCTTCATCTAACTCAGCAGTATCTTCTCCGGCACTTATTATAGATTCCAGTTCTTTTTTTACATTTTGTTCACTATCTATACCTTTTTTCTCTTCTTTCTCTTCTTTCATTTGAACTTCTTTTTGAACTTCTGATATTAGAGAATTTTCCAATTGAATTTTTGTTTCTTCTTCGACTTTTGAGTCTTCATAGGTATTTTCTTCTTTCTTTACAATGGAAATGTCAAACTCAGATTTAATAGGACCGGCAGGTTCTGTTTTTGAAGTTTCTATTTCTTCTAGAGATACCAACTGATCTTCCTTGACCTTGATTGGCCAATCTTCCACAATTGCTGTTTCCTCTATTTCTTCTTCTTTTATTTCTATATCTTGCAGAATAGAGCTTGTTGTATCTTCTGAAGAATCTTTTGTATCTTCTTTCTTAAATTCATCTGTATAAATTTCTAAAGTTTCTTCTGTTTGTTCCTCTTGAGATTTTTCTGGAGATTCCTCACTTACTTCTATAATAGTTTTTTCTTTGACTACAATTATGGGATCTTCTTTGAATGATAGATCAACAGATTCTGTGCTTTCAATTGTATTTTCTATTATTTGTTCTTCTGTTATCTTCTTTTTATCATCAGAGCTACTTTCATCGTCTTCTAAAATTAAACTAATATCTTGTGATTTTTCTGTATCCTCGGTACTAGGAAGATCATTTGTTACTTCAGATGAAACACTAACAACTTCTGCTGATGGAACATCTTGCTGTTCACCTGTAATTTTAGCAAGATGCATTTCTAATTGATCCAATTCCATATTGCCTTTATTTTCTAACTCTTCAGAGGTTTGTAGTTTATTAGTAGGTGACTCTTTACTTTCTGGTACAATTACTTCAGTTTCTTCTTCTTCTTCAACCTCATCTTCCGCTATTTCATCTATTAACTCTTTTGTAGGTATTTTTGAATCATTTTCTTCAACTTCTACATTTGAAGTAGAATCCATAGTATCAAATTCCTCAATGATTTGTTTCTCTTCTATTGGAGTATCTTTGCTATTTTCACCATCCTGAGTGTCTAATTCAGGAACGAGCTCTTCATTCAATGTTACTCTTTCATAACATGTACTTTCTTCAGATTTCACTTCTTCTGATGCACTTGGTATGGTTTCAGATACTTCTGCAACAATAACTTTATGTTCTTGCGGTTCAATAGCAACTGTCCCTATAATTTCTGCAATATTTGATGTGCTGGAATCGATTTCTTCAATAGCCATTTCACTTTCTGGTGTATTAGGTAGTGATACAACTTCATCTACATCTCTGGGTTCTGGCCGTTCTGTTGCCACTGGTACTTCTTGAATTTGAGGTACAGTAAGGGTATTAATTGTTGATGTAGCTGTATCTATAGTTTGTGGACTACCAGTAATTTCTTCTTTTAT
This sequence comes from Bombus waltoni, assembly GCA_014737395.1. Taxonomy (NCBI): domain Eukaryota; kingdom Metazoa; phylum Arthropoda; class Insecta; order Hymenoptera; family Apidae; genus Bombus; species Bombus waltoni. Next base: position 474,723 of record JACXII010000067.1, on the reverse strand, counting down.
CAACTCTTCTATATCTCCAATAATTTCATTGATTTCATCTTTGTCTATTACATCCGCCATTATATCTTTACGTATTACATCATCTATATGATCTATAATCTGTACCATACTTTCTGTAGATGGCATATTTGGAGTGCTAATTGTAAGAGGCTGAGCAGATACAGGTGTATCATTCTGTATCGTAACTTGATGTATAGGTTGAGGTTGAAGACTATGAACTTCAGTAGGCGCATTTTGTTGAGATACAATAGTTGGAGTTGATTGTAAATTAGGTAGAGGACCCCTTTGTGCATTAGCAGGCATTTCTAATAACATAGATAAGGTTGGTGCACCAACTGATGGTCTTTCCGATGATATATTTGAAATTGCAGAAGTAACTAACTGGTGCAATTGTGGAGATACATTTTGTGTCAATTGAGAATTTGGTACTTTAGGACTAGAACTAAGTAGGCTTGTGATCGTAGGAGAGCTTACTTGTGCTGTAGTAGTTGTGGTTTGGATTTGTGTTGTTGGACTTGGTGATTTTAATAGACTTGTTAACAATGGTGACCTTCCTCCCCTAGCTTTCTTTTCATCTTCATCGGTATTTTCTATTGTTTCTTGAATTTCCATTGTATTTTCAGAAGATTTACGTTGAATTATAGTAGTCCCTGTTTGTGATGAATTTAATTCTTGCTTCTGTTGTCGTTTTGCTAACCATGCAGAATGTGCCCTTGCTTTTTGTTCTTGTTCCCGTTCTTCTTGTTCCATTGCAAGCCACATTTTCTGTAACTTGTCCTCTGATATTGATCCAGATTTTAACATATTTATTTCAGCTTTAAGCTGTTGGTATTCATCCCTTTGAAAAGCTAATATTTGTCCTAGTTCAACTACCCTTTCTTGTGTTAACCTTCTAACTATCGATTCACCAGTAGTTTCTCCACTTTCCCTTTTTTTCCTCTTGGGGGTATCTGCATTTTCCAATAAATGTGCATATTGAATGGCACAAGATTTTTGAGAAAACCAATCAGGTGGTCTTAATGTTTCTTTTTCAACAAATGCTTTTAATGATCGTGATACACTCATCCAATTTTGATCTCCTGACTTTAATACACTAGAAGCTAAACATAGTTGTTCACGAGTACTCCAAGTATCATATGACCTTTTTAATTTTAATCCTGCACAATAAATATTATAATATTTAATAAATATAAATTATTTAATAAATTGAATTTTATATAATCGACACTTTCAGTACTATTGTAAGCATGAAATATTCATGTTTTCAAGTATTAATTGGTTGTTTACACTATATAGGTTAAGAAGCAACGATTTATTTTTTATGTAATTACATAAAAGTAAATAATAATATATTACATCATTTACCATTATAATAAAGTATTTATAATATGACACAATAGTAATCTATTATTAATTAAATATAAAAGTATGTATTAATATAATCCTGTTAACCTCTAAATTATGAACCATAATACACAATAACAAACTTACTATCTTGCACTGATGTCATATTTTTTAAAGCGAGTATCTTATCTTTTCGAGTATGTATAGTATAAATATCAAAAATTTCCAAACAAATCAAACATTAAAAATTTTGTTTAGTTTAGAATTTCTTATATTTAGTAGTTTATACGTGGTTTACGCACAAATGAATTCTGTCAATTTTGCATGTAGATATTCTACTGAAACGTGGAACGCGCGGACAGCTGATTTCAAACTTAGATGCGAGGAATACGAGAAACAGGAGTGTAATGGCGGATGCAAAGTAAGCTGTCAAAGTATGGTGCATTATATTTTTCCTTTTCATGAACGATTAAATATAGTTCATCAACGATTAAGTAAAAAGGTAGCAAATATGCGTTGAATAAGTGAAATTATGAAATAAGTAATGCAATCTATGTAATTTGTACATATAACTAAAAGTGAGAATTTCTTGTATATACCAATTAATAACTCTTAAAACAATTTCTACTTTACCATGATGAATAATCGGCGGCGAACAAATAACTTCACTTATGTTAGTTCTTGTGTGAAGTACATGATATTTATGCTCAATTTTGTTTTTTGGGTTAGTAAATGTTTTATATTTCTTATCCTATTAATTGTCTTATCATTATTATTATTAATAAATAGAATATAAACAGACAGTAAGCAGAAAATTATGTATTACATGTATTTGTCATTTATAGATAAATCTTATGAAAAAATCTTATTATATCTAAAGAAATCTTATGAGAATGAAATTTTAAGTGTTTTATTTTGTTGTACAGCTATTTGGAGGACTTTTAATTGGAGTAGGTTTGTATGCATTTGTGGATAAATGGCAAGCAACTGGTTCCGTTAGAGTGGAAAATGTATATGACGTGATCCTTAATATTTCACTTGTGATGGTTATCGCTGGAGGAGTAGTCTTTGTTGTTAGTTTTGCAGGATGTGTTGGAGCATTACGCGAAAATACTTGTCTTCTTAAATTTGTTAGTATTATCTGATATATCGTTATATTAAGCGTTTATTAACATACAAGTAATATTTATTTATTGCAGTATTCACTATGTCTATTGGTATTCTTCTTGCTTGAGATGGGTATTGCAATTGTTGGTTTTGTATTCCCACATACATTGCAATCATTATTGGAGGAGTCATTTACAGATAAAATCATACAAACATATAGGGAAGATCCTGATCTACAAAATTTTATTGATTTTGGGCAACAAAAAGTAAAGATTCTTATAAACAAACATTTATTAAGGTATATTATTATAATTAATAATATTTAAAAAATTTATATTTTCATGAACAGTTTAGGTGTTGTGGTTTAAGCCAAGAAGGATACTTGGATTGGGGAAAGAATGAATATTTTAATTGCTCCAGTCCTAGTGTTGAACGTTGTGGTGCACCATTTTCATGTTGTATTAATGCTACAGACATATCAGTAAGTATATTTTTTTACATTTTGTTAATGAGAACATACTGGAATTTAAAACATTATTGATATGTTTAGAGTGGTCTTGTGAATATAATGTGTGGCTATAAAGTGCAAATGTTACCAGTATCTGAAGCAGGCAAGAAAGTATGGACTAGCGGTTGCATTGAAATTGTACGAAGTTGGGCAGAACGCAATTTGTACACAATAGCTGGTATTGCTTTAGGTATAGCTCTTAGTCAACTTTTTGTCATTTATCTTGCCAAGACATTGGAAGGTCAAATCGAATTGCAAAAGTCTCGATGGCATTCCTGAGCTTGACTTCAGGCCACCTACCGCTATCAGATTTATTCTCCTCCCAGCAGGCAGGTGGCCACTGGCCGAATAAGAGGCCAAGACAATGAAACAAATGTAAATGTCCGGATGACTTTACTTGTTCTTTTTGCAATCTCTGTATACATACTTTGTATTCTTTCTTTGATCAGACTTGTACTTTACTTCAAAAACTATTTTCATGTATATTTAAGCAAAGGCTAGCTTTTATTTTCTCTTATATATTATTATATTTTTCTAACTACTTCCTTTTATCTCCATTACTAACTTATCTTATATTCTTAATCGAATCTATATCGATAAATTGTTAATTATATATTTTCTTTCACGAAATTTTATATAACTTGCATAATCATAGGTTGGTTGCTTCTAAACTACAGCAATTGAACCTAAAGTAGGATATCTGAAAGTGAATATTATTCAATCTACACATTTAGTTACATATAAAATTTGTTGCAAAACTTATTTACATATGAAGAATTTTTAATTGATATAAGATTAATTAAATTGACACCATTAATCATGTATAAAATAGGCGGAATTGATTTTATAAAAATATTAATTCTTTTGTTATACATAATTTATTACATATATATGTATTTATGATACAAAATTTCATATGTTGGTAATTTTTGCATCAAAATTTTAAAGCATTATTCGCACATTATATGTAATAATATTATAAGTATTAAAAATATCAAGCCTTTAAATATCTTATGAAAGACTTACATTAAATAGTTTAAGAAGTAGATTCAATTCATAAGAGATTCATGATTTTTATATTAATATTTTTTTTATATACTTAAATAATTATTTGTGAAAAATTTCACCGTGTGTGTCACTATGTGAAACTTTTATAATTTCATAACGTATCAATTACTCAATTTGCCAAAATGTAATAAAATAACGATACGGTTAAAATACGCACATGGTTAAAAATATTATCTCTCTTGCTATCTATATTTATCTTTTTTAACATTTATATAAACATATTACAAGATATTAGTAAGTATATAGTTGTTTCTGAATCAATATTGTTGATTCTTTTATTATGGTATATTAGTGTAATTGAAGTAAGTCAAAAAAGAAAAGAACGTCCAGTGCCAAAGTCAAAGTATCATCATTGTTTTATTTGAAACAAACTTGACAATAATCTGGTGTAAATGGTTTGTTTATTAAGTACATACATAGTACATCTGCGTGTCTTTTTATCAAGAGTAAATGTAAAACTGATATATATAAAACCACCTAGTTTGTAATAAACAAATATTATTCTAAAACTGTGTTCTTACCACTATCAATAAATTGTTGTATACTTATAAATCATATTTTAAAAATGTATAGACCAAAAAGAAAGCAATTGTTATTACTTCTTGTAAATATTTATTTATATAAAGTAGTATCTACAAACATACTATCTGAATATTCTAAAATAACACTTTGTCCATCTATAAGTTCCAAATTTTCAAGCAATTTTATTAATGGTGTGTCCATTTCATTGCATATTAGTGCACCAGTTATATGATGAAATAATTGCAGTTTAGATGCTCCTGCTACATTATTATTGTTGGATACTTTTAATATATCAGCTATTGAATCTATAGCTTTCCCAATTGTCCAGTTCATGTTCACATAAATACCTTTAGAAGGTCCTATATGTTTGTTAGATATTGTAGTTGGGGGATATACAAGAAAATAACATCTTTCATTTACTGGTACATTTTTTGAACCAACAGCAGAACCCTTTACACGCATAAGTCTTACCTAATTAAATAATAATTAAATATATAAATATTCAACATTTTTTGTTAACTATTTAAATGATATAACATACTTTATTGGCCATTGTAATATTTTTGGACTTCTTCAGAGTATCTGAAATTTCTTGATCTACTATAGCTTTTGCTTCAGCAAATTGTTTTTTTGGAATTTGCCATTTTTTCAACTTTGTTGTTTTTTCTTCATTAGTATATTCCAAGCAGCCATGATATCTATGTTGTAGACAAAAGTGTTTCTTACATTTGATACATTGCATCTCAATGGGTGAAGTTTCTTTGCACGATTCATCTGAACATGTATAATTTGGTGCCTTTATTTTGGTGTATGTGATCTTATCTTTCAAACCTAGACACTTATGAGAACCTATATGAAAATGTTCCTTGCAAAATAAGTCATGGCAATGATTGCATTCAAATGGTAAAAAATTTAATTGTTTGCAATCTTTGATTGAACATCTCTCTCCAACATTTGGAAATTCCATTTTTAAATCTATAATACAAAATACGTACGATACGTACACTACAGCAGAAAAATAATTTAGATAAATTATTAATGTGTTGCTTATGTGTTCAGTCGTTATACGTATATAATAAGTTATCACCTATATTTAATTATGAGACGGTGTCGGTGAATGTAAATGGTTTTCACTGAGAGTTCCTAAAGCTAGATTATTCCACTTTTGTTCTAATTCCTTTAGTGTCATATGAGAATCACCGTTGTCACTTTCAGGATCAGGTAATTCTTGATTTGGCACTACAATATCGTCAATAGGCAAACGTTCTTTATGCCAAATTTCGTCAATTAAATCTAATAATCTACCATCTCTGCACACTTGACTGTCCATACCGCAAAATATAATATTTTTCCAATATTTTCTTCTATTTATATAAAAACAAACTAACAAAATGATATATTCGATTACCAATTATAACAAAGTTAATAACATTGAAAAATCTTTGTCACTGCCATAGCGTAATAAAGATAGCCAACTCTATGTCTAAGATTGTATACTAAATGCTGCTATCGTCTGCCACCGTCGATTAAGAAGATTTCACGATCAAGAAATAAATCGTATTATCAGAGAGGATATTCCTCTCTGGTATTATGTATCAAAATTTAGTAAAATGCATACATATTTTATTTTTATTCGACATTCTTACATTAAGGTGGTTAAAACAATCTCAGTTGTACTAATAATACTATTATTTAAATTGTTTAAAATTATTTTTTAATAATAACATTTATTAAAGAAATTTCAAATTATTAGTAAGTTTTAATTAAAAGAATAATTTAGTCCTTTGGTACATAATTTAATTATACAGTTTATGACGTGCCGGGTTTTCCCACGATTTAGTTGTTTGTTCATTATAGTCATTCATTATAGTCAGCTCTTTGCAGTCATTCTTCATAATAAACGATCAAATATTTCCTTTTAGTTTTATATTAGCCATCTTGCTTCTTATTTTCATCGGATAGTCGATTTGCATCACGTTTTTCGCTTGATTTGCTGCAAACACCTTTTTTGATATCGCATGATAGTCCGTTGGCGCAAGGACAGAAGATATAATGGACATCCTTTAATGTCAATTGAGAACCATCTGGATATCCAAGAGTCACGTTAAGCGTTGAAACGTTACCTGGTCTACAAACCTCTCCTTCTTCTTGCATAGCTTTACATTGTGGTATGCTATATCTCATTGGCCCTAGAATTACACGTTGATCACTAACATTCCTTTTTCTTAAACTAATAATTACCTTTGATTCGTCTATTAACATCTTATTGAAGAACAATAAATACCTATGGCACAACAATAGCCTGGTTGACATTCTGTGTTGCTCTGACAACGGTCTATATAATCCGGTCTATCATCTTGCGCGCTGCAGGGACATGTCAATGCGAATAAAAAAACAGAAATCACAAAAATTGGCGTCATCATTGTTATTTTTGCTCGCTGACTCCTGTAACAAAAACGCATCTTCTTTTTTTTATCTTTCACAATAATTTCAACATTATATACAAGCCTCATACGATTTAATAAAAATAATTATTTGTAGGATCGACTGTACCTATTATTTTAACGCGATATCTTTTCTCAATTTTCATGCACGATTTAATTTTACAACTATAGATATTGTTTTAAATGGTATATCTTAGGAAGTATATAAATAACGTCTTATATGGAGCTATCTTTGTCAGAATTTCACGATTAGTCACGATAGTCACGCGTTGATCGTTAAGTTAAAATATAGGTAGAGGATACAGTATTTAAAACTGTATTTAATGCTTGTCCTAATTTCGATGTTCCAGAGATATCGCATTATGTTATTTGATTATCGCGACCTTCGCCTCTCTTTCATCCGTGATAATATGTCATTATAAATTACACAATTACTGTGAATAGTGTAACATACTAAATTATTTTGAAGAGATAGTTCACAGCTATGGTGATGTGTTAAAACTCGAAGCACGCAGCTGTGAAATCAGAATAACGATGAAATTGGAATTTGTCTAATTGCATTCGAGACAATTAAAATATCGTACAAAAATATCAATACAATATCGTAAAAATTTTATATAAATAAAACATTTACTACAAATACTGCTGTACAAGAATTGTATATAATTATAATAGGAAATTTTAATAAGAAAATTAATTTAGTTAAATGGTTGTGTTTAAAATTTCAATGGACCACAGCGTTTTTACGAGTGGACAAAGTAGTAATGGACAAAGTACTTTTTATAAATTTCAAAGATAGCGAGTCTATAGTATTACGTTTACAAATACAACCATTCGTAATTACTTATAATTAATCTGAAACACTTTTTAATCGCGAGCACCAATTCTTTTTTCTGTTCGCTTTTCACCTTTTTTCGTTTAAAAAAAGAATTTAAAAAATTACAAAATTGTATGTAAGTACATATGCGCGAACACTTACGAATCTTGTACGCAGTCTGCACTCGGCAAATACTTGTTCACATTTGATCGCACAAATCGATGGTCTCTCTTTATATCAGCAGCTTCTCCGCTTCTTTTATTCCTCCAAACAAACGGTTCGCGCGTATTTTTGATCAAAATAAGACTTCCGTTTGACGCGTCTCTGTATGTGTCAAATTGATCGCATTATACTCATTGTATGATGCAGAGTATTTTCTTTTAATATAAAGAAACGGTAACTTATCGATCAAAATAATTTATATTCGATATCATTAAAAAATTACGCAAAAGGGTTCCATAATTAATTTCTACGATCTTCTTTTAATTAATTTAATGCAATATGAGTCATATAATCAATATATGTAAATGATAAATTCAACAAAAGATAGTCTATTTATAATTATGTTATTACGTAATCAATTGAATGGAAAATCCAAGAAGTGAGATCGCATCAGATCCTGGAAACATACGTAGATCGATAATTGATGATATTGTTTCGCATTAATACGATGATGTTGATCAGCAGAAGTGCATAAATATTGACAATATACCAATATAATTTATATTTGCTAAAAAGGGTCAAGTTTCATAAAGGAATATACAAAATTAGTCATTCAATTAGCGTTTAATTTGATATTTTTTAGTCAAATAGAGATACGTGAAACATGTCAGGTACTTGTACATAAAATTGTTATTTATATATTGGTATTTATACGTAAAACTGCTATTAAGTATTTCCTCATTTTTGATTACTCATTTTCTAGTTTATGTTATCGTGGAACCAGCATTTCCTCCGAACAATTTACATAATTCGTGTTCACCTGCGGGTATTAGCGATTGCACAAGTTCGATTCGGTCCTGAGCGATTTGGTAACAATATATTTCGATGCTCCTCCGCTAGATGTTCTTACTACCGTCGAACGCAGACCAAAACTATCCCTTCCTATAGATAGAATAGGTGAAACTGGAAATAACCTCACATCCTATGCAAAGGATTATGATGTTTTTGGTTTTCCGGGGTTACGACTATTTATAAAATGAGCTATTCCATTATGTGCCATTTAAAATGGTCGAATACACATTAACGCCGTTAAACACAAGATAATTCATTGCTGTGTCTTTCAGCATTAATTAATAATTTACCAAGAAATTACTAATTCCGTGATGGAACAAATACTTTTGTGAGATCGGTGATTACACCTTTCATTTTCAATTTTCATCTATTCAATCATGGTAATTTATATGTAATTATATGACATTTAAGAAATATGTAAAGATTTTATATATTCAAAATAATATAACAAAATAATTAAATGTTTTAGGCTCTCCTAGGAGCTCAATTAGTTATAACACTGATTATGGTCAGTGTTATCCAAAAAGTAACTCCACATTTTTCTTTAGCAAGATGGATTTTATGTTCTACTGGGTATTTCTTTAAATAATGGGAATATTGACTATATATAATACCTAGAATTAACGTAAGATATTATAATTAACAGGTTGACACGCTACTTGTATCCAACTGATCAACAACTTAGAACTCTTGCTGGCGTGCCTAAAGAGAAACCCAAGAAAGGTAAACATATAGAGAATGGGAAGATTGGAGATGTTTTTCATGTTCCTAGAAATTTGGATATTACGCTTGAGAGTGCTAAGATAACTACGTTAGATGTAGTGCATTTAAAATATTATACAGAGTGTCAGTGGTTATTGGACTTTTCTATCTATGCTACTGCAGTTTATATCATGACAGAGGTTGGTAATTATACCTTCTTTTCCTTCATATCTGTATTTCTATTGATACTTTGTAGTTGTATTTATTTGCCATTTCACAGATATATAATTATTTATATCCAATCAAAGATGAAATTAATCTAAGCATGCTTTGGTGCTCATTAGTTCTGGGTTTTGCATTGTATCCTTTTTATAGTTGATTTATATTATTATAATAGTACATAGATCTCTTCAAAAAGTATGTTCCTTATTTAATATTTAGCAAAGTGTTACTTTCTCTGTGGGTGCAATACTTTAAGGGAGAGGAGAGTATAGGTGAAAGGTCTACATGTATTGTAACTGGATTTGCCTATCTTCTCATAGCTATGATGGTTCTTATTGTTGATGAAAACAACCTTGAAATTGGATTGGATAAAGCTTATGCAAGTTTTAATCATAGTGCATCTCTTTTTCTAGATAATCAAGGTCTTTCTTCTACGTAAGTTTATTAAACTCATGCAAGAATGTTAGCAAATTATTGTATTTTTATTTTATTTTAATAAAGTCATGAAATAACTTTTCTTTCATAGAGGGCCAGCATCAAAAATTGTAGTAAAGTTCTTCCTTGCTTTATGGTGTGGTTTACTTGGTTCTTTGTTTACTTTCCCAGGGTTGAGAGTATCAAGAATGCATTGGGATGCATTGAGGTATTAAAATTAAGTAAATCTTTAAATTATGCAATTTAAAAAAAATTATATATTTCAGATATTATAAAGATCAAAAGTTGTTGTTGTTGATAGCAAACATCAGTTATGCCTCTCCACTTTTATTAGTAAGTTTATGGATTAAACCTGTAAGCAGAGATTATCTTACAGTCAGAATATTTAGTGGTATGAATGGACCATTGTAAGTTAAGAAATAATGATCACTATAATACTCTTATCCATACAAGTTTCTCTTTCTAGATGTATTTTTACAGGATGACAACTTCGGCTTTTGAGAGTATGAGATTAATTGCAATTATTGTAGCAGTTCTGTTAAAATTTATATTAATGCCAATGTACTTGCAATCGTATCTCAATTTAGCTATGCAACGGTTGGAGAATCAAAAGAAAGAAGCTGGTAGAATTACAAATGTAGATTTGCAGAAAAAGGTATCAAAATTAAGTGATATATAATATCAAGTAAGAAAAAATATAATTAATTACTCAATACAAAATACCTTCTTTATACTTAATTTCAGATTGCGGCGGTATTCTACTATTTGTGTGTTGTGGCTTTGCAGTTTATTGTTCCGATAATCATATGTTTATTTTTTACATTCATGTATAAAACTCTAGGTAATACAGATATCACTAGAATATTATATTAATTGTAATTATGATTTTCTAATTACATTTATATATCAGGTGGTTATACATGGGAAGGGATTTTAAAAGGACCGTCACTCGAAGAATGTCCAGCTGACGAGTCACCAAAATCTTTATCAAACATAATGAATGCTCATGATAATGAAAAAACTGTTGCGCAAACAGCGCAAGATTTTCAACTTGCTCTGAGTTCCTTAAAGCAGGTAACAGTTGTAATGTAGTTCTTGTGTTAATAATGTTAATATTTACTAAGAATATTTCTTATACAACAGATATTCACTGTGGATGTGTATAGAGGGTTATTAGGTTTAGCAACATGGTGGAGTTGTTTTTCATTGTTTGCAACTACCGCTATGGGTATGTTTTATCAGTCATACTTCTCTAATATGTAAAACGAAGCTATGGAAGGCAGCATTTGTTGTCACTTCGCACAAATTTATGTCGTTAGTTGGTTTATCAATGCTAAGACCACTGGATTATTTAACAAATGTATCTTAAAAATGACTTATTTTGAAAATTGTACCTACATTAAGGTACGCACAATACTGGCTGTCTAATGGAAATGTTAATACTAATTTAATAAAATTTTATAATACGTATAGCAATAAAAATCTTACAATTATGATATGTATAAATACTATATCGAAATTATAAAATTTAAGATAACTATGTCATTGCATTGCGATCTTTTTATTGGATACTGTATATAATACACAATATTTATATAAAAATTTAGAACATTTTATCATACGAAGTATTATCAATTTTTAAAAATGAAAAGGAATTTAAAAGTGTTTTACAATTAAAGATAAGTAAGGCTTCCGAATGAGTACGAAACATAAATGAATCGAATCACTGCCAGTAAAATAACCTATTTAATATTCGACGAACGACTAACTGATTACAATTAATAAATCGTTTGCGTATCAGTTCGACATTAGGCTAGATGAAAGTAGCTTTCATCAATAATGTTACGTTCATAAGCGAATCAAACAGATATTTTACTGCCTTGTACGTATTCGCTTTAATAGTATTTAATTAAAATCTTGTATATATTTCTGTACAAAGTGCGCATTAAAATTTTATGTACAACAATTAATAATTTTAACGTCGATGTTTTACGATCTCTAATGATCATTGGCTAAATTTCAACGAAGTTTTTTCCCCTATCTCTTTTGTTCTTTACAAACCTAATTGTATATTGCATGAAATCACGATGTTCTATAAAAGGGAAAACTATATCGAGTAATTGTTATTCATGGACTGTACCATCTCGGTATCTTGGAGAAAGTGTGATTCAACGTATTCAAAATGTGCCGATGCTATGCTACTCACGTATGAACCAGGCTGCTTCCGCGATATATAACTCCCCACAGAGTATCTTAGCATCAGAATAGCTGCTTGATTTTCGTCGGTGATAATACTATCGTTTATTCTAGAGAAAAACTTCGAAAGTTTTTATAAAACTGCAAAATGTTGGTAAGTACCGCTATGTTATTATTTTCATTGCATGGTTTAATAAAAGTTATTATTTTCAGAAATACGTAGTACTTTCTTATATTATGCTTCTTTCGGTATATGCCGAACCACCCATTCAAGGTGTAAAACCAACAAATGTACTTGGCACTTCTGATCAGCATGCATCTTTCAGCTTTATCAGACCGGGTTTAACACAAACAGCCTTCGCTTTTAGTGGCCCTAGCTCTCATCAATCGTTTAGTTCCAGTATTGGAAATCCTCATTTAGCACAAAGGGTTCTTCCAAATGTTGCTAATGCACTTGCTTACAAAAATCCTGGCTTAGGTTTGTAGCACATTCAAAATATTAGATACTTTCAGAAACTAATTGTAACTGGCATACATTTATCATATTAGGTGTATTTCCGGTTGGTCCTGTAGCACATGGTTATGCAACTGCACCAGTTGCACCCACTTTTGTTTCTCCTGCACCTGCACCGCTACCCTATCAAACCTCGGTTGATCCAACTACTGCACTAGCTTATTATCAACAGTTACAGCAATATCAGCAAGCCCAGTTACATGGTTATCCTGCACCTAATGCCTATCAAGCACAATTAGCGCAATTATTTGCATTACGGCAAGCTCAAGCTCAATCTCAAGCTCAAGCTCAAGCTCAAGCTCAAGCTCAAGTTCAAGAACATGTGCAAGCACAAGCACAGCAAGTAAGAATGATATGCTAAAGCTATATCAAGTCCTGCATTGTATAAAATTTAAATATGATTTTTGTTTAATAGTAATCATCTACAGGTACCTGAACAGATTCAGTTGCAGCAAGAGCAACAACACCAAGCTCAGAATTTACTAGGTATTGCTTATTCCGCAGCACCTTCGGTAGCCCGGGTAAAAGTTTCCGGAAATGGTTATAAATTCGATTTCTAAGATATATAAAATCTCATTTCATATTAGTCAAATTACGTGAATTGAAGCAGTTTGAGACATGTCTTTAAGTTTCTACAGTCGTTCCTACTAGTTACTTGATTTCAAGTTGCTTAATTCATATAACTTGATTAATCTGAATGAGACTTAAGTGCATTGTATGATGTTAGAAGTTCCATATTTTATTTATTTATTTATATTAATACAGTGCAAATATAAACATTTTTGTACGTTACAACAACTAAATAAATTGATCTGAAAATATTCAATTCATTTTTACTCTCCTGTCCTTTATCTCATTATTTTTATATAGGTCTCTTGTATTTTATGGAATTATAATAATTTCATTGAATAGCAAAAGAAAAATTAATCTTCAAAGGCCCCGGGGGGATTCGAACCCCCGATCTCCTGTTTACTAGACAGGCGCTTTAACCAGCTAAGCCACGGCGCCACGCTTGATGGAGCGTCTATCATAAACACTGATCTCGTTTCTTTTCCAATACAATGAAATATATTTCCATATTGTTTTCTACGAATTATATTTTCCACTTAAGTGTAGAAATGTAATAAAATTATAATATACATAGAATAAAAGGCACAACAAAATAACATCATGTCATGTCCAAAAATAAAATTTACATTGAAAGAGCTCATCATTTTTATTATTTGTTACTATCACATTTCATTCATGTAAATGACCAAAAAGTAATTTTGTACAAACACAACCGCAGTCGGTAGGACTCGAACCTACGCTCCCAGAGGGAATCTGATTTCTAGTCAGACGCCTTAACCACTCGGCCACGACTGCTTGAGTGAAAAGTTATAAGTAAGAGTGTAAGATTTAAGATTCAAACTCAAATTTCAAATCTTACATTTAAAGAGTAAGAGATATGCGCTTTACAAAGTACTGTATTTCGTACGTATAATTACAACTATGCTTCCTGATGCTATTTTAAGACGCTCAGCTAATCTTTGACTATAATACGATACAGTCTATTCGCCGTCACGAGAAAGAATGACCCTGCTACAAAAATGTATTGGGTCTCGAAAATTCCTTTAACGTTCTTTATCCGTTATTTTATGTCTTTCTCTTCTAGGATACTTTAGCGTAGCGAATTCTTTCCAGATATCTTCGGAAAAGCATAAAGATGCGGAACAGTATGGATAGTCAGGTTGGCCTTAGTTCAGGCCCGACGACAGTTTTATAACGAACCTCATAACAATAACCAAGTCCCGGATACTTGAAAAAATTGGTTAAAATTTGGAAAATTAAACGATGCCAGGCATGGTTCTCTTTTGGGGCATTGCCTTCAGTCGTGTGTAGACTTGAAGGAGCCGTAGACTACCGTCGACGAAGAATATTGTAAAATTAATTCTATATAAAGACAAAATACATCGTATTTTCCTTATAAAACTAAAATTTATTTAAATATCGTTATTAACATAAATATTATTATTACATTGCCATTGCAAAAAAATGAAAATTTGCTTGACCCCGACGTGATTTGAACACGCAACCTTCTGATCTGGAGTCAGACGCGCTACCGTTGCGCCACGGAGTCGTTAGTGTCATCGATTATTTCAATACATCATAATATGTATTACCGCTTATGATGGTTGTCCCGAAAGTTTCTTTCCTTTTGTAAAGAAATAATCGATGCACAACTTTTTTTCGTTTTATATTATTTTATCAAATCATCTACGATCCATTTTGTTCTATTTCTATTACTATGATCATACATGATTCGACAAAAATAATATAAAACAGAGAATATGGTGCATCCATTAATTCCTTATAAAACGAAGTATACTTGCATGCAGAGCATGCAGAGCATCGAATTTTCTTATAAAATTTATACTGATATTGAAATATAAATTAAATTGAATACGGCACTTTTGGAATTAATATTGGATATGACATAATGATTTATTTATTTATACGTATCATGAATTAAATAGGACATTTAAAGATTATCATTATTTAAAACATGAATGAAAACATGAAAACGAAACATGAGAATAAAATATAGTTTTTCTAATATATTTATGAAGAGATTTTTAATACAAAGAAAAATATTCAGTTGGAAATATCTTCAACAACCGAACACGTTCTGATGTCGTATTATTAATATGCACGTATTAATTCTTAATAAGCACGTGGGTTGTGCTCACATCCCGCATGCAAGCCTCGAATTATCCGAGAAACATATCTACCAGGAAGCTACCATTCTCCCTACGTTGAAAAGAGTTTCGCGCGGGTTGTCTCACAAAGCCCCTCCTAGCATCAGGATATCATGCAGTGATTGCAACGTTACCAGCGCATATGCTGTTACAATATTCCGTCATACCTTGACTTTCGCCCGTGAGGAATTTTTTCAACAGGAACGCATGCAGCCAACAGTAATTTCATGACGCCACCGATAGAAGCGCTAGTGTAAGCATCGAATTGTATATGTGTATACGCATGTTCTTATATACATATTGCAAGTTTTAAGTATGTATGTAGAGGCAAATTCCCCACCATTGTTCCGAATCACATGTTAATTTTAGGGGAAAGCGTAATAAGATTTGATCCATTCACGAATACCTGCAGGAAGAGTATCGTTACGTGTTATTCTTATGAGATATAACGAAGAAATGATTAAGATTTGCAGAAGAATTTTGTCTGTATGTGCGCGCACACGTAAGAAACACATTATTAATTCCAATTTTGGGGAAAAACGGTGTCACTGTCCCGTGATTGCACTTTACATCGTACAGGTAAGGTTAGGACATTGGCACAATGCATTATCAAGCAAAATTCTAAAGCGGTAAGATGCGTATCGACGTTGGAGACATATTGGGACCACAAATTTACCAAAATTTTTGACCATACAGGGTTAACGAATCAATAAACAATGAAAAGAAGCTGTGTGACCCAATGAAGTACTGCTACGTCACAGAGGTGCTTAAGGCCCGCTCGGCTCTTCCTCAAAATTGTGTCTTTCCAATCCGCGGCTAACATAACATGCATGGAGGTATCATCCACTGTGCTTAACATCTACCATAGTTCATGCGTTCCTGTTCATGAATCGGTTAAATTGTTGATTATGTCCATTCTACCTACTAACTACAGATTTACTGGAGGATTACAAGTATGAATGTAAATAATGTAACATTCATACAACTCCACATACATGTGTGATGTTTGATACGATAAGTACTTGCGTGACAAATGAAATCGAGCTGGCCTCATGGAGCGATTGCCACTGCGTATAATCATGGAGCAGTAAACTATTGCTACCGATAGCAAAAATAATTTATCAACTTTAACGCAATTAGTTTGTACAACAATAAATGTAGTTATGTATAAAAATATTTATCGATTATTATTTTGAAAACCGAAGATCAAACTTGAGGACGGAATGCAGCGTGTAATATACAGAAAGAGAAACAGGTTAGCATGCTAAAGTAGCTTCCTCGACTAACATGTTAGCCTAATCTAAGGAGGGGCTAAATGAGACAGCCCGCGCGAATGTCGCTCAACTGTACGAGAAAGGAGAAAGGTGATTCATTCATGTTATCCTAGTATTTCACGTCTTGAGTGCGGGATGTGAGCACGCACCGCATTTTGCTGTAAAGAAAATGCGTAAGTACTTACATATACGTTGTGCAATTCATATGAAAAGTAGTACACGTATATATTTCTAATTTA
Organism: Bombus waltoni; assembly: GCA_014737395.1. Classification (NCBI taxonomy): domain Eukaryota; kingdom Metazoa; phylum Arthropoda; class Insecta; order Hymenoptera; family Apidae; genus Bombus; species Bombus waltoni. The sequence goes on along the minus strand of JACXII010000067.1, from coordinate 457,579 downwards.
GTAGAGCAAAATTGTCTAAAGAACATAAAAAGAGAGTATGAATATAAATTTTTAAGGGACTTTATTGTAACCAAAAATTTCACTTTATTTCTACAAACAATTGTTATGTGAGGATTCTAATTTATTAACATAATTGTGAGCCTACTTTTTAAATATTTCAAGTAAATTGTCAGGAAGGTAAAGGTAGATCAATTTATATTTAAATTCAAAAAAGGAAAAGATAAAAACAATTTATTGACCCCGACGTGATTTGAACACGCAACCTTCTGATCTGGAGTCAGACGCGCTACCGTTGCGCCACGGAGTCTTTGTTTTGCCTCGCTTATATTTATTAAAATGAGAAATACAATATGTATATGATAAAGATCAATATTTTTTTGTATTATATCAAAGTTTTTCATGTTTTTAGACAAAGAATTTTATTGTTCAAGTACACAGAGGATTCGGGAGAGATATAGTCTAAAATCTAAATACTTAACTAATTGATATTTTCAAAGCAAGTATACAAGATTGTGGTATTAATCTGTCTGCTAAAAAGTTTTCTAGGCAGACTGCTCGCGGTCGAATCGCTTAGTTATTCAAATCCCCGATAGGTGCTATGTGACTTAAGCATCTGCTCGTCCTCACTCGCACTTTCACAGGTCATACGTAGTCCATATGTATCTGCAATGAAATTGTTCCACAGCTGAATAGCGCCAGGCTTAACTGATCTCGATGGCTCTTAAAATTAACTGTCGTTCAAGTGATTTTTAATTAACTTCAGCACAAATGATTAAATTAATAGAATTTGGAAAATCCCTGTTTATTTAATCACGCAGAGAAAATCTTTTGTACATTTTCCTTGATTATAGTTGGCGTTAATATATTAAGATTGACCTAATAAGTGTTTTATAGCGAGCTTTTACTTATTTATGTAGATTTTTAAATAACATAGTCTTTTATATACAATTACTGTGAGAATCATTTGATTATTAGTTCTTAATAAATGATTTCTTGATTAATAAATATTTTGGCAGGAAAGAGCCTTGCAAAGTGTTAAACAATATATAATGCAATAATTAAATATAATAAATATATGAAGGCTGTCATTTTTAGGAAATGTATACAGGGTTTAATGTGTACAGCTTTTGTTAAATTATATTCTACGCGCATAAAGATAACGAATAGTTATTGGATCTTTTGTATTTATTCATTGGGTGTGGCTTGTGGTGGCATCTTCAGAATGAAACATTTATTAGGCTAACATATTATTCAGAAGCATTATCACATCCTAGTTACATCGAGTCGGTAAAATAGAATCCGTATGGTATAAAGGATAAGCGGCCATCTTTCTATTCAGAATAAAAAAGTGCATGAGAGAAATCATAGGTGTCGCTGACTGCGATGAAGAAGAGATAACCTCCTTTTAATACATAGTTTCCTGATAGGTGTGAACCACGGCGCCGCGTGCCGACGCAACCTATTGGACCTTCAAGGGAGTTGCTACCACCGTCTTTTTCATTAATTACGCGTCGTTGATTTATGAAGGTTGGTCAAAATACAATCCACGAACTTATCACGTGTTAAAGTATTACAAAATAAGGCAAAAAGAAATGGCAGCGGTGGGATTCGAACCCACGCCTCCGAAGAGACTGGTGCCTTAAACCAGCGCCTTAGACCGCTCGGCCACGCTACCAGTTATAAGTACATTTTTTATGTAGATGTTATAAATATTATTAGTAACCTTCTTAAAATAAAGTCATGTTTTACATACAATATCAAGTTATTGTCATGTTTCCGTGGCTGGTCTTCATTCGGCACTCTAAATTTGTTAATTTTTGCTATAACACATGACAATCTTTAACAAGAAGAATTCATAAATATTAATTCTAAGGAGATCATTATTTTAAAGGTTATGCGTATATTACTTTTTACTTACTTTTAAGTTACCTTTAAAGTTGATACATATTATACAGTTTAATTAGACATACATGTTTTATAATTTATGTGCATCGTCAGGAGTTCGATTAACAGAATGAATTTTGGTTCGGGTTAGGTTTAATTTATATTATAATATAGTATCCGAATAAACTATGCGTGAACTTTATATGCTTCTAAAATAATGGTCTTCGTGTTTTAAAACTGCGATTTTTCAACTCTATTTGTCAAAAACTATCATACGATAAAGAAGTAGGTTACAAATTCGGTGTGTCACAAATCAAACTTCGACCCTTCTCATTATTTCTTTAATGATCGATCATCATAGTGTTACAGAGATGTATGGAAAGTATCTCCAAAAGGAGGTATTTTTATGAAGAATTAGAAAAGCCTGTTGCATTGCTTCCAGTTAGTAGAAACATCATGTTCACGTGATTCTTTTAAGAACGCTTTCCAAACGATATCGGCAGAGGTGCTCGCGGGTAAACTAGGGTGGGTGGTGAGTAAGTGATCCATATATAGAAGCGCCCCCACATTTACCAACACGATCGCACACCTGTCACGCATATATACGCAGCTCGAGGGCCGAGGCGCACACTTTTTGAGCTTGAGTTGCTTAAGCTCTGCCGGCTTCACGTCTCTACGTTTTGGGTATTGCAAAATAACAGTTACAATCAGCGCTCATCATGCCTGGACGTCCGCTTTGGCAGGTAAATTGCGTTCGAAAAACATTCATTTTTACCTACTGACATTGTCGCGCATTTAACATACTTATATAGATTCGCGCCATTAAAGTAGGGACGCTACGAAGTTGCTCGCGCCAGTTGGTATAACCTTTAAATTGTAATTCACATTAGGCTAGCTTGATTTTTAACGACCAAGTGATTATATATTTTAGGTTATAAAAGTTTTCAAAGTAACCTTCTTTTAACTGTATATTCTCCATATTAACCTGTATTTCAAAATCGTTGTGTATTCTGCGCCATACGATAATGCGATTCATAGTGTTCGTTCGATATCATATATTTGTTTGTACCGTGAATTATAATTGCAAAACATTATAGATCAATAGTTAATAAAAACATAATTTTTTTCAAAAATCGAATATTCTTGATAGACGAAATCCATCTATTTCAAACGTCTGACTCAGGATACATTTTTGCAATACTTTTTCTAAATTTTCGTTGAAGTGCTTCTAATTCTGTACAGGTTATAAACTATGAATCATTCGATGCATCGTCATCTACACTAATTTAATTCACATTTGACTCAGATCTCTTTCATGAAAACGAGATTACATTTCCATATTATATCATTCGTTTTAAATAAAACAAATTTTGGATATCTAGGAAATTTTTCATAGGATTTTTTTAGTAACTAGACCATATAGAATATTTCGTATAATATCGTAAGGTGAAGTATAAATGTTTGGTATGTTAATGCGATATCATAACACGAGTCCAGTATTGGCTGTCTGCTGGTATACCGCGAACATCCAAAAATAACGCAAAGGCTTGCCAAGCTAAGCGAAAGTTTGAATCGAATCCTACGGTATGGTCATATTAAAAAGAGGAAAAGGTAAAAGAAAGAAAAATTTGTGTCATGACGACGATATCAAGCATGACGCAAACTTTATTTACAAACAAGTCGTGAATATTTTAACGTGTGACCTGAAATTAATTTCGAGTTCGAATTCCTTAAAACCAAACAGGTTCAAATGATTTTCATCAAAAGATTTTTGGAAAGTCGAATGATTTTCCAAATTAAATAACAGTTTCGGTAGTAGTTTTTAAAAGATTAAGAACAAGAATAATCAACATTTATCCTTAAAGGCTATTACAGATGAAAGTTCAACGCGACATATTTTTTCTAAATTAAAAGATTAGTACAGTTGAAAGAGTGGAGTCACATACGTTTTGTTATTGCCTAATACTAAACGAGGAATAGCAACAATTATTGTTTGTATAGTTTACGAAGAATAATATTCGATGATATTGTTAGAGAACGATAATACTAAAACAAATTTCCATTAGGGTGAAGGGATAAAAATCCACGACAGGCAAATACAGAATGCACATAATATACACACATATACGTACACAAATATATAAAATATGAAATATATAAAATATGAAAAGTAAATACCTACTAATAGGAAAATTTCATCAGAATGAAATTCGAAACTGCTACCAGTAATAATAATAATAATGATGCTGCTACCCATAATATTTAGTAAGTGTAATAAATTTTCATTTAGCATTCATTTCTTTAGTTGCATAAACATTCGCAATCGACTTTACCATGTTGTGTTGTATTTCAGAGGCACACTCGCTATTCTTTTATTATTTGTGCTAATGTTTGCCAAGAACTTGACATGAGAAGAATTTTCAACGAACCCCGACCTTTCTGCTCTTAACATTGTGGAGAGAATAGTAGCAATTAATGGTGAAAATGTTTCATTCTTGTAATCAATTTAAGGTACATGTTTGTCAATAATTCTGATCACAGATGTCAGCGACGTACAATAATACAGATAATAGAAAATAGCAGCGTTGCCTTTTTATTTTGTACATTTGTTATTTATACATTATTAATTTGTACATTATGTTAGCAAATTGTGCGAGGACAATTACGAATCTTAGAAAAGGCATTAGACTGTTCGTTCGAATTGATAAAATAATCTTCGACGTAGAGATTCGAATAAAATCTTACATTTACATGTTAAAGTAACTAGGAAATCCCGCTTGTTATATATAAATCTTTCTCGTGCTACTCGATATGATATAATTGATGAGCTTTTCTTGGCATCCTATATCATGTTCTCTGTTTTCTTTAATAAATTCTCGTGAAAGATAAATCGATATTCGATCTGTTAAGAGATGTATTTTTGATATTTTATTTACGTAGGTAGGTATATGTTTGTCGTGTCATGTATAGTGTAGGTGTAGGTGTCATTATCTTACAAAATTGTTTAGTATTTTCTTGTGTATGTTAGGTGTGTAGGTAAACTGTTTGTGAATGTAACGTGTGTATTGTGTGTAATGTAATATGTAATACGTTATGTGTGATTATAACGTAGCGTGTAGTGTATTAAATGTTTGCTTTTCGCTAATAGTTATGATTTATCGACAAGATTTCGCATTTACGTATACAAGAGTACAACGATGTTTCAATATCATATCCTAGCGAAAAGAAGATCGCTACACTGTCACAGTGTATCTAGGATACATTATCGCAGTGTATCTAGGATACATTTTCACAGACGTTCGATGAGAAAGTAATTTTTATAGCTTGGTCGAATTAGAATACTTCGAATTGGTCGATAGTTGCGTTCTTTGAGTACTTCGAAATCGACAATTAGGTAGCAAATCTCTCGTATATTATTATTTAGATCTATATAAATTTTCGGTTTTATATATCGCGTTTTATGTGTTGTAGGATGTTTACATGTGTCGAGTATTGCCGAATCCACCGTGACCAGCTTGACTGGCTCCTTTGTTGTAACCCATCTGCAAATTGAGCTGACTCTCGCTGGCTCGAAGCTGGTCTTCCGTGAATATTCTCTTATTTTCTTCAGCCATTTTTGGTCCTAGACGCGGCCCATTATATTCCGGATGCTTTTGCGTCTGTGTTCAAGAAAGAGATACGACGAGTGTGTTAATTCTTTCTCTAAACTTCAAAATCTGTTTGATTTTAAGATACGCACAATTCTTCCAAGGGCGTAGAGACACAATGTAACTTGTGGTATATTGCGTCTTTCGAAGAGGTCGGCTGTCTGAAAGATTTCTTCTTGTGGGACACCGTATTCCTTAATGGCTGCTTGAAATCTGTCCCGAAAAGAATCCACAATAGTATGCAAATACGATTGCAAATTAATAAAACGAAATTGTAGATCTAGACTAAAGTACAATTGACAGTCCTTTTGGAATATATACATAGACTAAAAAGGAATATATAGACACGGTCATTTTGTTTGGAAGGTTTGCCGCGATTCTAGTTTCTTAGTAAGAGCTACGTTTATCAATTGACAAATATAGTACCTCTTAAAGAAACTTTGTTTCTTTTTGATATTTATAAAATACCTTTGAACGTTTTCCATAAGCTGGAAGTTGGTTCCCTTGGCCTGAATCTTCTTCACCGAGCCAGGAGCCAATTTATTGATAAGCTTGCACAGGATCACTCCGTCTTTGAGAATATCCTCGTAATTTCCAGGTGGAAGTTTTTCTCCTAAAACAGCCTCGATCCAGGCCATAACTTCAGTCTCCTGTTCCTTGTTTCGGGCCTAGGAACCGGAAGTTTCTTCGTCAATTGCATAGCGCGAAATTAGTATCGTAGGATGGTGGATGCTGCGACAGCCGGTGTCGTCTCGAGAGTCAGGGACGGTCCAGCAAAGTGTTGCCGGGGAATTTAAAAATGTCAGAAACGAAAATAGACCGCGACGGTGTTATGTTACCGCGGGCGTAAAGCGAACGTCGAAAATAAAATACGACGACCGATCTGTTGGCTTTTATTAAAACTGGCAAGAAGCAGCAACGTTTCGGCCACCTGTTTCCGTGCCGTGTGAATCCCGAGTTTTACTGATTTCTGGTAAAATCGTCAATAAGACGAAATTACATTTCTGGCATTCTGACAATTCTTTCACCTCCTTCACTCAGTCCCTTCTCGCGGTGTCTGTATGGACGAAACGTCTTTTATCTTTTAGGGTAGGGCTTCCCAAACTTTTACGAGCCGAGAGATTCATTTTCATCACTTAGTCGAAGATTACGCGAGATGTAACTGCCGTGGAGAATTGATCGATAACCAGTTCATAGATCTCAGCCGAGAGAAACCGGGTGATTAGAAAATAGTAGTTCTGTGACCTTTTAACTGTGATCTGTAACTGAGTCAACTTCGAATTGTTCGTCCGATGATTCTCGACGAGTAAAACTGTCCCAACGAACGTGTAAACTATTCTCGTATTTTAATATTTATCGCGACTGGATCGTTGAATAGTTGCTTTTCATCGCAAAGATAATTCTATTTCATTCGACATCTTTCTCCTTTGAATCGACTTACAAATGAACGAATACTAAGAATCAACGCGTAACGTGTTTCGAACGCGTTGCCTCGTGGTAAATATAAGTAATTTAGAAACTCCTTTTACGATGATTTACAATGCCAACGAACAATTGACGTAAATGAAATCTGGCTCCATGTTCGCGATAAATTAGTATTTATAGCAACAAGAAGCTTGCTTTATTAAGTTGCTATTTTACGATTGCCGATTTATATACAGTTTTGCCTCAAATATTTCAACGAGTGCATTACACGACTCACAAGTGCACGAATATTGACAATAAACATGCAACATGTTTCCAACATATAAGTAATTTATAAACTCTTTTTCCGATGATTTACAATGCCAACGAACAATTGACGCAAATGAAATCTGACTCTATGCTCGTAAACAAATTTCTACGCTTTATCAAGTTCTTACTTCGCGATTTATATACGGTTTTGCCTCGGATATTTCAACGAGTGCATTATCTTATATCTGGTAAGAGAAACGTTTGTGAAAGATCAATAGTAATACCGAGGAGAAATTTTCAACATATCTGCGAAATGTCAAGCCTTTTGCAGCAACGTGTTCCTCCTCGAATGCTCTCGAGATGTATTTTAAGCTATTCTCAAGGGACGTGGCGTTCTCGTTCAGATCGGATCTATCTTTCGAGGACGTTTCGCGAACGTGACACCTGGTGCAACGATTCACCAAATTGAAAGTTAAATCGACCGAATCCTCTCGAGTCTTTCCTCCAGCGATTTGGCCATCCCGAACAAGTCGAACTGAATTGCGCTGAATATTTCGCTCTTGGAAATTCACGAATGACATAATTTTCTTCGTCGATACATTTGATCTTCGATCGCGTCAAAGGTTTGAAACGGTATTAACGAGCAAACAATGTTATGCGAATAATACGATAGGCGACGACGATTGGGAAATTAGAAATAGTGTTGTAATAAAGTGGACAGTTTAATCTTTTCGAAAGAAGATCCAATAGCACAGTATTAATCTTGTCGCAGAGATCGATCTATCAATTTTTCGAATTGGCATTTCCTCTCGAAAACATCGTCAAGATATATTACGTAAGGATATTTATCTTAGGGTATAAATACTCCTCATCCGGATGAGGCGAGGGAGGAGATGCGCGTCAAAGCCGATCAGCGATACAGATTGCCATTTCGGAATTACCAATTCCATCGTGTCAATAATCCGACCGACATACGTTAATAAAACCAAAAAACGGATATCCTAAGTGTCTTACAAAATCGTTCTGCTTCTTCTTATTTCCAATATCCGTCTTTTCTCTTGCTACTTCGAACGTTACCTCAACGTGTCAAGATTAATCCAGCAATCTGGGAAAATCGCCAAAACGAAATAGCCCAAGGTCTATCGTAATTAGGATTCTACGAATAACCACGGTTTTCGCCCGCTAACGTAGCGATAAGAAATTATTCGCGTATCAGATTTATAATCGTTATAGCTTCGCCTATCGTTAATTGGCATGATATGATCAATATATACGCGGTTAAGCGTCCATAATTAATCGTTATTTCCAACGAACACTTGATCTCCGACGGGATAGTGAACACGTACCGGCATCTTTCTTCTTCTTTTCTTTCCTTCGACACTGTAGACGTTGCCACGGAGACTGAGTTTTATCCGCAGTTTAGGAGAGCGACTTTTGGACGGTGACGCTGACTAGAGACTAAGTCGGACGCCGTGCGTCGCGACGCTATATGCCGGTCTCCCCTCCGCCGTATCATTTCCCGACATTCACGAACGAATATTTTTTGGCTAACTGCCCAGTGGGTATTCCCACACCCCCGCCAGTAACCAGATCTTGACACTGCAGCCCTATTTACAAGAAGAAACAAGAAACGTGCTCGTAACGTTCTTAGTAAACGAGCAAAATTTCTTCTATGCTATCGTGAATGTTTTTTGGGATCCCGGTCTTAGCGTGTTTCGCGATCTTTTGCTTTGAATGGAATATTTATACGATTGTAAGCCACAATTTGTTTGCAAAGTACGATCAACAGGTTTAATATTAGGTTGTCCCGAAAGTTTCTTTCCCTTTGTAAGGAAATAATCGATGCACAACCTCTATTCGTTTTATATTATTTTATCGAATCATCTGCGATCCATTTTCTTCTATTTTTATTATTACGATCATACACGGTTCGATGAAAATAATATAAAACGGAGAACGTGGTGCATCTATTATTTCCTTACAGGACGAAAGAAACTTTTCGGACAACCTAATACGTACGTTCACCGGGGATCCGATTTTCGCGATTATCTTTAAGCGAATCGAGTTCAAGTAAAATGAAATAGGTTTAATATCGGAGTAATATCCTGTTGGTTCGTCGTGAGAATTAATCATAGCTTGCAATCTCTTTGTCATTGATAAAATTAAAGATTTTCTCATTTCTGATGTAATTGCGTTTCAAAACTTTCGGCGGTTAAATGTCTACGCTACTTTAATTGTCGCGACGTTAATTTTTAGGGTGTTAAATGGGAACACGAGTTAGTACGCGAGCGTAACGATATTTAGTAGACGAAAGAAATGTTTGCCGAGCTTCTGTCTTTTTAGTCGTATTTAGAAAAATAGGAATCTGCGTAAATATTCGCGATCTAGCTATAATAATTCGTCCGATGGCTTTTCCCTCAGATTCGAAGATCGTTTCGCAATAGACGATAACTTCTGCTTGATTTTGCTCGTGCACAAGAGCAGACTGCTTATTTTTGCACCTTCTTCTTCCTCTTCCTTTACCTCCTAACTTTCTTACAAACAGTCCCTCTTTGAAGCTTCGCAATCCTTCGTAGCCGCGAGCAAGATTACGTACAACCCCAAGGCAATTAATTACAGAATTCCGCAAATACGTGACTAAGCATCGAAAATAGCATGTGCAGTTTTGTGAATGCGCGAGGGGATCGCCTGGAAGTCGAATTAAAGCTTCGATGTCTCTAACGAGAGGAATCTTTCAGCTGTTTCGTTCTGCTTTTGACGAAAGATGTCAAAAATAGGTCACAGATCAGTTACGTTAGAAGCGGATCGTATTAGAATACGCATCGCTGGCCGCAGCTATGTGTCGTTTATTGTTGAATGCTGACGTCGCGAATAAACGGCGGAAATCCGTGGACGAAGTGGAAAAGTTCGAACAAGTGGGTGTGTTTTCCAACGAACGATGGTTAGCCGGTCCGTGGACGGACGCCAGATGAAAGAAACCGATAAGCAAGACGCTCGTAATTTCTGGATGCTGGCCACTTCGAAGGGTGAGGCCACCGCCGAGTTTAGATTCCGTCAATTGACGCTGTTTCCAAGTTTATCGTAACCGTAACACTACGGAATTGCGTAGACGGCTGGAGCGAATACGTATTCGCATCTGATACATCGAGATCGAATTACGTAACAAAAATTAGATTAATCGCGTCAACGAGGAGGTTGTGCCTTTACGCGATCGTCGATCGACGATCGATCGACGAAGCGATCTTTCATCGGGTGGTGCGTCTCGTTCTCGTTTGAAACGTAATTATTCTTAGCGATTCAAATATCGTCGATTCTGAAATTTTAGAAATTACTTAATGAACGTCTAAATCGTTTCGTTCTATCAGGGCTTGAGAGCAACAAGTAGATACAAAAGATATTTACACGCTTTTCTGCAGAGGAGGAATGACTGGAGTATAAGGTTTCATTACGTAGCTTCCTTCCACGTGTACTTAACGTACCACCTCTTACTTTCCTGTTTTCCTGCGACAATGCATTTCCAGCAAATACTTAATGCATCTCTACTTGCGTTCAATTGTAAATGCTGTTCAGATGTGGGTGGTATCTAAAAGGAAACTGAATTCCCAGAAAGCATCGCTTTCTAGACGATTCGTGAATTTATCTGACCGACATTTGCGATAGTAGAATATTATAAAAAGCACTTCTATACATTTCTTAACGTTTAATACGCTTTTATATATTTTATATGATTTTAATACGTTTATTTAACTATATTTTACTTTTAAAATCGTTTGTTTCACTTTGTACCGGTTTATATCTACGCGCATTCGACGCGTTAGTGTATCGACTTACCACTAGGTGGTGTCGAAGAAGAAAGGATTCTCACTGTCAAAAGATAACGCGAGTGTTATTAGTAGGGCTGTGAAACATAGAGTCGTTAGCTTTGCGCAGTGGCGATATCGTAACCAATGAGGTTCTACCGAGGTGCGATTATTGCTAGTTGAAAACTTTTACCAATACCCCGCCATGACGATGTGAAATACCATCGGCTACGGCAATTTTTGAAAGTTTCTGCGGAAACTGATAAGTTTATTTGAAAACATAAGAATTTAAGAAATACGTCGTATGTCTTATACCGAACAGAATTACATTTAAATTAAGGCAATCGATATATAAGATAGGAAAAGTGTTATATTTGTAACGAAAAGTAGTTTTCAAATTTTCAACTGTATCTTCAATATTTAACGAGCAAGTATAACGCTATACGTACGAACGGCGCGATACACGAACTGAACTCTTCATCCATCAATGCTTCAAGTATATAGCGACTATGACTTGAGCTTTTAAGATAGATTTAATGAATAACGGCCCACATGTGTAATAGCTATTTCCAGACCTCATCTCCCACAAAAAATATTGAACGACACATTAATCACTTTCAGCAGCTATTAGCGTGCCATATGTGACGTTTGCTGATAGCATAAAAAAGCACGTATTAAAATAGTTCTTTGATCGTAGGTTGCTGGGAAACGAGAACCAAGCCAGGAAGCCGAGGCTCAGCAATGGATCGAGCAAGTGGTCGGAGAGAGATTTCCTCCAGGTATGATCGTGAAGCTCGCAATATCTAACTTTGACTTTCATCGATTTACGTATTATAAATATGTAATTTGGCTGGAATACAATTGATTAAAGTTTATCGATGAATACTTACTACTCCTTCGACACACGCGCTCTCGTATATGAACTCCTGTTCTACGGAGGTGGTGCAGTTCGAAAAGCGTGTCAATATCACCACCCCCGCTCAGGACCAGCGCAACGCGTCCAAAAACTAGCTGCGATCCTATAATTCCCGGGTACGAATGTCAGGCCGCGTGACGTCGCAAAGGTTAAGCCTGTTGACTTGGTCAGTTATTGGGATGTCTAATGAGAGGCGACGAGTCGAGGAGTAAAAGGAAATGATAATTGGGAGTTTAAGGAAAATTGAATAGAGCGAAGGACATCGTCGCTTATAAGAAAAATCCTATGTTTAATATTTATACATGTAGTAATTCTGATAACTTTATTAATAATTTTACTGGTTATACTTAATATCTATAAATCTAAATTTTAGTGAAAGTGAGAAACTGATACCGAAGCAAGTAAGATTCTGAGTAGAGTGCGGAGGGTGAATGGTTGCAGGTGTTTATTAGGGGTAGCTATATCCTCTTGCTGCCGATGTTCTCCTAGTAGAACGCGCGCTCTGTTACGTCATTCGAGTCACCCTATTGAACGAAAAGTGGGTAACAGCAACCCCTACGTCGAACGTGTACGCCTGGTTCGTGAAATACGCCAGGCGTCGACGCAATCGCAGTACTGAACGAACGATTGTATAACAACAGAGAACAGTACTCGAATTAAGACGAACTAATATTCTTAAAAGATCCTTCACGCTTCTGTAACACCCTATTAAAATACTATCAACGTTAAAAAATTATATTCTCTCGGTCGAAATTTTTATCCAACGATTTTCACCTCTATGATAGATTTTCGTGTTATAGAATAAGTGGAGGGCGTTTAAATTTTGAGCATCGTATAGTTAGACTTTATGTCATGTTACAGACTATCCCTTGAGTGTTACGCAGTGTTAGTTCCACCCACAGCAAGCAGTAGCTCTGCACGATGATGCGATCCGGGTATACGAAGCTTTTGATGTTATTGACTCATTTAAAATTGAACTTGGGCTACCGCCATCGTTCGATCGCTGCCGCCCACTTTCCTATTTTTCCGATTCGCCCTTAACGTCGCTCACCTTCACGATGACGCGCAATTGGAATTCGATACGTTCCAGGATCCTCGAATCTTTCCATTCTGGATGTTAGCCTGTTCCTGGAAGCTCGCGTGGCATGCTGGACACGACCTTTGTATACCAGTTTGCATACTACCAAATATTTCTTAGACGAGGGTAGGAAATTGTATTTTATTTAAATATTTGCATTCACGTACAATTTCTAGAAACATTTATGATTGAACATTATGTTTGAGCAATGAATACTGAGTATTTAAGTGACAACATTTTTTAGAGAAACTTGATTAGTTTGTTATTTGATAAAAAAAAAATTTGAAAATTAATTAGTAAAAGATGGGATTGTTAAATATTATAATAATGACAAAAGTAGTTTCTTTATAAGATTAGAAATATTTACACCAGTCAGAATGAAGTGTTTCGTTATTGATACCGTAGGAAGGAAAAAAACTCCGCTGAGGAAATCGTCAAACGGTCTTTAGCAATCTTTTGCCGACGACACGTATTGATTTAGCGTCATCTGTTCATCATGTTACGTCGTAAGGACGCCAACGTATCAGGGTCGCATACGAGAGCCCGGATAGTCCAGTGAAATATCGCATTATGTCATTTCTTGTTTCCCCCTTTTTGCACACCTTCCGGCTTCCTTCTCATGAAATGAATTACATTAAGAATTCATCCCAACAACTAAGCTTTCCTGGTTTCCACTTATTTATTACAACAAAAGGTCGAATATCATACTTATCAATTTATACAAAGTTGTACATATCCAACACACTATGTTATTCATTCTCCGTACGTACTCTAATTACAATTTTTATATTTTCTTAAACAATTTATTTCACACATAAATGATCTTCGCCAACATTTATTAAACAAATCACAGTGCAATTAATTTCCTGCTTTAATTGCAGAAACTTTATCATATCGCTGTATGCTATTGTGAATCCTTCTTAAAGCTCGTCAGGAAGAAGGGTTACGAGTTACGAGGGAGGGAAGTGTCAGTCATCTGTTCGTCACGGTGGCACAACTAGCTTGCTTGCACCAGGGTACTAGCAGACGTTTGAGGGATTTATGGCTTGCCCGCCACGTTGACGTCAACGTCGACGTATCGATCCTTGTGCACTTTGAACCCTAAGCTTTTCACAGTTCGCAGTCTTCTCCTCTCCTTCTCGAGGAGTAGTTTCAGGTGATAGAATGTCGATATGTCGAACTGCTCGTCACGAAACGTTGCGTGACGTCACGAAAGCTCGCAGTTATTAGGGTAGCAAGGAAGGGCAGTAGATGAATTTATGGCTCTCCTGCCAACGAAGGGCAGCACCATTCGCGTAGACTTCGCGCGTTCGTTTGAAGAATAAGAACATTTCCTCCGGAAGAAATCGCGTATTGGATATTCGTACGATCGAAAGGCTCTGGAGAAACGTCAACGGGTGTCAGTTGTCCATCAAAAGATCGTCAATGACGTCATTCTGAGAAGAGCTTACCAGGATTACAGCCCGAGGGTAGATTTACGACCGAAAGCAACAAGTTGTTGTCTCGGATCGTGTTTCATTTGCGATGCCCGCAAGGGGTGTGTTCTCTGTTTCTATTAATTTCTCTGTAATTTCATGTAAATTGCTTGTTGCTTGAAATAGGACAGATTTACGGAGACATACAAAATTATAATATATTTGTACTTTTAAAAGTGAAATTTTATTTAAATATTAAATCTACCGGGTATTTCTTAATTTCTATTTTTCATTGGTGTTGTTCAAATTCTAGGAGTTTAATTATGGATCAGAGTGTTGGTTCGTTAACAAATGAGTGCTCTGTATGTAAAGAAATTGTTGATATGGCCTTAGTTTGACAGAAATGGAGGGAAAATGGATTGTCTTTGCATATGGAAGGACGTGTTCCCGCGGGACCTGTTGCTTGCCGCTGGTTGTAAATTCAAACCGAGGATGTTGTCCTGATGAAAACCGTGTGTTTGACGTCTTTATGACATGAAACTGACGTGAAATCGATACTAAGACACGCAAGCGTGTTTGGCGAAACTGGGGAGAACTATTCCGTCTAAAGGTTCCTCTTCTTTTTATCGCTGCATTACATAATGTTATATACTTCCTCGCTCTAAAAAAACTTATTTGGTTAATTTTTAATTTCTTCTGTACATGCTAGTCAAGATATTTATTTAAGAAAATTATATACTAAGATACGCGTTCTTTGCACTTTATTACTTAAATATTACCGTCTCAATCGCACAGGTTTTATCTACCTGTCTGACAGACGTAATAACGTATTCTTGCATAGAATTACGGATAAAAGACACGTGTACAATGTGCATTTGTAAAGGTAACAGGCCTCGAGCAATTTATCGATTTCACATCAAATTGTCGAGACATGACGACTATGACGTGTCACCGTAACAGGATAGTATCGAGGGTAGTAATAGTTTCCGATTCACCAATACATATTATTGCGACTCGATATTTTTTTGACGCATAGTATCGAGTAGGAAGGAAGAGAGCAATAAGACACGCAACGTCTGAAAAATATCAGGTCAGCATCACGTTACTCGCGTTTATTCGAGCATGAAAGAAAGCGGCGAAGAATCGTAAGGAGCAAGTCGGTTCAGATCTGGAAGGCGTTCTATCGATTTTCTGTCATCTTCTTGCGTTTACGACATCTCATCGTGTTTCGATGCTACCAGGAATGTATACCATGTCATGCTTGTTTACTCCATATGCCCGCGTTGATTCAGAGGTGGATGCTGGAAGCTGTAGCCTCCGGCCTGTTGCCTGGATATTGTGGAAAAGCAACTGGTTCGCTCGATTCGCTTGACATGCGTAGCTGAGTCACGTATACCACTATCGCTCCTTGTCATATAATTACCTCTATAAAGAACAAGTTTCTTTTACATCTTTCAAGATAGAAGAATTACTTTCATTTCCTCTAAGGAAATTATTTAGTAAGTTAATTAGTTCTTTAGTGACTTTGATAATAATCGAGGCCACTGAAAATTATATATCTTTTCTTAAATAAATTAGGTCAATTTTTTAAATGCTAGATGCAAACTGTTCATTAGAAATTTATTCTTGCTTGATTGTAATTTCGTAACGTTCATGATTGTTCTAAATAATTCTTGATTCTCTTAATCGTGTAATCGATAGTTATCGTTTTTGTTTTCGAAAGTTAGGAATCGATAAAGAAATACTTGAAGAATATATTAGTTGCTGCTGATCGGCTGTCGAATACTCGTCAATCGAAAATTCAAGCAGACGACCAGTTTTGTATTAGGCGAGCAGATTTTGGGGTAAGCATGTAATAGTATCCCCTCTATTGCAAAACCACGTGACACGTCGTCCTTGCAGGATCAGGATAGTAGTCCTTTGAACGGTTAGTCCGTGTCTCTTTGTCTAAAAATGTTTCAAAATAACTAGTGGTTTTTATAACAAATACGTAACGAATTACACATAGATGTAGAGTTACAAACAGTACGTATTTACATTGTAATATTTGTTACAAAACAAAAATTAGCAAATGAGTTCATTATCGTTATTCATAATTTTCCGTAATGGCCTATTTCCGCTTGGTGCGTAGAGTTTCACAAATTATATAGTTCCACATAACAGGCACAACTGGGGAACTACTTGAAGCTTAGTATGTTTTCTTAGTAACTCCGTAACTTTCATATTCATAGATGCTGCATATATTATCCATTGATACAACTACGAGTAACCGTAACATATCCTATAGAATGATATATTAATCGTTGAGTTGTACTTGGCTGAGAAACTCTTGATAAATCACTTACCTATTTAAACATCCATTGCCGGCATTCCTACTTCTACCTTCTTTCAAGATACCTGTTATCCAATATATAAATCATTTTGACAATTCGATGCTTTAAATATATCTATATGTATATGACTAAATATGTAAGTAATATAGGCATGTAGGAAGAGCGCCAGTTGTTGCGCACATCGCCCGTACGTCGACCGTAGCGCTCCACTCATGGCTCACGTATCGATACAATTTATAAAGTCGCTCGCTAGAGTGCGTGGCATGTCAATACGTTCGATACATCGAAACGTTAACCGGGAGGGGAACTTGACAATAAACGATACATGCTTGACATCGGTGTACGAACTCCTGTTGATTGCTGGCCTCCTGGCAATTTGAGATGCAGCGTGTCTTTCGAATGGCGACGGGATTGCTTCTACGCCGCGAGTCACGACGACTGCAAGACAATGATGGCGCTGATCGAGAAACACCAGAGTTGAAGAGTAGAAAAAAAACGAGCAACGGAAGACGGAGGCGGTCTTTTCTGATCCTTCGACCGACTGACAAAAAATGCCATGCCCCCTTGGCGCGCCTCTTGGCATAATGGGGCGCCATAAACGAGTGCTGGTGCACGCAGCCTCTGTTATTATTTCGCGGCAATCTCGACCGCAGCGATGAACAGGGAGGAGGAGGATAAAACAAGAGAAACGACAGCTGCCATTCATTCGAACCGATAATAGCCCACCTGACAATGAAAATCAATGGCTGACATGGAGTGCGCATGTCGTTCGACCGCGGAACTTTCAAAGTAACGCTTTATCCCGAGGGAAGCCAGATTTATTTTTCTGCTATCCTGATGCCACTGTGGTACCCGGCATTCTTTTCATTGCTCGCTCGCTAGCTCTCCTTTTTGTCACGAATTCTTTGGGACGTTTACGTCTTAGGCGAATGATTGGCTGGGTTCGAAGGAATTGTTTAATAATTAACGTTTTAATGCCTCGTGTAACACATGTACACAAATATATTTTTTATGTCAAGAGATTTGTAATCAAAATAGATATTATATTTATTACAGGCTCCCATTTTTTGTTACGCTTATTAACACAAGGGATATGACATGTTTCTAGGTGTGAGTTATGAAGATGCTTTGCGGGATGGTGTATTGCTTTGTAAACTTATGAACAAACTGCAGCCGGGACTCATCACCAAAATTAATACGTCTGGTGGTGATTATAAGATGATGGACAATCTTAATCAGTATGTATCGCAAGAAATGCTTTTATATCGCATGAATACATGATCAGTGTGTAAGTTGTAAATAACGATGTTACCTGTGAATTGCGTGTAATCTGTATTATTTCATTAACTAAATATTATTATACCATTTATTGCATACACAATAATAATATTTAGTAAATACACCTCACATTATGATAACCGTGTATAAAACAAGAATGGAACAAAACGTAAATGCTTGTAGAGAAGGCAAACTCGCTTATTTCTATCAGTTACCTGCTATCGAGCTTTCTTTCATCTCATGCTTTCCTGTTGTTCAGTCAAGTTTACGCAATCGACAGTGTTTTACTACGGAACGACTCTCGACTCGAATCTATCGAAGTCGAAGAGTCACGGAGTCGTTGAAATCGAGAGATCAAACGATACGCGATTATTGACTCGGAATCGTCGATGCAATTGCCGCGAAATTTCGATTGCGTCGCTGTTTCTCGTGTTACCTGAAAGCCTGATAAATAAGTATCAAGAAAGTCCCAGGTCAGAATTGTCACGATCATTTCATAAGAATAAAACGAAGAACCTTATCTTTTACCTATACTCGACATCTTACAAAAAATCTTTGACGATATAACATTATATAGTTTATACTAATGATAAACGCAATTAATCATATACACTCTGATAAAAATACTTTGCGTTTATCATGTGTACTTATATATATATATATATATATATATATATATATATATATATATACATATGTTACATCTCTTAAATAACAGAACAAATTACAAAAATTAAACATTATTGTCATTGGAAAGTATTGTTTGAGCTGCATAAGATTATGTCCAAAGAAAATGTCATTAGAAAAACGACATGCATAAGGTATTTAGTAAGGGGCTTTCTGCAAAGTACAGTGATCATGTATGACATTTGCTGCATTTGATAATCTGACCGCGATGTCGCGTGCGCATGTCGACAATTGGCGCGTTTTCAATGTTTAAGAGCGCTTTCCTCAGTAGTGGGGTGAACGATGCGCAGCGCGGCCACTCCGCATTACTCCCTTTTTATGCGGAAAGCAGGAGTAACGTAGAGGTTACGAATCTTTATCGTGTGTGCTTCTTTCGTTCCTACATTCCTAATACCCAGAGAGTTCATTAATACTGGCCTACCTCACGTTTCTTGCGTTACGTGGCACGTTGGTTGCATCACAGCCAACAAAATGGCGGCTCTGCAAAATATGTTTGCTATTTGCTATAGGGCTAAATGCATGCTTGTAATTTATCATATTTAATCAAATAAAAAATATGGTTATTCTGCTTTGCATTATTAACTTCAGCATTCTAACTGTTTAAATGTAAATTTCATTAAAAACTGTTACCTATTATTGCTTGATGTACCACGGATGTGTGTGGATTGTATGTACATGTACGAATTAAAGTGATTTCAATGATCATCGTGCATGTTTAGACCAATTATCCAAACGTCGATCAAGCGATCCTGTTGTCCTGTTAATCAAAGACACGGGACGTGTTAATTCTAGGTATTCTGAGAAAATAGACACATACATATCTTATTCAAGCAATGCCATTATACTGTATCGTTATTTCAGATTCCAAAAGGCTTGCGTGAAATACGGAGTACCTGATGTAGACTTGTTCCAAGCAGTTGATCTTATGGAAAGGAAAAATATCGCGCAAGTGACCAACACCATTTTTGCCATTGGCCGCACTGTAATAATTTTGTTCAAATATGCCTATTTTCCATTATCATTAAATGTATATAATTGCAGGAAAAATAAAATGATATGAATTTGCAGACATATAGACATCCAGAATGGCGCGGACCATGGCTAGGACCAAGACCGGCAGAAGAGAATAAGCGGAATTTCACGGAGGAGCAACTAAGGGCTGGCGAAGGTTATATTGGTCTTCAAGCTGGTACCAATAAGGGCGCGACTCAAGCTGGTCAGAACTTTGGAGCAACAAGAAAGATTCTCCTCGGAAAATAATATTTATACGCAGTATTTCCTAATACTCTTAAGATTTCTAGATAGTTCAAGATTAATTTTAGACAGAACATCCATCGATATCTTAGAACGGGCGTCGAATTATAATTAATCGTATTAACAAAAAATTACGTTGGACTCTTTAATTGTTGTGTACTGTAATCGGTTATAGCGCATGAAAGGTAGTGATTAACTATTTGATACGAATAATTGTCATTAATAAGATTCATGGATGTAATATAAGATAACAACAATTTTTCATTGTAACAGGCTAATTCAATAAATTCATCTGATTGTGTCAATACCCTGAAGCTAAACATTCGACATTTTTCTTCACAGTTTCACACGTATTCGTATACGCGAGTAAGTACTTATATACATTGGTACAAGCATCAATGTAGGTATGTCCGAGACGAATACATTTTTAAGATCGACACGTAAAGTCGCATACATGTATACTTGTACTTACTGGCGTACGTATGCAGGTAGAGAGGCACATACATGACGATGAGCCTCGTACGTGACAGCAACGATAAGTGGACGTGACGTGTATGTACACGCATTACACGCATTCTTCGAGCGGTTTCTACACCGCGAGACTCCCCAATGATCAGGCAAGTATCTCGAGTTAGGATATCTATGGACCATTACCTATCTTTCGTTGTTCATTCGCACACGGCTCCGTCGGTTATTGAAGAGAACTTGCTGATAGAAAACTTGAATATCAATACGCACAAACATTTTATATATTGTTCAATTGGTACTACGTAAAATTAGATACTATATACTATATAAAATTTATACATTTATATGTACTTGTATATATAGCTAGTAATGGTTATACTATTAAGTTATTATTATTAAATGTTACAAGATAGTTCATTTTCTTAATCAATAATCATAAATATATATATTTATACATCATAGTTATAATAATATTGAATAAGAACATTTGCTATTCCTTTTGTATTTCTATTTCTGAGAATTCCTGTGTAGCAAAGTGCAATTAAATAGAACGAAGAGAGAAAATCTCAGCGCTTCTTGATCGCGAGAAATGACGTATTTGTCTTGTCGGTCGATCGCGATCGTGGGGCAGGCCAGTTCTTGGGGTCCCCCTGTGATAAAATAACATAAGTTATAAAGAAGTATATTAATACTGTTGCACGTGTACTGCCTATTGTTATCGTGCGGCCTTCTGGCATTCTACGCTGCTAGTTACAAAATACGGTTTATTACGCGGATTGAATAAAAGGAAGGGTTATGTATACTTCTAAACTAAGATGGTAATAGCTCCTTGCTTCTGCTGTGTTCCTAATGAAAGGGGAGCGCTGCGGAGTGGCCGCTCCGCGCATCACTGCACCCCACTATTCTTCACGCACTCGTAAACCGCGTACATACGAATCATGTTCACCTTTTGGACCCTTTCTGCTGTTATTGTAGTTACTCTTGGTTTTCAATACGGATCGCGCAATCGACTATCCAGCGATAGGATCACGTAGTTTCTACAACCTTGCTGTTTATCGGGGGATATTGATTTCCTGTCATTCAAGTAAGTTAATACTGATTATACATTGAGAAACTTACGATGTGATAGTAATAATAACTTATTTTTTAAATTTCTGGATATTAATTTAATTTTATTTATTATATAATATTTTTTTTACCAAGTGACAAAGTTAGACTAAGTTTATTTATAAATTTTGTTAGAAATAAATTAAGGCAGAATATAACAATATACATATGGAGCAAGTTAAGAATGCATTTACGCACTTACTATTTGCATTGCGATCATATTTGTGACCTATCTAATTGCATAATATTCTATGTGATTAAGTAAAGAATAAAGAAGTTTATATTTAACAAGTAGAACTAATCTTTACGTATTAACCCAGATATTAAATCTGATGGGCAAAGTTGCTCTGATGAATAAAGGAGCGAAATTGAGATCTCTTATTCTATTTAACAGCAGTTAACAGTCATAAGCACGCGAGTAGAAAAGTCGTGGCTTCCGACAATCTACGTAACTATGATTGCTCTTCCTGTTCCTAACATCCTGCTCGTGTGGAGTTCATTGGTACGTTTCCACGATGCTCTGTACTGTAACATTCAGTGCAATCGAATCCGAATGACCTACAAACTTATTATTCGCCTTTTACGTGTTGTCGAACCTCTTCAGCTTGTATGTTCTCCGAATAAAGGGTCGATTCTAGTTGATCGACAAAAGTGTTTTGCGGTAGTAGCATTCGGACTATCTTGTGTCGGATGTTTTAACTCTACAGAGTATGTATTTCGTGAACAATGACCACGCTTTATCATCGAAGATATGCATTTGAAGATTAATTTATTTAATATCACGTTGACAACCATGCTGGAAGATGTTTCATAGTTGACATACAAATTAATTAAATTCTTTTTTTGTACGCATTTCTTTATAAATTTCATGTATTCCACGAATTAAATCGTCTTTCTAATAATTTAAAGTCAGTCTGATTACTGTGTGCTTGTATTATTTATTTCCACTATCGCGTTCGAAGATTATTAAATGATTTACGTGGTCGTGATTTTTACTTCCACAATTCTAATCGCAATTATCATTTCATTCTTATTATAATGCGTTCTATCTTAAGAGCTTCTATTTTTATACCGGCAGAGCGACTGATCTTTCTGCCATCTGTGAACTAACAAGAAACTTCTTTATGTGAGTTGTACAGCACGAGCACGACCTCGACTCCGGATTTGTGTGTTCTAGAAGAAATGGAAGATTGTATCTATAATGTGCTGTGTAAAAGGTATTTCGCGTATCTTGGTCCAATTAAACAGTAGTTTCTCTGCGAGAATCCCATGGTAGCGTTCGTGAAGCGACGTGCATTATTTTCACTATGTATTAATTTTTTGTGAGCCAATGTCACAAGCGAATTTTTGTTCAAGATTCTATTACGTTTTGTTGTTTCGTTGTAGTTCAAAGTCTTCTGCAGACTAGTAATGTTTCTTTACGACAATTGTTTAAGACATTTTTTGAAAGTTGTATGAATTATACAACTTTCTTAAATCTTCATATGTTTTATTTTTTACATATAATTTGTAATGTTCTGAAAAGTTACAAATTTATATTTTATGGTAATTAAAATATGTTTAATGGTATAATAATACAAATTTATAATTTTTTTACTATGCTATGTATTTTATTTTTTCAAACAGGTGAATTTACAAGTCTTTTGTTGGTTGATATTTCCAAACACTTATTAAGTAAGAATTAAGAATATTATTTCCATTCAACAATAATACAACATGCCATCGGTTTGTGGCGATACAGTTGACATGGCTGGTAATTTCTTATTATATTCAATTCATTGAGGAAGCGTTTGGTATTGTTAGTCACTAATAACATTTTGCAGTGGCTGCACAATCAACTATTGCAGAAGGTATTTCTAGTACTGACAGCATTGGTACATATAGTGATATTTCTGGGCACACCACCATTTCAGGAAGACCCAGAATGGATGTAGCTTGTGTTTTAGACTTACAACAACCAGAACATTTGGCTCAGAGAAGAAGAGCCTTAGAGGAAGTCAGACAAGCTTGTAATCTAGTTAATGCCAACATGCATCATATTCAGGTATAAATATTTTTCATTATTAAAAGTTACAATCTCTAAATATTTTTGATCATTATTTTTTTAGTTTGAAAAGTTGGATTTTGGCGAAACAAATGTACTTGACACATTCTATAATGCAGATGTAGCTGTTGTAGATTTAAGTATTCAACTGCAACAGTCTGCCTTGTTTTATCATCTTGGTGTCAGAGAAAGTTTCGGCATGAAAGAAAATATTCTATTACATAATGACATAGATACAGAAACAACAATCAGAATTAAGGTACATTTACATTGTTTTAACACATTGTACTTAAAAATTATCTTTTAACATATAACTTCACAATGTGCAGTTATCATGTGGTAACTATACATTTGTATCCTACCGTGTGGTGGAATGTGGTTCATGTGTGGCAACTAATCCAGCTACTACCAGGATTACTGGCGAAGAAGTCATAGACCCAAAACAGCATCTTACATTGAAGCTCAAAAAGTTATTTCAAGATGTTGAAGTACAATCAAAGTATGTTTTGGGTTTTTAGTGCATTGTTATCATATGTTATTTTTATAGATAAGAAAGCAAAGTACATCGTTCTTTTACCCAAATTATATTATAGTAACAAAGTGAATATTTTCTTATCTTATCATTTTGTACATAGAATTGAGTTACAGCATTCGAGCAT
The DNA here is from genome assembly GCA_014737395.1 of Bombus waltoni. Taxonomy (NCBI): domain Eukaryota; kingdom Metazoa; phylum Arthropoda; class Insecta; order Hymenoptera; family Apidae; genus Bombus; species Bombus waltoni. The sequence continues at coordinate 433,335 of JACXII010000067.1, read as the reverse complement.
ATTTATAATTTGAGAATCTTGTTGGCAGTTTGTAACGAACTTGAACTTATTACGATAGGGTGATAATAATGTCATTCTTATTATCAATTTTCACATTAAATTATACAATTTTTAGAGCACATATGAAAGAAAAGTTCCTCGCGGATTTACGGAAAGCTCGTGAAACATATTCGGGAGAAGAACTATCGAAAGCTTTGAACAATATGCGTAAACGCTTAGATGATCCAAACGTTTTGTCTGGAGAGGTTGTTTTAAACGTTCTGATTTCCTTCCGTGAAATACAGGTAATGCAGCAATGATTCTTGTTTTGAAAAATATTTCTCTACTTATTAACGTTACGAATGTGTAGGATTACGATGCAATGGTACAATTAGTTGATGATTTAAGAACGATACCGACTCATAAGAATTACATCAATACTCCAGCTATTCGGTATCTATATGCATTTGCATTAAATCGACGAAATAAAGAAGGTGATAGAGAGAGAGCATTGAAAGTTATAGAAAAAGCACTAGAGAAGAAAGAAAACCATGTTCCTGATATGTTATGTTTGTGTGGAAGAATATATAAAGATAAATTCGTAGAAAGTAGACACACTGATGAAGAAAGTTTAAAAAATGCTATTCATTGGTATAGAAAAGGTTTCGAGGTATATTATTTTCTTCATTTTTATAATAAACACTTGAATCACACAACCTTTTCTAAGTACAGTTTCTATATTCAGGTGCAACCAAATGAATATGCCGGTATCAATCTCGCTACGTTACTCGTTATAGCAGGAAACGAATTTTCCAAAAGTGAAGAATTACAACACATAGGCATGGTATTGAATAATCTCATTGGCAAGAAAGGTAGCTTATCCAGTCTAAAGGATTATTGGGATGTGGCAACGTTTTTTGAAATCAGTGTACTTGCCGAAGACTATTCGAAAGCTATTCAAGCCGCAGAGTGCATGTTTAAACTGAAGCCGCCAAACTGGTATGTACTTATTATCACTGAAGCTATATGTATGTTAAAATAGAAAGTGTTAGAATATTAATTGTATTGTTTCTTAATTAGGTACCTGAAATCGACAATAGGGAACATATCGCTGATAGATAGGTTTCGTAAAAAGAATGAGGAAGCTGAGGTTTCGCCAGAGGAGCAAATATTTAGTTTTTGGATGGACTACTTTGTTGAAGCTACAAAATCGGAAGTTGGAGATAGTATACGGTTTCCAGTAAGTTGATAAATGGAATCGTTCTACAAAGGATCCAGTTTCCAATTCGGGAGACTATGGCTTATAATATTGTGTTACCAATCCAGCTTACTTCTGTACATTTTGGGTCAAAGTAAGAACAATATAAAACTGCTCTTAGTGCAGGTTCTTAGACTGACTTTAATGAATCAAGATTCTATTACGACCTTCTGCAGTGAAAAGAGGGATTAGTCACTAAACTTTCTATTTTAGCTCTTAGTGTTGGAGCCAACGAAGATCTTGATGCCGAGCTATGTAAACGTTAACCTCGGGGCAGAAGAGAAATCGGTGCAAATTTGGAATCTTTGCTTGGACAATATGAAGAATAGTTGTAAACAAGTTCACGATTGGTTATTTACCGCGAACATGATACGCAGCGTAAGCTTGTACAAAAGAGACGAACGCTGTCTTTTTTTATACGTCCATCAAAACTCCGATGATTTCCAAATGTATTTGCCGTCTGTTCAATGCAGACAAAGATTTTATGATTTAATCTTGGAAATGACCAGGGATCAGGAGGGTATGGTTACAGATTTGGATGCATATATGACTGATGACAGGATGAAGGTTTGTAAATTATTGTTAGTTAATATCAGTTTTTAAATAAATTTATTTCATTAGCATTTATTTCTTCACAGTTTGAATATGAATTGGATGACCAAAACAAACGAATAATGCTGGGTAAAGGTACATACGGGATTGTCTATGCTGCTCGAGATTTGAACACGCAAGTTAGAATTGCCGTCAAAGAAATTCGAGAACGGAATTTGGGAGATGTGCAACCCTTACACGAGGAAATTAAATTACATAGCCAATTGAGGCATAGAAATATTGTGCAATACTTAGGTTCTGTAAGTGAAGAAGGATACTTTAAAATTTTCATGGAGCAAGTCCCTGGAGGTAAATAAATAGAATGAAAGAGTATAAAGAGGATTGGTATATATTTACTATATTTCTTTTTATTCTTTTTTTAATTCTCTTAGGTAGTTTATCAGCCTTACTAAGGTCAAAATGGGGTCCTTTGAAAGAAAATGAATCTACAATTGCTTATTACACTAAACAAATCTTAGAAGGTCTCAAATATCTACATGATCAAAAAATCGTCCACAGAGATATTAAGGGTAAAGTATAATGTACGAAATACTTTATTTATGAAGTCTTCAGTATTTTTACTTTAATTATTGCTTTTAGGCGATAATGTTTTAGTCAATACATACAGTGGCGTAGTAAAGATTTCAGACTTCGGTATGTCAAAACGATTAGCTGGTTTATGTCCAAGTACAGAAACGTTTACTGGAACTTTACAGTATATGGCTCCGGAAGTTATCGATAAGGGACAGCGCGGATATGGTGCTCCTGTAAGTTATACATATTCTTTATTTAGGAAAGAAAAATTATTATATTATGATATATGATGTAGGCAGATATTTGGTCCTTGGGTTGCACAATAGTTGAAATGGCGACTGGTAAACCACCGTTCATTGAATTAGGTTCCCCTCAAGCTGCAGTGTTTAAGGTAAAATATTAGAGTTAATTTCTACTTAAGACAATCTTATATATACTTAAAAAGTTCATTCTAACAGGTTGGGTATTACAAAATACATCCTGAAATTCCATCAGAATTATCTGAAAGAGCAAAGAATTTTATACTACGCTGTTTCGAACCTAATCCTGACATAAGAGCAACTGCAGCTGAATTATTAGAAGATCCATTTCTAAATGAGTATGTGATACACATACACACACACAATATCATTATCCTCCATATTACATAAGTAAATAGAGACAATAATATTGTTTTTTATGTGCGTAGAAAAAAGAAAACAAATCGATTGGCCGCAGTACCTGATTTTAGTAGAAGCATTTCAGTACCTGCTGACAGATTAGAACGCTTAGGGAAATCTGATAAAACAAATAATAATCATATTGTTTCCGCTTCTCCAATTCAAACTTCACAGTCAGACGATAGGTAACGTAAACATGTCATTTATATTAACGTAATCATATGCATATATTCATGCTCTAATTTATTTATGAGTCGTCCGATTTTTGTTGTTTTATTGTCGAAAACAATTTTTATATAGAGATATATTTTGCGTTTCAAAGAGATGTATAGTAGTTAGTAAATAGCTTATCTTCGGGTAATAAATCTGAATACATTGCACGCAATGTATTTGAATACGTGGTTAGCGGTTTAATTTCCTTTATTTTTATTTTCTATTTGTCATTAAATTCCATTTTCTTATGATGAAATATAATCGAAAAGTGTCACGTACAGTGGAGGGCTAACAAAGTCAAGCCCACTGAGGGAGCGCAGTCCAGCACACCTTCTGTCCCCCATTAGAATGCCCACTGCAACCCTTTCTTTTAACAGGTATGGTACTAACGCTATAGACGGTTATAGTTGTTTGTAAAAAAATGTAACAAATAATAGCGATACATATTATCGACAAAAAATAGAAAAACTTATTTTGATATAAGCGAGGAATTAATTACGATTAATAGTAGTTAGGCCATATAATTTATTAATATTTGCGTTGCTTTATGTTGCTAAACATTCATGTGTTGTGGGCAATGGAGCTTCCTGTTTAATTGTAATATGTGTAACTAGGTATATTTTTCTATCTAGCAAGGAGGAAGACTAAGATCCCTATGTCATTTTAATCTTCCTTGTATTAGTCTTAAGCTAATGATACTGTGAACTGAAGCTTGATGTCCTGAACAAGTTCAATGGAAATTTATTACAAACTTGATTTATGTAACACTATTCATTATGCTTTTCAACCTTAAGTTAAGATTATTTTTGAGATAGTACTCGTAGAATATACTCATAACTTTAGCGATTGCCCTATGTATTCAGGTTTATTTTCAATCAAAACATCTTCCAGGAAATATTCTTGCCCTTGTGACACGTGTATAATGCAAACTTCAAATTCAAAGAACAATGATGTGAATGTAAATAATATTTAATTATAATGTCGATTTCATGTATTTTCAGTACAATAGGAAATACACCATCTATAGAGACAAGTGAAAGTGACACAGCAGGAGCCTCCATTACTAGGAGAAGTTCTTCTGGTGGTTTGTTATCACCAGAAGTTGAATTAGGAGGTGAATAATTATAATTAATTTCGTAATGTGTTTGAGAATAATTTAACTTTAACGTGATCTTATATTACTAATAGGTCAACCTGGTCAGAAGACTGGCGAAGAACAAGAGGGTTTCTATCTGCTGAAGAAAGATAGTCAAAGAAGAATGACATTAACTAGAGTTCTTAATCAAGATGAGGCAAAAATCTGCGAAGTATGGATGAGAGGTATACATCAGGCAGAGGGTCAAACTGTTCTTCAAATGGTAATTATTTCTAAATTTCCATGAATGTAAATTACGTATTTTAAATAATACCGAGTTTTTATGTTTTCAGAACCATCTAATATTATTAATGCGAGCTTTGAGAGATTATATCGTGGACCAAAATCAAGGAGTGATCGTGACAGCCATTAGAACATTGAAAGAAGAATTAGATTTTGATTCTACCGCCATTAATCATCTCAACATAGCAATTTATCTATTTCAAACGGCGGTGAACGAGGTTCTACGAATGCATAGTATAAAGCCTCATTGGATGTTTGCACTGGATAATTTAGTGAGAAATGCTGTACAAGCTGCCATCACTGTACTTTCCCCTGGTAATACTACGTTTATTTTCTTGTGCAAAGTAATATTTCTAACATCATTTTATATATTAATATATTGTTTACAGAAATTCTTAATACATTAATTACAGAACTGGGCGCCAATTTGCTTGGTCAAGAACGCGTACAATCCGGTGATCAAGGTCCGGAAGAAGGATCTACATCCGGTGTATCGACCGTAAATTCTGTAAAATCGCAGAAAACCGGTGACTCTTTGGATAACAAGTACTGGAAAGAATATCGAGATCAAATGGGGGCTTTAAAGATGGAGAATTTGAGATTACTGCAAGAACTGATCGAAAGTCAGAAATCGTATCAAGCTTTATTGCAACAGGTCCTCGAGGAACAAAGAACTCAAGTTAATGCTTTAACACGACTGTGCGAAGGTATAAATAGACGAACTATGAGACAAGAATCGGGGTAAGATTTAATTATTTTCGTAATTTTAATCTGTAATGCATAATAAGATGAGCTGCGATTAACTTGCGTTCCTGTTATAGATATAATTCATCAATATCTGGAAACATAGTGCAACAGCCAATTTCATTGGTTATTAGCGATGCACCTTCTAGTACAACTTCATGCAGCGACCAAGCTCTTATTGAATGGTTACAAAGTCTTCAGGTGGATGAAATGTCGATCGAAAGGGTAAATATTACAATTTATATTGATATTTTCCTTTTAGCGAATAAAGGGTTTGTAACGTTTAATATCACTTTTTACAGTTCCTATACGAGCAGTACACACTGGATGATGTCTTAAATCATGTTACACGTGAGGACATTCGCAGACTTAATCTGAGGTAGGTAAAAAGGTTTCTTTAGACTATATATATAGAGAATATTTAATAAATATTATAACTTTTTAGAGGAGGAATTGAATTGAGAATATGGCAAGCTATATTAAAACATCGACAAAGCAATAATGAAATGGAAAAGAAGGAGTAGTTAAATTGTGTATCACATTGAAATTGGTCTGTTTGCGAATGGTTAACTTCATGCAGGGTAAAGGATTGGTTGACTGCTAATACATACAGCGGCGACCAAGGAGAGCGAAATAACTAAATATGTATTAGGTATCGAATGAAATACCTGTTTCGTTTGTTAGAATATTACCCGTGAAATGAGTTTACACGGAAGGTTTTAAATGCACAATGATATTATTAGTTCTGTAGTTCCTAAATGTAGAGTATTTACTAGTTATATATATAAAAGATAATAACTATATATAAGAGATAGGTGTGTACATATAACAAATTTTGCATATATTGACTGTTTTCAAGATGAATTCGTTACAGCAGAACTTTACAACCTCTTGGAAGTACATTTAACAACTATACTGTACAGAAATCAGTATTGCTATGTCCAGTAACTATATGTACTATGATTATATGCAAAATTTGTATATTTGGAAATCATCAATTTCACTCGACTTGTTAATCTAGAATATTAATCTTGCCAAGTTTACGAAAATGATATTGCGACTGTTATCATTTCTAAAAGTTTAAAGATTCGAGAATTCAAAGTAATTTTTATGTCTACACAAATTTGACATTACTGCCACGGTAAAACTGATATTACTGGAAAGAAATATGTACATGTAGGAAGTTGTCTTGTGCTTTCGTGTTCTGCGAAATGTTGACTGGTTTCTTCTTCGTTTTGTATAATTAAGCATTGAAAGGAGAGTCGTAGACGATAACGAACAGAGAAACAAACGATCGTAGTGCCTTATAAACCAGTGTAGTAGTACAAGAGAAAATATTTATTATTCGCAAATGAGAAAACGTTTTTGTTGTTGGTAATTCTATATTTCTTGAGCAAAGATTAAGCGTCTTCCTAGATACACACGAAAACATTTATTTTATGCGAAGAGTTCTTGCGTAGTTTCATAAAAAGTGCTTCTTATAGTTTATAACGGATATTCACTATTAATCGAACGCCTTAAATTTACTAGACTTTTGTAGATACAAATTTTTATATAATCGCAAATTTCACGCTTCGTATGTGATCTTTTTCTTTGAAAATTCATGCTTCCTTTATGCGATGTATAGAATACGAATGAATCGCGTTTTCTGATACTTCCATTTTGACTTCCATCGCAATAACGCAGCATAATCATGCCGGTCAATTGAAATAAGTGCCTAATTGCATCAGGGATACACGTGATGTTTCGTTTCATATTTATCGTTACAATTAAGGTCAAAATAATTGGGGGATTATAGCTATTACGAATTAGCGGTTACATATATATATATATTGATAGATTATAAAATTTTGCTTCGCATATTATATGTTGCATATTCTTTTATTTAAAATAATTATTACTATTTTAAATAGAATAGAATTTTAACTCTTCGTAGTTGATACCTGAAATTTAATCCTCTAATTATTTTGTGGAATATTTTACAAATTGTCGAGCAACTATTTACATAGCATTAATAGGAAAACATTATTCATCGAATATTGTCACCGAAATGTTCGAACGATCGTGAATAATAAAAGATATCGTCTCGGACGCGATACATTAGCTTAATTGTTAAGACGATTTCACATTACTGTTTTCATTCGTTGTATTCGATAAGACTAATTATTCTTGTTATTCTAGCAAGCTGAAATTTGTAATAAAGATTCTGGCAAGAAGATAACACGTTGCCCTTCATTTTTCAACTCTGCCTCCGGTCAGAGAACGACGAGGAGGTTTCGATAGTAAAAAAATAGCGACGTTTAATTGAAATCGAAAGTAAACGAAGAGTCGGAACGATTCCCAAAGGCGAAAGGGTCGAAAAACCCGAGGGAGACGAGTATACGTGATCGGTTCGAGGGGTCGGCGTTCCTTTTTCATCGTCTATTCAAGTTCTCTGCATTGATATGGATGAGGCGTTCTCTCTTTATCTGGATGCGATACTCCGTTTAAAAGATAAGCCAAATAGATTCGCAACTCATCGATGTAGAAGCGTCCTCCGTGTCTTCCCGCTGTCTTATCCGCCTCCTCTGGGATTATCCTTGGCGATACGATCTGGCTTTTCCAGAGGGAACAAAACGTAGCAGCGTAGCGAGCGTCATCGAGCTTTCATCGCGCGCGATCTGCTTTCAAGATCCTTTTCGTCTCGTTCGTTTCGTAATTGGAAGAGAAAAAAAGCAGAGTACCTCGCACACATACGTACGAGGCAGTAGAGAGGGAGTTTAAATTTTTCAGGAAAATAAATGCACCGAGCAGCCGCCGCGTAAAATTGCAAAAGTTTCGGACACTCCGCTCCCCACGACGAACGAGGGTCGGACCTATTCATTTGCACTACAAAAAAGCCCGTGGCTTATAAACGCAACCCCTTGAACCAGCCGCTTATTTTCAACGTCGGAGCCCTACTATTTCTTTTTTCCATTCTCTTTCCTCTCGTCGACTCTCGTTCCGATGCATTTGCACGCGCCTGCGATCCAAACGTTTCTCCCATGGAATATTCAAAGAGCCGATCACCATACGGAATACTCTCGTTCTCCTTCGCTTCTCTTACAGGAGATTCCTATTATTTACTTATTTATATTTTGCTTTGCCCCCTTTTTTTTCTCTTCCTGTACTTTTAATTCTATGCTTTACATTCTCGTCTATCAATCCATACGAAATACATAAACAATTTGTCACGTCCGCAAAGTTTTCGTTCCCCAAAGTGTTTATCATCGTTAGCGTCTCGACGCCAGATAATTTAATTTCAGACTGCTTTTCGTTGGACAAGCTTTTTGCTCAAGCCATTACCGACCATGTAACCGAGCATGCCCGCGAAAATAGCGAATGGAATTCGATTACACTCCTCTAAATGGCCACGTTACTACACTCCCATACTTCCTTTTATTCCCTCGCGAAAAAATTCCCGTTCCAAGCGTCGAACATCTTACTCGCGCTGTTCGGCCAATAGAGCGGCTCGTGTTGTTACACCCACGAAATAAACGTTTCGGTCCTTTCGCGCAGCTTATCATTAGCAATTCCATAACGGAAGTCGTAGCGGTATCGGGGACTCGCGATCGGCCGCGTCTTCGCAAATATAAATGTTAATGTGCCTCTGTCAGGCTTCCGCATACATTACCGGGAGGCACAGTTGGCGGATTCTTGGCAAAATTCGTTGAGTTTTAGGGAGGGTGAAATACATAGTTAAGCGGCTCGACTGTAGCATTTGAAAGGGTGCCCTCCTCGAAGGGTTGCCTCGCGATAGAGCTCGTTGTATTCTTCGCGAGTTCTATCGATTCTTTCCCTGTAAGATGATTAATATTTTTTTGATCGTACAATGATTCTGCGTTATTGAGTAAAATGGCAAAGAATGAAATTAAGCTCGGCCAACGTTAAGGGGGGCTTCTAATCTTCGAGCTCGCGGGGAAGATCACGTTGTTAAGAATTTGCTCAAGAAGATTTGCTCGATGAATAGATCTGATTCTTATTTTTAACTTTTACTTACAATTCCGAATAGTACATTGCCTCATATATTATACCGTACATCGTATTATACATGTACGCGCACTGAACGGCAGAAAACGAGAAGCACGTCGTACGCCTCAATTTCTTACAACCACAGTAAAACCCTGAAAATGTTAATTGAAATTAACGCGACACAGCCAGTGATAAAGAGCGCGCGAAGAAAATATTAAGCTGGAGGAAATTCGTCGAAACTGACGCGTTGCCCCTTTCTCCCGTGGACCCCTCGTGTATGAAAATATTCGTTTAAAAGCACGTATACCAGCGTACGAGGGCGATACGTTAATCTCTGCATATATGCCGCCCTTTAAATTAGATCCCACCGGCTTTAAAGAGAAAGACAGTGGTAATAACCACGGACGATAGACGAGCACATTTCGAATTAACTACGGACACGTGGAAATCGCAAACAAACCGGTGCAAACACTCGTCGTCCCGATGCAATCGCAGCGGTTCGGAGCGGAAAGGGTCGTACGCCGCGATCGGGATACAAATTCCAAGCTGTCTGGCCGGCCTTCTATCTCTTCGTTCCTCTTCTCTCTATCGTCGCCGGTTTTCTCCCTTTTTCTCTCTTTACCTTTTAATTAACTAACTGCGTCGACGGAGTAACTAAAGAGGTTCCGCGATTTTCGAACGGCAGGCTTTCATCGCCGGCCGAAATAATCCATTTGGCCGAGTAGAAAGGCCAAATAAGATTATCGCGTCAAGTCTCGCCGTTCTACGAGAGAGAACAATAGACAGGGAAAGATGGTATCCGGTAATTCAATTTTCAGTTTCACAGTAATCGATCGTGATTCTTGCACGCGCAACCGATCGCCACGATTTTCGTCAGAATCCGCGATCCTTCTCTCTTTTACGTCGAATCGACCAACGAAAGTAAATTTGTCCGTGCTGCTCGAGCGTCTAATTGCTCGTGCAAGATATCGAGGAACGTTCGAGAGCTTGCATACGATCGGTATTTTTCCTCCATTCTGTAACGATCTCGAGTACGAAAATCGTGGCGCGGATATTTGTTATTTACACGTGCATATTTGTTACGCGTTATCTACGCGTGCCTAAGAATCCCGATACGTATACATACCGTGTACGTATCTCGCGTTCGTCCTCCAATCGTTGTTATTAACGGGGAACAGAAGCTGACGTTCTGTTAAGACGAGCGTCGCCGGACGCCGATGGAATGCGGCAGCCGGTGCAACGAAAGGGTTAGCAAGAAAGTCGTTTTCGAGCCAACGTACCGAGATACGTGCACTTTGTTCGGAAAGCAGACGAGGAAAGGGGAGGGGGGGGGAAAGAGGAGACGGTCGATAGGGCGATTAATCTGGCGGGAAAGCGAAATCATCCTTTCCAGCCGCTTTCTTCGCCGAGGACTAAGAGAAGAAGGAACTTATGAACGTCCTCCCCGGGGATTATGGCGAGAACAATGAAGGCTGACTCGCCGTCTCCTCGTTTTCACGGAGTGACACCTTGTTCGCCGGGACTAATTACTTTCGGCTTAAAATCCTTAATTTGTTGCCGAAAGACCGGCGACGAAGCCTCCTATCCCCGCTTCGATAAAATCTTTCCGCGGCGTGCCTTTCGTTCTTGTCGAAAGACGTTTAAAAAGATAACCGCGTTTCCGAGGGGAAAAGTCGATGGACGTTGCGACCTTTTCGATTCGACGAGCCTCCGTGAGTGTTGAAAACGGCCAACGCAGGAATCAAATGTTACTCGATATTTCGTTAAATCTACTTTACCACTTGGTTGCTCTCGAACACGAGTAAAACTGTTTAAACGTGGGAAAACAAATTGACAGCGATTATAGCCGCTGATGCGTATCTGCGCTAAACTCGATTTGCATATCAGGAAGACAAAATTGCCCTCGTTTTCACCCTCCAAGTATGAAACATAAAAGACGAAGTACGAACCCCTTTGCACCCTCTACGCGTACCCCATCGTGATTATTCGTCGAAATGACTTAATTAAATACTATATATCGTCCCTTCGATTGGAACATTTAAACGTTGATCCAAGCGTTGGTGGTGGGTGGGACGTGGCTGTTCATGTAGGTTGGCCGAGTCGGAGATAAAATGCCGCTGGCTGGAAATTAGTCCCGCGTTGGCAACTTCTGGCGAAGAAGCCGGACCGATATTGAATCGCGTCCGCACCCTTTCTCGTCTCATAACGGCGAAAGGTCTACGAGGCAACAGATGTACCTGATACATATTCATATCAGACCGCTCCACGATTTCGTGTTATTGTTACTGTTATTATTGTCAGGGTCGGAGTCGTCAGTTCGTCGTAATAGCTCGAAAAAGAACGTACGAGTTAGGGATGGAAGGCTTTGACCGTGCTTAATTTCATGGTCTTCGCCGATTACGCTTATCTCGGTAGACTGGAGCACCGTCTTACTTTTTTTCCCAGCACCTTAGCACCATCGGAGTTTCTCTTTTACAGCGTTGGCAGCAATTTTGTAAATCAGGCGGACACTTGGAAATGTCCACGGTTCTCGCGCAAGCTCCGATACAGTTTTTCATACCGTCGAATTACAAAATAATCTATCGCCTCTGCGAATTCTGCCCGTTATCTGCCAGTTTCTCCGGGAGATTTCCCGAGTCTAATTCGAGTTTCGAAAATTTCGACGCCTCCGATCTCTCAGCGAGGCCCGATAGAGTCTGCTATTGTCCAACGTAAATTTCGATTTGCAAAGCTCGGGAAACGCGTCTCGGCAAAGTCGCTGAAAGTTCAGACCAACACGGTCTCTGTTCGACAGAGTCCGCAGTACCTGGAACCGACCGAATCTAAACGCCGGGTACGAAAGGGTTTGCAAGGGGTTGGAGAAGTCTGAATTGGCGGGTTCGTCGAAACTTCTCCATAACGCGGCCGAATTAATGGCAATTAATGGCATCCGTGTTTACCGGCCGCCTGTACACAAGGACTTGTTTGCGTAGCCAGTTCGCGACCAGGAGCACGTGTAAATTTCCACTCTCGTTTTCGGCCGAGACGGAGCAAGAGCGAAAGAGGCTCGATCGAGGGTTCTTGAACCACACCGCGCAAACAGACCCCTAATGAATTGCTTGCTATTCGAAAGCGGGAAAAAATCCAATTACCGCTTGAGTAGTCGTCGCTCCATCCTGCGGATTCCTTTAGCGATCGACGTGCCTGACTTTTCTCACTTCGCGAGCTACATCGTCGAATTAGGATCGGTAACCAGGCATTTGTCTACGTCCGGCATGAATCTCCGCAGTGGTTCTGCAAGATGACGAAGCGTTCTTCGGATTCTGCGCGTTTGCCAGGCATCCCCGTCGTTCTTTTCTTCCGTCTCCTCGGCTGGTCCTGCAATTTCATCGCAAAGATGGAAAAGTACGTACGAAAAGCAGCGGTTTTGTACGAAGGACAGTAAAATCGTGTTTCAAAGCGATGTTTCTTGCAATTTTTCAAATCGTAAACCCGAAACACCTAGCCGCTTAGACGGGAATCGCCGTCGTTTTCTGCGAGCCTTTGCACCTTAGAGACCTTTCGTTCCTTCATTTCGCGCTACAATATTTTCCCTCGCGTCGTAGTCTCGAAACTCGTTCTACTTCGTCGATTGTTTCACCGCGTGGTTCTTCGACGGTTCGGTAAACGTCGAAGGTTCGAACAACCAACCGTTCGGTCAAGCTTGGAATTAATTTAAAGCAAATCTTTGCTCTCTGACAAATCGGTAAAACCATACTCGATTAATCGCGACGCGTTGAAGATAAACAAAAGATAAATACCGAGTGGCATCACGCACGGAACATCCCTTTAATCCTTTAATCTGCGCGATCTATTGCCCCGTGCGTGGAACACCAACTGAGAATTAGCGTTCCCTCGTTGCCGGCTCACGGCTGCGGCTGAATTATTGTCTCTGTATCAGGAACCAGCCCTCGTAATGCGATTCCACCGAGAAATTACGCAGCGTGACGACGGGAATCGTTCCACCAAGACACCCTCTACGGAAACTCTTGGCGGAAAGGGAACGGAACGAAGAAAGAATGGAAGATGACAGGAAGAGAGACGTCCGCGTTATCTCGAGCATGTCGCGCGGAAACCATGGCGAAAAACTCGACGGAAAGCGAACAGCATCCTCGCGATGCCTATGAATTATGCATGGGGCTCGACTGGCGAAACTTTACCACGTATATATATATATATATACTACTACCACGACCACGTGGAAATCCGTGAGATTCCATTAGAGAGATTTTAATTAGGCGGCGTTTTATCGACTCGCCACTGTACTCGTTTTCTCTTCGCCAAAGGGAGACGATTTTATATACAGCGAGGAGCGAAAGTTCTCGCCTTTCTTGCGAGATCCTGCGTGAATTTGCGAGACGCGATACTCTTCGTTCGATTTATTTCATAAAACCTAATCATATTTAACTTATAAAACGTAAGAACGTCGAAGACGAATTTCTATCCTGCTTGAGATTGCCATGTCGCTCTTCTATCGCTCTTAAATTTTATTTTCGGCTTTATGTCGGTTTCTGAGTGGCTCTAGACCCGGTTTTACACGTCGCTTTTCTTAGCAATAATTTGAATCTAGTCGATTCATTTATCATCGTCTAAATTAATCGTTATACAAATCGATCGATTAATTATTAGCAACGTAGCGATCGGTTTATTAATGACGTGAAATCTCGCGTTTCGTTGGAAACGCTACCTTACTGCGTGCGATATGTTATATCGCGTGTTTTATCAAGCTTCACGCTCCGATCGTCGGCACGACCACGGTGGTTTTTAGTTCGGCAATAATCGAAACTCTTTCATACGCGTGTGTTTCGACTCGTCTAAAAAACACCGTGATAAAAATAAAAGAAGCCTGCGATATTATGGAGATTCGTATTTCGAGATAATCGTGGCTAATTTCATCGGGGCGCAAACGGTGGCGTAGTGCCGCGTAACATTTTTTTTACCTTCTGTTTGGAAAAGGGGTTGGCAAGTGGCGCCACGAGGGACTTTCGCTGTTGTCAGTGTTTCGCGGAGCAGGTGTCCAGCGCAGCTACTATCCGCAAACAGAGAAACACAGGAACATACCGGGGGTGAGTTTTTACGAAACGACCGAAGTTGGAAAAACTCGGGTAAAAATTGAACGAGCAGCCTTCTCGTGAATTCGACGAACGAGCTTTCTCGTGGTTTATGGAACGTAAACAACACGGGGAGAAACGACAGTCAGACACTGGAACGAGGGAAAAAGTGGCACGAGATCGGCCGTTTTCCGCTTCCAGTTTGTATTTATTACCCACAGCCCGATACGAGTACAGCGATTCTTATTTTTCTTTCTCGATGGACGAGACCCTCGCGGTCAAGGGTTGGAAAATGTTTATACCATCGCCAGGCAACACCTGGTTGCTAGGGATTCTTTATCAAGGCGATGTACGTATTCTCGATGGTGGAACATCACGGTAAATAATTGTAAGGGAAGAGGGATAATGACAGAATTGTTGAAAACTCCATTTCCTACTTGTTAGATTTTTCGAAATCGCGATGTTCTTGCGAGCGAAGAGAATTGAATTTGGAAAACAGCTTCGAAGTTTCGTACGTATGCTTGGAGCAGCTTAAGCTCGATACGTATCTACCGAGTTGCGAAGCTGACACAGTTTTCGATCCTTACCGGGCACGAATAGGGTAACTGCATCTAATATGGAACACTTGATATTAGAAGCGAAACACGTTTCTTTTCTTTTTTTTTTTCTTTTCAACGAAGCTGAACAGGGCAGAATTAATAGATATTCGTACGTTGATATGATTGATTGATACGATTGATATGATTCGTACGATTGATTACGAGAAAGTTTCAGTGTATCGAAGCAATAGAGGAATCTCTAGAAACTTTATTTCTACCGTGAAATGTAAATATACTTTTTAAGCAAAGAAGACGGATGAACAAATATCTTGCGTTTCTCAAAAGTATATCAATTTTCTTAGCTTTACTTAGCCCCGAAGCACGATCTTCGCGATTCCAACGAAGACGACGAATAAATACCGCTACAAAATAAATAGAATTCCGTGCCATCATCGTCGGTAGCAGCATCGTTGATACGTTCCATATTGGATACGTACATATTTCGACAAAAAATAATAATCGTAGCAGGATGAAAACCGGTTTAACGGCGACTCTCCTTTAAACTCTCGCCAGCAAACGCGTTTAACGATAAATTATGCCAAAGTAGTATTTTTTCGTTTTTCATCGCAACACAATCCTATTACCGACGGTTTCAGATAGAAAAGTTCGTTGCTTTCCCTGTGATATTACGCGCTTTTATTCGTCCCCGATCTCCATCGTAATTTCGTGTTCATCTTAGACAAACGGGTATTTCAAATATACCGCGCTTCCTCCGTCAGAAAGCTAAGCTACGTAAAAAGGAATTCTTCGTCGGTAAGTAGCAGATATAGAAATTATGCGGCACGTTTTGCCACGTTTTGCATTCGACGTGACGCGACGACAATAAATAGCCGAAGCTCTGCGAAAGAGTCGCAAGGCGCCGAGTGAAGGCAGATCTTCGTAAAAAGATAAATCGTTCCACCGAAATAAATACGCGCTAACACGAAAGGAGGAAGTACCTAGCTACGCGAACTCTCGCTTTTCGATTCTTCCACGCGTGTTTCCCTCTGTTCCTCGCTTTAAACTCAACCGAACTGCAAAGTTCCATCAGCCAGGGATCTTCGATCCCGTCCATGTGCCTCGGCTTGTTTCTCGAACGTTCTCGCATGACGAGAAGTCGTCGTGACACGCGATAAGAGGACGTCGTAGGCAAAGTGTTTCTCGAGTCGAAGGGGCTGCAGACACGAGAGGGAAGCTCGTGGGGGTGGAAGAAGAACGAAGAAAGAGAAAACGAGAGACAGAGAGAGAGAGAGAGGAGGAGGAGGTGAGATTCGACGTCAGCAGATCGAAGGTTCCGTTTCTCAGCGACGGCTGCGGGTATTAGAAAAGGCCGAGAGGAGAAAGAACGGGGAACGAACGATTCGGCTGCATACAAGCTTCGAATAATATTCGAATATCGAAGGCGGAACGCGAACACCGGCGCGCTCGTAAACCCGCGCGGATATGAATGCGGATGGCTCAATTTTCCGTGGCTGCCGCGCTAACATCCAAGACGTGACGGCTTCGTCGGCCAACTTTTTCCTCCTCTGTTTCTTCACGGTTGTTTCCTTGTCGCGCGAGAACGCGGTGTCTCGGCAAAACGAGCTGAAAATTATTACGCGGCACGACGTAGGGTACGACGTAGTGGAGTTTGATAAAGCGTTTACGAGAACACGGTTCACGGATGATTAGATGGTTTCGCGGTAATATAGACGGTATTACGATGGTCTGCGTCGTTTGTCTTACTACCGATAGACTTTGCGAATTTAGACGGCAGAACGGGCGTGGTTGGTGATAAAAGAAAAAGAAAAATTCCTTTTTCCCCTCGCGATCTCGGTAAATCGTTTCGCGTGTCATCTAGTCAAAGAAACTCGAGTCGTTTGGTCCAATTTTAGAGAAAGTTAGGTTCCTTTGAAGGGCGCTCGAATACCTTCGTGAGTCACTGTGTACGGAAATAACTCGAGTCGTCTTATATCTTCGCGTATAAGAAGATGTCTTTCAATTTCTCTTAACAAACTCCGTCAAACATTATTACCGGAATCTTCACGAAGGACCTTCTAGAGCGACGAATCACAGTGGCGGAATATTCCATATACCATCTCATCGATCCCTGCACCCTAAAAGAGAAAAGTATCCGCGAGAGAAGCTTCTCTCCTCTCGATTCTCTTTCGGAGTAGTTGGCGCGTGTCGTATTGTACCGGTGGATGTTTTGCAGGGGTCTGCCGCGTCGTGAGACTTCCATCAACTGTCCCGGCGACCTGGGGAGGATGCTGGATTCGGAGGGTAGCGCGGAGAGCGTCCGCGGTTCGGAGAATTCGGCAACGCGCGAGGAAACGATCGTCACGTTGCCGAATCGGCAGAATGCGGATGGTGACAAACTCGAGGAATTCGAGAAGCTGCTTCAAACGATTTTACCCTCTCGCACACCGTCGCAGGAGGAGGAGGAAACGGAAGAGAACGAGATCGAGAAGAAAATAGGTTCGTCCTTGTTCGCTACGATCGCTGCAACGCGCACCGCTTTTGCCACGCGCCGAAAAGCTCATTTGCAGGCCAAGCGACGTCCTAATGACGCGTAATAGGCGTAGAAACGCGACGCAACGTTTCGCGATCGATGAACGACGATTTCGCGCTAGGAAAGAAAGAGGTTTCGGGTTAAGCAAATACAGATTAACTTTCTCAGAGAAGAAGAAAGGATTACGAGATACGATCGGCGAACGGAATATCCGCGTACAAAACTTAAATATAATCTGCGTATTTTACAGGATGTTTGGTAAAAATTCGTCGCGAATGCGTAGAGCAAGACGCGTTTAATTTGGTGTTTTTGTTCGAAAGAGACTTAAAAAGGCTGAGGGAGAGAATCGTGATGCGCAGTGGACTCCGCCGAGGGCTAACTCTGACCCCTTAATGCCGGCAGGGGCTGAAACAAAGCCGTGCCGCTCCAATTATCGTTTCATTTTTTTTTCCTCGAGAAAGCTTCCGAGTAAGCCACAGAACGCAAAGTTCGTTCCGAAGAAAGTCTTTCCGCGCGACGATCCGACCCTTCTTACTTCCCGCCCTTTAGCGTAAAACCTAGCCGAATTTACGATTACAACAAGTACAGCGGTTTGTAACTAAAAGGCACAAGTGTCGAGACTTGTGCGCGTATTTACGCCTCTCGGGATCCGATAAAGCGTTAAGATTAAGGTTTAGAACAGCGTACCACTAAAAAAAAAAAAAAAAAAAAAAAAAAAGAACCTTCTCTTATGCTATCACTTTCCGGCAAGCATCCTGACCATTTCTCCTACGGCTGGAATACTTGGAATAGAAATTCAAGAGGGATATTCAGGTTGTACATAGGCAGAGGTTAGGTCGGGGTTAGGTTCGTTATAGAGCCGGAGATGGGCTGACGTTACGACGACGACTCTTGACGTAGCCGGGTCCGTGGAAGATGCGCGAAGAGAAAGAAGGGAGGTTCGTCTACGGTGTATCCCTCTGGTTCCGCGAAACACTGGCTCGTTCTTGTAAAAGGGACGAAGGAAAAGGGCGAGGGCCGAGGGATGCAGTTTCGCAGTGGAAACTCAGGTAACCTGTTGAGAGGGCCTGGAGTAGGCGAAAATGGAGAGCTTGATGCAGCTTAACTTAGAGAATTTCCCAGACGCTCGCCAAGGGCATTTGCAGGGAAAGTGGCTGGCTGGCTGGCTGGCTGGCTGGTTGGTTGGCAGTCGGGGGGCGCTTTCCGAGAGCGAAGAAATTTCTCTGGCCCCGGGGATTAAGTTCCGCCTCGCGGCTGAAACGTCTCACCAGCTTTCGTCTTTTATCTGCCCAGCCCACGGTTTCTATTCTTATTCGGCCGCTTTCACGGCGAGCACGCGGCAACTAGATGGTAACGCGAACTTTAATGATCTTTTTCGTGGCTGGACAGGGCCGCCGGAAATTAGCGACCGGCAGAACTTGCTCGCCGGGAGCTCTCCGCTTTTGTATTCTTTCCTCGTCGTAATCGTTGTCGACGTCGTCGTCAACTCCGGCGACTCGGAGAAAAATGGGCAGAACGATTTTTTCCCAACTCTTACTCGAGCGCGTTTGCGTTCCAAGTTCGCCGGAGAAACCCACGAGTATATTAGACGATAATCTTTGTCGATTTTCCGTACCATCAATTATATTGTAAATTTGTTTGTTGCGTGCACGACACCGATTAACGACAAATACGATAGTAGATGCGATTATCGAAATCGACGTAACCGATAACGGAACGACGCGACAGATACAGCCAGGAGAAACATCGATTTTATTATATCAAATCGACCCGATTCTTATTATAATAATCTGTCCGTTTTTATTCGGGAAGCTCTTAAGGGAGTGGAATTAGTTGGCAATGTTTTTCTATAACGTTTCGTGGATTCTTGATAGATAGTTCGAACGAGGATCCGTTGTTTTTCTTTCCTGTTAATCTTGCCCGCCGAATCGTCGATTTGGGGAAAGCACGATGGTCTCTGGAGATCGCTCGAAGCGGCCGGACGAAACATTAACTCCATCAGGGGTAGAAAAATTATTCCACGGAAGAAAGCCGCGGGCAGTCTGGCCGTGGCGTACGCGAGCGGAATTAACGATCGCCGCGGAAATCGAAATATTAACTGGACGTGACGGCGGTCGCCCTCCGGTGCCGCAGTAGAATGGGATGCGCTTGATCAGACATCGTTCAGTCCACAATACTTCACGCGTCGTTCTTTCTCTAAACTCGATGTATCGACGTACTTTTGCTGATAAGATAGTCTATTTATGTTTTATGCAACGAAGCTGATAACCAACGTTCTATATAATATTTGATATAATATAATATACAAGTATCTTTATATTTTCGTTTTCGTATCTGCATTCGAGTGATTCTACGAAAGTGGGAATTTTTGTTCGGCTCCCGCTTTTACTCTTAACGCTCTAGCGATACAAGCATCGCTTCTCTATCAGGCCTGAAGCCTGTTACGACTCATATATTAAACGAAAAAGTGTATGGACGAGTCATTGCCGCTTATGTAGACTCGCTCGTCTATGTATATATACATATATATATATATATATATATATATATATATATATGTTTACATATAGTGACTACAAAAAGTATTCGCTCACCATTGTACTTGTCGTAACATTCGTATACTTGGTAATTAAGTCGTAACGATGCGAAAGCTTCCTTCGAACAACGTCACGACGATGTTCAAGGCTAACGACAACCTGCTTAATTACGATGCACCGAGTACATTTAACACGAGGAAGGTAACGGCGCGACGCGAATGTTTTCCGAGCGAACCGCAGCTGTTGCCAAATTCGAGCCGTCGCGGCGAGTTCTTGGCCTCTCGATGGCCCAGTCCTAAATTTCCCGGTGAATTTCCGTGGAAACCGAAACGCCGTTGTCCCGCGTGGTGTTCCAAATTAAACTCATAAAACGTCCGGGTCCGACACGAGCGTTCGGAACCCGGTCCCGGAATTATACGACGCGATATCAACGTAAATCTTGGAAACATGATTCCGTGGGTACCTTGGAACACGCAGACACTGTATTTAATCGTGGCTGATTTATTTACGAACGATTCTTTCCTACTTGAACAAGTTTGGTTTAATTTGCCGATTTAGAGTTCCCTGAAAAGTTTTTGGCTTCTGCGCAGGCAATTAAAATGTTACTTTAGTTCCTTTTTATGCGTTCATTGGGTTGTCCTACGATCACGACTCCTGCTGCTATTTTTTTCGACGATATTAAGAGATATTTATTAACGAGTAATATCGATAGAATTATTGACTTTGAAATACGTTTATTTCTTGTAAAGTTAGGCGTCTCTGTACCTTTATCTTTACGATAAATTTATCAGCGTTATTTGTTAATAAATATCGCTCGATATCGACCGAAAGTAACATCGAGACTGTAGAACAACGTAACAAAACGGCGAAAGAAACCAAAGTAACCTTAACTTCGCTATTGCTGCGTGTAATTATGCGAAATGCTGAAATACACAAGCGTCCGGATACCTATGGACGCAGGTGTATGTATCTATAATTTTCTTTCAAACTGCGATACAACTCCGTGCAATTACGTTGCGCTAAACTGCAATAGAATTCCATCGTAATCGTAGTAGACGCGCATTATTGTATTTCTAATGAAATTTCAAAATGTTCCATATATACGTGCGGTAAAAGCAACGTGAACATAAAGGTCTCGCACGATAAGCGTTGAAACACTTTTGCATTTGAATTTCGATTACGTAGAACCTATATCAGGGATAGGTAAGAGCTTCTTAAAGCTTGGAATCTGGTTTAGACAGCGCCCCCGTTTAGTTAGAACCCCCTAGCCACAGCATCGATTAATACAAACTTTAATTAAACGTCCTCCGCGGAAACGTTCCGGCGCGCCTTCGAACGTGCATTCCGTGCAATTTCCGGCGCGATGGTGTCAGACTCGCGCGCATGATTAAAATAATAAATTGCCAGCTCGCGTTTTCCGTGGAAATTAGCGGCGCATCGGCCGGGAGGCCGCGACACTGGCCGTTTCTCGGCCCGCAAACGACGATACTTTGAATTATAAATGGCAACGAGGGCGTTGCCATTCGCTTCGATGTAAGGAAATTGTTGCGCGAGTACGGGGAACGAGAGATTTTAACGGAGCCTACGTTTTGCGTCGTCTCTGGCCACCAGCCAATTCGATCTCACGGTCTGCCTCGTTTTCGGAATTGCGCTATTAGATTTACGAAAAGCGGTGCCCGCGACGCTTGGATTTCCAGAAGAGAGTCGCCGAATGGCCTCCCGATCGAAACCAGTTTTCCTGGCTGCGTCGTAACTGTCTCGGATCGGCAAACGCAATAAAAGGATCTTTACGAATAACACGAGATACGTTTAAATCTGGGATTCGAATCAGGCGTATTTATTCTGAGAAATGAAAATGGACCGTGCGAGTTCGAAACCTTCTCGCATTGAAGATAATCCAACAAATTGAAATTTCTCGGGAACGAGGGAGGTTACCGAAGAACGTAAACTCGAGCGGAGATGGATATCAAATTGTTTTCGCTACGTGGATCGTTTATCTCGATGTATAGCGAGCTTCGGATAAGAATGACGAACGATCGCAGCGTCGTGGAACCGACAGCATTATCAATTTTTCGGAGTCAAAAGTTGATCGAATCCCCTAAGAAACTCCGGCTCTCCGCCATCGAGATCGTTTCCGTTGCCTTTGACCGTTGTTCACCTTTTTATATACAGGGTATCGTGAAAAAACTTGGAGTTAAGATTCAGCAACGTACTGCACACTCGTGGAAAAAGCGGAAAGCACTTTGGTACGTTTCCTCGTAAAATCGTTATTTAAATAATACCGAAAGTAAAACTCGGTGGAACAACTTTCTACGTAGACGAAGGCTGTAACGACAAAGTGGCAAGATACTTCAAAGTCGAATGGCGTGCCGCTACGGCGACGTTAAATATTTATCGTTTCGACTGACCGGTGTAGTGTCAGCAGAAAAATACGCCGGCTGCAAAAAGTTGACGATTATTACGTACCCCTAAAGCTGCGAAGCCCGACTTCTTCAAGCGTTCTATATAAAAATATTACGAAACGTTGCGCCAGTCGAAGAAGAAAGAACGTCGGTGTGACTTTGGACGTCAGACGCGTGTATCGTGAAACGAGGCATGCGTGAAAAATGACACGGGCTTGAAAAGCTCCCTAAATAAGAAATCGTGGCCGCGTCCGCTGGAACCCCTCGAAGTGAGAGCGAAAATAGCCGCGGGACTCGCGGCCGATCATCAATTTTCAGCGTGTCAGCGAGCAGCAAAAAGGGCGTCTCGAGAGTCCGGAGTCCTCGACTTCCGGCTCGCAGTTGCTCGCTCGCGATCCTCCGCGTTTTGCACCGCGATAAAAGAAACCGTGCAGCGGATGACGAATGGCGAGCAACCAGGACAAATTTCGCCCTGGGGTAGATAACGTCCGAAATCATTACCGACACCCCGTGCAAATTGTTTGGCCGACGCAGCTCCAAGGCAGTCTCTTTTTTTCCAACCGTTTCAATTTGGGGACGGATGTTCGAAGGAAAAGTGATTGATGATCGACCGAGTATCACGGTATGGAAGGGGTAGCGTTCTAGAGGGTATGAATTGATTAAGAGAATGCTGTTGACTCTTCGAAACGCGGCTGTGGATTGATCGTTCGAACGGAGGGTGACACGCTTTGATTATGTATTAAGGAGCAAGTGATTCTTCGGTCACCTGTTGAGGCAGTCTGGTGGACGAATTAGGCACGGTAAGGCACGTTTTGAACGAGTTTGAACGAGTTTGAACGAGCTGACGTTTTTGCTGCCACTGGAATTTCGTATACGTATCGCTATCCGTACGATGGAATTATTAATCGTATTAATTATTAATTTTTTTTAAATACGTACTTTCAGATCGGTTTCGAACTTGACCAACGACTCACGACGCTCATGAGATCTGCGAAATATTTCGCGTAACGCGCGCGATATATTCGATGCGGAAAATGTGTTCTACAAGCGTACGAATACGGTCGCGAGCGTGCGTATACGAGGAAATTTATTCAACTTCGTTAACTTGCACGTAACTTCGATCTTCCGAACGTCGACTGACTAATCAGTTCTTATCGAAGAAACTGAGAGGTCGAAGAAACTGCGACCCTCTCGCGTCACATCTAATTTACACCCTGTAATGGAGTATTCAACGAAGATGAAATTCGTACTGCTACGAAAATTTTCATCTCTTCTCTCCGCTCGTTCGAACGAGGGGTGAGAGCGTTCACGAAATGAAAGGCACGCCCTCCTCTTTGCGAGCGGCGGCGTGCATGGGTCAAATTTTTCAAGTTATACGCGCGGTTCGTTCGTGCGTGTGGAAGCCGTTCCGGAGATGCTCGAGAAGCGGAAAATCTGCTGGCTTTCTAGAAACGGCAGACGGCTAATCCGTCGAAAGAAATTAGTTCTGACGTTTGATCGGGGATACTCGAAACTCTTGTCGAGCCTCTTGTACGTTCGATGGCCAGATGTTCTCGCAAGCTGCTCCATTTTTTCCCATTTTTCTATAGCTTTCTCGCAGTTTTCCATGGTATTGTGCAGGGTGCAACTGAACAATGGCAACAATACGTATACGTATATTGCGCGTACTTGATCGATAAGCCGATTAGAGAATGAAACGAACGTCCCTTTTCCAAGAATACGCGTTATCAACGTTGCGTTCTAAATCCCCCTGTCAGCAAATGGTACCGCTTTTTACTGGCTGAAATCCAAGGACAAACAGCTGCAGTGCCTTTCTGCGCCTTCCTATTTTTACGCCAGCGCAATTTCCCCGTTTTTACGACCGATCGATCGAACTGATCGGGCCAATTTGTCCCTTGCATTGTAAGCGACGCTATCAATCGACGACGCTTTTTAGTTCATCGAAACTCACCGCCGTGATCCAGGAAGCGACTTCCTACGCTGCCATTTTCTAATCGTAAGACTCTCTGGCGATCACAATCTACGATTTCTCTCGCAATTCGCTCGCCCGATCGAACGACAGCTTCTACGTAGATTCTTCTTCCAATTAATCGCATTTGTCACTTTCGTCCATAATTTTACCAACCAACGATGGAGACAAATATAAAACGTTCGATGAAAGAATCGAGTTAACGTACGAAAAGCTGGAGGTAACGTTGGAAACATCGAAGGGACGGAATTCGCGACGAAAACACTAATTCTTTAAACGCTAATCGAATGCCACAATCGCCCGAGCAATTCTTTTAAACCGTATTATGTCGCACGAGGAAATGTTCGGTCGATTCATCCGTGGACAAGGAGCTCCAACATCCCCGATGAGTGTCGTTATCACCTGCATTTTCTCAGCAGTAAGCCACGTCGAGAGCGAAACGATCTCGCGTCAAAGTCCTCGATCGAAAGTTTACAACGAATGTAATCCGTGGACGCGAAACTCCGACTAACGTCCCCAGCGAGTACGGAAGAGTAAAATGGTACCTGCCAGTACGCGAAAGGCGGTATCGCGTGCGATGTCAGTCGTTCTGGAGAATATTCCGTGCGTCCCGTGACAATAGGAAGGCAACGAAGGCATAGGGTCGTCTAAAAGACACGAGCCTCCATTGCCAGAATGTAGTTCCGTTCGGTTCAGTCGGTGCCTGGTCTCTTGACCTGCTTGCACGACGGCCACCAAACGATTGGCATTTTTACCCCGCGTCCACCACTCCCCCTTTCGTGGTCACGCCAGCCTTTTACATATTTTCCACCCTTCGAGATATGCCAGCATTGTGTTACACTTGCTTGGTCGCGTCACGAGAGTCCTAGCGTAGTTCTTTGACGAGGGAAACCTGGTTCCCTGTTGTTGGCAGTTAGGCCGAGTTCAAGTTTCTTCAAAATTCGGACGTTTCGTACGATTTAATATCTTTGGCAAATTAATTTCTCGACAGCGAAGACGCGAATCGGGGAATCAAAGAGGTAACATCTTACGTCGAGATTTTGAATCTACGGCCGAAGCCCAATTGGATCTAAAACTTTCCACCTGAGTGTATACATTGAGAAACGATAGCGAACGCGATAAACATAAAAGTAAAATCCCCCGTCTAAACGTATAAACTGAGAATCTAAATAGCTCGTGTCGAATTTGTACAAGTAGAAATGGCTGCCCCCGATGGACCAGCGGATTTTCGTTTGGAGTACATCGGTGGTTTCGTGCAGAAGTCGCTGAAACTGAAGCCGGAGAAATGGGCCAGGTTACTCCTCACGGAGGAATACAGACACGCTGTGCTGGATTTTGTCGATAATCCTCTGCCAGCTGCGCTCTTCGTAGCTTTGACACCGAACGCGCAATTGGTGGCTTCAACCTCGTTCCCCGTACCATGTCAGAGAACCAAAGGTGAGTACGACGACGAAAACTCCCCAAAATATCCGCCTAAAGAAGAAACTCGAAAATTATTCTCGATCGCTGTTCAGGCATTTACGCCGTGAAGATAGAACAGGCGCCATTATCCAAGGAGAAAGAAGTTTGTTCATCGATGCTGATATTAGGGGATCTGTCGTCTCGAGTTGTCGACCAATTAGCTACTTTGGTGGACAATTTATTCGCGCCCCTGTTGAGCAAAGCGGAGAATCACAAGGATTTGCCTGACGTCGCAATTCAGGACATCTGTAGACACGTTCATTCTCTTCGCGGTACTCTGTACCAAGTAAACTCTCCTTCTCTTCTCTAAAGATTCGGTTTCTATACGTATGCTGTCACTTTATGCAGGGTGTCCTCGATTTAAAGATGAGAGATTCCGGAGCCTGTGGAATACCGATAGACTAAGAAGAAAAGTCCCTTGTAGATTTGTTCGTGTCTGTCTCATTTTGGAGAAAATCACGATGAAAAGACAAGGGACAGCCTTTGTATATTTAGATTGGAAATTGTAGATTCAAGAAGAACGATATTCGCGGTAGGAAACTGTACGAATATTTTCTGTCGAAATACAGGTGAAAGGCCAGGTAAACGGCAGAACGGTGCTCCCGATGCCAGCCGGAATGGAGAGGGCAACGGAAGTGGAGAAGCTGGTGCGAACAGAAGGCCCCCAAGCCGTCGATCTGTATTTGAAGAGCGCCATCGAGGGTGTCGTGATAAAGTGGGCCTATTTGGTGAACGACGTTGTCACTCAGGAATCTAGCGCTGCTTTCGAGAATGGCCAAAATCCCACCCCCTATGTCGAGCTTGACTATTGGTCCACGAGATTAGCCAATTTAAGGTAGAGGATAGCCAGTGTGCATCTATCGTAACGTTTCCATCGTCCCGATATTTGTTTATTTCTCATAAGAAAGTTGAAAACAAGTGTTCCTTTTGGCTGACAGCAAAAATGCGAGAAAGTTGAGCGGTAGGGTAACGACGCTCTCCAAATTTAACAAATTACAGTATCCAAAGGTTGATCGTTACGGAAGAACGGTCGTTTTCCAGATATATCTACGATCAATTGCGAGAGGATCGCGTGAAGAAAATGGCGAGCATTTTGGAAACAACAGACAGCGCGTATTTCCCCTGTTTTCGCACCCTTTTCGATAACGTGGTGTCCTCGATGGCAGAGGCGAAAGAGATATCTCTGTATCTATCTCCATTGGCCAAGTGTTTCAAAGCGGTCGAAGAGGTCGACTTCTCCGAGGCTAAGCCGCTAATGGCCACGTTGATACACTCGGTCGGATTAGCCTGGTCGAAATCTAGCTACTATCAGAGCTCCACCAAGGTGATCATCATGTTTCGACAGATTTCCAACCTGTTGATACAGGAGGCTCGTCGATTCCTCGACCCGACCTCCATCTTCCAGAGCGACGTCGACGAGGCTTTACAGCGTGTGCAGATATCTCGAGGTTAGAATCGATCTTCTGATCGTTGGAGCAAACTATTTCTATCGCGATTCCGTTTCTTCAGCTTGCAAGGCTCTTTCGGTTTTACTCTTAACGTTGTTCCCAATGAAAATTTTCTAACATTGACGCTGCTGGAATGAAGTTTCTAGACCTTTTCGGTCTCTTTCGAAGACTTCGTAGATTAAAAGCATCACGGACTCGTTCTTACAGGCATCTTGGAAGAGTTCAAACGACAGTTCGAACTTAGGAAAGACATGCCAGCGATGAAACCCGATGCACCACCGTGGACCTTCAATTCCAGCGCCGTTTTCGCTCGTCTGGATGCTTTCTTGAAACGACTGAGCGACATCGAGTGGCTATTCAACACCGTGATGGAATTTTCCAAGCTGGAGAAGATAGAAATCGGCGGAATCCTCGGCCGATCCCTCAGCACCAGGATCGTCAATGTCTACAAAGAGTTCCAGCAGCTGTTCGTTTCTTTCACGGTGCGGGCAAACGACGCGCTCGAGCCAGACGACGAATCTTTCACCGTAGACTGTGCCAAGTTCAACGAGTCGATCACCGATCTCGATTGTAAATTGGCGGCCATTCTTTGCCAGGCTTTCGACGATTGCGGCAACCTCGAGAGCGTCTTCAAGGTACTACCGTGTTTGGTAGCGTATTTGGACAATTCCGGTAGGATAAGCCGCGAAGAAAAACCGGCCACTTTTCAAAAAACTAAAATTATTCGATCGGTCTGCTTCGATATTCAAGGTTTCCTCAGTTTCTAGACGCAACAGACGCGTCACTTCGACTTTTTACAACAAACAAAGAGTAATTTTTGTACGATAATTTCTGCAAGAAAAATTCTTACGAGCTTTTCGTTTCAGTTGATAAACATCGCTGGAACGGTGTTGGACAGACCAATGATCAGCAAACAGTTCGCAAATCGCTACACGAGAATTTTGGATCTGTTGAACGTCGAGCTGACCGTAGTCGAAGTTCTTTTCAATCGTGGCACTAGAGGCGCTCTAATTAATCTTCCACCTTTAGCCGCGGCCTTGACATTTATCAGCATGCTCAAACAACGCATCGATCTTCCCGTTCAATCTTTCAGAGCTATTCAGCATCCGTAAGCTGCTCAAACAGACGTTTATATTTGACAGAACGATTTAATCATAGAACGATTATACCGATTGTAGGATAACGAACAGCGAAGAGGGCCAGAATATAGAAAAACGTTATGAGAGGCTTATCAAGATCTTTAAGGATAAGGAGACTGAATTGTTCACGGAATGGGCACGAACCGTACCTGACGCAGTCGATATTGGACTGAATCGCAATATTCTCTGTCGCGAGAAGGATTCCACGTTACTGCTCAACTTTGATCCCCAGCTTCTGTGTGTTTTAAAGGAAGTGAACTATCTGAAGCAAATGTCGCGCTCAGACATTCCCGAAGAGGCAATAAAGGTATCCGCTTGACGTTTTTTCTATGTATTCAAAGTATTCGGGCACTTGCCGACGCTTTCGGCCGTGAACGCGATTTAACTGTAAAATGATATTAAAAAAAAAAAAAAATAAAATTGTAAGAAATATCGAATAATAAGATAGAAATTCACAGCCGCCGCGCGTAGCGTAGCGTGGCGTGGCGTAATAAAATTGCTATTTAAAAAAGCTAAAGAATTGACATGTGTAAAAGTGAAAGAGTTTCGTCGTTCAGCTGTTTTCGCTGCCGATGTATATCTAAAGTAAATAACATCTAAAATGCGAAAGCCATTATGAGTTTCGACTCGAGGTATGGCGCGGACGACCAAGGTCGGGCCCAATAAAACGCACACAATAATTGCCGATGTATATCTATACAGAGAGACTGTCAATTAGTGATTCATCCTTGCAATAATACTTGAAATCGATCAACGCTTGGACGAACCGTGCGATTAATTGATAATACTACGAATAAAATTCGCCGAAAAGTGTGACAAATTAGGTACTTTAACGGCCTCTTCGATATGCAGGTGTCGGAAAGCGTAGAGACGTTCCGAAAGTTCCGCACGCTGCTAGGAGCCACGGTGTGTTCGTACAACAACGTGTGCAAGACGACCAGGCGAGTGGAGCTGCAGCTGATCGAGAAGGAGATAACTAGGATCGATTCGTTGGTGTCTCGAGGAGAAACAGAATTATGTTGGAAGTCGGACGGCGTTCTGGAGTACATCGTGGAATTGGGTGAACTCGTGGAGGGGCTCTGGAAGCGAATCAAATCGACCCAGACGAACGCCGAGAAGATCAAAGCGGTGCTGGACGCCTGGACGAGGACGCCTCTCATCGAGAGGAAGGATCGTCGTAAGGACGCTTTATTGTCGTTCGACGAGCGGCCAGAAAAAGTATCAAGACGTTACGGCGAGGTCGAGAGGGCCGCCGAACAGATTCATTCGTTGCTGGAAGAGAACAGGCTGCTTTTTCAAGTTTCCGAGGAAATGGAGGAACCGTGGCAAAAATACGTAGATTACATCGACAGGATCGTGATGGAGTCCCTTCGAAGGGCTGTAGGGTGTTCGTTAGGTGAATGCAGCTCTCGATACAATTTTTGGTACAATTATCGTTTCAGGCTTTTGTTGTGGTTTCTTTAAATTCACAAATTATGGAATCTCTTTAAATTTCTTCTTTTAGTCGATTAACGGCGATTGGCGAATCAATGGTCCGCAATTTCTAGAGCCAAATAAACGTTTACGTGCAGATCTTTTATAATCGTTTCTTTCGTATTATCACGATACTAAGCACGTTGCCTCTGTGATCCTGTTAACCGTCCATGTAAGATTTCCTTTTTTCTTTTAATCGCATCAGGGTATTTGGTAGACAATATGGATTCTAACGAAGAAACTGAACCGTTACTGGAAGCGAAGTTAGAACTCAGGGAGCCGGATCTCTATTACGTGCCTTCCTTGGAACCTGACGATCCGGACGGACTGGATCAATTAATCTCGGCACTTTTGAACGATATCATAGCGATGGCTGAACTGGTGCCACGACTAAAAAGAGATGCCATAGGGTACAGCAAAGAACTAGAAGAAGATCCGGACATAAAGGGGATGAAAAACGAGATTATGAATAACGTTTCGACTGCGGTGGAGGAAGCTACCGAATTCTGCAGCAACTTCGAAGGTATAAATTCCACGAAATACTAATCTAGATGCATAGGATTCGCGCAACGTGCAAAACATACATAAGATATAGGAAAATGCAGGCTAACAGCTAATAAAAATGATTTACTAATAGCAATAACTACTTACTAACAGCGATACTTGCCACTATCGAATTTTCTAAAGTTTCTCGCCCACTCGCACCGTACATCTTCAAACCTTCCGCAAACCTATCAAAATCCACTGCCTACGAGTTATAATAGAATCAGCGAACATCAGAGAATGCTTCTACGTTTGGTCTGCTCTATGATCCACCCTCGTTCTTTGTCGTTTTATTTTATCAGGATACGCCTATCTCTGGTTAGACGATAGAGACATGGTGATGCAACAGTTTCTCGAGTATAGCCGACAATTGACGATGGAGGAAATGGAGATGGTGGCCGTGCAGGATCCCAAGGGGCCGACACGGTCACCGCCGAAAATGGAGCAATTCCGCGAGCAAATCGACCTTTACGAGGGCCTCTATCTCGAGATCGAGGAAATGGAACCATCGAAAGTGTTTTGTGGCTGGTTCAGGGTAAACCTCAGACCCTTCAGACAGTCGGTGCTGAACATGGTCTGCAAATGGTCCAGCATGTTCAAGAGACATCTGGTCGATCGCGTTACCAGCAGCCTCTCGGATTTGGGATCGTTTATAAGGTGTTTTCTCTTACGAGTTAGCGTTCCTTATACGAGCAAACGAAGAACGATTTCAGCTGTTTGTAGATCAATGCCTATGCTGGCAAATCGCAATATTCATGCGCGTTCGATAATCGGCCTACTTGCCTACTTGGCTACTTTGAGTTGCCTGTGTAGAGCGTCCTCTTTCCTTAGATCGGACGTAGAAGGAACGTCTCGCTTTCGTATCTTTCTGAAATTGGGAAATTTCCCGAAAGAGTGAAAACGGCTACCCCGAGAGCCAATATAAGGAAAAAGGAGGGAGTAGTCGAGTTTCGATGGATTCTTCAATGTATATTTTATTCATAGACGAGCGGACGAGGGTTTGCTTCAACCGATACAACCAGGTGACTACGTCGGACTCGTTAGCGTGATGGGTTATCTGTTGCAAGTGAAAGAAAGGCAACCGACTACGGATGAAATGTTCCAGCCATTGGAAGAGACGATCGAATTGTTGAAATTTTACGATCAGGATATCCCAGAGGAAGTAAACGTCCTGCTTCAAGAACTGCCCGAGCAATGGGCCAACACGAAGAAACTGGCGCTTATGGTTAAACAGCAAGTGGCACCCCTGCAAGCAGGTAGATACATCTACGTTCGTAAGTATCAGCACGCCTGCTAATTTTATACGAAATACAACAGGCGAAGTGTCCAGAATACGAGGACGAATCTCCGCGTTCGACACGACCATAACTCACTACCGCGAAGCTTTTCGACGCTACAGTTTCTTCAAACACGATTGTCAGAACCCCTACGAACTGTTAGACGAAGGACACAAGGAGATTCTGATGTTGGAACGTCAAATGAAAGACATCCAAGAGTCCGCATCGTTGTTCGAAGTTATGGTGCCGGAATTCAAAGTGTTGAAGCAATGTAGAAGAGAGTTGAAGATGTTGAAGCAACTCTGGGACTACGTGAATATCGTGAGAAGCTGTATAGAAGGATGGAAGACTACGCCTTGGAGAAAAATCGACGTAGAGAACATGGACATCGAGTGCAAGAAATTTGCCAAGGAGATACGAGGTTGGTGACACCATATTAACCCCGCCGAGTTCTTTCAGTTGCATTTTTACGACGTTAAAGGGTATCTCGGGTTTGAGCAAAATATGGGAAAATTGTTGTCGGCACGCGTGATTTTTTATTCCCATTTTGCGTTGAGCGTTCTCTCGAAATATTAGAAACCTGCGTCGTTCGTCGCTAAAACGAGCAAGCTATCTCCAAGCGTGTTTTTAATGGATTTTAATGGAAACTTTTAATGTTACTAATTGGAACGAATCAGCCCTGGACAAGGAAATGAGATCGTGGGATACCTTCGTATCACTGGAGGCAACCGTGAAGAATATGTTGACGTCCTTGAGGGCCGTGGCAGAACTCCAGAATCCAGCTATAAGGGAAAGACATTGGAGGCAATTAATGAATAGCACCAAGGTATCGGCGGAGGTTAAGAAACGAAGGATAGGTTTACGAAAAGAATTGAAAACGATTTAGATACGTTTTATACAACGTTTTACGCGACGTCAGATTTTTATGAAAGACTGTACATATATGTATATATTTTTGTAAGAATTTTTTGTATCATTGTACGTGAGAAAGTTTTTTTATGAATTTTATACGAAAGATAGTTATACATAGGGATTCGGATTAACATATTTTTACGAAAGTTCACCAAGATGTTTAGAGTTAGTTGCACCGCTGTATATACGCTATCGGTGTTACAGAAACTGGGCGACATGACTCCAGAAATGACCGTAAGTTAGTTCACTGTAAATACTGGCACTTCCTTCTCTAAGTAATTATTTCCGAAATTTTCAAGCACGAATATTCAAACCACCGTCACGATTAATCAACAAATGCATTATTAGTTACTCAGCAGTGCACGTATCACGTATGTATGTGGTCAAATAATTCGTACCATATTTTCATCATCGTTTTTCGTTCATCCTATGTACCGGTCACTGTATATATTTCATTGAATAAATTGATTTTGCATTCGAAACGTTTAATCCTTCGTACACCTGGCTTTACATTTATTTCTTCGAATCGTTCGCCAATGCTCACACTGCATAAATTTCAAATCGTTCGCCAATGCTCACATTGCGTAAATTTCAAATACGTTCGCAATAATATGTAACGTTAAACGATACGCGATTCATAACGACGGACGACGTTCGTAATTATAAATGGTACATACTTAGAGACATAGCCAGTAAAGACGAATGCGCTTAGGTACGATTCGTCATGGACGAGTCTACCACGTTGGCCGATCTTCTGGAGCTAAATCTTCACGAGTGCGAGGAAGAAGTGAAGAACATCGTGGACAAAGCCGTGAAGGAAATGTCTATGGAAAAATACATGAGAGAATTGAACGCCACCTGGTCGAAAATGGAATTCGAGAAAGAAATTCACGCTAGAACTGGCGCTACCCTAATAAGAGCCAGCGAGGAATTGATCGAAACGTTGGAAGAGAACCAGGTACTTTCTACACGGATCGCTTGTTACGCGCTCGAGCACGAACGTTGCACGAATTGCAGAAATTTGTCGACTTACGAATAAATTAGAGAATAGGTTTTTATTACGCTCACCAGTTGGATAGATTTGCACAATGTGATTCGTTTTACTTGGACTAAATCGGCGTAAATCGTACTTGGTGGAAATTTAAAGAGATATTTCGATGGGCTGTCACGGCACAGTGCGATCGATCTTCGAGAAAATCGACTCGATTAGGGGCATCTCGTTTGCTTCTCATAGGTTCAGCTACAAAACCTTATCACTTCGAAGTTCATCGCCCACTTCCTGGAAGAAGTCTCCAGCTGGCAACGAAAGCTGAGCATCGCTGATCAAGTAACTACGATCTGGTTCGAGGTGCAACGAACCTGGATGCACCTCGAGAGCATCTTCACCTCCTCGGAAGATATAAGAAGACAATTGCCAGTGGATGCCGAGAGGTTCGATCGAATCGACAAGGAATTCAAGCAAATGACAGAGGAACTAGCGAAGACGCCAAACGTCGTGGAAGCAACGAACAGAGAAGGCCTGGTGTCTTCTCTCGATATCCTCCAAAAGGAATTGGTTCTCTGCGAGAAAGCCTTGGCAGAATATTTGGAAACGAAGCGTCTCGCGTTCCCGAGATTCTACTTCGTTTCGTCCAGCGATCTGTTGGATATTTTGTCGAATGGAAATCAGCCGGAGATCGTGGCCAAGCATCTGACGAAACTATTCGACTCCATGGCTCGATTGAAATTCGATGACGCGGCTGCTGGCTCGCCAAAACGCGTATTGGGTAAGTCGATCTCTGCAGGGAATAAAAGTTGATTTTCCGAAGATTCCTCGTCCGAGAAACGTATCGTAATATAAATTACGCTGTAAATTGTAAAGAGACGTTAGGTACATGTATTAGATCTATGAAGGGTCGAGCATGGAGGCAGTTGGATAAATATGTCGCGAGATACTATTATCGTAGGACGATAGCCGCGAAGCTTTTTGTCTCAAAGAATTTCGTCTGTCGCTCTACGCGTACCACTTATCTTCTTTGCGAACAAATATTTTTATAGCAACAAACTTTTAGTAGTTTGCGCTGGGTAGAAGTCTCGTATCTTTCGAACACGTGGACTGTCGCGCGAATATCATATATTTTGCCGTGGGAGCCGCGATAAATTACAATATACTACGCCAAAACGTTTAACTTTTCATACGTCTTACGCGATGAAATATTCCTGTTTCAAGGTATGTTCGCGAAAGATGGAGAGTACGTGGAATTCGCAAACTGCGAGATGAGCTGCGAGGGCGCAGTGGAGGCATGGTTAAATCGTTTGCAACAAGCGATGAGAGTCACAATAAGATATTATTTCAGCGAGGCTGTGATAACTTACGAAGAAAAGCCCCGAGAACAATGGCTGTTCGACTATCCAGCTCAAGTTTCCCTTTGTGGAACGCAAATTTGGTGGACGACCGAGGTGAACATGGCGTTCGCCAGACTGGAAGAGGGTTACGATAATTCTCTGAAAGACTATCTAAAGAAACAGATCTCTCAATTAAGTACACTGATCACGCTGTTGATTGGAGAGCTAACGAAACAGGAGAGACAAAAGGTGATGACAATCTGCACTATCGATGTACATTCTCGAGACGTGGTGGCGAAGCTAGTGCAGTCCAAGGTGGAGACGTCGCAGGCGTTCCAATGGCAGAGTCAACTTCGCCATCGTTGGGACGAAAAGGAGAAGGATTGCTTTGCTAATATTTGCGACGCGCAGTTTAAATACTCTCACGAATACTTGGGAAATACTCCCAGGTCCGATGGTTCTTCGTCTCCTCTCCTTTGAATCTCTGTTAATTTTTGTAGCAGGGATTATGGAATCTAGTGACTGGTTCATTGACACTCGCGCTAAAACATTGCTGATTACCGTTCTTCGTACGCTTCGTATTTTACTCGTCGTTTGAACTTTCAATTCCTTGGATATAATCCAATCCGATCGTATCGTTCGCGTTCGCCAACACTACGGTCTAGCTAGAGTCGATTTTTCTTTATTAATTTTTAATTGAGTAATCACACAAGTGTCTTGCTAAAGATCGATTCGGTTCATAAGCTAATATTCTCCCATAAACGCTATGAAAATTATCATAAGCGATTGAAAAAAAAAAAAACATTAACAGTGCCACGGAAGTTCAATTTGATAGTCTCCACATTTTTCTCTCGACTTTTTAATTGAATACATAAGTGCACGTTTAGTATCTGTACTCTTCGATTTACGGAGAAGATCGACGTGGCTTCCGAACAGCTGAAATAGTACGAGTCTCGAGTAACCAGACAATAACGGCACGAGAATTAATATTTAATTATAATTAGACAGGATTCCTTCAAATTTTCCTAATTCCCAATAAATCATTTCTCTCCTGTGCAGATTGGTCATAACACCGTTGACGGATAGATGTTACATAACTCTGACCCAATCTCTTCATTTGATAATGGGTGGTGGGCCAGCAGGCCCGGCGGGGACCGGAAAAACCGAAACCACCAAAGATCTAGGCAGAGCTCTCGGCATAATGGTCTACGTGTTCAATTGTTCCGAGCAGATGGACTACAAATCCTGCGGCAACATCTATAAAGGATTAGCCCAAACTGGCGCCTGGGGTTGTTTCGACGAGTTCAACCGAATCACGGTCGAGGTACTCTCCGTAGTAGCTGTCCAAGTGAAATCGATCCAAGACGCCATTCGAGATAAGAAGGAGAAATTCAACTTTATGGGAGAAATAATCAGCCTCGAACCAACGGTCGGTATATTCATCACGATGAATCCAGGCTACGCAGGACGAACAGAGTTACCGGAGAATTTGAAAGCCTTATTTCGACCGTGTGCCATGGTAGTCCCCGACTTTGAACTCATCTGCGAGATTATGTTAGTGGCAGAGGGATTCCAGGTAGCCATCATGGTTTTGTACGTATATTCAAAAAATTCCTGTACGCGCGCATGAAAGCTACGTCTAGCTATTTATAACAATTTTTCTAGACTACCTTTAAGGACCTTAGGAAGGTCTCTTAGAATGAATATCTTGCATATACTTGTCTTGCCCCTCTACCGTCTCACCGGTCATTCTCTCATCTTTCTATAATATCAAAAACATACGAAATAGGATTCTCGAAATTGCAGGATGCGAGAATTCTAGCGAGAAAGTTCATTACGCTCTATACTCTATGCAAGGAGCTGTTATCAAAGCAGGACCATTATGACTGGGGATTGCGCGCGATAAAGTCGGTCCTCGTGGTCGCCGGAAGTCTGAAGAGGGGAGACCCCGGTAGACCGGAGGAACAAGTGCTCATGAGAGCTCTTCGAGACTTCAACATTCCC
Organism: Bombus waltoni; assembly: GCA_014737395.1. Classification (NCBI taxonomy): domain Eukaryota; kingdom Metazoa; phylum Arthropoda; class Insecta; order Hymenoptera; family Apidae; genus Bombus; species Bombus waltoni. Next base: position 396,361 of record JACXII010000067.1, on the reverse strand, counting down.
AAAGTGGTTTCCGACGACCTGCCTGTGTTTATGGGTTTGATAGCCGATCTGTTTCCCGCCTTGGACGTTCCCAGGAAACGCGACGCGGAGTTCGAGAAAATGGTTAAACAGGCAGCAGCTGATTTGATGCTGCAACCAGAAGACGGCTTCATTCTCAAAGTCGTTCAACTGGAGGAACTATTAGAAGTGCGACACTCGGTTTTCATCGTAGGAACTGCGGGATCCGGGAAGACTCAAGTTTGGAAGTCACTGTTTAGAACGTATCAGAACATGAAGAGAAAGCCTGTGTACAACGATTTGAATCCGAAAGCTGTAACGAATGACGAATTATTCGGAATAATCAATCCAGCGACCAGAGAATGGAAGGATGGCTTGTTCTCGGTTATCATGAGAGAACAGGCCAACTTAGGCGGAGAGAATCCTAAGTGGATAGTTTTGGATGGCGATATCGATCCCATGTGGATCGAGTCGTTGAACACTGTCATGGATGATAACAAGGTCTTGACTTTAGCCAGTAACGAGAGAATAGCTTTGACTCCTGTGATGAGGCTGCTCTTTGAGATCTCGAATTTGAGAACTGCTACCCCAGCTACCGTATCCAGAGCAGGGATTCTGTACATCAATCCTCAGGATCTAGGCTGGAATCCTTACGTGACGAGCTGGGTGGAGAAAAGAACGTCGCCAGTTGAAAAATCCAACTTGGTTATGTTATTTGACAAGTACATCCCTGCTTGCTTGGAAACATTGAGAACAAGATTCAAGAAGATAACACCGATCGCAGATATGGCGCACGTAGAGATGCTATGTCATCTTCTTCACTGTCTTCTCAAGCCAGAATTAACCTCCGTTGATTTTTTGAAGGAACATTATGAACTGTACTTTGTTTTCGCTGCCGTTTGGGCTTTTGGTTCCTCGATGTTCCAAGATCAAACGGTGGATTATCGCGTGGAATTTAGTAAGTGGTGGATAAATGAATTTAAACAGATTAAATTTCCCTCGCAAGGCACCGTCTTTGATTATTATATAGACTCTGAGACAAAGAGCTTCGTTCCGTGGTCTCAACGTTTGCCAAAGTTCGAATTGGACCCTGAAATACCTCTGCAAGCTGTTTTGGTTTACACTGCGGAGTCTATTCGAATTAGGTACTTCTTAGATTTGTTAATGGCCGAGAAACATCCAGTGATGTTAGTTGGAACAGCCGGTTGCGGGAAGACTGTTCTCGTAGCAGAGAAACTTCTACAATTACCTGAAAATTACACGGTCTCCAATGTACCCTTCAATTTTTACACTTCTTCGGAGATGCTGCAAAAGATTCTCGAGAAGTCTCTGGAGAAGAAAGCTGGCAGAAATTACGGCCCACCTGGGAATAAAGCTTTGGTGTATTTCATCGATGATTTGAATATGCCGGAAGTTGACGCTTATGGAACTGTCCAACCGCATACTTTGATCCGTCAGCATTTGGATTACGGTCACTGGTACGATAGAACGAAGCTAACTCTGAAAGATATTCACAACTGTCAATACGTCAGCTGTATGAATCCTACGGCTGGATCTTTCACCGTCAATCCTAGACTGCAGAGACACTTTTCCGTGTTTGCGGTCAGTTTTCCTAATAGCGATTCGTTGACGACTATTTATTCGTCTATCTTGAGGCAGCATTTGTCCAACGTGGAACACAGGTAAGCTTCGACGATCGATCACTATATGGAGCTAGCCAGTACAACAAAACGAAACACCCAAGTATCTTCGTTATTCGATCGTTGTATCATATTTAACGCATTTCGTAGGTTTCCCATTTCTGTCGTCGAAATGTGTAACAACATCGTTCAAGCGTCGATTCAGCTGCATCATCGTTGCGCTCAAATGTTCCTCCCGACAGCAGTGAAATTCCATTATATCTTCAATCTTCGCGACTTGTCCAACTGCTTTCAAGGATTATTATTCAGTGGGAACGAGTGTCTACAGTCTTCTATAGACGTAATCAGATTATGGCTGCACGAGACGCATCGCGTTTACGGAGATAAGCTTACGGATGAAAAGGACATAGAGAGCTTTTCTAAACTACAGTTGGATATTTTGAAGAAGAACGTGGAGGAAATCGACGAGGGCGCCATTTTGGAGAAGCCTAATATCTACTGTCATTTCGCAGGTGCGCAAATGCTTCCAGATATCTCGCTAAAAATCACGTACGACTTGGATCTCAAACACGTCACGAGAAGGAGAAAGTCAAATAAATTTTTTATATTGCAAGGTGGAGTAGGAGAGCCAAAGTACATGCCGGTAAAGGACTGGGCGACTCTGCATCGATTGCTATCGGAAGCAATGGTCAGCTACAACGATCTGGTGGCTGCCATGAATCTGGTGCTGTTCGAGGACGCCATGATGCACGTGTGCCGGATAAACAGGATCTTGGAATCGCCTCGAGGTAGCGCTCTCCTCGTCGGCGTGGGAGGTTCTGGCAAACAAAGTTTGTCACGGTTGGCTGCTTTCATAAGCTCGCTGGAGGTATTCCAAATTCAGTTGAAGAAGGGTTATGGAATCGTCGATCTGAAGTTGGAGCTCGCTGTCCTGTATAACAAGTCGGGATTGAAGAATCTGGGCATCGTGTTTTTGATGACCGACGCTCAAGTGGCGAACGAACAGTTCCTCGTGCTGATCAACGACATGCTTGCTTCTGGCGAGGTTCCAGATCTCTTTGCCGAGGACGAAGTGGAGAACATAATAGCAGGTCGATGAATATTTCAGGTTGTTCGTTCTCTCTTTCGAAACAAGGATCGTCAACTTCAAAATCCTTGCCATTCGACTCGTTTTTTTTCTTTCTTTTCTTTTCTTCGTTAAATCGCTCGAAATCGATTTCTATTCGAAAGACGATGCCTGAGTCGTTCGTTTACCTTTCTCTTTTTACGATAAGGATAATCACGTACGTGAAATTCGTACGATTTAATTGCCTCTTCGCTAAAGTATTTTTCAACGATGGAAATACTCGGTCGCAGGAGTTCGTAACGAGGTGAAGGGCGCTGGTATGCTAGATACCCGCGAGAATTGTTGGAAGTTCTTCATCGACCGGGTGCGCCGCCAGCTTCGGATAGTTCTCTGCTTCTCCCCTGTCGGATCCACTTTAAGGATTCGCTCGAGGAAATTCCCGGCCATAATAAATTGCACGGCGATAAACTGGTTCCACGAATGGCCGCAAGAAGCTTTGATGTCTGTGTCGAAGAGGTTTCTGCAGGAGTTGGACGAACTTCCGGAAAATTACAGGTAGAGCGGAGAATATCGATCGGGACGCCCCTGATACGCGCGCTACGCGCTTTCAATAGCGGATAGGATACCGAGCAATAAATACACGGATGCTTTCGATGCAGGGAGGCTGCGGCGAAATTTATGGCCCACGCTCACACGACCGTCAACGCAGCCAGCAAGCATTATTTGGCCAGCGAGCGCCGATACAACTATACCACGCCAAAGTCCTTTCTCGAGCAGATCAGTTTGTACACTAGATTGCTGAAAACGAAGGCTTGCGAGCTTCGTGGTCGAGTAGCCAGGCTGGAGAATGGTCTGGAAAAGCTTCGTTCGACTGCGGTACAGGTGGATAAGTTGAAAGAGAAACTGGCGATGCAAGAGGTAGAATTGCAACAGAAGAACGACGCAGCCGATGCTCTGATCACCATTGTTGGTATCGAGACGGACAAAGTACAAAAGGAGAAGGCTATAGGTAGATCCTTTAGGTAAACGAGTGTTTTTTTCCTTGTATTTGACGTTCCGTGTTTCGTACAGCGGACGAGGAAGAGTCGAAGGTTGCTATAATTGCCGAAGAGGTATCGAAAAAACAGAGGGACTGCGAAGTAGACTTGATGAAGGCAGAACCGGCTCTCTTGGCTGCCCAAGAGGCTCTGAACACACTGAACAAGGCGAATCTGACGGAATTGAAGTCGTTTGGTTCGCCACCAGGTGCTGTAACGAACGTAACTGCCGCTGTGATGGTTCTCTTGGCTCCAGCTGGGAAAATACCAAAGGACAGGAGCTGGAAGGCTGCCAAGGTACTTGTAACAAGGTCATCGCTGGTACGTGTTCGACCGTGCACCTAAGACGGACAGTTATAAACACGTAGAACGGCCTATGGTATCAAGATTTCTCGAAATCCTAACTACGAGCCATCGTCTTGGTCGAGAACCTTTGGTCCGTTATCGTCGCTGTCTTTTTCTTTATTATTTTTGCATATCCCTTTGAAAAAAAACTTACTTTCCGCTGCGAGTTTTACCGAATTGCGCTACACTGCGCGAGATTGTTTCGTCTCCTTTGTTTCTTCAGATCATGATGGCGAAGGTCGACACGTTCTTGGACTCCCTAATCAACTACGACAAAGAAAATATACATCCGGAAGTAATCAAGGCGATTCAACCGTATCTGAAAGACTCGGAGTTCGAGCCAGAATTCGTGAGATCGAAATCAGCGGCAGCTGCGGGTCTCTGTGCCTGGGTCATCAACATTATCAAGTTTTACGAGGTGTTCTGCGACGTGGAGCCAAAGAGGAAAGCGTTGGCACAGGCGAACGCAGATTTGGCCGCTGCTCAGGAGAAGTTAAGCGTGATCAAACGCAAAGTTGTTGTACGTAAACTCTGTTAAACGTGATTCCGAACAAGTTTAGTTAGGGCGCTGTTTCTGTAACAGTCGTTGGAAGAGCAATTGGCGAAGCTGACGGCGGACTTCGAGCAGGCAACGTCCGAGAAGCTCAAGTGTCAACAAGAGGCGGACGCGACCAACGCTACGATCGCTCTGGCTAACAGGCTGGTCGGTGGTTTGGCCTCGGAAAATATACGATGGGCGGATTCCGTAGCCAAGTACGTGAAAATTTATAGCCATATGTAGCCAATTTAACAAATTGTAAAAGTTTCGGCGTATTATATCTGTAACATTTTCCGTGGACGTCTTAACGCTTATGAACACGACTGTAGATCCTTTAAAGAAGAAATTCTAAAGTTTCATGCAGCAAACGTCCACCCTACCCGGTGACGTTCTCCTGGTGACATCGTTCATATCTTACGTGGGATGTTTCACGAAACAATTTCGCCAGGATTTGCTACACAAGCAATGGCTACCGTTTTTACGTAACGTAGAACCGACGGTTCCAATCACGGAGGGGCTGGACCCTCTGTCGTTACTGACGAACGACACACAGATAGCCAAGTGGAACAACGAAGGTCTTCCAAACGATAGAATGTCGACGGAGAACGCAACTATTCTGACGAGTTCCGATCGATGGCCCTTAATGATCGACCCTCAGGTATAGGTCTATCTGTCACGAGGTCGCGCAACGTCGCTCGGATCTCCATCATTATTTTTCCTTAGCTGCAGGGAATTAAATGGATCAAGCAGAAATACGGGGAGGAACTTCGCGTCATTAGGCTCGGGCAGAAGGGTTACTTGGATGTCATCGAGCAATGTCTAGCAACCGGGTCGACCGTGCTCGTCGAGAACATCGGCGAAACGGTCGATCCGGTGTTGGATCCGCTGTTAGGTAGAAACTTGATTAAGAAGGGTCGGGCGATTAAGATCGGCGACAAGGAGGTCGAATACAATCCGCTGTTCAGATTATTATTGCACACGAAGCTGGCTAATCCCCATTACAAGCCCGAGATGCAGGCTCAAACTACTCTAATTAATTTCACGGTAACGAGGGACGGTCTCGAGGATCAATTACTCGCGGAGGTAGTGAAAGCCGAGCGACCGGATCTCGAGGAGCTGAAGGCTGAGCTCACCAGACAGCAGAACGATTTCAAGATTACGCTCAACAGTTTGGAAGATTCCCTTTTATCGAGGTACGTTGCTCGTTCGACCTTTCACAACAATTTCCATTTCCTTTACTCTCGGCGTTCAGTGTTTCCCAACCTTTCTTCGGTCACGACTCCCTTTCGTATTAGCCAGATAATATATCTGGTCGTCTATGTAATTACATACATGTAATTATATACCGAGATTACCGATAAAAACGCGATAAGTATAGTTTTGTCGATTGCTCCGTTTCACTGTCATTTTACGATCAAAAAGGAAATATCATCGTCCATTCCCCTTTCTAATCTTCGCGCAGAAAGTGGTACACAGGTTGGGAACTCGAACTCCGTAGTTAGCCCGTCTTGTTTTCGTCCCGTTTCTCGACGAATTTCAAAGGATTTACAACGACGGAGATACAATTCGATTTCAACGATAAAATAACAATTCCGTGGACAGATTGTCTTCGGCGGGCAGCAACGTTTTAGAGGACACGTCGCTGGTGGAGAATCTGGAGACGACGAAGAGAACCGCGGCAGAAATCGAGTCGAAGGTGACGGAAGCCCGTGGCACGAGTCGTGAGATCGACGCCGCGAGAGAATTGTATCGACCAGCGGCAGCCAGAGCTTCTCTCCTCTACTTCATCTTGAACGATCTGAACACCATCAATCCAATCTATCAATTTTCCTTGAAAGCTTTCAGCGTGGTGTTTCAAAAAGCCATCTCGAAGGCCGATCCCGCCCCAGACGTGTCCGGAAGAGTGAAGAATCTGATCGAGTGCATCACCTATTCCGTGTTCATGTACACGAGCAGAGGGTTGTTCGAGTGCGACAAACTGATCTTCGCTTCGCAGATGGCGTTTCAGATACTACTCGCTAGGAACGAGGTGACTGCAGGAGAGTTGGACTTTCTCTTACGGTTCCCCATCACGCCGCACGTTACATCCCCCGTTGATTTCCTTTCCAATATCAGCTGGGGTGGAATTAGGAGTCTTGCTGGCAGAGAAGAATTTCGGTAATCGAGCTTTGGCCTACATTTTTTTATCTTACGTCGCGCGTGACACGTTAAAAATCGTAACGGTGCTATTTCGAGAATTCAGATTTAATCAGAAATTTCAATCGTCGAACGAGTAATATTCGCGACGTTCTTAAAATAGCTTCTTGATCGGTAGCGTCGCAACCTTATTTTCCATCGCGATTTGTTTTCGCAACTTGAGAAAACATGGCGAATCTTTTTATAAGAACAGCGAACGCGAGTGAAAATATTGAGAATTTGGAAGTATCGTTGCTGGTCGTATACGGTGATGTTTTCTTTTGCGCAGTAATTTAGACAGAGACATAGAGACTTCGGCAAAGAGATGGAAAAAATTGGTGGAATGCGAATGTCCGGAACGAGAGAAATTCCCGCAGGAATGGAAGAACAAAACGACTATTCAGCGTCTGTGCATGCTCAGGGCACTGCGACCCGATAGAATGACCTACGCAATCGCAGCATTCATCGAAGAGAAGCTTGGCCCAAGGTATATCGAAGGTAGAACCGTCGAGTTCGCAAAATCTTACGAAGAAACCAGCCCATCTACGCCCATCTTCTTTATCCTTTCTCCTGGCGTGAATCCTCTGAAGGTAACGGAACATTTTCGCAATGAATAGAAGCATTCACCGTGTCCCACGACACTCACCCGACAAACCTATCAATTTTCATTTCATTTAATCAGGATGTGGAGGACCTGGGTCGTCGCTTGGGTTACACGTTGGATAATCAAAATTTCCACAACGTGTCGCTGGGTCAGGGACAGGAATCCGTTGCAGAGCAAGCTATGGACGTGGCCGCAAAGAACGGCCATTGGGTGGTTTTGCAGAATATTCATTTGGTGAAGAAATGGCTGCCGTTGTTGGAAAAGAAATTGGAAATGGCCGCGGAGGGCTCGCATGAGAATTACAGGGTGTTCATGAGCGCCGAACCAGCTAGTACACCGGCAGGCCACATCATTCCTCAAGTAATATTTTATGCTTAATATCGTTGTGTCCTGGAGCACGAGTATAGATAGGGTCGTAGGAGATAAAGTTGGAGGGCGTAGAAAAAGCTGAAAGCTCGTCGAGTTTTGAGCTCGAGGCGCAACGATACGTAATTTGACGTTGCAAAATAACAAGATGTTAATAAAAGATTAATTAGGGGATCCTCGAGTCGTCCATTAAGATTACGAACGAACCACCCACGGGGATGCAGGCAAATCTGCACAAAGCTCTGGACAATTTCAACCAAGAGACATTGGAGATGTGCAGCAAGGAGGCAGAGTTCAAGGCCATTCTATTTTCCCTTTGTTACTTCCACGCGGTGGTCGCCGAGCGCCGGAAATTCGGTCCACAGGGCTGGAATAAAATCTATCCCTTCAACGTAGGCGATCTTCACATCAGCGTTAGCGTGTTGTACAATTATTTGGAAGCTACGTCGAAGGTGCCTTGGGAGGACTTGAGGTTCGTCTCGATTTCTTTCCTTATTTTTCAGCAGATTGGACAATCGTAACCGGTCGTTGTTCGCATTATTTTCACAAATTGTTCACTCGTACGTTCGTAAAGGTATCTTTTCGGCGAAATTATGTACGGCGGCCATATAACCGACGACTGGGACAGAAGGCTGTGCGTCTCCTACCTCGAGGAATTAATGCAACCCGAATTGGTCGACGGAGAGTTGAACTTAGCGCCGGGTAAGAAGTTTCTCTCGTTGAAGTTGGAACATTCTTATCGACGGTTCTTCCCGCGATTGGAGAGAAACTAACGATTTAAACGTTTGCGAAGGATTCCCAGCGCCACCAAATACAGATTTAGCCGGTTACCATGCCTACATCGACGAAGCGATGCCTCCAGAATCGCCCTATTTATACGGCCTGCACCCAAATGCAGAGATAGGTTTCTTAACCATGACTGCAGAGAATCTCTTCAAAACCGTGTTCGAGATGCAACCGAGAGACGCGGGTAGCTCTGGGGGACAAACAGTGACGAGGGAAGAAAAGGTAGTCGCTTGATCCGTTCCTTACTAAACATTAGACGATAAGTCGACTGTGTTCAAAGGTGAAGCAAATACTGGACGAAATAATGGAGAAACTTCCAGAGGAGTTCAACATGGCCGAAATAATGGGCAAAGTGGAAGAAAGGACTCCGTACGTGATCGTAGCGTTCCAAGAGTGCGAGCGAATGAATCATCTGACCACCGAAATAAAACGGTCGTTGCGCGAACTGGATTTAGGCCTGAAGGGAGAACTAACGATCACTTCAGATATGGAGGACTTGGAGAACGCGTTGTTCCTTGACCAAGTGCCACCTGTTTGGGCACAAAGGGCTTATCCATCTTTATTAGGACTGGCGGCTTGGTTCGTCGACCTGTTACTACGGATCAGAGAATTGGAAACGTGGTCCACCGATTTTGTCGTAAGATGAGAGAATAAACGGATAACTGGCGGTACATTGAAGTTATCGTTATTACGAGGCAATTATATCGTTTCAGTTGCCAGCGTCGGTCTGGTTGGCCGGATTCTTCAATCCTCAGTCGTTGCTCACGGCTATCATGCAGTCGACGGCTAGGAGACAGGAACTACCGCTTGATAAAATGTGCTTGCAATGCGACGTGACGAAGAAGAACAAGGAGGAGTTCACGTGCGTGACTTTCGTCTTATTTATTTGCGATTTAGAATTATTAAGAGATCGAGTTAGGCGATCCGATCGTTTTAAAGCGCAATCTTTCGATACGTTAAGTTGTACAACTTTTCTGCGTAAAAAACGACCGAATAAGAAAAGGAACGGAAACCGAAAGTAATCGTCGCAACTATGTTTTAAATTGCTCGTTCCAAGTCCTTCGTTATTTTATCAGCCGATTTCGAAGGGTCAACTTTGACCGTTGTCTTTTTATATATACCAGGGCAGCTCCCAGAGACGGTGCGTATATTCATGGGATATTTATGGAAGGGGCACGATGGGACGTGCAGTCTGGCATTCTGGTCGATTCGAAACCGAAGGAACTGTTTCCTATGATGCCGGTGATCAACGTTAGGGCGATTACGCAAGATAAACAGGATTTGAGGAACATGTACGAGTGTCCTGTTTATAAAACGAGAACTCGGGGACCTACTTACGTGTGGACTTTCAATTTGAAGACCAAAGATAAGGCTGCAAAGTGGACGTTGGCAGGTGCAGCGCTGTTGCTTCAAACTTGAATACCTGTAAGATACCGGTGACGAGAATTTCCTATGAATAAATGAATTAAGATGGAAGAGGGCGAAGCGAATTTAAAACGTAGATTTTTAGTAGAGACGCGTCAAAGGAGACGCCAAACGGCGATTCGTTCGCCGAATCCCGCAAATACCAGGCCGGGCGACTGCGGCGGAGAAAGAAGAGAATAATTCGAGCGTGGGTCTCGAAGGACCCATCGAACGAAGCGGGATATCACGGGATGGGTTAATCGGCCGAGAGTTAATAAACCGTAAGACGATAGAAAATCGACGCGGGGGATGATCGTTCGGTTTCCGTTTCGGTCGAGGGACGGAGTATTCCGTGATCCGGAGTGGAGGGGGAAGAAATTATCCGTTATTCGGCGAAACAAAAGGTCCCTCGAAGGTTTTCCCAAGGAAAGATCGATACTCGCGGCTCCAGAGACAAAAGAGGACCGTGTACGAAACGTTGGTCAATTTAATATACGAGGCAGAAAAGAGGGAGCGAAGGGGGCCGGAGATGGAGAAAGGAAGGGGAAGCGACATGGAGCGAGACTCGTAAAGGTGAAAACGCATAGAGGATACGAGGTTTGCCCACCTCGGGGGACATAAAAGCTTTCAGATTGCGGCACGGGATCAAAATTGTATCGTGTTAGCGAGAGAAATTAGATTTCCTTTCCGCGGGAACGTCGAACAGCGCGCAAGGAGAGAAACGATCTCTTTCTTCCGCGAGCGGAGAATGGAATCCTATCAAATATGCAGAGGTTATTAGCTCTCGAAGGAGAACGGAAAAATGTTTACCCTCCGAGTTTCCCCAGGTTCCGCCGTTTCTGGGTGGATTTTATCCAGCCTTTCGTCGAGCCTCCCTTTAAAACAGAGGGACGATAAACTCTTGTTGATCAACTTGTTAACTAATGCAGGCGCGCCGCTTGTCTCGAACCGTTTCTTTCTCCAGGTACCGTGGATTCTTTAATGCGGCAAGTTTCCTTTGAAAGTCTGCTCTTTCGAAGATAACGAGCTACGTTAAAGTTGCCGTACAAAGTACCAAATTTTCGTCCGCTTCGGAGTCCCGCTTCATAAACATTTTACAAGGGACGATGATCAGAAACTAAGGTTCCCTCGATAATAGTCCCTCGTACGTTGATTTAGTCTTCTCGTCGGTAAGAATTATTCGTGTCTTTGCGAGCGTTCAAGCAGTACAATTCGAATCGTTCGTTTCATCTGGTTATTTATTTCCAGCACTTTCCAACGACCACGTGTAGCTTGAAACACGCTCCCGTATATAGATTCTTAGAAAACGGTTAAACATTTTTGATCGAACGCAAAGAAATACGTAGTTTCTTCGGGCAGCACGTTCTTTCGAAACAAGAGACGATAGTACGGTCTAGTTAAGGACGACAAAATTAGTTTACACCGATTGCACGCTATACGTCGTATTACTTCTCCAAAGATACATATTATATCGAAGTGTAGTTACACCGGTGTCTCGATCGGTGCTACGATAAATTTTATACGAGTGCACCGACAATAGATCGTACTTGTAGGGACGTATCGACGTTATAAACGTTCGATTAAGCCGATACAAAAGCAAAGTCGAAGTCCGATGGTACGTGCCCGCGCTAAGTCAACCCACGAATCCCATCGAACCAAAGGGAGAGAGGAAAAAAGTCCCTTTTGCAGAGAGGTCGGTGATTGGCTGCCAAACACCCTCTTCGTGATTCCTGTCGATCGATTGGCCCCACTGCATCGGCTTCAATCACGGTTTTCATTAAGCCTCGCCGGACAACGGCGGCTGAAAGAGAAAGAGAGAAACCGAGATCGAACGTCCGGTGTTCCGTGCGTCAACCGGAGGAAGCTGCTTTCGTGGCGTTTCCACTTCCCACGTTGATCGCCAGAGAAACTTGCACCAATTAAAGATCAAGCGTTCGTTGCGTTCCATCTTCTCCTATCTAGCATTCGTCCTATCGCCCATAGAATTTTCTCGTTAAAAGATAAGTACTTTTAAAACGCCGAGAAAAGTATAGGAATCTTTTTCCCAGTTAATGGTCCGGTTAATTTCCGCGTGGAATAAAGAAACGGAGGAACAAAACTTGGGTGAAAATTCGCGAGCAACGGGAGGGGAATTTTCAGCGATTGTTCCTGCAGCATTTTAAAACGAAACATCGTTGGGAAATTGATTAGGCGTGGGATATCGGTCTGGCCGTAAAACCGCGATTAATTTCCGGCTAAAACGTATCCCGACGACAGCTTAACGAGGCAATTTAACATCGAGTCGAACGATTACGCTACACACGAGCATCGCAACGCATTTCGAAGGGTATCTCGCGTATAACGAGCGATCGATACTCGGCGAATATAATAAGGACGCAGAAGTCGAGAAGCCGGCAAGAACCGGCAGTTCCTCTTTGTCAAAGAATTCTTGCCAACCGGTAATCTTCCCCTCGGAATGCTAATTTGGCTGGCGCGGTTGGATCGTCGAGGCTCTCGCCCTCGCGACTTTCGAATTTAATTCGCAGGAAATTCCTGCCTTCGAACGGATTTCGTACTGTACACGCACGCGGCCGATTCGTGTGTCTCGCATCCGCTTAGAACGCGATCGTTAACGGTGGCTCGTTAACGTGACAAATCGCTTGTCAAGACGACGTGTCGCGCCTTCCTGCCTCGTATGCTTTGGATTAACCTTTGTCCTCGTCTGCGCGATTCCATTGATCGAGCTTCGACGATCGAGCTTTATACCCAAGTGAAATTACTATTTGATACGTTGACAAGTATGGATGAGTTTAATAAATAGAAAAGATCGGCAGCCTCTATGGTAAGATTCTCCTTGGCGAGGATGTTCTATCTATCGATCGGAAACTAAAGGAAACCGAAATTTCATCGTTCCGTCCATGCCATACTCGCGTCCATTCTTCTCGTCCAATTTTAAGTATTCGGTCGCTATTTCGCGTATAATGTACGACTTTACCCGAATGGTAGGAAACACGCGCAACTCTCCACGTATTCGAAGATGTTTCGACGTGCCTTAGGAAACGAGGACAGAGCGATCGTGTGTTAATGTTTCTCGCGCCCGATACTCGGAGAAAGTTAAAGAAAGCTCGTATCGTTCTAAACTGCTGCGCCGATGTGGCCCTGAATAAATTACAACTAGAATACGTTAAGGGACTCTTCTCAGCGGTTATAATTTATGCGTAAGGTAGATTTTAAACGCGGCAGTCATAGGCTTAAATAGCGGAAAATGTAGATCGTAATAAAACCATCTTGCCGTGGCACAGGAATCCTAATTTACCATATTTACAGCGCAACGACGCTGCTTACGTATGTACCCCAGCAGCAGCAGCCTGTCTAAGAAGGGTAATTCTAGCCACGGGCGAAATCATTAAAAATGAGCGGTTAGGAAGAGTTAACGACGCCTTTAGCCATCGTAAAAGCCGAGCTACGTTCATTTTTCATCGAGGATGTCGCTATGGGCTCGCGACTCGTTTCTTCAGTCAGGTTAATCATTTTTAAAGAGCCGACCGCAGGTGTCCCTTCTCGTGATCTCATATTAAACAAAGAGAGGGCCGGAGAGAAGAGAAGAAAGGAACCACGAAGGGTTCGAATTTGGTGGGCATGCGAGCGAGGTGGTTTCCGGCTGAGAATTAAATTTTCCGCGAGAGAGGGAAATCCCCTGCGTAGAGACGCGCAGCAGCGAAATAATGAAACGAACGGGCTGGCACAACTTGCTTTGCATACGAGTGACATTTTTCACGTCTGTCAAGAATCTGACGCGACCCGGTGCTCCCCTATCCGAAATTAGAGAACCGTCTCTCGCGATCCATGCCACCGATTACCGCCCTCCGAGCCTGTTTCCACTGTGAAAAACGCCAACAGTGCGCGCTCGTGCATTTTTTTTTTTTTTTTTTTTTCTTTACTTTATCCAAGGGAGAAAGACACCGAGGGTTAGGGTCTACTCGACAAATCAACGAAATCTTCCCGGTGTCGTGGTTACGCTTCTCCGAGTTCGGAGAGCTCGACGTTTACGCGCAAGTACATACGTATACGTATAAATCGCGGGATAAATAGCTGGGTTCCTTTCGTCAAAGATCTTCCTCGATCTTTGCCTTCGACGTGAAAAGCATAATGGTACGACAGATCTCTCGACTCGACCAATCTCTTGCTCTATTCGTTGAAACGTAACGGCGATGTCTCGCTACAGCGCTAGTGAAATTTCAAAGTACTTTATACAGCGCATACAACGTGAACTATCTACGCTAAGCGTCCGAACACTTTCGTGAAATTGCGTAGATTAGCGTTGCAAATGAAATATGTAAAAAGATAGTGGTAGGTATCTAGCCTCGTTATTACACGGACGATGATCGTTAATTCTCTTTATACGCGTTACAGTCTGCCTGACGTCTAAACACCGGTGGATACCTGAAGAATAATAGTCAGGTATCCAGACATGTCCGACATAACTCTCGCACTTGCCCCCGTGAATTTCCTCGCTAATGTTGTGCCAACAGCGAGCATTCCCCCCTCCCCTCTCTCTCTCTCTCTCTTTCGTCGCGAACACCCGCCACCGATAAATTCGTCGCCCTTCGTCACCGCCTATCCCACGTTTTCGAGTGCCACCCTCACCGGTGGCGCATATTAATCGTCGCGGATGCAACGGTCCCACGCGGTAGCTTTTTGTCTCGAATTTGCCGCATTGCAGGCCGCGATTCACCGCACCACCCATTTTCCTTTCGATTCTCCATGGCAATCGAGTTACAAGAGGCAGAAAAATGGAAAAAGATAGGGGCGGAATCTTTGCAATTAAGCGTAACTTGTTTATAGACCAAGCTGTCGAGGTCCGCTTTGCGAAATCAAAGGTGCAAAGCCTTCGCAGACGAAGCGGAATCGGAGGAAAATTAATGAAACACCGAGGAAAGGGTCGCGCGCACGCGCGCGCGAGAGAGAGAGGGAGGATAAAAGGGATGGGGTAAAGGTGGTTCGTTCTGGGAGTCTCTGGCTAACTAGAGAGGCCTTTGAGCGTCTGAGTTCGGCTCAGCAGATCTGTAAACCAATCAGTGACGCCTCGTCGATACGTAAGGCTAAGTCGACGTAACCGGATCGCTCGACTAAACTGCTTACTTGATTATGGCGTTAGTTAGCGCGCCGTGGCCGCTCGTCTGTGTCAAGGTGGTACCAACCCCTACATTCCGATCACGTAGATCGGTCCATTGACGATGGATTCGGCGCTGACATTTAGGACACGTTTCTTCCACATTGATTTTTCTCGTTCCAACCTCCCCTAAACGTCGTTCTTTATTTACTTTCCTTTTCAGGAGGATTTCTCTTCTTTTTTTTTTTTTTTACCACTTCGACTGTTCGAATTTCGACTTTTTAAGAAAAAAAATAGCGGACGCAACGTAGTCATCGTAGCTATGGTTTGCGTCGGTGCGGCCCTTGGCAGAGGATTACAAGGGGAACACGGTGAAGACAGTATACGTAAGAGCGGCCACTAAATTTCTGCTACGTGAATCCACACGCGTTGCTCTCTTCCACCGCGGAAATACTCTCGGGATGGTGTTCGAGTTATCCGATAGATTCGAGCGCGACCAAACGTCTCCGACTCAGACTCTGTTTTCCCTGCGTTTCTCTATTCGCCGGAGGACCGCAGGATTCCCAAGGCCTATCTATCGCCGCAATTAGATGGCACGTTGCGATTATCGACACGTCGTCGGCCGATCTGTCGCGACCAGATCGCGTTATCGTTCCAATTGCTATCGAAGTAGTATCGGTTTGCAGCCAACCGTAACGATAAGGAAAACGATGGCCGCGTGTTTCGACCACGCGTAATTATTTCTTATTTCGATACAAGAGTCCTGCGAAATCGAAAAATTACGTCGGCCAGGCAAACCGTACGAGTAAAAAGATAGGATTTTTCTATGACCCGATACTTTTACAATAGTAATAATAATAATAATTCAACGGAACACTCAATGTCAGCGTCTCCTTGGAGATTATTTACACCGAAACCTAAGTCAAACATCGTAAAACAAGACGACGATTTTCCTTGAAAAACAACGTACTGTTTGATCGTAAAATTCGCTGATTTCGGAGTGGCTTGGAAATAGCCGGTGACGCAACTTTCGCCAGGCAAATCTCTCTCTCTCTCTCTCTCTCTCTTATCACCGCTCAAGGAAAGAGACAAAGGCCAGTTATTCGAGGATCGTTGGCAAAGAAGCTGGGAATACCGGCGTAAACGCGAGTTCTTGCTCGGCCGAGTCTAACACGCGAAGGAAAAATATCGTTGGCTAATATTTGCTCACCGACAGCACTACGATTGCGAAGGAGCATTTTTACCGCGAATCGTTTATCGTTAATGCGATTAAGCGGACGCGTGATTCATCTGAAAGTAGACGTTAATAACGTTGACAATAGAGGTTGGCGAACGTGAGCCGAGAATTATCGAATTTTCGAAATACACGTTCGTCTTCGCTGCCGTCTGTTCTTGATCTTGAAACAACTCGACGATTATGGTTCCTTCAATATTTGCGGGAATAATATTCCATCGAGGAGAAATAAAACAAACCCGCGTATAATACAGATACTCGCCTGTTACGTTACGCGTATCTCAACAACGATAAACGATAAGAATCTTTGCTCCTCGAATACTATATTCCGCCATTTAACGCCATTGCTGTAAACGGTGTAAACGATCGTTGAAAAACATGATCGTTCTCTGATCGGTGTAACGCATCCTTGCTACTTGAGTCTTCGACAACAGCAAGAACCTGCGTTTCCCCTATCTGCTAACGTTAAAACTCGCGTACCACGTTACACGTGCACGAGGCACGCAAAAATTTCGTTGATACAACAAGTTTGGAGTCGCCGATGGTTCGTACAAGTATACAGCGATGCTTTCGCGATAAATACAGCGTACAGGCGTTCTTGTATGGAAATTAAGGGCGCAGCGATGGTCCATCATGAATATACCTGTGCACGCGACGCGACCCAAAATTCGTCGATTTATAGCCAGTGTTTAATAGCAAACGGGAGGATGGAGGACTCTAAATTCCGTGGATGGAGCGGCGAGAAGCGGTGGCAACCCTTCGGCAGGCCATTCTCTCTGTTTCAGGACGTTATCGCGTCTCCCGCAGGGAACGCGACCGGCCTCCCGAGATTATCCGTATTGGGGAGCGAAGCACGCGGTGTCGAGACAATGCCGGGATTTTCGGCCCGCTCGATGCGCCTCTGTTCCTCTCGATCCCGGTTCCCTTCGTAGTTAGCGGCATGCGTGACTCCGCGAATGAATCTCGCGGGGATTTCGAGCGTGCACGAGCGAACAATCCTCTACGGAGGACAGGCAGAGGTCCGAGGCCGATCGATTCGCCGGATTTTCCTGAAATTGATGGATAAGGAAGGGCCAACAGGATCTGGACGTTCGAACATAGATGCACGTGGCTCGGGACTCGACGCATCGACGATGCGTCAACGAGAAGGAAATTCACCTCGTAACTGGTAAAAGTAGAAACGATGGAAACCGGCGAACTATCGTTCACGGCGACGAGTTTCGATTTTGTTATTCGTACGATTAATATTTTCTCCGTCTCGATCGATCGGCCGAATAAAAATAAAAGATACGCTAAAATCGTGGTTGGATCGTTCAAAGTTCGACGTGGAGTAAAAGTTGAAACGCTATGGGGAAATCGGCGATTTCAAACGGCAGACACATCGATTCTAGGATTACGATTTACCAAGCTCCGTTATATCGGCAAAACAAACAGAAAGGAAGATTGCGTAAAAAACGAAACGGGGAAAATCGAACGATAATAAGTTACGTACACGCGCGGCAATAATTTACGCTAGTGCGGCCATTAAACGAAGCGCAAACAGCGGCGATAAATCGCGGCAAGTACCTGTCGTAAAATATCGCGACGTATTTTTTTCACGGCAAATATCCACGAGAAAGACAAAGTTGCTTCGCGCGCTTCTCTTTCGCTCGAATTTGTTACCATCCGTGATATACAGTGGGTCACAAAATTATTCGCTCACTCGCTAATGTGGCAAAGATGAACGAAATAATCAGGCAACGCAAGGTACTTTTAAATTTTTTATTTGGATATACATAGTTCAAAGTTTAACTTAATAGAACAGTAAAAAAAATTGCGAAATTTTCATTTATAATTACAGAAAAATGAATTTTAAGAAATCTTTATGNCGTAAAGATTTCTTAAAATTCATTTTTCTGTAATTATAAATGAAAATTTCGCAATTTTTTTTTACTATTCTATCAAATTAAACTTTGAACTATGTATATCCAAATAAAAAATTTAAAAATACCTTGCGTTGCCTGATTATTTCGTTCATCTTTGCCACATTAGCGAGTGAGCGAATAATTTTGTGACCCACTGTATATGCACTCACGGGCTCTTTCGGTGGCAGCGCTGTTTCCGGAATTCTTCAGGCTCGAATCTCGATGGCGAAAGGGGCCGCGAGCCCGTTAAATCTCCGCGAGCGGAGATGGTTTCTTCGACCGGCACGGCGAATGTCATTTTTCTCACGGGTTAGACGATGCCCCGAGCTATCGATATCATTCGCAGACTTCCGCCATACCAGGGCAAACAAACGCCCGCGTCAGCCGATCCTAGCGGACGAGGTCCACTTTACAGAGGGTGAATTCTCTTAACGTTCCCTCCTTCCATCCCCTTTGAATCCTCTTAGCGCTTCGGGGTCGAGCACAAGTACCTTCCAGTCGATCGATTTCCATCGAAACGGAATCCGTTTCTTCTCGCTCACGTCCAAGGAATCGTTCTTCTTAACCGAGTTCTCTTCGATGGCTTTCGATCCAGGTTAGAAGACGATTTAGGTCAAGTTTAACCTTTCACCGATATCGCGTTCGCCTAGGAAATTTCATTCGAAGATGTCCGATCTTACTTTTTGTTCTTTGCGTTGAAGTGGTTATCGCTTCTAAGAAAACTTTACATTTGATTTGTTCAATTTTCTCGATCACCGATAGCCATCTTGGAACACGCCTTGCGCCGACGAGGTACAGCGGGCTATAGACAATAGACAGTCGACGACGGCAGACTATAGACAATAGACAGGCGACGATGGCTTCGGGGATTCGGTCAAAAATAAGATTGTCAGCGTGCGGATCTGGACCAGCTCAAACTGTATTCAAACTGTATACTTACACTTCTGTTTGAAATATATTTCTACTTTACAATTTATCCACGCGTTCCTCTATTCAAATATCCAAAAATACCCTCAACACTTTGTACACGTGTACGAGGTTTATTTGCGATCGAACCGACAGTCGCGGAAGATTATAAACGAACGCGGCGTTGGCAACTTTGAAATATTTCGCGAGACAGAAATTATCGATAATAACGTTCGTCGCGCGGTGTGCGAAAGATCGAGTAAAACCACGTGCGTGCACGTTTGTCCACGTTAACCCTTGCGGACGATCGCTAAAGTTGTGAAACTTGCCGGGGAAAAGAGAGTTCGTCTTTTTTACACCTGGAAATAAAATACGCGGCCTGCGCGCGAATCCATCGAGCAAACTTACTTTCGATCGCGTTCCCTAAAATTTCCAGAGTGTGCTTAGAATCGAAGAGACGCTCGAGAACACGAGGAAAAATCGTTGATCGAGTTGCTCGAGTTGGGACAGAAATTTTCATCGAGCCCACAAGTGGCTCGTTACTCGGGCCTTCTTTTTTTCCTCCCCTTTTTTCCTCCGAACCAACCCCCATCGACTATTTCCCGAAATGGGCGTTCGTTCGTACGAATGATCGGCAAATCGATTGGAAAAATGATTGGGTGGCATGTCGGACAGAATCGTCGGATCCGTCGAGCGGGACGAACGAAATAACGGCCGCGAGCAAGATAAATACGTTCCTCGGCAGAAGGGGAATGATAAAGAAACGACAGAGATTTCTATTAGCCTCGACAAGGATCTCTGTGTTCGACAAACTTCTCGGTTTTCGTTCTTCGATCGGCGTAACGAGCCGGCTACGAAATCGAGCGACGATCGATTCCGCTGGTATTTTCGCGCGTTCGCTACGATCCAGTCACGAACGACAATGGACATCCAGCGGAGTATGTGCAAATCGTGCGGATCGATCCTGCGTTGGTCACCTGTAAACGCAACCGCTGCTGCTCCTTCCGCGTGAATACGTGGTACACGATTAATCGCGTCGTCGTATCTATTCGATAGAGATGTAATTAACACAGTTCACGATTAACACGATTCACGGAGCGAGTGAAAAGTCTCGTAATGGACGGGCGTGTTGAAAAGAGCTACGTTTTCTCGCGTAGATTTCGCATTAATTCTAGCGCCATGGTGATACATTTAAAAAAAAAAAAAAAAAATACGTGCTACGCGGACGAGACACGTTCGTTAACGCCTTCTCGCGATATACGTGCATATTCGGAGTACAATACGGAGTATATTCGTTAACACGCGTGTACTGAAAGTTACGCGAATCGGAATACGAAGGTATTTAACGCACCGTGTATAATGTATATATTTACATACGCGTAAAATAATTAGCTTTTCAGAGACTGCACAATTACATTTTATGATAATTTAACATAGTCGGTTAACGCGAATAAACAGGCACGCTCGTCTCGCTCGCATCGAATATTCGTAGTTTGTGGGAGTTCGCTGTTTGCGAAGCAAGTTGTTTTTGGTTTTCGGGATTATCGTTCCTCGAACGGATTTTCCCCAAACGCGCGTTCAATTCCGAATTCCATGACGAAACTTTAGCTTAGGTCGTTGGAGGAAATTCGTTGGTACTACCCTGTCCGAACACGCGAACGTAAGATGGAAACGAGAGGAGGAGCGTTGCTTTCTACGGGTCAAAATGGTATTGGATCGAATGGCCTCGCGAGAGTTGCCTGCCACTGTTTACCCGGCTTTTTTCCCATCTACCCTCCTTTTCATTAATTAGCCCAGGATAAATACGAGCCGATTGAACAGCCTGCTTCTCTCTACACGCGCTAGCCCCTTCTCGTTCAGGCAAGAAGCCACGGCAAAGCCCTTCAGGCAGTATTTCCTAATCCACCGGAACCACAGTCGAGCATTTGCCTAGAAAGTATCCTCGTACGCTTCATAATACCCCTAACATTAGGGGTGAAGCTTTTTTAGCCCGGCTCTACTATATTCCAACTACATCCCCTCGTGTTCCGTGTTAAGCACGTAAAACACACGCTTCGGATTTCTTTACAGTTCGATAAAAAATCGTGTTCCAACGGAAGGGCCCGCGACAAAAACCGTTCTTGTCCGCGTTCGTCTTGCGCCGGGAAACAATACGTTTTCACTAACGTCTTTAACTTTCCGCGTCTCGATCTGTTCGACGAAATATCCGTCGTATTACGCGATCGAGATGTCCGATCGAATCGGTTTATATTTCTGTAGTACCCTCGCTTACGAAACTACGAATTTGATTAAATATCCGCCCCATCCAGTTGCGAGCTCCTCCGTTGCCTGCTGCGTACTATTCGAGCCGTCGATGTTCGCGCAACGAAACAGCGTGTTTCGAATCATAGGTTCGTAATTGTACGTACGTCGCGCTCAAAAACCGTGTATATTTTACAACGGAAGGAACAAAGAGACTGCTCCCCCTGTAGATCCGGCAGGAAATCGCGCAAAGACCGAATTATAGGTGGTGGAATTTCATAGCGGAACGTCGCTTTGATCCAGCTCCGGTTGGAGCAAATGGAGCATTGGCCAAGAGGCAGGGATAAGCCGGCGATAATAATATACGCAGTGCGTAAAACGCGACCGGAATACGAGCCCGTGTCTCGTCCTCTTTCTCTTTCGTCTTTCTAACAAAGATACGAGAAACTTGGCACGGCGGAGTTGATCCGGCCGTGGCCATGTTGCTCGCTGCGGAAATTTCGTAGTCGCCCCCTCGTCGGTACTCTGCCGATAACAGCTTGCACGACAAGTGAACTAACAAAGGGGAGTAATCTGCGTGCTGGAAATTCGCCTGCGGAATTTCTGCCCACGGTCTTTCTACCACGGCAATCTACCTAAGCTGTCTGTCGGAACTTTTTTGCAGATTTATGCGGCATGAGCGACGCGGTATTATATCGCTGTACGGTTCTTCCGCCGAACAACCGACAGACCCTCGCAAAAACGCGAAATCGCGTAAATACCCGCGTCGTGATCATCGGCAAAATTTTACTCTTCGACTCCACTTCAAATTCTACTCTCCAAACTCCCCTGATACGCGCGACGCGCAAAATTTGTAAAATCGCCAAAGCGCCTCTTCTGGTCATTTGCCAACCCTCGCGAGTCGCATCGATCTTACGCAAACACGTACGTAATCGACGGAATGCGGTGCAGAAACGCGTCGTCGTTGGCTATGCAACGAGGGAATCAAGGTCACAGGGCGAAAAACGGAGCGCACGTGGCACGCGACGCATTTTCACAACGATGTGATCGTACAGATGGGGCGGTCGAAAGCAGGGGTGAGCTCCAGCGGCCATGTCGGTTCCCAATTAAACAAATGCCCGCTGGAAACTCGAGCAACCCCTCGAGCCAGGCTTGCTTCGTCTCTCTCCCCCTCTCTCTCTCTCTCTCTCTCTCTCTCCCTTTCTCTCTCGCATACGCCCTGTCGTCCTTCTTCGTTCAACCGCAGAAGGGGAATCGGCGGAGCGCACGTGTCGAGCAGCATGCGAAATTCGAATCGAGGCTGGTTGCTCGCCAGTGTGTGAGTTTACATACGCTCTACCTTTCGGCTCTCGAGCGCGTCACACGCGCGCGAATCGCTGCCGGTCCCTCGCGAGTGTTGCCACACGCGTGCAATCGCCTGCACGTGCATGGAATTTCTAATTAGCCATCGTTTACGGACCGCCGTCTTGTTGCAGAAAAGCTAGCTCGCAATTGATAAAATATCGTTTCGTTTATCGATGTTTTATAATTGGTCGGACAACGCCGTTGAGACTGTGGCTGCGGCGAACGCATCTTGCGACGAATATTTCGAAACAATCGAATACGATAAGCGGAGCTTGGTTCGTCCGAACAGAACGAAGGCCGAGTTAGTCGCGATAACAGAAGCTTGGTAGGAGGCATTCCCGCTAGCCATTCTTAGTACGTGCTTCGTATGAGAAAATGCGAAACTCTGAACTCGATATCGATAATGACACCAGCGTTGCGAGATAGTCGGACATTTTAAAGAATACGTTTCGGTACAAGGGTCAGGATTCGATGAATACATCGCGACGTATTTCGCCTATCTCATCGCGCGTAAGTCGCTCGATATCTGCCGATAGAACGTAGATGGTTAATCGATCTGGCAGACGCTCCTAAACGGAGATTTCTCCGCAAACAAAACGCCATGGTGGTATGGTAAATAGATCTCTCGTCGAGTCCGAGAAAGCGAAACGCAAACAGCGGTCTCTGACGCAGATAACCCTTTTACTTGTGGCGAGAAGCGGTCAAAGACGACAGAGGCTCGAACGCTACGACGCGATAAACTTTTATCTTAATCGACGTTATCGGTGGACCTTTTTTAATTTATCGCGATCTCGCTGCTCGTCTCGCTGCACACGAAACGAGGAAAACGAAGGAAAGAGGCGGAGAGACGTCGCCGGGCCCGAGCATTTTCCACTTGTCCGTAAATTACATTACGCATCCAAATATTGGAGCGCCTCTTCTCTCCTCCAGACGGGTCAAACTGTTTGACTTTCCGACTTGTTCTTGCGCACGGAACTCGGTTTCGTGCCGCAACGTCTGGCTCGTCGGCAGTCGGGCAACGGCTGCTGTCTCTAATCCCGAGAACGGCTCGAAGCGAACGTTTTTGTTAAATTCCGTACGACGGAACGAGTTTTTACGAGAACTTACCATCTTTGGAAGAAGTTTGATCGAAGGAGGGAACGACGAGAGTTCCGCGCCAGATAATAACGCGTAACAACTGGCACTATTTTCGCTGTTGGAACGCGACATTGTTTTCACAGAAGCTAGGTCGTTCGAAATGAAATTTCCGGCGTTCGATTTGTCAATTCGCTTTTTATTTTACTACAAACAAAACTAAGATAGTTCGAGCATCCGTTGATCGGAAGACATTAATAACATTTAAATAGTACATGCGTGCAAGAAATTAACAATTTTTCGTGACGAAAAGAGTTTCGCGAAAGGAGGCAACGTTCGTACTCTTTTTCAATACTTTATGTTTATCGCACGATGACGCTTTCTTATTTTTATAAGAAATCGAACTTCACACTCGAGAAACATGAAAATACGCAGAGGAAAGTCCAGCACCTTGTTATCTACATTTTTACTAGATAGGAAATCGAAGATGATGGTTCCTGTATGTGTTGCTGTAAGCGCCACTAGTAGAAGCTAGAATCGTTATAGAATTGTTTCGATCGTAAAATCCGAATGATCGTCGAACGGTTGTTGCCACACTGGCTTTGGGGAATACACCTGCCACTATTGCTGCCATATCTAGCGTATCCTGGTTTGCAGTAACAAGCATCGTTACATCTCTAGAAACATAACTTCAATGACATCCATTTTCCTAAACTCATTGAACGAAACTGATCTCTCGGCTAATTTCGACTCACGATATTCAGGATGGGACAAGGTAGACCTAAAGTAGCGCAAGTTGTTTGACAGGCCGATCCACAACGATATTCCTCGTTTGGCCTGTTACAGACCAGTTGTCCGGCGGACGTAGCTAAAAAAATTAATTCATTAATTCCCTTAATACAATCCAATGCTATCGGAATAATTCTCAAATTTGTCGACCAATAGATTCGTTTGTTTATCTTTTTATTTCCAACGCTGTGGATTGAAAGTTTAAGATACCAAACGCAGCTACACCTGCGCGATAGACACTTACTGGTACAAAGCACCGTTAAAGCGATGAATAATACACAAACGAATCGAAACATGTCAGCGAAATATGTACTGTTTGTTTGTTAGTGATCTTATTTAACACGGAACTGGCGAATGCTGGCGTCAATGACAGCTTATATACGTAATATAATACACGTTACATGTATGTTTTTCCCCGCATACTGTGTTCGATCTAAATAAACACAAAGTAACTACGGCAATATAGCGTGACTTCGCGTCTTCGCGCGTGTGTGTGGATTTCCTCTTTCCTTCTAATCAAATACGATCGTAATAGTCGATGTACGCACATAGATAAGCAGGCGGTTATCAGTACGAATTGATTACCGAATCGTGTGCGCGAATAAATTTCCCTCAAATCCCCTGAATATATTAGGAAACCTTGCGTTCATTTTCATCGTTGCGTTCCTGTTATCATTTCGTCGCTTCTATCTTTCTACTCGTTCGTAGTCTTTCTACTCTGTCGCAACTCTTTCCTGTTTGGTATTTTACGTCGTTGGTCGCCTTGATGATCGTTTCTTGGATCGTATCGACGAAATACGAATTTGCATAAACAATCGCAGTCTACTCGTACTCCGCCGTGTCAAAGATTAAAAGTGACTCATTTTCCGATCCAGTCGAACGAGATAACGCATGCACAGCGGCCACGAAAGAAAACGAATGGACGTTACCTTCCGCTGTGCGAAGACGCAACGATGTAAAAACGCCAGGGAGTTTTGTTTACCATTTTCGCGAACATTGTGCCGCTTAACTCAACGTCCGGTATTCCTACGTTCACGCACGCGCGTCAATTATTCTTTATCTAAAAAAAATTCCGTCTTATATTTATCGTGCATGACCGTTTAGGAAGACTCGCTTTTTCGTGGCTCGAATCGCCATGTCCTCTGAGACACGACTTTCTGTACAGGTGAACGCGATAAAGTTGGTAATTTATATGTTTGGTGACGATTCCATTATACGAATGACACGCTATGAGAGACCATATCGATTAGGTTCAAAACTGAGAAGCGAAGAACCGCAAATGTCGTGGCATAATAATACCACTACCGGAGCAATCTCTATTTTGTGTGCAAATATCTATTATATCATATATAAATGATCAAGTTCCACGCGTTTTTTTTTTCTACAGAACGTCGTATCGTGGAGGACATCGCGCCTCGATGGCACACAGTTCAAGCCGTGAAAATAGGAATCCTGTCAAATGGTCGCGAGTAATCGCGATAGATAGCACATGCAACGTTGCGGATAAACGGCAATTCGCAGGCAGCTACGAGCGCAGCGACTATTTTTTAATATTCACTTACTTGGAAATTTGTTACTATTATAATCACATTTATAAAGTATATGTAATCATACTTGTATAAATTACATTTATACAGTAAAAAAAAAAATATCGACTAATCGGTAGATTATCGCGGGAAAGAAACTAGAACAACGAAACGGAGGAGTTGATAAAAAGAAATCGAGATGACGCAAAAAACTCGTTCGTATATCGTGCGTATAAATTCAAGCCGAGCGAGTCGTTAAAATTTTTCTAGCGTTATCGCGCCAAGTTCAGAGATTATCTCTGCCGAGGCTCTATTTTCTCCGAGGAAACCCTCTATATGTATATGTTACGGGCGTTCGTCTATCCAGTGGCAATAGAAACGCCTCGCGCATGAAATTGTTTAGAAAAAGTTGCTTGAACGAATAGAAAACGTTTAGCATTGTTGAAAGTAGAGGGACGCTGATTGGACGCGTTAATATCGGGTCAGTGTGTCAGAGCTGGCGTTTCATGGGGGCCAAAATGGTGGCCCTTCGTTTGGTACAAAGGAACCACGCCTGCCTCCTGTGACGTGACATTAGGGGTGCGAAGTGGAGTAAAGAACGAAGGGCGGTCGGCGTGCAAGGAAGAGGGGAGACACTAGCCGAGGAGGGTAACTCGAGCAATTTCAATCGAGTTTTCCGCTGTCAGTGACTACTGGTCCCATGAAGACGCCAAGTACGTGGAACGGATCGATATCGAAATATGCCAGGGTCGTTTATCGATGGTTCCCTACGAGCGATTAAAGTTAAACGTTGCAAGGAACTGCGCGATTAATACGTACGATCGACGTACCATCGCTTTCTTGTTGAATGAAATACGAAAAAGAAAAAAGGAGGAAAGAAAGAAAGAAATTATCGATAAGAAATAGGAAGAAACGAGGTAATAAATTTCATAAAGGGGCGTTCGATT
The DNA here is from genome assembly GCA_014737395.1 of Bombus waltoni. Lineage (NCBI taxonomy): Eukaryota > Metazoa > Arthropoda > Insecta > Hymenoptera > Apidae > Bombus > Bombus waltoni. The sequence goes on along the minus strand of JACXII010000067.1, from coordinate 369,346 downwards.
CTAGAGAAACGAATTATTGGAAAGAAGGGGCGAGCGTAGAGAGGAAGCGAAATGGAGAAAGTCGGTGCTGAGTGCTCAATAATAAATAGCATTTTGACTGTCGAATATTCGATTGTAAGCGCTGGCTTTCGCTGAATAAAACGCGGGAAAAGAGGAGCTCGACCCTCGAGCGCGACAGAGAGGAAACTTTGAATTCCTGGCTCGTTGTCTCGGCCGACAACGTAATGGCATTTAAGGTAAAAGCAAACGTCGATAGGAGAAGCTCGGCTTGGATTGATCGCCGCGCTTGACAAAGCGAGCTCGCGACTCTAAAATTTGCCAATCGAATCGAACGAAACTCGACCCTTTTCACCCGTTCGAATCGTCGCTAATTGCCGAGTCCTCGCGATTGACGGATCGATACGACGAGAATTGTCGAGTCGACGCAGCGATTCCCATCGAGATCCGGATTACGCGAAAGGAAACGTTTGTCCTGCTGGCTCTCCCGATAGCTCCTCTTTCGTGCCTATTTATTTCGCTCTCCGATTTTACATCGCGGATAATTTGCGGCCTTAAAGTTCAAGTAAATTCGTTACGATTGCCAGACCCGAGGATTTTTAGCTCGTTCGTGGAAAACCCGAAGACGTTAAAACGCGCAGAATACACGTAATATCCAAAACTATACGTGTAGAATATCGAATACGATTTTCCACTTGACTTCTACTCGTCGACTGGACCGTAGAATTACTATAAAACGACAGCGAACACCAAAGGAGACTGATAGATTCGCCTAATAGAGAAATAAAGTACGCGATCGATCGTTAAGAAAAATAATCTTCAACCGTAAACTGCACAGTAAACTGTCTGAAACACGTTATCGAATAAAAGGAGGGATGTCTCTGTCAAAGTCAAAGTCAAAGTCTATGCCAATGTTCGAATATTTTCGAGGCCAACTGCGCTTATAAAGAAACGAGAATTTGCCTGAAGTTTAGATTAGCGCAGTTTGCGACTATCGTATTTCGCGAAACCTCGTATTTTGCGCAGCAGGATCGGAGATTTTCCACACGTATGCTTAGAAATATTTTCCTCGTTCCGATGTATGCTTGGTAATTGGATCCGGTTAATGTTACGATGGTAATTACTCTTGTAGTTGCGTAAGTAGTTATGAGCTTAACGTCCGACCCGGCACGACAGTCTTCGTTTTGATGTAACTTTTACGTGGCGCTGGATCGCGGACAATAAAATAAACAAACAAACGATTGTCGGATTAAATCGAATCCAGATACTGTTAAACAGTTGCCAAAGAGACGACGACGCTCCCGTACCTATGGGTCATTTACGAACGTCGCCAAGCAAATGAACGGACGAAGAACTTTTGCTGGTGTATTAGCTGGTCAAGAAGAGGAAAATGACGTAAAGAGAAACGGAGATGCGAGAGGATGAACAAAGATCATCGGCATGATCAGATGAAAGAAACGAGAAGCCGTATCTAGGTTTCGTAACAGTAGTATATAAAGCCAAGTATTTCGATAAGTTTGTCAGTAGTGTCGGTCGCAAGCTGTCTCGCAAAGGAATCGATAATGTCTCGCATCCTCTTTGTCCTCCTCGCCGTTATGGCTATCTTCTCCGGTAAGTAACCTTTGTCGAAGATCAACGCGATATTTCGTATAATTTTACGTCATTAAAAGCGAAGCATGGAATCTATTCGAACTGCAGAGAACAATTTCTTTTATTTCGCCTTTCGTCGGTCACAGCCGTAACCGGCGTTCACATATTTCTGTATTTTCTGTATTTTCTGTATTTTCAGCTACCAAAACGTACGAATCGGTCGATTCGATAAAGCGTATTACAATAGCTGTTACTATAATAGGTTATTCGCACTACGAATCCTTGCACTTCTTCGCTCAATTGTGTATTTCCGTAGTAGCATATTTTTTTTTTTTTTTACGAACTGGTACGAATTGATTCAGCATCGAAACCAAATCATCGACAGACGTCCGCTTAGGTCTTGCTCTTTTCGTTGTTTTCGTAAAGATACAAATTTACAGGAAAATCCGTGATCTAATCGTTAGTGGATCGATCGGAAATACAGAGAAAAATAGTACAATAATATCGTATCGTTACAGCTTCGTTTGGTCAGCAATGTGGATTGAACGAAGAGTTTAAATCCTGTGGATCGTGCGAGCCCACATGTGCCAAGCCACGTGTCGATATTTGTACCATGGTTGGTATTAACATTTGAAAAAGCACGTCAGAAAGACACGATGAATTCATGTTTCTTGATTCGTTAGGTTTCTTAAAAACAAGTAACAAAATCCATGCAATTTCGTAAACAATTGAGTAGAGAATCATTCTCGGGATATTCGATAGGATCGCAAATATACGTACTTAATAAATTCTAAAACCAATCAATTTTCTGTAACGTGGAATTGATCGTTGAATTTTGAAAGTGCTTACCACGTTTCTTGCTTGTGCTTTTCATATGCATTTATATGAATTTCATTACGTTACATTTATTTGCTTTCGTTTTTATGGTTTTCTCCGTTCGAAATGTATACTGATTTTTATCTTTGCATTTTTTTTTTTTTTTTTAGGAATGTAAGATCGGTTGTCAATGTAAGGATGGATACTTGAGAAACGGCGAAGGGACTTGCGTTCTTCCAGGAAATTGTTAACTTCTTCGTTTAAGTTATTTGAAACCCATCCTTCGCTTTCTCGCTGGAGCTGCTACTTCTTCTTCCTCTTTTTTTCTTTTTTTTTTAGTTCAAAAATGAAAATGTACTACACTATTTGTCCATAGAAACTAGTATTGGTCACAAGCTTAATTAAATAAAGACTATAGTAATACTGCTAAACTGGTGTCTTAAATACCTACTTAAAGTGCATCGATCTTTATCGGTAAACAAATTCAAAAGGCAATGTTTAGAGAAAAGAAATTAAGAGTTCAGTGTCGTTAGTATCTTTTGGAAATAAGTACACGTATAGAGTCGCACAATGAATCGCTTTAAATTTGCATAGATTCTCATTGTTCAAATTTTTATTTCGAGTAATGACTTCAAATGAAATTAAGTTCGATCTTTGGTCAAACGTTCGATTTTCTATTTATGCGCTCGTCGTTGTATTAAATTTCGTATTAAAATTCGTATTAAAGACAGCGAAATCCCAAAAGCAGTAAGCGTACATACCACAAAGATAAGCAACGGCAGCGACGAGAAAAATAACAACGGCACGAAACATGTTGGAATGAAACCACTGATCACAACAATTTCACAACAATTGTAAAAACTTTCGTCCACTTCTCACTGAAATTCCTAACAGCGGTCCGGTTTTATACTCGATAATTCGTCCTTCTAAAAGTCGCTATCTTCGATTGTTACATGTTTGTCGGTCTAATCTTTCACCGATTTAAATTTAATACACCTATTTAAAACTATTATTAGCGTAAAATTGTGCGAACTATCCTTATACTCACACAACAAAGTCATGGTCGAATCGATTACAAAAAAAGGTAATTATGCGCATGCAAACAGGCGACCTAATTATTAGACATTAAAATTTCCTCTGGTCAACCTCGGTAGAAGGGACGATATCGTAACCAATGAGGTTCTACCGAGGTGCGATTATTGCAAGTTGATCGACGATGTAAATTTGTCCTACCCTTAGTATTATATTAATACTGTTAATACCAATGTCAGTATGGTCTCATAACGAAGTCGTTTCGCTGAGTTTGCATTGACGTTCGTTATTTACTTTCGAACAGCCTTCTTAACACCACGAATCACACATAATATCAGGAAATATAACAATTTTGTAAGAAGAAATAAATAAAGAGGAATATATGCATACATTTGTGGTACTTTATTATTTCATTTAGAAACTACCATTTTTTAAGAACAGCCTACCCATTGATCCAATCCAGTCAATGTCTTTTACACTGGCTATCTGGGACACAGTGTCCAGCTGCGTTTCTCACGTGTCCTTTAACACAGTGGCAGCCATGAACGCATTCCTGATGGAATAAACGAGTAACGCGATATAATTAAACCGAGAGCAACATAGACAAGATGATTTTCACTATGAAGAGAAGTCACGGTGTATACGAATGATACTGACCTTAGGACAATTTACATGAGGCCTAGCGCACGTAGGTTCGCAAGAAGGAGGAGGTCCACACGTCTTGAATTCTTCGTTGGGACCGCAAGCAGAGCTGACGCTGCTTACTATATGCATATAGAATAATACATCTCGAAATAAAACAGCGGTCGAATAACGAGCAATCAGCGGTACGCGTAATGACGACAATATAAATAGGGAATGCTTGCTCGATCAATTATTTTTTGTATCATTCCAATAGTGTATTATTTTTTAATCGTATTATTTCTATAAGTTTCATTTCTAAATTTGACAAAGTTTTATTCCTATTTTCATCTCCGTTTCAGCTTCAAAGCTATTTAGAAATGGCCAATTTTGGTTTTCTACCGTTCCTCGGTTCGTTCGTTCGAATTTTCGTTTCGAGTAATTATTCCGAATCGAGAGTACATTCGATCGAGCGTGCAATGCAATTTTCTGTTCGTACACGTGCCGCTGTAGTTGTACATATGAAAAACAGCGAAATTATAAAGCCAATGGACATATTGTACTTACTAGAAATATAAGCAACGACAACGAAGAGAAAAATAAGAGCGGTACGAGACATGTCGGAAAAACTTTCGTGCGTTTCTGATTAAAATTCGTAACAGCGGTCTATTTTTATACTCGATAATTCGTCCTTCTAAAAATCGCTACCTTCATTTGTTATACGTTTGTCAGACTATTCGCCGTACGCTTGTTCGATCGTGTCGCTAATTGCAAGTTACGAAGCAATTTACACGTGCTGAATATTTTATAAATTACTCGAAGCTCGTATAAGTTGTCTCGCGTGTCATATTATTAACAACTGTATCAAAAATCACCATATTACGTTACTTCGTTGTTATAAATATTCGATATTATAAATATCAAATATTCGTCAAATATAATCGAAATGCATGGTATTTAAAAGTCATTGGAACCTACTTAAGATACAAATATACGTTCGAAGAATAAACTCGCAGATAAGCAGAAACTCGCTTAAACAACGATTATAAACGTCGGAGATGAATTACGCTCTCTTTGAATAAGCCAAAGTGTTAATATATAAAGGGACTGAGAGACGATCGCTGCACAGTGCACGCGCTCAATGTTTTATTCTACTCGATCTTCGTTCTAGAAATCTCATCGACGAAACGAACCTAGTAACGTCAACTTTTGCCACGTTGACTCTTTGTCTCGTACGTAAGTACGTCTGCTTAGCGAAATCGAAATCGAGCAGCTTTCTGAAAAAAAAGTGCCCGTAAAACAAAACGGTGATTTAAGCGAATTAAGTTTTGCTTCTAGGTATTTGACATTAGCTACGTTTCACCTGATAATTATAATGGCTCTTGATCTTTTTCATATGTGCAAACTAAATAAAAAACGATTCACCTATTCGACTGGAAAATTCATCCAGCATCCACGTATCCTATAAATTTACTTTCTCTCGGAAAAATCTCCAACTACATTCTATCGCGTAATAATTATGCGAGTTACGATTTCCAGATCTTTCGTCGTGACATGTCACCGCAAACCTTCGTTCTAAATCTCAATTCGTTTATCTTCGCTGTCGAACGATAAACGATAATTTATTCTCTTTGACTTCTGCGCGCTGTCATTCTCGCATTACCATAAAAGGACGATTAAAATATTGGTACGGAAAGACGATAAACTGTTCGACGCGAGACACCGGCATTTTCCAAAATTTCCAACGAAACCAGAATTGGAGTTATCACTCTTTCAGTCGCCGACAACGGAATTCTCACTGCCGCTGACGAAACCACCGAGTCTGGTAAATGCGTTAAATAATTATCAAACCTTCGTATATACTTTTTGCTTTTCCATCTACGATGCTAACGTCAGTTTCTGTTTGGAAGAACCGACGAAATGTGGCAAAAACGAAGAGTACACGACGTGCGTTCGTTGTCGAAAAAATTGCGAAAATCCCTTTCGAGAAATTTGCTGTCCAGGGGTAAGTAAGAAGGATGAAACATGACAGGATCTTGATTATCGGAACAACGCAAGATTAGATGGAAAAGACAAGGTTATTCGAACATCAACGCCCCATTACATAAGACCAAATCAAAATGAAGATTTTCCGAAGCGCTGTCGTCTTTGTTTCAGCCTTGCATTAAGGCTTGTAAATGTAAATCGGGAGAAATCGAAGTAAGTAACCATCGATGTACACGGAATATGCAGAAATGTGTAAAACGTCCAAGATACCAGTACTCGTTGTATTTGACAAACGAAACGAGTTTCCGCTCTGTTATTCGTATTAATAAAAATATGGAAAAATATGGGCAAAAATAAGGATCGACTAGGAACGTCTGTAATCGTTAGAAGGAGCAAGAAACGAGAAATCTCCTGAAATAATTATTCCTTTCGTAGTTCCACGGACAACAGAGCGAAGCAATTCTTCTTCGACGGATACGTCATAGCCAAGGTGCTAAAATTGAACAGGTGTTTGTCCATGTTTGGAAAGAGGAAGTATAAAGAGTACAAGTAGGACGGGAGTTACGCTTATTGTATACGATATTCGGGAAGAAAAATAAATATTTATCTGCTGTTACTTACTTGATTTTAACAACGTCTGTCGCGGTATATTTCTTTATATATATATATATATATACACATAAATATTTCCCGTATTTACATATTTCAAGCAAAATGCGGTCGATCGTATGAATTTCTGCAAATCTTCATCGATGTCAAAGACCACGACCTCTCCAGATTATATAGTTCCGTTAATTGCTCGTCCCGAACGATACCGATATCATCTCACGATGCTTACTTTTTCAAAACACATATATTACATCGAAGCAAATAATTCGAGGAAAATATTTACCGTGGAATCGTTGTACTTAAATCTATCGAGCAAATGACCAAAACGAGGAGCATCCGCTACCGATTAAAGATTGTCATACAATTATCTAATCATCCAACCAACAGTTTTTCTAACCAAAAGTGTGTATTTGTTTCGAATGGTACACCAGGTCAAGTACCGTCGATTTATCGATCGACATCTGACGTACGCTTCAAGAAGCATGCTGCGACGTGTCGCAGTTGTTTCGAAGACAGGTTCCGTTGGCGTTGTCGACTGAATCTCTCGTACGTTTCTATCGTTAGGATGTTTCTTAAATTCGAGGAAAATAAAAAAAGAATCGTTACTTGGAAGCGACGCGCCAAAAATTGTTTTTTAAATATTTCAGCGCGTTTCTCCGCGGCGGTGCTAAGTCTTGACCAAACTGCCGCAACTTCTCTAAATATTCCAGAAGCTTTTGACAAATTCGATCGGCATAGGGAAAACAGCCGTCTCTCTCGAATATACTCTGCTCGTTTCTAAGAAGATCTCGGCGAAGATCAAATAGCGCAAAGTCAACCAACGACTAGCTACGGATACGAGGACATTCGCCGAAGATGAGCACTCCCACTGCCATCGAATCTCGATACTATCGCGATCGTTCGAGGACCTGACAACCTACTAAACTCGCAGCTCTTTGCCCTCGTGTATAACGATGCATAAAGACGCAGACCGATCAAATTAGCAACTGCAGCCACTTTCGTATGGCTGCAAAAATCTAATGCCGTGGAAATGAAATTAGGAGTTTGATAAAGAAACGTTGCATAAAAAATAAGGATGTGCAGCCACCGTAAACCGTGATATTTGTGCCATGAAACGAGCTGCGACGATCGTGAAACGTCCCTTGCCTGCTTTACCGAAAGAAATTCTATTGAAACAAGAGAGAGAGAGAGAGAGAGAGAGAGAGAGAGAGAGGGAGAAAAACTAGAAAGAATTCCAACACCGACATTGTCAATCGCTTTTGTTACGCTTAGGCGAAACAAATTCGCGACCAAAGTCGCGAGACGACGGGAACCGTGCAAAGACGCGACAGCCACGGACGACTTCTTGGAAGAAGCGAGATTATACGGTAAACGCGAGCCGAAGTAGCCAGAATTGGATGGTAAAGGTCGTTATCCGTAACCTCGTTTCACAGATTTCGAATATGTATTCGGTTTTCCCAGCGGTCTCGTTCACCGAAACGATGCCGACTTTCGTTCGAGATCATGACGAAGACAATATGGTGGAAGAGAGGCGTGTTCGTATCAACGAGCAACGACGACAGGCAGAGATTACAATCGAACAGATTACGCGACTCTTCGACAAGTAGGCGATAACATCGCGTAGGAAACGACATCGGTTATTTCCTCAAAGTATCGACGTTTTTCCTGGACCTCGCTCGGATGGTCTAACGAAACGTAGAATAAAGTGCTAACGAGGTACGCGAGAACGGTAGGTATACCAACGGTCAAAAGTATACGAATAGTTACCGTGAATCACAGAAGATCGTTTCCAACGCTTGTGGAAACCGCCAAAGTGCGTGGATCGGTCGATGATTCGTTACGTTAATAAACTGGAATATTTCGTGAGAGCATCTTTAGCGTTAATTATATTTTTAGGCTCGTCGCTGTATGCTCGTTTTTGACCAGTTACACGTTTGCAATAAATTTCTTCCGACTTGTATGTACATTTCCGAATTGTTAATAATCAAATTGTAAAGAATAAAAAAGCTTCTTGCATCGAAGAAGAATTTAGTTATTTAACTATATAAACTATATAAACAGCTGACCGTAGAAATTCCAATTGTATGGATTCAGCAATTAAGCACGAAAAATGTCATTGTGAGATTCGCGCCACCTCATTTGCTGTTTGCTACGCGTATATTCCATCGGTATCGGCACCGATAATCAGCAAACAGATTGTCTCGAGCTATCGCTAATCTGCGAGCGTGACGTAGCAGTTAAACGATAAATCGAGAGAGTAGCGTAAGTCGGGTACGATTAAATTTTTGGAAACACGGTAAGCGCAAAGGGGGAGCGGAGTGTGAAAGTGCAAGCGTCGGATTGTATAAAAGCGCGAGCGACAGAAGGTATAACTCAATCGTAACAGACGAAACGTAGATCGACCGTAGCTCTTCGAATCTCGACGTTCGTTTCGACGACTTTAATCGCCATGACTCGTGTAGCCGTCCTTCTCTTACTCGTCGTAGCTATTGTGTACAGCAGTAAGTAAACAGAAATTATGTTACGTTTGTTTTTGTTCAAGGCTTGTTACTTTCTTTCTACCTTTGTCTCTTAATTTCTTTTATTAAAAATAATATCATATCTTCAAAATAACGTTATTGATATCATTGAATAAATATTTTATTTTATTCTTAATCGAAAATGTAAGGAATAGAAATTGGGAAATAAAGTATCTTAAACATACGAAAAAATATATAAAAAGAATCTTCTTTAGTTTCCAATTTTTAGTTCGTTTTACGATTACACCGAGATTATTTATAAAACTTGCTCGAATAATGAATCTATCCGTTCAACGATTAATTACAGGCGCGTATCCTCAGGCGTCTGAGGTTAATCAAGAATGTGGTCCGAACGAGGAATTCCATTCTTGCGGATCCGCATGTGTGGACACCTGCGAGAAACCAGCATCGCCTATCTGCACTATGGTTAGCGTCTCGTGATGAATAAATTTGAATAAAATTTTAGCTCTTCAATTTATATCATCGATCGTTTCACGTTACATCAATGTCTTGACGATTCCGCGAATTTTCTGTTACAGAAATGCGTAATCGGCTGCCAGTGTAAACAGGGTTACGTAAGGAACAAGGAGAATAAGTGTGTGCTCACGCGCAATTGTTAAATTTTAACGAAATACAATCGGCAATCAACTCGTTTGGTCGAAAGATACGAACGTAACGCTCGCAATAATTATGCACGGTAGAATGCTTCCTGCGTAATTTGTTGTATTATTACTTATTGTTGGTGCTACCCACCAAACAACCGCAACTATTGTACTGCTTACTTTTGTTAAGCCTTGTTACATTTCTAACGAAATACACATAAAAATATATACTGCTTCTTCTTCTTTATTAATCCCGTATTTTTTTTTTTAACCCGAATAGAGTTCCAACGATAAATCTCTATGCTCGAAAATACGAGTCAACTAAACGGTGCAAACGACGAGTGAAAAGAATTTTCAAGAAGGAATATTAAGTAGAAAAGTAAAATCGTAACTACAAACGTTTAAGTTATATTTAGCTTGAAATAAACAGATCCATTAGTGGTATTTAGTTAATTAAAGTTTGAACCTGAACTTTTTACGTTACCGAGGACAATTAACACGCCACGAACAAATATATTTTTTTGTATTTATTATTTGATTAACTAAATCGTTTGCGTACGAACTTAATTCTCCGACTATACTTTGTCTCTTAAAAAAAATCTGGAATATTTCCGAGATACTCATCGATGTTGTTATTAACCCTTCCTTATACTCCGTTTACGTGTTACGTGGAGAACTCGCCGTGAATTGGAGAATACGTTAAACGAAAGTCCAACTATTAACGTTACTATAAACTGTAAAGTGTTAAAAATAGCGAAAAATCACAGTTATCGTAACTTTCGGCCTAAAATCTACATCTCTTACCTGGCCTATGCTTGCCACGCTTACCTAGCCAACGAAATCTGTCGCCTGTCTCCGCATCGACCGATTCCAATAAAATGTTCAGTATATATACTTCAATTTTCTTTACAAGCGCAGATAAGAGTCGAAAAGTGCCACCTTTGCTTATTTCTTCGCGGTTCCAATTGCAATTGGAATAATGCTCCTGACTGCTCAAAAAAAAAGGCCCAATTCTAAAAAAGTTGGTCAATTTCAAAGGACGTTGCAACAGTTTTGAAAGTCGCTGTATCTGCAAATAGCCAATCTCTTTCAGTTTTTTCCAAAAGGCCGTATTTGTTGCGCGTAATCGAACCCAGGATCAAAGCGATACCCTACAGTCTTGTAATTAGCGTCGATTAAAACAATTTCGGCATGGATGCCGATCATAGCCGACTTTAGGAACGAAAGGGTTAAAAATAAAGATCGACTGACGCAATCCAGTGTCAACAGAAACATCGAGACGTTGACTGAGAACAAAAACCCCTATATACAAATATTTGATCGCACACCTATACATATATATCTGGTATCGGTCTTATCGTCAATTAATTTCTTTGAACGCTCGTAGATAGAGAATTCCATCTATTATTTTATTCCTCTGGGTAAATGTTTTTTACGAAAGGTATCTTTACCAATACTTTGCACAATAACGCGATATCTGAGAAGCAATCGTGTCGTATCGACCGTTCGTAATGATAGACGTTATTGCAACGAAAGGCAGAAACGTTTCGCCATTACAAAATTAAAGAATCAAGCGTCAATCTTTGAATCGATTAATCAATGCCAAGCGATATTTCATATTTTCTGCCTTTTCACGCTTTCGATATGTTTTTTCACGCTCCAAAATTAGAGATACAAGATTGAATCATCGCGATTGAGTCTACGCGTCTAATTTGCTACAGTCTGTGATACGTACCGAGTGACTCATCGATAATGTAGGTTCGTCGATAACGCGTCACACACCTTGCGGTTAATCGAGCAAATGTTAGTTCATTCTCAAACAAAGCAGCCGCGAGGTTAGTCGATTTTAGCGGAATGGGTGAGTAAAGTCAAACAGGAGGTTATCGAGAAAGGCGATCGTTTATTTTCTCTCGTGCAAAGTTACGCAATTTCTTCTTCGCTGTCGGCGAATAATTTAATAAATCGATAAATCGCACGACGCGCAAACCTCGGCATTCGCCCGGCAAGACGCATTCGTTCGGCGAATTCTTCGAGTATCCGTCTATGCATTGACAATCCGACACGCGTTTCTAAAAGAAACAAACGAACGTCATCTCGCCGTGAAATTACGCGTAAAAAGTTTCTTTCCCCAAAGGAAATTTCTTTCAAGACACTAACACTGATACAGTTCGGTTGTTGGGGTATTCCGCATCGAGGCTCGCACGCAGTACCAGAAACTTTGAACACCTGGTTAGGTGGACAGATTATGCCAGCGTCGATCACTGAGCGAACGTAACGTAAAATTAAGAAACTTGCTCGATGAAAGGTATCTACCGCTGGAACTGAAAAGAATCGGGAAGAAATCTTTCTGATTTGTCAAATACTTACGGCTGACATGAACAACGGCGATGAGTAAGAGGAGAAGAATAACGCGAGACATGTTTTCTGTCTTTCCTCCGCGATGGATTCAAATGTACGGCAATCTTTCGAAGAAGCTTATTTATACCACCTTTATATACCATTTATATTTATACCATTTATAGCACCTTCGCGCTTCAAAACTGATAGAACCGCTTATTACCGCCTTATCGCTTTTAAATAATCGCTTTTAAACAATAAATAATCGCTTAAGGCTATACGTATACTCGTCTACAAGAATAATCTTAATTCGACGTCGAGTAACTTAAAAAATAATTGCCAAGATTCAAGAAACGAGCTTGATAAATTGCCGCGTCTGTCGTTGGCACGATGACGTAGTCAAAGTTGGATGCAAAACGATCGTTCAAAAAGACGCATACGCGCAAGCAACGAGAACGAGACGAGAAGCAACAGGTTAAAAAATTCCCTAATTGTTTGCAGCGGTACATTCGTATCTCGATCTGCTAATCTCTTATCCACGATCTCCATCTTGGAGTCTATCGAATCGTCGATCTCGCGCCTTCTAACGAGCAACCCACATTCAAAAGCAATTTGTCACGTTAATGGAGCAAAGACTGGTCGGAAGACGTTGAGAACAATTTGATCGTCCATGAATCGTTCGAGCAAGTTGGAAGAACATTAAGTTTCCGACAATATGTCGACCGTAGAAGAGAGAGGTGGAACGGTTAATTGGCTGTTAATATATTGTCTGTAACGGGAAACTACGGGCACGACTGTATAACGTGCAAGTTCATTCTGATGCAGTGGCGTTTATCAAGGGGGCCGGATGGTAAATTATCGGGGCACTGGGGGCGGGTTAATGTTGCGTACAGTGGTCAGTGGCTCTGCAGCAGGCAGCTCGTCTATTCGCCGTGTACACGGGCAAACAGGCCGCGTTTAATCGCTATCGCATCGAATTCCCGCAAACGTGACTTTTCTCGCGTAACTAACGCCTCCGGCAAATAAGCTCTCGAATCGCCTCGATTACCGATTCCCCAGGTATTACCGGCCATCCGTGAAAACATGCCGGTCCAATTAAAACTTGCTTACCCTTTGGAACAATGGAAAAGTCTTGCTTCGTTCAGCTCGTTACAACTTTTTAACAACTCAGCCGCTCCCTTGGCGCAAAATCGCGATCTCGCGATAAATAACTTTGATCAGTGATTAAGGAGAATCCTCTCGAGTATTTCGAATATCTCGAATATTTTCGAAGCGCGAGGGATTTTCCAAGTGCGGCTGGATTGCTTTTAACGGATGACCAATTTCCATCGGCGAATCGACGCGATCGAATCGCTGGATCCACGTGCACCGATCGGGATTGGTTCATCCAAATTTGCATTCTTGTCAATACGACTAACGAATAGAACCTACGCCAAGCTTTCTTTCGCCTGCGAAATATCGCAAGAATAGTTATGCTCCAGATATTTTACGCGTCTCCGCTCGTTACATACATTCTGCGCGTTCTTTTAATTTATATCTGATAAATCGTTCGGCGTGTCTGGAATTTCTGTATCTTTTAATTTTTCTTAAACGGTATCTTCTTCGGAGTGGCTTCTAAGGGCAGACTAAAGATTCTAAAGGCGGAGGAAAGAGTTCGCGAAACGTCGAAAGGAAGCGCGACTACTGATGAAACGCGATTGAAATCCAAAGAGCCACGAACGTGTCGCGCGTGTGATATAGTTTTAAACGGTATACTTGGATGTTCCGTTTTGCATCTGGATGCAAACAGTTTCATCAGCACGAATTTCTTGAAACGTGTTTCGAGGACCCTCGGGACGAAGCGAAATCGTCAGAAGAAGCAGCGGGAGAAGCGGCCGAGGGTGAATCGAAGGCAGCCGAAATTCCTGCCATATTTCGCCGAAACCGAGTTTCCTTCCGGCTGGTTGATTCAATATGTTCCATCCGGGTAAAACGGAACTCCAGCCAGGCTATGGACAATACACTTTTCCGAATGAATCCCGTGGTTCCATGAACGCGAATGGAACATCTCGATCGACGATCCCGCGGAATGGAGTGGCCAAGATATAGCCAAATTCTGCTCCTTGTTCGATAAACGAGGTTTCGAGATTAAGGAGATGGCGAGAGATCATCGTGCGTTCTCTGTTTCTTCGCGCGTTTACGCCGAAGATGTTGAAACGTAATATCGAAAACGAGGAATACGATGGTTTCTATTAGGAGGAGTATTAGCGATTTGCACCTACGAATTCTACTTGCCAAACGACTAGCCTTTCATTTACGTTACAAATCATTTTCTCAAAAGTGGAATTTTACTGACTGTAACTCGAGTCACAGCAACGCACGACTGGCCTCTGTTTAAACAGCAATCGTTAATAGTACCAAGCACGTTTCGCGTCCAATCAACCATCGATTGGCTAACGGTAAATAAAGGAGAAAAGATTAAGATTGGGAGAAAAAGGACGTATCGTTGAAAATTTGAAAAATATTCATAGCGCCCCTTCCATCGCGATACTCAGTCTCGCGATATAAAGGATCCTCGTCTCTAACGGTCCATTTACTGTCGGAAATTTAGTGCACCGACGGCACATAAAATCTCAACGAACGAGACTCTGGCGCGATGAGATTTATGGAAATTGAAGATCTCCATAGCAGAGTTGTTACAAATCTTTCGCTGGATCATCGTCTATTTCGCGTCCAGACATCTTCCTCGCCAAAAGCGTAACATTTCTCAAGCACCGAACGGTAAGCGTCGAACTTTGTTTTATTTCGCTTTACGCGCGAATTTCGTACGTAATGCTAAGTAACGAATAAAAGATCGACGAATGTCACGAAATTTATGCGATGATCGAATACAGACGCTCGAACAAAAACGAGATAACTCGTTGGAAAATAAGCGATTGGGTGGAAGAGCGTTTTTTCGATTATCAAGAAATGTCGTCCAATTGCCCGATGTGTAGCGTTTAACTACCACTGTCGGTAAAACGTACGCGCCTTATCGAGAACGACTCGGTGTACGACTGTGCTAGGCTGGTTGCCATTCGTCAGGAACTTCTCCGACGTTTTGCTTGTCGTTTAACTTTCACGAGTGCCATACGTCTCGGAGTAATTTTTAGGATAATATTTGGATCGTCGTGATGTTGTAGTATATTGCCGACTGTACTGTTATATGCCATACTGTTGTATGTTCGTCGTTGAAACAGATTTTAAAAGCGAGAGCAGCTTTAAGAGGAGTTATTCGAAAGAACGTTTCACAGTAGTCGATATTAACGAAAGAAGAAGATGCACGAATAAGCGATATCCGACTCGTTATCTATCGAAACGATCGATACGGGCAAACAACACCTAAACGTAAACATCGTAGTCCAGATTACACGACAGTACGTACGAGTCACGAAGCAATAAATTTTTTAATAGATTTGAATAAACGATAAGATAACCGCGCAATATCGGCGAGTTAATTCCTCGCAAGAAGCAAAAACCGATAAAGGAACATGGAAGAAAGCCGAAGGAAAATTTTAAATCGATAAAATTTTTAACGACCATTGATTACCACCTGTGGACTAATTAGCTATTCTTGAGACTAGACGGATCAAAGGGGAATTAAACGTAAAATTTAGCGGAGAAAGAGGCGGAGGTCGTTAGGTAGATGGCTACCATTAAATTCCGTAATGAAACTGGACCGTGGTTCGGGTCGCAGAACCGGCGATTTATATCTCGATTAAAACGCGGCGGTAAAATCTCGTTGCCTTTGAATCATCCATCGAACCTCCTAGCTTTCTCAAACTTTGCCTCAAACACTGTGAAACGCATGCCAGTTCGCGAATGTCTACTCGCGTTAACGCGCTAATAGGATTATCGTGAACTCCGTGAATCGACCTGGTTGTCAGAGGTCCGCTTTATCGCTTGGTCCGTGCGCTTTGATCACCCGAACCAACGTTCTTCGAGCAAACGCGACGATTATCGTCGACGAGACGCCGAACTAGGCGTACGAAAAGAGGCCGCGATCGGCTCGTACCTTGCAGATTCTATCTGTACCGAATCCGATTCAGAAATCTCCATGGACGTATCGCTTCTCGAGAGAATTACTTCGAAAGAGACGGTCTCCTTACTAGCCCGAGTCTGCGAGTGCTCGTGCATTTACAGAAAATTAAAACGTCAAACTACACAGCCTTGAAAATAATGTATACTCGTCACGATACTCGCAGGCAGAAACAATCATCTATCGCTTGTATTCGTAAACGTCTACGGCTCGCTCGTTGCTCTTGTATCGCGCGGTACACCCAGAAGAATATCTCGAATCACGTTTAGCGTAGTTCGACGCCAAAAGAAAAACATCCCTCTACCCAATACTCTAAATGGCCATTTTCCACGACTTTTCGTTCACTCTCCTCTGATCGTCGTTTAATCGTCCCCTATCCGTGATCGATCGCCAATCCCCATTCCGCGGTAGAAGATGGTGTCCATGGCGTCGCGGGACAGATTCCTTTCCATTACGAAGATTGCGCTTGTTCTGCGCGAAAGTAACATAGCAAATGTAGTAAAACCTCGACGAGCACGGTCGATCAAGAAGATTACGTTCTCGACGTCCTCGAAAGCTTTCGCGTCGAGAATACGGCCGGCTACGCTGCGAATTAACGGCAATCGACGCGATCGTGAAAAGCGAGAGACGCGCTGCTCGTAAACGTATCGCGTCCACGAAAGGGTTGCCTCACCTGGCCACGATATCCGTTAGAATATCAGGCACGCCTGTTTACGGTTGCCAAGGAAACACCGGTGCACGCGCCCGCATCGACAAGGGGATTCTCTCGCGTGTCCATCCGTGACGACGCGCTTTCAACCGAGCCTTGGACGCGGCGGCCTCGCGTATTCTGGCCGATGCGTAGCCTTTGAACGAATTAAAGCATTTGGGAAATTGGATTCCTCGGTGGGGCGGCGCGGGGCTGCAGGGCGTAGATTTGCCGATTGCCTTTCGCGTCTCTCCGCTTCCATCGAATGTCCTTTCGACGCTTTTCGCGATGGACTACGAAGGGGATGCTTTCTAGTTTCTTTCGCTGAGAACCTAGAATGGACCGTAGAAGGATCACGGAGAGGCTGGCTCTCTTTCTCTATGCGAAGAACGAGGAGGACGAGAATCTGTGGCCGAAATCCGTGAGATCGCCGACTTGGACACGTGTCCGATCGACTATCGTTCCAAGGAATTGGATATCGAGGCTCTCTCACGGCGTAATTTATCGAGCAACGGCATTGCTAAACTGGTTGCACAGGTAGCAAACGACGGACTCCTTTCTTGGTCACGGAGAACAATTGGACAACTTGCGATTTGCGCGATTTATTTGGAAAATTTCGCTCGTTCCGTTACCAAGCTCGTAATCTTATGTGAGAATGACGATAGAAGGCGTGAAGGATTTTTCCGCTGCACGATCGTTTTCGCGTCGACAAAAATGCGAACCGACAGTCCACCGTATTCGATCGCTCCGTCGTATTCATCGGAACGACGGTTCGTCAGAACACGCATCCGCTGTTACTACGCTCGTTGCTGGCTCGGAATAAACGCTCCACCTGCGACAACGCTGGGCCAAATTTCAAGGCGCCTATTTATGGTTGCCAAGGAAACATGTGCGCGATTTTACGAGGGGGAACGTGAAAACCCCTTTCGCGAGTCCGGCAACCACGATAACTGTCGTCGTATTTTCCTGACGGCACACGGAGTCGAGGGATGAGAGAATCGTTGTTGGTAATACGCGTGTACCGAAATTCGCCATGCGGCCCGAGATCGATTCAGCGAACGTTCGTCGAGATGTTTTTCGCTGTACGAGCGTTCTAAGAGACGAACAAAAATTATTATATAATTCAGATTCGTCTCGTTAAAAGCAAGCAGCTGTTCGGATACTTGAAAGGTACTACAGGGAGGAAAACCGTAGACGTTCACCGAGTGCGAAAATCGCTGGCTCCGCGAGTCCGATTGTTCTTTCCATTTGGAGACAGTCGACGCGTATTTTGAACGTCGCTTCGCATCGTTAGATCCGGCTAATAGCGCCAAACAGTTACGCTCTCGACGCGTGCTTCGAGTTTCTCCTTCGTTAATTCCGAACGCGTCTGCAGACGTTTGTAAAATGTTGCACGCGCCATTCTCCGACTCGCGACACGCGATTCTACCTGTACACGGCCGATGGGAACACGAAGAGGGGAGAAGGACCTATTCGCGTACCTCGCCGAACGTTAATTATTCGCTAACAACTGTTCGACTTAACCGCTTCTATATTTAAATGCTACGAGATGAAGCCCCGAGGCGTGACTTTTGCTAAAATTAAAATTGAGACCACCCATCTCGTTTGCTTTATTATTGCCAATCTCCTCGTTCAATGAGAGATCATAAGCTTGACGAATTCGCCTCGGGTAACGGTTTCAACTCGTCGAGATACGTATTACGTCTGCTCGAACGATTTCTGGCCAATTTGTTTCTGTGCAAACAGTTCTGTGATTTATGGAAGTAGAGGCCGATCTGCAGACTAGAGCAGATAATCACCGATAAAAATCACCTTCCACGAAGCGAATAACGCGTTTGGATCTATGAACGAAAATCGAAGCGTACGAAGCTGTCTGAAAGAAACGTAGGCGCAGAATATACAGTACAGCAATTTCGCTGTATTATCTGCATTTAACTTTGCAAATACGAGTACGTCCTTTTACATAATTAACGCGCAGCTTATTGGAACGAATCGACGCTGGAAAATCGCGTTAAAAGAAAGGTGGAAAAACTCGCAGTTCGCTTACACTTGCTCGCGATACGTTGGCCTTTTTCTCTCTCAAGAGAGAGAGAGAGAGAGAGAGAGAGAGAGTCGGTCGGTTCAGCTTCCCTCGGACGATACACCTGGTTACGAAGATACGTTCGCGTGCGAATTCGCTAGACGAACCGTCCCACTTGGCATAATGTATCGGAATAGAAGCGTTCACCGTCGCTCGCGCTCGCGCGGCTCGATCCTCTCGCGATGCAATCGCGCGAGCGCGTACCAGCACGTATTTCCAGGCGACGAGAACCACGTGCATCCTTGAGCCGCTTCGAGGTTCGTGAACCTGCCTCTCGCGAGCCGATGGACACGCGGATCGACGTCAGATCAGGCGCGAGCCTTTTACGCGTCGAAGGAAAATACGACGTAACGTATAGTCGGCGAATTGGTGCTGCTGAGAACCTTCGATACGCTTCGAATTGTTCGGGAAAACGACAAAAATATATGAAAATACGCGCTTATCCAATCGTAAAATCGTTTAGTCCGCGTACCGAGTCTCAAAATTGTCCCCGTAAAAGATGCGAAAAATCTGACTCGTCGTGTCTTTTCGCTGCAGTCCTCGTGTCGTAATTGGGAAGGTGAAACCGACGTCGTTCCAATTCGACGACCGGATGACGATACATCCTCCGAAGAAGGTTCGTTATCTACGATCTTGATGCTTATATTGGAAAACGCTAGAGAATATTTGTTTTCTTATGGAATAAATTGGGGAAAGATAAGGCGATCGCGGGAACATAGATACCTCGTCGTATAAATAATTTACGTATGTAGGTCGACGAAAAAAATATGTTGACAAATTCCAGATTTAGTTTCTCGGGGCGAAAAATCCGATCTCTGTTCTGTATATTTCTATATTTGCTTATCGGTGTTCCGTGTTTGTAACAAGGCTAATGGTAAATACGATACGGATCTTTAGCACGATACCTGCACGCGTGTCAAATGCCCGCGTAATCGTTTGATCGATATCTGGTAAACGCGAGGCTTTAAACTGCTTCGAGGATTTATTAAACTCTTCGTAACAAGACTACCACATTGTAATATCGTGTACTGTTACTCGCATTAATATTCTGACGCAGCATTATCTCCGTGTTCCTTGCTTCGAATAATTTTCTATCGTTTCTGCTACGATCCTACTCTGGCCGTAATAAGCTAAGAATCGCGCGACACTTAAAAATACCATTCCTACTACCTTCCAAGTAAATTGCGAAAAATATTCACGCGCAATATTTCGCGAGATACCTGGCACGAAAACAGCAACGACAGCAAGACTATAAAAGCGTTATATACCGTGCAACATTAAGGATGAAAGCACCGAATACGCCGAGACGATCGATCGGGACGCGAGTGGGCCAGAAGTTACACGAACCGCGATCGATTTATCTCTAAACAAGGAAGTCAGCGTCGATCGTGTCCACCGACTCGCGATCTGACATTTTCGCAGCCTTTCACCGGGTCGCTGTAGTAGCCAGTAGTAGCAGCAGCAGCGGCAGCAGCAGCTACCGTGCAAGGAGCGCAAACATTTCTATCCAGAATGGAGTCCAAGGACCGTTCGGTTCGTTGTATTTCGCAACGGTGCGCGTGTCTAGCGTCGTATTACCGTACCGGTCAATAATCCATCGTCTCTTCTGCGAGTCGGCGAAGGAGCGAGCGCGAAGAGAAGAGAAGAGAAGAGAAGAGAAGAGGCTCGTGAAAGGAGAACGATCCCTTGGACCGTTTTTCTTTTCTTTTTCTTTTTTTTTTTTTCGAGGGAACAAACCACGGGAACGCGTTCGAATAGCCACGGATAGCTGATGTATCGTTGTTCGTAGCTGGCAGACAGACAGATCGCGCGGATGCGAAACGCGATTCAAGAACGAATTTTATAGAATCGCGATCGCGAAAGCGCGAAGAAGATTTGCAGCGAGACGACACGAGCAGCGAGATATGCCTATGAATTAATCAGCCTATGAATAAAACTGCGAATAAAAATCTATGAATAAACCAATGGCTAAAAGCAATATTTATGAGCTTCTTATAGAATCAACGGCTAATAAATTTTAATTACTCGTATAAACGTTGACCAACGGTATATTAAAATTCATTACGCGTTTCCTCCGATCGATAACCTGCTGCTTTTAAATATGTTGCTCGAATAGCTGTGCTCGAACGAATCGCGGTAATCACGGACTTAATAAGTCTGGAGGAACGTTTCTCATCCGACCCGTGTCTTCGACGATCGTGCAGTCGATACGGAGACAAGGAGGTTTTCCAAGCTGTCCGCGATAGTAACGAAGCCGAGAGAATATTTGGAGCGCGAATATATGAAAGACGCGCGCTCTGGCAGCGTTGAGAGGAAGCGTAGCGCAGGAAAGAAAGGACGAACGTAATTTTGGCAACGATTCGGCCAACTGGCAATCGGGCCCGGAAACCGCAGCAGCTGCGGCGATCCGGTACGCAATATGCGTCCACGAATCCTTCGATCTGGTGGCGACAGCTCGCAGACTCTTGCGAAACAATGGACACGGACGGAATTAGAGGACGAGCACGGCGTGTCGGATCAAAGGTTCCTGGACGAACGATGCGTCACGCGTCGCCTGGCAGGCGCCGCTTTAATACCGCCTTCGTAGAAAATTAATCGAAGGACAAACTGCGACACAACCGCGGCTTTCTTTGTTCTGCGATTTCTGCTCAGAAGCAGAGAAAGTAGGTTGCTCGCCAAGTAATTATCTTTCGCGCTGTTTATTCGGATATGACGCGTCTCGCCGACCTAATTTCCTGCTTCGTGCGCTACTTTCGGTTCGCTCGTTTGCATCGCCGATCTGCGTACTCGCGTTTTTCGATACGTTCGTTTACACTTTCCAAGCGATCGACTACTCGTTACCACTCTTCTATCGACGATCCGCTCGCGATAAGCGAAAGTCGGCAGGATTCGCGCTACGACGCTACAACGATACAAGCGCGAAACACAGAGGAACGCGAGAAACTGGAAAACGGCGACCATGCTCGTAAATCCAACGATTTAACTTGGACCGAAGCTCGTTCCCTGGAGAACTCCTTCCTTGCCCTTGTCACCCTTACTCTTTTGCTCTTTATCCCTCCACTCGTTCGTTCTCTGTCCGATTGTCCCGATGAACCAGTGAATCCGCCAAGAAGAGAGGGAGAATCATCCCCCGTTAATGCCGAAGTAATGACTAGGGTGGCAACGTTGAAGAACCCTCGACGAGTCGCCATCGCCACCGTTGCTAGCACACCCCTCCTCCGGTACTCGCCACCCCAATAGAGCTCTACGTGGGGCTGGACGACACACGCGTGTACCAGGATGCCCGTGTCAATCATGGCCAGAGGCCGGGGAAACGGCACTGGCTTTGGAGAAATAAAATCACCGCCTCGAAACTCAGCACCGTTCGCATGGAAATTTCCAAGAGACGGTCCGCTTCGATGGACGCGCGTTGATTTCCGTCTCCGTCGGTTCTCCGGTGATCGTCTCGCTTGAAACTCGAACGTTCGTGTTCGTAAATCGATCGAGTTGCTCGACGTCGTAATTAAGAAAATTAACAGCGTTCTTCTCGCGAGCTGTTCGATTTGTCTCCGATCGAATGCTGACTTTCGGATCGGCGGAGGAGTCCGACGCGCGCCGATCTAAGAAATTCACCGTTGCAACGAACACAGTCTGTACGGAACGTCTTGTAATTCTAACGACGCTCGTCGTCCTTCTTCTATCGGTATCGCTACGTTTCTTCCTCGTTCGAGGTATAAAAGGCGAATAAAGCGGAGAGAAATTAACGGGAGAGAATGGAGGGGGAGGGGGAATGGTTTTCAGGGAAAATTGCCCGAAAGGCTGATATGGAAACAAAAATGGAGGGGTGCCGGGCGGCCATTTTCACGTGTCGCCTCCTCTATTAGACTCGTAAATCGTTGGAACGCAATCGGTCGGAGCTATCGCGGTTTCGTCCTAACGGCGTATAATAACCGGCCAAATCGACGATAACGAAATCCATAAAACGGGTTACGCGGCTATTCTAGATTCCAGGAAGCGTTCCACCTGTCTGCCTCCCCGATGTCAAGTTAGGGTACCTGGATCCTATCTGTCTCGACTAGCAGTTACGATCCTAATCGTAAACAACGGTATGGCCGATCGGTCGCCATTAAGTCGGCGCCCGAAGGGAGCGAAAGGGCCGGCCTCTGCCTCGTTTCGCCTCTCCATTTCCTGTTGCTGGAAAGTTTCGCCCTTGGGCGGCCACGTGATCACCCGAAAAGAAGAACCGTTTACGCAGGTGGCGATTCGAGCGTGCACGTGGAAACGAAGGGAAGAATCCAAAGAAACGACGACCGCCATCCGTTACTTCGACTCACTCCCGTCGAGTAATTCTCCCGATGGAAATCGCGACGCTGCGACAGGACTCGCTGTCGACTCGTTCGCTCGCGCCGCGTGCCTTCTCGAAAATCTGCGAATTATCGAACGAGAGTAAAACGCGTTCTTTGCGACGTAGGATAGTCGAATAAAGTGAAATTACGACTGTATAAAAATCTTGCAACGTAAAACGCCGAAACAGCGTAAAACGCGTTGAAATTTCCCAACGGAATATAGGTATAAAAGGTAAATGTGCCAGCACCAGTGGCCAAGAATATATATATATATATATATATATATATATATATATATATCGCCAACAGCAACGCCGTGCGTTCAAGGGTAAAAAACGATACGTAACGCCGACAGCAAAGTTAACAGAAGGGTGAACACGCGGTAAAGAATGCAGAGCCGTTCTTCACGGCGATGAACCGTGGCGGTTAAACGAGGTCGCTGGAGGAGTAGACTGGTGGCCTAAACAACAGGGGTAGATGGACAGGATAGCGAACGACTTGGCAGCTTCGCGAAACGTACGGCATTAAGTCACGAAAATTCACGGACGATCGTTCCACGAGCGAACGCCGTTGCCGATATAAAGTCGTGCCACGTGGCGATTCGTACGCGATCCAATAAAAATTTGTCGGCACGCGAAAGCCCTGTAATCTCGATAATAACGGCAGCGTTCACCGATCGCTACGCAATACAAAAATTAACGGCGCGCTTCCTTGGAAAACGGCCCGCCTAAGAAACCGAGAAAAAGAACGACGGATGAGTCATCGGTCGTACCATCTGCCCCGGAAATCCATCTCGTTCGTACGTGCGAGTACGCCCACGTTCGCGAGTGTGTACTCGGAATGCGAATCTAATTTCTGAATCAGTATCGTAGAAACGTTCGCGGAACCGAATAACTACGAGTTCGATCGTACGAAGCTCGTCGTTCGAAGCTTCCGCTAGTAGTTTTCGTACGTATCCTTGATGGAAAATCGCGAACTCGCGCGTGCCTTTTCCCTTTCTTCGTATAACTGGCGCGGAAGCGATTTTCGATAAGCCATATACGGTATCCTCGGTGTCTAACGCGCCATACGCAACGCTCGATCGAAGCTAACGGCGAAATGAATTTAACGGAGGCAACTGCGACGCGTAACCCTCCATTACCGGGCACCGTTGTAATTTGTGGTTGTCTTTCTTCCGGCTGCCGCGCGAGCAGCGCTTTATGGAATTGCCCACGGGAGATAAATCGAGACTCGACGATTCAGAGGATCGTTACGATTCGTCCGCATCACGGTCTAACCGTCGACTGGCTTCGCGCCGAGCAAATTAGTTCGGCAGCTTCGTTCGTTGGTTTGTTTAAATTTTCCATTGTTCGCTCGAGATCCCTCTGGTCGCGCGCTTCCCTTCGTCCTACCACGGATTCAGCCCGAGGCATCAATCTCGCCACGCGTCGACGGCTTTTCTCCCATCTCTTTCGCCAGCGACCACACAAACGACTCCATCTTGGATCCTCCGCAAGGGGGCAAACCTCGCTTACGACGCGTTTCGTACGGTAGCTCGCCCTGTTCCTTCTTCTCGCGCGCACAACGATCGGATAACGCGTGAGAACGCTGCGCTGCGATGAACCAAACGACGCTTTTGGCCGCGTGTTGGAAGCAGCGTAAAGCGCAGCGACTTAAGTCGCGCGTTCCCTGGCGTTTGTTTTTGGCCTCTTCGACGACCCGAGCGAAAGCACGCGAGAGACGACAACTTTCCTTGCTACGTAACCACAATTTTGCTCTGGCTACGCGTTCAGTTGCGTGTACTTTAGTGGCGCATAGCCAGGCAGCGTGAACGCCCTGCGTCTTTGGTAATTGGTCATTTCAGCTGATAATTCGCGCGTGTCGCGAGACGAGAGAGGGCCAGCGAGCAGCAACCTCCTCGAGGAACGCGAAACGTCGATAAGAAGTCGCTTATTGTCGCTACGACGAGGACTCGGCTTTCGGCTCGCGTGAACCCGGAGTATTTCTCTTCCGCAAGAAGCGAATATATCAAAGCTGGTCCCGTGAGCGAGGTCGTTTTTTACCGCGCGCCAAATGAACCCGGATACCTTGGCATTCTTCGGTTCAAATCGACCATTCGAAAGAGTGAAATATGGGGAACCGTAAAGCGACGTCATAACCCGAAACGACGTGCTGCGATCGCGATTCGAACGCGTTGGGAAACAAATTCCCTTTGAATTTTCGCATCAGTCACTCGTCTCTCTCTCTCTTTCTCTCTGCCTCTCTCTTTCCCTTCTAACGCCGATGCGAGATCATTAGAGCGGACACGACTTTCAACGAGATGTGCTTGCACCGAATACTCGAACAGCGTACGCTTTCAATTTCTAAGATTGATATCGCAACAGAGGCGTACCGAAGTACCAGCAGCTGGCGTACTCGCAAACGAGATCGCGAAATTACGAGTCGAGCCAGTCCGACAAGATCCGATCGCGCCTGACCGTTGAACTTTGTTCCAGCGCCGTAGATTCTTTTCTCTATCGCCGTGTCTACCGATAATACGGTAGAACTGCTGACGAACAGCCGACGCGATCGGAGTTGGTACGATAGGTGCTTAGCGAAGGAGCTCCGAAACAAAGTTTAGCCGCGTTGATTTTCAAAGTGCTTGTGGAAACGGCAAATGTTCGTCGCTCTTTCGTCGATAAACGGCATAACATTCGTTGGTTTGCACGGTGCAAAAAGGAGGCGAACGAACGCTCTCGAATTTCCTGCGGGCTGTTTCTTCGCGAGCGGAATCGCGTGCTCGATCATCGAATCGGCAGAGGGCGTACAATAATCGAAAAAGGGATCGCTGGGAGTGGCGTCGTGATTGGGGGTGACGTACGCTTTTCTAGGTAGCACGGAACGTCGCGCGAAACGTATAATTTTCGGCAATAATTCCTGGACACGGACCATTTGAGGAGAATCGACGCGTGCTTCCGGATCGTAGAATCCCTCGGCCGGAAACGGCAACCGTCTTCTACAAAATCGAGCGCGCGGAGTAAATCATCGGCGATTTAAGGGACATCGCAATGGCGAAATAAATACTTGAGCCGAAACCAGGTCACCCTGACAGATTCCGTTTTTTGTTTCTTTCTTTTTTCAAATTTTTTAATCTCGAAGACGCGTGCGCGACTAGAGTATATTATATATCGAAATATTATATATCGTTTTTATCTTTTATTATATATTATATATCGTTTCCTGCCTAAATCGGTTTTGATCGTGGAAATTGTCGAATAAGCGGACGAAGCGAAGACCTATTTTTATGTAAAGATCGATTTTTACTCGCTAGTTCGCCGCACTGTTCGTAGCTTTAAATTCACAGTAAACGCCTCAAACGAAACAAGCACAGGTACGTCTAACCATATTTGTACGGTGGTACTTGAAACGCGCGTACAGCGTTAAAGCCAAGTCGAAACGAGAAACCGTAGAAATTTCCAAACTGGTCGGATATTGCCCGTACCGAAGGAACGATCTCCATTTCGACAATAAACTTTCTTCCTCTGGCATTGGTACAATAGCTGGTACACGGTATTCCACGGCCGGTCCAGACATGGAAAACGAGTTTCAAAGGGGAAGTGGACGATGACGGGCAGCGGTAGGATAGAAAGAGGTTCGTTTTGTGTTCCCAGACGACGGAATGGCTTTTCAATCTCGTCGGACTGATTTTTTTTGTGCTCGGGAATCCCGATGAAAAATCACGGGCGCAACGATGATCGATGCGTTGGCCGATACAGGGCCGAGGAGAGAACAGAGAAAAGGGACCCGTATATTCTCGATGCGTTATCGGCTTCGAAACGCAGCGACGGATCTACATCAAGGTAATCACGACGATACGTCATATGGAAAAAGCTTATACACACGGGCGCACGTACACGGATGGAACGAGGGGATTTGGATATACAGATTCATCGGCGGGCCTCTCTATATTCCGCCATCGTTCTCCACGGGACCCGTTTTCTCGTGGGGTGCGAGCAAAAATCACGACTGGTAAATTAGGCATCTGGCCGCGTTATACGGATCCCGACATTTATCAAGTAGAGCGCAACCGATCCGGGATATCTGGCTCGTGAATTTATCAAGAGCGTATCAGGGAGCCGAGGGACACGCGACGGAAAATGACAGAAATTTTGCAAGCCTACGAGTGTCTACGGAGGAGTAATGTATTTCATTTTCGTGCTCGTCGATCGAATAAAATCATCGGATGGGAAATTTTCTAGAGTTACGAGAGTCTTCGATCGGGCAATTTGTTCCTCGGACGTTGATATTCGTAAATCGACTATCGTGAGAATCTTACAAAAGAAGAAGAAGAAGAAGAAGAAGAAGGAGACGAAAGAAATTTTGGAAACTATGCAAATTTTTAGAACGGCTCGTGTACGACCACTACGTAACGAGATCCGCGTAATAATAATTCGTGGAACTGGAAGATAATAAGCGAAGGAAGCCTCGTGTCAAGGGAATCGTAAATAGGCGTCTGTTTCGGAGAACGTGTTCCGCTTCGGGACCGGGAGTAAAATATTTCAGCGAAATCGTCACGTGGTTCCCAGCTCTTTTACGATCTTCGTCGACCAGAAAGAGAGAGATCGAACACGTGGTGAAATTCAGCCGAGCGGCGCCTGTTGTCTCTGCGAGGTTCCACCTCTCTTCCACCTCTCTTCCACCTCTCTTTGATGGAACCAAAAACGAGAAACGACCAAGGACGTCGGAGAAAGAGAAGCAAGAGGAGAACGAGGATAGCGAAAAAAAACGAGAAGAACGACCTGTTCTACGCCTTCGATTCCGGCTGCCGAACGGCAGACTAGTTTCCGCCGCGCGGTTTGACCCACATACGCGCACGTGTGCGAATCCGCGCGGCAAGGTCGAGGCGGAACGCGCGTCTTCCCTTTTTATCCAGGCAGGCAGGCAGGCAGGCAGGCAGGCAGGCAAGCAAGCACGAATGTAAATTGTCGGTGCAGGCGCGTGTACGCGTGCGCGTGAGAGAGACCCGATACGTAATAGGGGCCCTTAGCGAGCGAGGGAGACCTTGGGCCCCGCATAACCAACCTAACTGGCTCTGCCTTCCAGCTGCCGTTCGCGCATAACACGCACCGCGACTCTGCCTCTCCCTTGCAAATTATCGCGACCTTGGATCCTCCACGGCCGACCAGGAACTGCACGTGCGGTCTTTTCTGTATTCCAGAACGTGCTCCAACCGCGTGGAATTTTAAATGCCCGCTTTCAGGGTTTAATCCGAAGATCGACTGCGAGTAAAAGGTCGTAAACGTGTGGCGCGTTAGCTGGATCAAGTTTGTGGCTTATTTCTACGCGCACGCTGACGCGCGAATTTTTATATATTTTCGCCGCTCGATGGCCGCGATAGATTCGAACGTACCACGCCGTGGCTCGTTGTTCTCGCCAATTTTTATTCACGCCGTAACGTTTCGCTTTTCCGCCGCGCGTCGTCGTTCGCTGGCAACGACGCGCGAGCTCTCGAAAACGAGCGGACGAAAGCGTCGAGTCCGAAACGATATTCGAACGTTCAAAAAAAAAAAAAAAAAAAAAAAAAAGAATGTAAAAAAGAAGGAAAAAATCGCCTGGCTTTTCTCGTCGATAGACACGCTTCGTGGACGCGCTCGATAGACACGCTCGATAGCCACGGCGCTTCTACACACCGCGATGATTCCTTCGCAACGTGATTCAGATCCTCGCCGAATAAGAAATCGTTTAACGGCGGCGAAAGAAATATCCGAGAGGATCGCTTTAATTTTTGCGGGAGCACGCTTACCTCGTGCTACCAGGGAATTAATTAAAAGGAAAGTACGAAGGGTTGGCGACGTCCCCGCTCGGCAAAGTGTTTTCGATGCGTCTTAGAGGCCCCTCGGGCTAGGCGATGGACGAAGATAGTCCGAGAGATCGAGGGTATACGGGAATTATGGGACGACGAACGGTCCTCGAAAGGACCCCGGGGGCGTTGGATCATTATTTTCACGGGAGGCGGCTGCTCAATGGGCCGCAATCCCTCGCGCGGCGATCGACGATATTACGAATCTGCCCTTAATCGGGACAGCTCTTCGGGATACAACGATTCGCTCGACAAATCGCTGGACATCGGGGGGAAAAAAGCACGAGTAAGCGAGAACCGCGGCCAGCTCGTAAACCCCCCGCCAGCTTCGAACATACGACGGAGTCAAAACCACGATGGCGACCGATCAAATATCGCGGATAACCGGCAACGAGCACGCGCGTATGTCGCGCGCATCCATCTCTGTCGGCAGCTGTATAGTTTGTTCGATGGCGTAGACGTTCGATCGAGATACCTGGCGAGAAAATACAGGAGGTATGGCGATTACGTTCTCTGATTTTACGCGTGGACGTTCGGTTGTAAAAGGCGTTGCAAGGGACGAACACGACGAGCGAGATGATCGAAATATGTCGAGCATGAAATGGCAACACGAGGACGAGCGGTATGCTAATGCGTTGGTTTCGTACCGTTAGACCCTTGAACAGGATGTTGGCCGAGGCAAACATTTCAGAAAATTATCAATTATCCGTTCGTACAGCGGATAACGTTTCGCGATTCGCAATTACGAGCGATTGTAGGCGCGATTGTAGGCGCGATTGTAGGCGCGATTATACGCGCTAAATGTTAAACAGCGTATCGCTAGAGGATCTCGTAAGGTAGAAAGAAACTCGTTGCGTACTTATATTCGGCATAAAGAGCGCGTTGAAAATCACGCGTTACGCCCCGTATAAGAAGAAACAGCGTGTTTGAACGAGATTGCGGACAAGTCGCTACCTTTCCTGTAAACACCGCGTAAAAAAGCAAGAACTATGCCTCGGCTCCTCTTACTATATACCCACTTTTTCCCTTGATGATTCCGTAAAGCCGCCTACGCTTTCTCCCCTTCAGAAGATCCCAACATCTAAGATCATCAGCCGCAAGATGAACCTAAAAATCCTGCAGGATCGCGTGGAAAAAGGTAAAGAAGGGGGGCGTGAAAAGGAGATCCGGCAAGAAAGATGTTTCCCCGTGGAAATTGCCCGATTCCAGGCTTTACAGGGGCGGTCGGGATAAATGGAGGTTCGGCAGGGGTAAATTCTTCCGCGAACTAATTCGCGAGCGTCTCGTGCAGCCTCTGTCGCCGGTCATCCGGAGGATGAGGTCTCTCCGCATAGACGACGTAAGGTCGTAGACGCCATATTTGAAATTCAGATGCTCGGATTGTTTCGCTAAATCAAGAGAAATGTGGCCCCGGTGAGTTCCAACGGCGAAATATCGCGCGCAACCCCCGAGAAGCGCGACGTGTCGTGTAACTCAAACCCCTCCTCGCCCCTGCTGCCAACCCTGGCTCCGAGTGTCACGTATGTTTATGGCTAAATCACTTTCGTTCTCGTCGGATGTCGTTCTTTCTGACTTTCCAGGCACCTTTCATATTCTCGCCCTTCCGTCTCGACCCTGTATTCTCGAACACGCGCGCGCCTCGGATGCCAGACGAAGGAAATTTCCGGCACGAGTGGAACGTTCCTGATCAGTTTGCCGATATTCGTTTTAGCTACGGTGGCTGGCTCGTGAAAGTATTCCAACGCTCACCGTGGCAAACTTTTATCGCGTCCGTTATACGTAAAACAATTTGAAGTTTCGGTTATCGTTACAACGAGGCACGGCCAACGTGACCAAAATGCGCGGCGCCAGTTACTCGATAATAGGTTCACGTATCGATTACGTACGTAATCGCGTGTAACGGTTCAGCCAAGTATTTGAACGCTGTCGAACAAATTGTTACGGATATCCTCCTATCCGTACGTTGTTACGATAAAGCGGTTGTATGCGCGATACGTTTTCAAATTTTATCGATACAATTATCGTAGCCGTGTCTCGCGATGAAGCTAACGATATCTGGCGATGCTTCGTACAAGATACGCGATATATACGTAAAAGAGTATAGGAACAGCGTCGCGAGCGACTGTACGCGCGCGCGTGCCATCGTCGTCTCGCTTTGCCAAGGGTCCCGGTCTTTCACGACCGATATACTCGCGCAGAAAGTTTTTCTATTACGATAACAATACTCGACTCGCGTAGATCCGCGCGGGAGATAGCATCCGCGGAACAGAAACGAGACTCGAAGGGACCCGGAGCGAAGAATCGCCGATTTTAATGGCCCTTTATTACACCCGGCTGGCTCGTGCCAGAGAAAGGAAAATCAATACCCCGGCTACGAGAGACGCGCCGTTTAATCCGCCATTCGGTTTATCTACGGGCATTTTATTCTCCGCGCGTCTGTCACCGATTCCGAAGCTTCCGATCCAGGAGCAAGAAATCGCACGACAACTTCCGCTGCCACGCGTTTTATTTCCAATTTCCTTTTTACGCAGCTGCGTTGCTTCTTCTTCCGTGCCACGCTGCTCGGTCCTCGAACGGATCGAGCGAAAGTTTCCGGAAGATGACGACGATCGAAGGAGGACCAGCGTTCTCACAATCGGTTGGAAAACGGCCGCGTTTCGCTGCGGCAATAACTCACGACCCGTTTTAAAAGCGATCAGGCATGATTTAACGCGCATTGTGCCGCTGTTCGCACGTTGGATTTACGACGATCGCGTTCTACGCCGCAACCGGAACACCGGTAGCGGTCCCTGCCAAGCCGAACTACCGCCATTATGCCATAACAATTTTCACGGACGCATCTTTTTACAATTGTCGCGCGGAAGAAAGAAAGAGACGTTCGTAGAAGCTTAGGGAGAGAAAACGACACGGGGATAGGATTCGGGCTACCTGCGCCCCATTGTGCACAAGTGGAGCAGTTCTCGAGTTCCTCCACTTTATTTCTTCCTCGTTCAATGGAGTACCGCAAAGGTCGTTCGTTCCACGACGTTTTGTACCGGCCCTCCGATCCCGCTGTCTATTGAGAAATACGCAGTTAAAAATACCGATAGTCATCCCCTTTCTCGTCCTCGTTTCCACTCTGGATGGAAATTCGATGGCAAGATTCATCGCGGAAGGACGCGTCGTCTTCTTCCGGTGGAAGAGACGTCTTCCGTTTAAATGGAAGAGGAACGCTATTCGTCTCGTGTTGGCAAATTTTTCAGCCTCGTAAAATCGAGGGACAGAGGCGAGCGTGGTGGTAAAATCGTGCCAATCCTCGGCCAGAAATCCACCGGCTATACGGCGTTCCTCGGATTCGCCATTCGGTGACCAGTGGCCAATTGCGCGGACGATAGAGCGGACGTTTATCGTATACTTTTTCATGCCACTTCTCGTGCTCCATTTGCGGTCGTCGGGCCTCCACACACAGTTCTCCCTGTTCGTCGCTATAAGCGCGTAGTACCGTGCTTCTCCGCCATAAATATGCTGCGCGCACTGCAAGGGGTGGGAGCCTGTTCTTTGTTTGCTGCCGCTGGCAAAGTTCGCGGCCAGAGAAGGGAACGCGAAAAGAGGAAACGAGCGGCGAAAATGGAGGACGACACCGGAGATGGAAAAAAAGGACGGTCGGATGAAAGTGGGTCGTGACGTCGTGACAGCGAGGGCGAAGAGCGAGGGCGAAGAGCCAGGGCGAAGAGAGAACGCGGAGAGAGGCGGCAGGGCGACCGACTCTGAACGCAGTCGAAGATTCTTTTTCTAGCGTAACTGCCGGCCAAAATAGGCGGTCCTTGGAATCTAATTATTAGTACGTTCGCTGGAAACTCCGGATTATTTATGTCCGTTCTTTGTTCGGGCGCGGCGCGTTTCTCTTGGCTCGCGTACCTTCGACGAACTCTGGAAAGAAGGGAATTTCGAGCGAGGGAAGAAAAAAAAGGAGAAGAGGAAGGCGCCGACGTCGAAACGATCGCGCGCGATCGTAAGTAACGACGGATGAAATTCCCGATCGACGGGACTATAAGTAAGAAGGCTGGCCTCTTGGGACGGCTTTTTTCGTCGCATTCCATCTCTGTGCGTGTGCGTGTCGCTCTCTCGCTCGCTTTCTCAAACTCTTCGACCGACGACGCTTCCGATTCGTTTTGTTATTCCATTAAAGTCGAAATGACGAGCGGCAGCGAATTTACCGGAGCGAAACGTTTCGCGAATCGCGAAGAAAACGCCAACGTAACAGGCTGCTCGAATAATTTAACGAAGCGCAGGCTTTCGACATTTTAAATTAGACGAAACGAGCCTGGAATAGGGGGGACACGCATCTGCGGATAGGATGTGGGTCAGCTTGTACTCGTTGATTTGTCGATCGCGCAGCTTGCTTGATCCACGTTTTACCCATCGATGGAACTCCGTTAAAAAATATTCCGCTTCCACGGTTAATTTCTTCAAATATTTCGAATATTTTCTATAGCGACAAATGTACGCGAACCGCGGCGAAAAAGCATTAATAGCTGGATAGAAGATCAAATCGCCTATTCTTTGCCTAGATTCTTTCCCCTATTTTTTTACCTAGAATATCGTGCCTTACCTTCTCCGTTGTGCGTCTTTACACCCCACCCTTATCGATCGGATGGAAGAAACCCGAGTACACGAAGCTAAGAGTACACAGTTGTAGAGACAAGTATTACCCTCTGTAATCTATAGGACGAGTAGTCGGGGCCACAGATGTACCATCGACCTTGTTGGCCCAAATTTCGTCCCTGAGCTTTGCGAAATCGCGTCGCCCCTTTATAGCTCGAGCCCGAGAAATAAAGATAGACCCGGTGCATCTCCTTCCGCTGAAAGCAACTTAACCATTCATGGCTATAAAATATGGGTAGTAACTCTGTGCCACATGCTGCACCGGCGCCCCGCCATAACTCTGCCAGGTTCGTGCGCGTATTAATGCGTATGGTGCACGCAGATGCCATTTCCCGGCCGTATCAATTTCGAACGTTCGCATCCGAGCAGCATCTTTTTACGACGTCGTTTCTTTCCTGTGGATTATCGGTCGAAGGTGAATACCATCACTCGACAGCGCAAATTTCAGCGTCGATTCGACGCAAACTTCGAATTTGGCCGGTCGAATCGTTCGTAAAATACATGGAAACGGAACGGAGAAGCTACCAAATACAACGAACGGTAGATGTGCTTACGAGAAAACGGCGTTCAATCGCGTTACTCGTGTCTTTAACTTCTCCGCAAATCCCTAATAATTTCCTCGATTTGTCTTAGTTTGCTAATACCGGAGAACGCAGGCGGCGTATATCGCGAGGTATTTTCCTTTGCCTTATAAACTTGTCAAAACGTCAGAAACTTCCTAGACACCGAGCCGGTCCACGGCCTAATCCACCGGCATCTCCTCCACCGAGGCAAATCCATCTTGGAATAATTCCATCTAAAAACACTTCAACCCCGTTAGCGGCAAGTGACGGAATTCCACCTGGAGGCAGGCGAAACTTTAAATCGAACGATGCAAACGGGCATCCTGGGAATGGGTTGCTGTTCGTATTCACAGTGCTCGCTCCGATGCAGCCGGGGGCTGCACTTCGACCTGTCCACACGCTTGCACCGATGCACACGCGTGTATATCTACCTCGTACCGGGTTGCGTACCGGTTTCCCCTGGTTCGACTATGTTACGGTGATGCGCAATGGGCCCCGATAGTCCCACGAAAGGGCCGTGTGGTGGTACGAGGAACCGGTAGCAGGCAAGCAGCTAGTCCACGAACTCGACCAGTGGCGTGCAACGCATAAAGGCCCGCTGAATTTCAATGGGCCTTGCGCGCGATGCCTTTATACTTGGCCTATTCTTTTCTGGCCATAAAAAGCGCACATTCCGCTCTCCCGTATGCAACCAGCTTAAAACACACGCGTCCCATCGTAAATCACCTCCCTTGCACGCACAGCTCGCCTCTCTATATCGGGCTCGTAGCCTGTCAGTTTCATTAGGAGCAACGTTGGTGTAACGCGTCCCTCCGCTATCCATCTTCCTCCCTTCCCGTATTTCGCTCCGTGCGCGCGAACGCGCGCGTATATCGGGTCCGCTCGAAACGCGCAAAATAACGGCGAGCACGAGGATGGTCGGAGGAGCCAGCTTCTCGCGGTCTTCGCGACTTTTCCACCGGTCAAGCGCCGCGTTGACGAAGCCGAGGAGGAGGAGACGCTGGATCCCCGTCACTTTTTTCTGTTTTCTCCGTTAGCTGGCGCATCGATGGAATACGAAAGAACACGGTCGGACGTTTCTGAAAGCTGGCGTCGTAAACGCGTGTTCCGGCTAATCCCTAACGGTGTTTGATTAGCTCGAGCATGGAAATTTTAGAGCACGTTAGAGGAACTTGTTCACGAGTCGTGAACCGTGTGGGAATCACGGGCGTGCAGTTAATGGAGAAACGGTTTTCGAGGGACGTCGATCGAGACGCTGTTTGAGTTACCGTGGGAGGAACCGGGCAAGTCCCAAGTGGCTGACTAGGGAACGTATAAATAACGATGGCGGAAAGGTCGTGCGCCTGAAATATCGTTGACGGTATAATTTCCCTCAGGGAAGCGACTTAAATCACAATGAGCGTCCCGATGATCTACATTTTATTAAAACGGGCTGACTCGACCCCCCGAAAAGGTTCGATCAAAGGTACCGTGAAATCGAGCTGGTGGCTGCTGCTGGAACGCGATTTCCGTCTCGTGCTGTTCGCGAAACGGCTTCCAACTGCTATCACGGGATCGCGATGGATTCCCGTTCGGTGGCGCCTCCGTGCGATAACTCGTCGAACCTCCGTCGTTGCTCTTATCACGGCGCGCGCACATTATCAGAACTCGAATACTCGCTTCCGCGCCAGCCGCGCGTATCGTAGTTGGTTGCGCAGTTGCGTGCTTATTGTTGTACGTGTACGTGCGCTAAGCACGATCCCGTGCTATCGCAACCGCCTTTTCACCCTGACTCCTAAACTACGACACCGCGCGCAAAAGATCGTCGCCGCGTAATCGTACGAAGGAAAGAAGCCCTTTGCGAAAACCATTCGCCCGAGTTTCGAAACGTTCGCGGTGCCAGGCAGCGCGGCGAAAAATACCCGATTGCAGAATGGATGCAGAAATTCGAACCAGCCGTCGTATTGTCGTATACAGTTTCGTACTGCGTGCGCGCACACGCGGCAGACGAATTCGCAGCGTTTCCGACAACGAACGTACTTTGCGTTACGTCTGGTAGGATGCAGCCTGGCAAAGTCTCGCGTCGGCGACGAGTTGAAAACGCGAGCGCCCTCCCGGCTTCGGTGTCGACGCCGTAAACGCCGATGGAGATGGAAGATGGATCGCGAAATCGTAAGACAACGGCGCGGATAACGCGATTCGAACGAGCGAAGATCGATCGGCGAAAACATTGATTTAAAAGAGTGCGGTTTTTCCAGCGAGAGGAACGAGCAGGAAGAACAGAGAGGGAGCGCGGATCCGAATAGAGCCGAGCAGACTCGAGCAACCAGCTCGAAAGGCGAGAGGGAACGAGGGTGGAGGTGGTAGCGCCGCAGAAGGGGTAGCCTCTGCAGTCACGGAGGGTCGAGGGTGGGCAATGACGTCACGCAAGATGCAGCAGGGTGCAGCGATGCAAGGGGATGAAGCGAACTGGGCGGAACTGGGCCAGTGGGTCTCCGGCAGCCATCTGCGATTCGCTCAGCTAACCTCGGTATCCGCGACGCCTCGCGATTTTCTGCGTTCTCGCGAAAATCGTGTTTCACGCGGTACCCTGTGAAACGAACCATTGTGAACGGAATGCATCGCGTTTATCGGAAATTCGCGATAATCGGCTATCGTCGGTTTGGCCGAAGAAAAGGAGAAAGAGAGAGAGAGAGAGAGAGGGAGAGAGAGACAGAGAAAGAGAGAAGAAGAAGATACGGTGTTGCGATAAAAGGAGAAAAATACACGCGTGTCCAGTTGGTACAACTATCGACGCGACCCCGTTGTTACCAATGCCCGCGCGTTCGGGATAAAAATTCAGTTCGACAAAAATATGGATACGATCAGCGTTCGTTGCGTAAACTGTGATACGAACTTCCGTCAGCAACGTCGAACAGCGTCGTCGCGATTACTTTTGCGTTTCTCCTAAATCCTTGGTCATCGTTGCACCGCGTACGCCCAATTTCCGCCCTTCCTTTAACGCGCTGCTGAAAGAGATTCGAACTTTGATCGAGTCGTCCCATTCCCTCTTAATTTCCCAGCTACGTACACGTGCCGTCTTTACTTTCGTCGATACGTTTTTTCATTCTTTAGGTAAAATCTTTTTTATTTTATTTCCCTTCGTAGCCGTAATCCAGCAATTACGTCGCCATATCTGCGAGATCCAGCGATTTCCGACTAATGGAACGATCAAAGTGAGTAAGTTCCATGGAACCAGTGATCCTTGGATTATCGGAATTATGGAGTTCATCGTGGAGAAACGAGGACATCGGTTCTCAACGTGGCGCAAGATAAGTTTCACGAAGCTTCGAGAATCGTCATTCCCCGACCTTTTTTTCCCCTCCGATCGCATCGCCGTATCGCTGCACCGTGCGTACCTCGCTAACATCGATAAACCATCAGAGTTGGCTCGTTGTTTCGGCGTTTGCCGAGCGATCGGACCGTGAAATCCTCGTGTTTTCCGCCGGCTCTCGCAAACATCGATGCACTTTTAACCTCTTCGTTTCCGATCGAACGCGAATCCGCCGAATTTGCATGTTTGCCGTCTCCCGATCGCGCGAGCTCGCGTTCTCTGCGCTCTGTTCGATTAAACGGACGGAGAAAAGAGGAAAGAGCGGACGGGGGCGCGTCTGTCGGCCATTGTAGCGGCAGTTAATTTACACGAGCCGATGCGTACTCCGTCAAACACGCTCGGCTGCACGAAACCCTGCACTTTTCGGCGGTAGCCGCTAAAATCGGATATAACGTATAACCAAGATAATTAACACGGCCAGGCTACCGAGCGAATGTTAATCAGAGAGACCGGATCCTCGAGCCTCTCCTCCTTTCGCTTCCCGTGGCGTGACGTCGGATCCAGACCCTTTTCGTATCTTTCGGCACAAGGAAACCCAGTCGGCGCGATATCTACTATCTGAGAACGAAAATTTGATCGGTAGGTGCTCGTTAACTTTTTTTTTTTTTTCTTTTTTTTACGCCGCACTGAACGACTTCCCGCCCGCCGTACTTTGCGCGGTTACTCGCGTAGCTAAAAATTTGTCCGACCGTGCGACGATGCTTTCCGATCCACATAGAAAAGATACGAAAATGATACAGTTGGACGAAAGAATTTCACGAAAACGACAATGTCGATATTCTTGATCGGTCGATCCGGACGCGTCTGAATTATCCCTTCGTTTCTCCATTGCGCTGCTTTTCATTCGCGTCGTAAGTACGCTGCTTCTACAGCCTACGATTACAGTTACGATTAGCTACGAGTCGACGGTAAGTTACCGTTCGCGTTGCTCGCGAGTCGAGCAATTTTTCCGCTCGCCGATCGCCGTTAGATTCGCGCGACCTGTAAATCATCCGTCTACGATATTTCTACGATCGCCGACTCGACCGACCTTTCTTTCCTCGACATCGATTATTAACGACGTGGTCGTGCAACGCGTAACGCGCCGTGTTCCAGGCTGGAATTTCTTCGATTCCGCGTTGCTTACGTACATTTCGAAAGGGGAACACACAGAGGGATACCGAACGCGTTACGCGAATTCGTCGCTCCGCGCCACTTTTAGTCAGCTCGTGAATCACGATCGCACAGTGGCTCGCGAAAGTATTTAAACTCAGCCGTAAGAACCTCGACATATAAATAAGTACGTTGCTCGTGCGTTGGTTCGAGACTTTTCCGATGTAATCGTGTCGCTCGTTCCGACTATAATTTCAAGGAAATTTTAGAACATTTCGAGTATCCGAATACGTGCATATTTTCAGGAGCCACTGTACTCTCTCGAGGGGGGGAGGGGGAAGAGAAACAGCCGACTTAACCGTCTCTCTGTTCATCTTGCTGTTTCACACGGACACACCCATTCCGAATTTAGAGCGATTTTAGTCATTCGGTATGCGAGAGTGATTCACGGTGGCCGGTATCTTTTCTTCTTTTTCTAATTCGTTTTCCGAGTATCGTTGCAACATTCGTCACGCGTTTGTTTCGCGTGTCTGCGCGACGTTACGTGGCTGTACGTAAATGTAGGTTTCAATTTGAGAATCTCGTACGACAGTTACCGTGGAGAATGTTCTCGAACTGTATATTTCTCCGAGAATAGCTCGAAGAATTTTTTACTCTCGGATATGATATTCGTACCTGTGTAATTACTCTGCCTCGTTGTTCTTCCTAGCGGCTTACTGGAAAATGCTACGAGACGAGCGACGATAATAGATATAAATATAACGCGAGACTTATTGTCGCTTCGCGAAAGGCAAGCAGCAAATAAATACAACACGTCGTTGTTAGTACGACGACGAAACGATCGACGATCCTCGTAACTCGTCGACAAGAGCTAATCTAATTGCTCCTTGCGTTGCCTACTCGAGTTTATCGTCGATACGTCGAGTATTTAAAGCGTTTATAAACGAGCAGAGGAAAAAAGTGTACACGAATACGTTGATATCGACGAAAAGAAAACAAACGTCGTCGCGCCTTTGACGAGCGCCGATCAAAATGACGAATGTTCCCAAGACTCGTTTATTTTCCTCGCCGCAGCGCCTTCCACTCGTCGTTCCATCGAAACGAATTTCTTTTCTACGCGAGGATAAGCAAATTACCGACCGAAGGACTTTCTATTTATACGCGAAAAGAACGTCGTTGGAGAAACGGCGCGACGCGTTAGCGGCGTAAGAAGCGTACTACGAATGAAACTGAAAATTGAAAAATTACGCGAGAATCGGACAGATCGGCCGTTTCGCGAATCAGCATCGAAGCTATCGGGAAATAATCGAAGAAATTAATGGGACGACGTAGGGATCGAAAGGTTGAAGGTGAAAACGACGCGAAGCACGGACACGGACATCCGCGATGGTCGAACAATTTAATTAAATGCACGAGCCGCGATGGTCGGACAATTTAATTAAACGCACGAGCCACGGTGGGAAAAGACCGCTGTGTTTTTCGTACACCAGGAATTATAGGCTCTCGTGACCATCTTTCGATCCAAGCGCGCGTATTAAGGCACTGCCTGGTCAAAGCCATTACTCTCCACGGAACGAGTTTGCTCTAGACGCCATTAACGTTGCATACCTCCTCGGAGCGACCTTGAGCAATGCTTCGAGTCACATTTAACTGCACTCGCGCGGACGACGTTCGTAGCTTCGAGCGCCCGATAGATTCAAAGCTTGCCTCCCTCTCGACCGCCGTTCCTCGCGATCGAGTCGCCCTTTCCACCGAACGTCACGCTGCACGATCGAATTGACTTTCCTCGAACCACGTTCCGTTTCTGACACGTTGGTCGAGAGGACGATGACGACGATAATCGACGATCGAACGAACATCAAACGCGAGACGTTGCTTCTCGGAGCGAGATTACGCCACGTCAAAGAAATCTCGCGACCCGGCCCGCGTGTGCAGCCTCGTTAGCGCGCGCGATACACCGACGCGATTGTTTAATCCGACCGCGGCCGACGAACTTTACGCGGCAACCTTTTCGACGGACGAACGCTCTTTAACTTTCGAGTGAGAAACTGTTAACGACGCGTAGATTTTAGAGCGCTGCCACGCCGGCGAGGATTGTTCCGTCTTTTGGTCGTGCCGAGGTCGGTTAATAACAGAGCAACGTATCGCGCCGAGAACGACGAAAAGAAGAACGGGATGCCGAGCGTCAAAGGGTTTCCGAATCGAATCGACGCAGCTTGGACGTATCGAGAGCAGCGTGGAACGAAGGGCGTCGTGTATCGAGTATCGAGCGGCCTTTATAATCGGCCTTCTACCGTGTGGGTGCGGTCACGGCAGGGAGGACAAAGCGAAGGTCAAACTCGTATATACAGCGTCTGTGGATGATGCAGTCGGCTGCAGCGCGAGCCAGGGCTACGTATATAGGAAAGGGGAGAAAAGAGGAGCCACGAACCATGGTAGGACGAAAAAAGAAAAGGCAGGGAGGAAAGAAGGAAAGAGAACGACGCGGAGAGAGGCTGGCATAGTCGAAACAAGCTACAGCGCACAATGGAAGGGGACAGGCTGTGCTAGCACGTGGAAGGGATTCAAATAAAAGAGGTGGAGGATGTAAAAAAGAGCATGCGTTCGAGCGAGTTGTTGCGCCCCAGTGGCGTAACTTCCAAGCCGGTTCGTGCCCCTCCGGAAATGAAAATGGCTGTCCTTCTTCGAGCTGGACGATCGAGTCTATATATACGAGGACCGTAAGAGAGGAAGACGATAGGTCACATTTCCTATAACCCGAAATTGCCATAGTCCGACGACGGTGCCGAACGTTAGGAAGCACGAGAAAATGGTTCGAGCGCACTGCGTTTTCTCCTCTTGTATGTAACGCTTATACGATTATACATATATATGTTATATATATATATATATATATATATATATATATATATATATATATATATATATATATAACATTCGTACAATTGAAATTACTTTGAATTCGCTGAAGCTGCTCGTGGTACGAATTCGCGATACGATACGATACGATCGACCAGAAGCGGACTTTCTCGCGACCGATCATCGAAACTACTCGGTCCGTACATCGATCTCGAAGTTCGTACGAGGAACAAGCGTTTCAGAAACGCGGAACGTCTTCCCAATAAAATGGTATTATTTTATTTTATGGCGCGAACTGTAACGTACGAGCCATTTGAAATTGTTTTTCTTAGTACGATGGAAAGCCGACGTTACTGGTACTGGAAGGCCGACGCCACTCCAATAAAAGGTTACGAGATGTCGGGGTTTCGATGGAACGGGATCTCGAACGTCGTCGACGAAGGTCGATAGCTTCAACAAGGGCTTCCTAATCGTGACTGACAGAATGTTCGAGTCGGTATGACGTCACGTCCGGCATCGCGCGACACCGTGGCACGATAAGAACGTGCTCGGAAGAAATTACAGTGTTTGCCGTGGGTATCGGGGAAAACGTACACGTACACGTACACGTACGAGCATGTATTTCGTTGGGGAAAAAGGAAAATCGTCCCGGGACCGTAGTAGATCATAGCCGACGATTGTGTCCTCTTTCCGCGCGATCGATAACGCGAATGCTGCGGCAGGAACACGGAGGAACGTGGTTTATCGCGACTTTGGATTACGCTTCGACGAACAATCGCCGCGGCGAAGAAAATATTTTATATCGGTTCCGCCCCGAACCGCCCTTCGCAACGTAACGCTCTCGAGATAATCGAGGGGAACATGCACACAGGCTCGCGAAAATCCTCCGATCGCTCGTAGACATCCTTCTGCGAATATACGTGCTGCGTAAGAAACGTTTTGAAATTTCATTGCCACCGTTACGAGCAAGTCGCGCAATTTTAATCTTTAATCGCGCGTCTGAACCGCAGATTCGTATCTTTCGGGATATGCTTAGGGAAAATGGCACCGGAAAAGTTAGTTTAAAGTTAAAGTTAGTTTATCCGTCGAGTAGAACGTTACAGAGATCGCCTAGGTTTGGATATTTCGATCGTCTTTCCGTATTACGCGCATTCCGTGCGATCTTGCAACTTTCAAACCTCCTACGTGGTACGTTTTCGAGTTGGTTCCTAATCTTGGGAACGCGAAAGTCACGTTTCGTTGCAATACTAACGCGTTTACTCGTCGCGTTTTATATCATTTTTACGCCATGTTGGAGTATTTTCGCGAGCCGCTGCAAGTGGGTGTAATCGTATATCTTGTTTAACATAACCGACCGAATTAGATATTTAAAAATCCGCTTTCTCGTCGAGGCTGGCTCTATAAATAACTCGCGCGTACAGTACCTCCTTTGTATTTTTGCATCGGCTGGAAAAGCTCGTTCCCGATAATAATCGTAAATCGTAATACCGACTACCATCGGACGTAATAAACGATGCGAAAGCATATAATACGTTGCTGGTTTCTCGTGACAGGCGAAATGAAAATCATCGTTTCGCGTTGACTCGTTAATCATTATGTAATTAAGATAATATCGCTGTATTCCGGTAATAACGCATCCGTTTAACGTCTCTTAATTCGCCATAACGATCGTACAGCGTCTAGTGGGATTCAATGGGAAGATTTCGACGAACGAACGCGGACCTCTGTGCATGCCAGACTGGAATTCGTTTCGTTACGGCATATGGCGCGAGCATACTCTTCTTCTCACGAAAGCGGATCGCTTTTTTC
The DNA here is from genome assembly GCA_014737395.1 of Bombus waltoni. NCBI lineage: Eukaryota > Metazoa > Arthropoda > Insecta > Hymenoptera > Apidae > Bombus > Bombus waltoni. The sequence goes on along the minus strand of JACXII010000067.1, from coordinate 325,950 downwards.
GAGTATCGTCTGCGCGACGACAAGGAGCGGCGCTTTTCTTACCGTTGCGACGAGCTCTGTCACATGTGGCTGGTGAGATTCTCAGCGACGGCAAACGACGCCACTTCTTTTACCCTTTTTACGTTTGTATCGTGCTTTCCAATATCGTACAATTTTCCCGACGATCGTCAAAATCCGCGTACAAAATTCAGATTCCAGTACATAGCCTTTCTCGTCGACTCTGCGTACTCGATGCGAATTATCGCGACATTTCCTCCCCATCGTCCTCCATAATGAATTTGTTACTTCGTGACGCGCCCTCCAGTTACTACCACATAAATCGTACATCTATGTACTCCCGCGTAAAACAAGTACGCACATACGGGCGACATTAACGAAAGAAAAGTATTCGACGAACGACAAAGTCCGTAGAAATTTAATTTTGCCTGGGAATACGGAGCAGAGCGTCGATGGACGCTTTCGAAATTCGATTTACGAGCAGCTTCGAAGCGGTTCGTTTCCTACGTCCGTGCACGAAACGATCCGAAATCCATGTACCTGGAGCTACGGTAACGGCCCCGCCGTTTTATTCCACCGGCGAACTGCCACGGCGGATACCATAAAAGAGAGGAGAGAGAGAGAGAGAGAGAGAGAGAGAAAGAAAAAAAAAAGAAAAATGCGCGATCGTTCGATATACTCGAAACGGCGTTTTCGTGATCCCCTTCGCTGCCTCTCTGTCTCTTCGGCTACACGTTCGTCGATCCACGTTCGCGCAACGCACGATCCCGCTTTCGTGACGTTACGCAATCTTCCGTTCCGTACAAGGAAATGCCGAGATGCGATCGCACAGCCAAGATTCACCGAATTTGGGATGTATGAATGGATCGTGTCCTTTCTTACGCGGCACTGCTCTATTCCATGACCCACTCTTCGCGTGGATCGTTAGTCACGCCGACATTTCGACCGATCAGCCTTCTTTTCACCCGCTTTCTCCCGCGTCGAGTCGCTCTCGATTAAGCCGTCTTTCTTCCCCTCGTCCATTTACGCAATAATCTACGTACCTCTCGAGAGGAAACGTTGCACGATTGTTTGATCAATCTCAAGACAGAGGAAAGGCGGAATAAGGGGATTAACCTGTATCAAGATTAGCCATTGGACGACAAAAGGTTCCGCGTAATATACCGATTATATCGCGATACCAGCTTCTCGCGAACGAAACCGATCGACTCCACCTTGCGCTGATTTCGCAATTTCGTTATATAAGTACATTTGCTTTACATAAAAGTACGCTCTATTAGCTAGGTTACGAGGCTCCGATTACCAACGTAACGAACAACGTAATAATCGGAGCCTCGCAACGCAACGGTGCCAACGAAATTTCAAAAGTGTTTCAAACGTATAACGCGCCTAATACCCAACAAGCGATATAACGATAAAAAAAGAAGAAAACAAAGAAAATAAAATCCGTCCACGAGCGTTGGAATACTTTCGCGAGTCGCCAGCCGATGTTACGAAATTCGAAGAAACGAATTTCGACACGCGAGCGTTAGATCGATCGTCGGACCCGGAGATACGACGCGCACAGTTCTCATCTACATGGGGATACGAAAAAGGCGATGGAAGGAGCGGTTATTCATTAGGACGCAGGTAAGGAAGGCCTGAAAACAGCAGCGACGCTCGTTTTGGTCGCAAACTCGAGAACCGAACATTGCCTAACGGTAGAGGCGGGTCTGACGTTCCGGATTTCTTTTCTCGTTTCGGTTGCAGCGGAGCAAAACGCGTCGGAGGAACGCATCTGCTGGGATCGAGTTTGAGCGATGAGACTAGATCTTGGCTTCCATTCAACGTCAATGACTGGTTTTCATGGTGCTTGAACTGGATTCTGCGCCCGACTGGAGCCCGTCTGCGATTAAAACGGCGCTAGATCGCGATCTCCGAAACCGGTAGCTCTCGCGTACCAACGAGAATAATCCTATCGATCGATTAAAGCCGACTCGTCGTTGTTAATTACCGCGCCGCTGATATTTTTCCTTCCTATGATTCATTGATGCCGGCCACTGCTACCTTCTTTTCGACCGTACGAGTTCTCTCCGTTAATTAGTACCCTCGATTCCAGTTAATTGGTCCGCGAGGATGCTCCTCCACTCTACGAGACTCGACTAATCGGACCCTTAAAATTTCGATCGTAAAAGCCGCGGCTCGACGGCGCTGGTTACGACCGAAATAACCAACCAGCTATATAACATTCCACTTCCTTGGAACGTTCGAGGCTGCTGTATTTCGAAAGTCGCAAGATTTTCTTAACGGCCGAGAGCTTTCTACGATCGTGATTTCTATTTTAATAAATCGACCGTTCTGCGCCTCCCGCGCTATCCGACCGACGTCATTGACAAAATCTTACGACCGTTCAACCGCAACTCATATCGCCACATCTTTGCACGGTAGCGACAAGTATCGCGATAAAGCAAATCAAGTTTTACGAGTAAATTGCAAGTAAATTGCCCCCCCCCACACACACACTCTCTCTCTCTCTCTCTCTCTCTCTCTGCGGATCAAGCACAGGATTTTTGTTCGCTGAGACGACGTATCCAGCGACTCAAGGTCCGAGTCACTGTTCTCGCACGGGTTAAAAATGACGGTTTTCGCAAACTATCCCCCGAAAACAACGAGGACCAAAATAAGAAGGAAAGCAAAGAGAGAACGCGCAGGAACGTGGCTGGTAGACAAGGCCGGTAACGCCGGAGGATACGGGACGATGTCTGGAAGAAAAAGCGCGTGGTCGAAGAGGACGCGGATGGGACGAGCGTGCGTTTGTCGCGCGCAGTCGCATCTGTCGCACCCTTTGCCACATTAAAACACAAGAGACGTCGAGAGGGCCTGGTAGGTGGGCCGACCGTTATTTACATTCCACGTACGATGACGTCAATGTTGGGAAAAAAGGGACCACGAGCAAGGGCCTGGACGAAAGAAGGCCGCGGCCAACCGCCAAAGTCCCACTAAGCGTTTCACGTTTGTTCGCGCAACTCGAGGAGACGGCGGGGTCTTTTCTCTGGAGGACCCTCGAGAACGTTTTTCAAGGACGAAGACGACGCTGCATACACCGTAGTCGCTAATGCGATTAGCGTGCTTTTATCGTCCCGTCTGAGAGTACACGCGAGCTTGGAACGTTGTCCAACGGTGTAAAAAAGGTACACTCGTCGTCTTCGGGGAACGAAGAAAATACGCGCGGATAAGATCTGCGACGGCTGGAGCGACCAACCGTTCGCAGGTTTCTTGCTTTTTCCGTTCGACAGTCCGTCGATCGAAGGTCTGCAACGTTCGAATAGAGAATAGTTTATACGAACGACGTTTGCCTAACCCAAACCTACCCCGAAAACACGCGCCAATAGTTTACACGGAGACAACGTATTTGGCAAAGCCGTGGTACCGATGGAACGTTCGATACGTGGGACGATCGGCGGAGACGATCGACCGATTCTGAATCGTTTAAAATTTCAGCCTTCGGCTTCGCGATAAGGACTCTATCCTTCGACGTTTGACGGAGGAAGCTCCGTAGTACGTTTGCGTAGCTCGGTGGCGTCGAGTTTCGCGCTTTGATCGTGACTCGATCCATCGATACGTCGTCTATCGATACGTCGTCTATACGATCGGACGTTTAGAAAGACGTATACAATCAAACAACTGGATAAAAGTTCGAAATAACATCGGTGAATCGAGGGAGATACATTTTGCTCGCCTATCGCGCCGCCTTCCTCGTTAACAATTTTTCGCTCTTGTACCGAACGCTATGTCGTTCGAGTCAGCAGATGTTTCCATATAAAACGATTCGAGACCATGAAACGAGAGTCGTTAGCAGCTTGTCGCGATCGTAAAGTTTCTGAGAAAACGGTCCCAACAGCCGGACGCACTCGTTGGTTGGAGGAGCCAGCTCGATAAAAGAGGCGAACGACGGTGATAGCGAAGTTTTGGTCGACGTAAACGAATATTTCTAGGAACAACTTCCGCGGTGGTATTATTACGGACAAAACTGGATCGTTTACGAGCGGACGAGAAATAGCGACGCAACGCGACGATTCGAAAATCCGATTATACACACGGCAATCGGGTTATAGGGTAAACGGTACTTTCTTTTTAAGAGGCGCGCTCGCATCGTGAGAACGCGGTACCTGACGCGACGTCAGGCGATAATTGATCGGGGCCGCGACGATAATTGTTGCCTATCCTGTGTAATTTACGTCAGTACGGTGTACCGTACATGGTCGTCCAAATAGGTTTTGCGTATCGGTGCTTCCTATACTATTTTACGCTTTTATCGCGCGACGACGTAATCATTCTCGATCGACCTTTCTCAGCTTCGAATTCGCTCCAACGTCTCGACCATTTGGCGGTTTGTTAAGGCGACGACGACGTGCCGTAACAACTACGTGGCAACGTTCGACGCTTGCGTTTCGTCGCAACGAAAAATAATAAACCGTTAGGAGACACGACGTCATATATACATTTTGGCACGATAGTATCGTTCTTTAGATACTGCAGTTCGCGTTTACAGAGTGAAAAGAACAGACCCCGAAACGAAAAGTTTCGTCTCAGCCGGGGATGAAAGATTTATTTCGCCAAATATTAAACACGAGCGAAACCTCCGACGAGGTTTCCAACTGCTTACTCGCGTCGAACGTAGCCTTTTCTTTACTTTTACGACACGTTCGCGAGAAACGAACGCATTCTATTTCGCAAGCTGGTTCTGCGATAAGTTGGGTTCCGCGTAATCAAACCAAAGTTGAATGGAGACTTCTGTGAACGGTCTTCGCGGCACGCTGTTTATAAATGTCAGCCTCGAGCGATGTGTGTCAATGCGTGTCACGCGTGGTGGTAAATCCAGCCTATGGCTGCGATAACACAGGCCTGATCGCCCCACATCGGGCGGGGGCCCCATAGTCGCCTTTTGTTGGAACAACAAAAACGCAGGACCAGCACCCTCTCGAACGCGGCCGAAATTGTTTCGTTAAATCGGCGACACGCGTTCCGATTCATCGATCGAACCTTTTCCAAACTACGTTCCGAACGATATTTAACAACACGGTTCGACGAATGTCGGCTAATTTACATAATCAGACTACCTCCGGCTCTAGTTCTCTTCTCCTACAAACAATGAAATTCTATTACCATTCATAAATAAATTCTACGTCGATTTCTGAATCACTGTTTACATTTAACAGGCGAATCTTTGTTGAAAGTGTAGTCTATCGATAAACTCTCCCGAGAATAAATATTGATCCATCTGGCGTTATAACAGCGTCTAGCCGATTCCCCTGTAATCGTATAATTCGCGTTATATCGTTGGACATTTAGTTTACGACGTACAAGCGGCAATCCCATAGTTTTCCACGGTATCGACGATTTCCACGATCACGGAACGATCGAAGACCGAAAAAAGACCGTTCGCTACACTTACATTCCGTCGATTTCCACGATCGTTGTTGCTTAACCTGGAGCAGCGTCTGCTTTCTCGCAAGCTCGCCGCGATTCGTTCTACAACGGCGGAGCTGATTACACGTTTCTTTATTACGATCTCCTAATTATTCAAACGTTTTCGCGCTTGACTTTATCGCCAGTAGGAAATCTAACCAAGAGATCCTTGCTGTTATTAATATATACGATTATTTATTGCAAGAACGTAAACGCAAACAGGTGTAACAGATAAATCACAGCGACGAGATCAATCAAACGCGAAATTGCGCGTAGAGATACGTTCACCGGTATCGGTGCAGAAATCGGTGTCATTGGTAGAGCTATAGACGCTGTGTAGCATAACTAATCGACGCTACGGTAGGTAGCATGTGTTCGCGGTAACCTAGCCTGAGAAAAGAAACAGAGGGGCCGAGAAAAAGAAGGGGACGAAGGCAGAAAGGATTTGTCGGAGGGCAACGACTCATCGGCCTAGTTTTAAAATCCAAAACAAACCTGGTGGCCGGCGTCAATGGTCTAGCGAGCTCGGTTTCCGTGCGGAGCATAGCGCGCGTGCGCACGGGCGAGTAACGACAAAGTTCCTCAACGAGGCAACCCCACTGCGAGTTTTGTCTTTCTCTCTTTTTCCTTCTCCACATTGGCGATACGAAACGAGCGCGCTTTTTACGAGCTCGTAAACGTTGGCGTTTTCTTTATCTACGCGGCACCGAGAAGTCGTTCGAACGATACGCGCGCGATTGAAAAATCGCCGCGCGATTTAACGAGCTTAGCTGGAACAGCGCGCGTTGTGCCGATGATCTTTCTTCTCCTTGTTTTTTCTTTCTTTTTTTTTTTCTTCCTTTTTTCTCTCGCCTTCCTCTTCCTTTTCGTGGAAACGGATAGAAACACGGTTACGCGTTGTCGCTGCCTTCTGTTCCGGAAAATTTATAACGGGCCTTTACGGCGCGCGTAAAAATACACGAGTAACCGTAACGCGTTCGTGTAATTTTTGGCAAGAATTTCGAACGAAGTCGCGTACGCGCGCGTCGTTCGACGGTACGTCGGTTCGCGTGACGATCGTTCGCTTCAGCTCCGCGGTCGTCGAATTTTCCTGTCTCGATCTCGCCCTTGTTTAAACGAACGCAAGCGCTTCTAACACTCGAATAATATTTACGATTCGATTAAACACGATTCTTCTATGACGTAACGAGAGACAGCGATCGTGTATACGCTATCGATAAATGTTACGTTAAAAATATCGACACGTACTGATCAGAGATGGAAGGCACTCGACTATTCGTTCCTTTTGCCGGAAAGAAAAAAGAAAAAGGAAAGAAAACGAATAAAAAAGAAAAAAAAAGCAAACATAGATTACCGTCTAAACTAACGTTTTTACTACCGCGTCTTAACTAATTATTACGTCCGAGAGATTGGAAATTCGAACGAAAATATTACGCGATTTGTCTTTCCCAGTTAACAAAGTTACAAAGCCGGCACGGTTATCCGTAATTCTCCTGTTCTTTTCAATTCCGGCCGCGATTCCCGGGTAGCCGCAATAACTTGGATATCGTCGAAGCAGCCGGTAGCCATAAACCGAAAATAGCGCTATAACTTCGTAAGTTATGACGTCACTGTTTTCATCCGACTCGTAAAGAACGAGCACGTATCCATTCGCGCCTCGCGGATTCTTAACGTTGATCACCACGGTGGTCGGTGGTAAGTCGCGTTACTACATTTTTTCGCGCGATTGCAATAAGACGAATCTCATAGAGGAAGCGCGCAAATACGATGGAATACTTTGCAAAAACGAAACCTTACCGCGTACCAAGTATATTTCGATAACATTGTACATACATACATGCATACATACATACATACATACATGCATACATACATACATACATGCATACATACATACATACATACATACATACATACATACATACATACATACATACATACATACATACATACATACATACATACATACATACATACATACATACATACATACATACATACATATATATATATATATGTATGTATGTATGTATGTATGTATGTATGTATGTATATATAAAAATGTATGTATGTATGTATGTATATATAATATCAAATTCGCGTGACAGTCAACGTGTCAAGAAAGCTGTAGGAGAATCGAGTGGCGAAGATTGGAGAACGATAACCCCAAAGAACCACGATACTCCTTTCCAAAAATTGTTGGTTCGGTGGAAATCATGCTGCCCGTTCCCACGTAACGGCGGGACATATTCGCGTTCCTGGAATAGCGGCACGAAACCATCGGCCAACCTGGAATCGTCTCTGTCTCCGAAGAATTTCCTTTTCACTAATTCATAAAAGGAAGAAAGCCATAGCGTGACGACGGCGGCGTGTACGACGTTCGCAAGCCACTCGAATTTCAGCGGCGCGGCGCCCAAATATAAGGTTTCCATCGATCGATGTCGAAACGAAATTATACTTTCTTATACACCTGCACCCTTTTGCGCTATAATTTATTAATAATATTAGTCGAAACGACAACTTGCGATGTATCGTGGATTTCTTCGACGTTTCTTACGCGACAAGGACGCTCGTTAAGGACATAGGATATTCTTTTTTCTACCGCACGTAGGCGATGCGGGTATCGATTCCAACGCTGACGAATGATGCCAGAACGACGGTTGGTTAAGTGTGTCGAGTGTGAGAAATTGGTCGGAAGGGTTAGAGGCGCATCAATTTTTCTACGAGGGTACATATCCCCGCGAACGACGGGGGAAAAACGGGGGGAAAAACGGGGGGAAAAACGGGGGGAAAAAAGAATCGATCGACCGGCCAGCAACATTGATTAGCTTCGGGACGACCCGGGCCTCTCGTTTGCTAACGTAGTACTCGTTATTGGCCGAAAGCACGGTTACGTACTTTGCCGCGGCTGGTCATTAACGTAACGACTGTTACGTACGCGTTCCGCCGACACCGCGCCGTCTCTACCTGTCCGCCTCGTCTTTCAATCCGTTCCCCGTGAAGCCTGATCGATACCGAATACCGTCTGTTCTGTACACAAACCAGCCTGTTTCTATAGGCCGTGCAGCTTCGTTCGCGAGCGGAATTTCTTTACCAATCGAAACGAACGTCTCTAGCGTGCGTCGATATCGGCCACGTATCCCGTAGAAATTTCAATAGACCGACGCGTACAGCCTGTTACGAATCGACCCTAATCGAGAAGCTTAAATGGTAAACGACTTTGGCGAAAAGTAAATTCTACGCTGAATACGGCGTTAAGTGGTGTAGCAAAAGGGTAGGAAGAGAGTATTTAATTTTAGCTTCCAGGGCAGTCTTCGTGAAATTGAAATTACCGGCGGCCAAGCTCGTTACTCGCGTTAATGCGCGTACAAAGAAGATAAACGAAGAAATAAGAAAAAAAAAGCGTTCAATCGATATATCTCGTTTTGCAATGAAAGTATATAATCTACCGTGGCGAGCGTACGAGTGAATTTTATTGAACGATTCGATTACGAAATGGCCGATTATTATCCCGTTGCGAGCACGGTAACACCTTCGATCGATCGATCGATCGATTAAACGATTACCATGTCTGTCGGTTACGTCGCTGATCGTAGTTGGCGTAACAAAGAAAAGCGAACGGTTGCAAAGAACAAGAGTACCGCGAAAGAGACGAGAGAAAAAAAATGGAAAACGTAAGCAACGTTCGCAGCCACGATTGTAAATTTCACGTTCGCAGCCACGCAGCAGACAGGTATACACGTCCGTAATTGATGTTTGTGCAGCGTGGAAATTATGCTTGGCGTAGGGTAGACCGAACTTGGTATCGATTCTCCGAACGAGAATTCGCGAACGTTCTCTCGCGGGCGACGCAACGTGCCGGTGGTAACGGCCGACGGTCGGTCATTGTTCCGCAATTATTGCCCCTATCTAATCGGTGTTAGTAGCTAGAAATGGTCGTCGGCCGATTCCCGATATCTAATCGCGAAAGCTCGCGGCTCGATACGTGGGAGAGAAAGCGATTGCAGCGATTCCTCGTCGCAGCTCGAACGCCGCGGTTTCTGCGAACAGAAACTCTCTGCCATCCTGTCTGACGCGTTAATTACGGCTCGATGGTGTAGCTTCTCGTTCGCGCAGCGAACGATTATCGCCAACGAGGTGTATCAGTCGCGGCGAACACGTGGCTTACGTAAGCCACTGGAAACCACCGGAGAAAAGTAACGTCGGTTCGCTGTAAGGAATGTTCCTGGAACATCGACCTGGTCGAATCGCCGTTTTTATCCAGAATTCCGTTATAAGACCAGACATAGACGAGCGATTCTCTGTTTCGCGTGCCATCGCATTGTTAGAAAGCAAGGAGCGATACGTGTACGTAACAACGAAATAACGCTCGTCGTCAGACGCGTGAGAATCCTACGAGTGCGGATGAATGTATACGGTGGCCCGTAAAAGTCTCTGTACACCGTAGGAAAGAGCGTATCGTTCCGAACGTGCTGGTCTACACACGGGTCTCGTATAGGAGACTCGAAATTTCAAACTGTTATGGAAATTTTCACGCGACAACGCGTTCGCGTGAGGCGATACACAAGACGAGATAACCGACAATAACACCTCGCGAGAAGATCGCAAACTTCGTACCGAGGGTCGAATAGCTCTATCAATAATAAGCGTCGTAAATCGTCGCTGGCCCCACTTCTGACCCCACGGAGAGATCTTAGAAAGCAGTTTGATGGCCGATGTTATCGGTGATCGGCCGACACTTGGCTCTCTCTCTCTCTCTCTCTCTCTCTCTCGCTTTGTCTCTCTCGCTTTGTCTCTCGTGGCACGAAGAACACGCTGTTGGAACTATCCAGTTATCGGTCGAATTGTGTATACGAGCGTATCGTAAATCATCGGTGCCGCTAGATAAGATGGAAGATCACGTTTTCGGATTTAGCGGAGATCGAGTCAAGGCTTTGGCTTGCGAGTCGAACCGAGTCGATGGCTTCGAGCTACGCTGTATCGCACGGTAATTGCAACCCTTTGACCAAGTTTTATCGAGACTAGACGCGCGATATCCAATATCGTAAGTTGACGCTAAACTTATGTGTTTGACGCTGAAATTAGCGTGTGCCGATTGATCCCAGAGATCGATAAGATACGTGTTCCTCGGGCAAAATAGGTGTAGCAAATTCTCGAAGATTTTCCTTCCTATTGGAGAAACATTTGCGCGATTGCTCGAGATCCACCGTATCGAAACGTCCGAGAAAATTGAAAAAAATGTTTATTAGATACACGTATATTTAGGGGTAAACAGCTGGAGCTTCTGTGTTTCCATGTTGGTTTCGAACGTTACAGATTACAAGGCTTTGCACGGTTTCTCCTCGTAAGCCCAAACACCGTTCGGACAAATAAAAAATACGCCAGATGGAATATTTCGACTGAGAAAGGCAAAAGTAGGGAAGATTTGAATTTTTCTCCGACCGCGTAAGAGGTTCGTTACCGAAGAAGCGACCGCGCGTTACGGCCGAATATTTTAATTACCCTCGCTCACGGTGTCTGGATATGAACGTAATTAAATTTACCCGGCGAGGCAAGGTGCACGGACGTTAGCATAAATCCGTTCGCTTAGCAATTAAGGCGACCGTTTTCTTCGGACTGGCGAAACAAATGTGTGCCGTGAATCACCGTTGCGCAATTAGCGTGTACACACGGCGGTTATAGCTGCCGGCGCGTACGTGCACGCGAATCCATTCGATGAACGGCCAAAGGATGCGATTTCGTTCAGGAATCGCGCAAAAAGAGGCACGCGATTCCTTCAATTTGATCGCCGGTAAGACGCGCAGCTGTCTGCGTTACCAGACTGCGGATGTCTATGCAAATTCGCGTTACGAATATGTCCGAACTAGTGGAATTTAGATAGGAATTTATACATCTAACCCTGATGTAGACGTCGTAACGAGTACGTACTTTCCACGTTTGCGCGTTTCTATATTACGTTAGAGTAAGATACGCGCCGACTTTGAGTAGAACGAGAGATTAGGGCGGAAAAAGATTCAGTGGGAAATTTTTAACGAAGGCACGTGTCCCTTCGAACAACGCGAACCTCAAAAACACACGCACACACCCTTGGAAAACGGGTCCGCAAACCAGTCAGAGTGAGTCGTCCTGTTCGAATCGGATTTCATCCGAGGAGATGCTTGAAAGGAGGTTCGCGGCCAGAGAGAGATACGCCGGTTCAGCTGACTGAATAGCGGCAGCGCGTCAGCCTGCAGATGCTCACAAAAGGGTCCAGATTGGACACGTATCTTTTCGTGCGACCAGTTTTCAAATAAAACGCGTGCACACGTACGCAAGATGCAACGGCAGCATCGACGGAAGCTGATTGACCGTGGCTTTGTCGCGCGATCGTCGCCGGGATCTCTGTCCGCTTATTTCGAAGCCGGGAGGCGCATCCGTCGTACGTAACCCAGTTTCGATCTTGGCGAGCGTACCGAAGCCACCGAACCGTCGTTGGCTTTGTTGGAAACTTTGCTCGACGCCTGACAGTTTCTACCATTCGCTGCCGGCGAACTTTACAATCCGACCGAACCTTCTGTAATCCTGCGATGCGTTGTCAGATGTCAGAATACGAGAATCGCGATCGCGAAGAGATACGTTACACGCGGCATCGCAAAGTCAACAAGGACTTTCTTTTTGATTTAACGCTATTAGCGTCTGTGGCAGAATTTCCTTCGCCGAATCGTCGAAGCAGACGAACGGGGACGAAACAACGTACCGATAAATCCGAAGGAACGCTTAACTCTATACGCTTACGGATATCTCTGGCTGCGGGTTAAAGAAGACGATCTCGTTCTCTGTAACGAAACGTCGTCCACGTTCAACGGCGACTATTCCGCACGAAAGTTATATCTTTCTGATATATCGTAATCGATAAATACGTCCAAATTATCCGACGATCTTGTTCTTATCGCGTGACCCACATCGAGACTTTGTTAATCCGACCGCACACGCCCGCCCCGGAATTTTTGATTCGTCGCAGACTCACCGCACCTATCGGTTTATCGAAGACGATCCCGTATTACGGCAAGCATCGATATCCTTCCTAGGTCATTTACTCGCACCGTCATCTTTCTCACGTACACGCAGAAACGTACCAGGTTTGCGATGGAAGAAGGCGCGAGTCTCTCTCCTCGTGGCGGTCGCTCGGTAACGGCACACGAATGGAACGCTTGTTTCGAAAGTCGATGGACGTTACCGAAAGATAACAGCATGGGTAGATTGCGAATAATACAACGATCTAGGCAGAAACGTACTCATAGATATACGACGGCGCAACGACCACGGCACGGTATCGAGTCGTTGTGTTATCGTTCCGCTGATAGCTGGCACTAGACGCGAGTTACGTAACACTTAGGGTCAACGTATCCACTGGCTTTATGCAATTGCATGTCGGTACGCTATGAATAGCTCTTTGCCTAGCGACGGAAGTAAGTCGAGCCTATCGTGAACAAATTCTAACCTCAAAAAACTGTATACATTTCGTGGCTCTATCGGCTAATAACGTGGGTAAATGGACGAGTCGGAAATTTCACTTTACACGGACTTCTACCATTTCCATAATATTCGATGTTATTATCGCGTTACTTTTGAGACAACCCGATAATTATTACGTCAAACGGGACGATCGAACGACTGGTCGTTTGGAGAATTTACTTTTGAAATACGCTGGTAAGTCGTAACGCGAACAAATATCGCTCGAAGCGAGTAAATACGTTATATTTGGTCACTGCTGCCGATTTTTATCGGTCGACGATCGTACAACGTTGCCCATCGTGAAGAACAGCTCGTTCATCGAAGCCTCTTAATTAAACCTGTTTCCGCTACATGCTCGAATAATATATCAATTTCCGTTCATTGCACCGAACTCGTTTAAAGTTACACGACCGGCCGCGGAATTGAATCTCGCGAAAAAATTACGAAACTGGATATATCCGTTGTTGTTACGCCGCGTACGCGGAGAACGCGCTCGTAAAAAGTACGACCGTTGCCGCGACATTTTAATTCTACGAAAGCCGGCAAAGATCGCGGGAGGGAAACGCGAAGAGTACATTTTTGCCGATCTTTCGCTCTAAACCCTAATAAGAAGACAATTTTGCTAAGGCGAATTTGAACACAGTGCTTTCCTACTTTTCCCTTTCCACGTAGTCTTCGTACGTGAAAGTAAATTTCTCGCGACGAAATAAAATAGCGGGATAAATCCTCTGCCAGCCTCGTTATCATTGGCCGCTTGTGCGGCTGGCTGTAATCGCAAAAATCGAGAGACGGTGAGCGAGAGAAGCGCGGCGTCGGGACGAGCAAAATTGCGCAATAGCAGCTTACCAGGCCATTGTGAATCGCGTTTGACAGAAATTGAATGTGTCGTGGAAAGGTTTCGTCTTGAAGCGCACCGCACGACGATGGTGTACACGGTCCTTGTTCTCCTTGCACGCGGGATTCATAAATCACGAACGTCGTATTTCTCCAACGATTCATCCTGTTATACCCGCTATTACCCATTGGTAGAGGGCGAACGTTTACGCGTGTTAAATATACAAAAAATATGATATTTGCGGATGATATTTGTGCAAATATATGTGCACGAGAAATATGCGAAATACGCGAGCAATACGGTCGATAGTAATTTAATATATCCGATATTATCTACGATATTTAATAGTAGATATTTAACGGTACTTTTGCAACTATTCCGGCATAATCGGGGCTACGATAATTGTTATAATAAATTACAAAACGCTTCGTATAAATTTGCAGTCGTTATCTGATTTTCAAATTCTTTCGAATTAGTTGAAACATAGGTTGTGTTATTGGCATTAGCGTTTTACACAGTTCCGATGAATTAAATCAATTTGTTATATAAGCATACGTAGTATGTTTCTGCATAGGTTCTTTGACATAAATATGCAAAGCGTATGCAGAAATGTAAAACAAAAAACACGCTTTCATAATCTCGTGTGACGCGTGACAAATTCTTATCAACGTTTCATTTCCCTGCCTGTTTTTTTTGTAAAAACAAACATTTGCATCAACATCCGTAGTCTGCCCATTAAGCTACGGTTACAGTGGATGCCTGTTCCGACCGATCGTTGTTCTTTCGCGAATGGAAAAATCGAACGTACGCCTGCTATCCGTTTCAGCCGCGAAATATTACAACGAGTACTGTATTTTATATCCATATATCGATGTACATTTCCGCGTGCATACGCTGTCATTTTTGGCAATCATCGAGTCTGCGCAACAAACCTTGCAACATACTCGTAAGAATCTGTACACACTCGATGCTTCTAAGGTATTCGTCGAAACGCTGGTTCGTCAGAAAACGCGACCAGTGCGACCATAGCTCTACGCGTATTCTGGCAGTCGATGAGATTACGAATTACAGCGTTCTACGAAGCACGGTGGAAACTCGCGTCGAGAATTGCATCTTCGCGCGAGTAACGAAATCTTCTCGGTAAACTCAGACAACAATCTCGTGCGACATTTGTAACTGCCTTCTAACGGCAAACTAATTGCCTGCATGGACGACCGACTTGAATCATGCAATGAAATTAATTATCGCGTAACCCTTGATATTTAGAGGCCCAAAGCCGAGAACCGTCCTCCGGCCACGTTTATTCAGACAGGGCGTGGTTGATCGCGGATGAAAGCGAAACGCACCGAAAGCCTTTGTTTCCGATCCGCTTATCGCTATCGCGAGTATCGACGAAATCGAGTAAACCGCGTATCGACCGTCGCGGTCCGTTTTAGACAAACCGGCGAAGAAACAATTTTATTCTCCCAAAGGTAAAAGTTTCTCGCTTCGGCATCGCGAGCCTGAATTCGCGGATCCTAAAGGGGCGCGTTTACTATTCGAGGTGGCGGCGCAGGAAAGACACGAAGGGTGCGTAACAAGTCCGAGAAACGGGGTGAACCGGCGAAATTCGAGAGTGGAGATATCGACAAGAATGCGTCGGTAGTTCGAACTTGTTCGTCCACGGTCTGTAATTTTCGATCCTGACGAGACAGGGACGCGGACAGAGGCGCCGTGCCGGCTCCATCGAGAACGCGTTCGTTCCTCGTACAGCAACAACGAGCAGCGACGCGTGACGTGGTGGTAGTGAATTTTACGTGGCTAGAAACTTTATGAGCGAATACAGAGTACGACTGCAGAGGGAGAGAACGAGTATGCAACGAGCATGCGCAGCTTGAAACCGAAAGTGCACGCCCACCCGGGCAATGCCGCCCCTGAACCTAGACCTACACCCCCGCTTTCCAGCACCCCACGGTCAACCTGGTGCCCCCAACCTTCAAAACCCCGGCCACCGCGCCAACAGCCGCCGCCACCTCCACCCGTTCACCTAGCGCCGCATGAAACTCTCTGTGTGTGTATGCGTGTGCACCCGGGACTTTGAATCTTTGCCTGTGCCAGCGAGCCACCCTTTCGTACCATCGCGCTCTTCTATACTCGTACCGCTACACGTATTTACGAAGAACGAATACGTACGCTGGCTCGTGAAAGAATTTCGACGCGGTTACTCGTAGAAATATTTTACGTATATATCCTCCGTTGTAGAAGATTTTGGTGGACCGACTTTGGGCTTTCGTTAGATCGACGAAATTGCTCCGTCAAGGAAACACGATCTACTTCGCGCTTAAAGAGAAGCGTTTTAACGCGAGACCGTCGTCGAACGAGCCGATAGATTTTTGAAAAATCTTTCGACCATAAGTCCGGCGATGTTTCGTACGAAACAAGCGACACCGGTTTAATTTTAACGCAGGTGTTTCGGTTAATTAACGACGATCCAGGTACATCGACCAATACTTGTCGGTACTTTTCAAAGCGTTCGAGCGTACGATACGAAGCGTATCGAATCGCAAGACCGAAAGATAATTTCGATGTAGAACGGTCTTCGTACGTGTACGTGCTTTTTCCCTGCAATATCGTTTCTAGTTCGTCGTTGTTTCTTTGCCAACGAGTAACAGACGTCTACACGGCGACTTTAAGCTAGTTAAGGGAGGCACCAAAGTCGACGAGGAAATTATTAATCTTCGTTACTCCTTTCTCGGAAGAAAGGGAAGGCGACACAATGCCAGGGGGCCGGTTCGTTTCCGAACAAAAGGAATTTTTCTTCCGTCCAATTGTCTCTGCCTCGGTCCCGTCCCTATCCCCTACACGCGCGCCGTTCGAATTTTTTAATCGCGCACCCTGGCACTCCTCGAGCGCGCGAACGCAACGGGATAGGCCGTGTTCCTTTCAGTGACATCTGGTTCTCCCTGCATCCGAAAGCCCCCCTCGAACGAGTCGTATACCAGCTAAAGCCTCATTCACGGTCACCGTCCTAGAAACCCGAAACGATCAAAACAACTTTTTCATGCGGGGTCCTCTCGAGGATGCTGGATTATCCTTTTTCCGATGCCTCGACCTCGTGTTACCGGGCTGGCACCCCCCTCGGTTACGCCCCCCCCCCCTCCTCCGTTTACCCTACGCAGTTTGCGTAAAGCCATGGCGAAATTCAACCACCGACTGACCTGGATTCCCCGTTGGTCTATGCCCCTTACCACCGCGCTACAATATTTGCACGAATTCCGTCTAAACAGCGGAAACGCATTGTCACAAACGAATTGAATTCGCCTCTCCTCGTATCGTGCGAATATTTATGTATGGCACTCGAGATTCGCAGAAGAGAACGCGTCGTAATTTTTCCTGCTTTAAAATTGCGCTTTATTTAATGCCACGGCGGATTGTTCGTCACGTGAGAATGGTCGTAAAACATCGGCCTGTCTTCCTCGTCATGCTCGTGGAATGTTTTAGACAAAAAAGAAAAAAAAAAAAAAAAGAGAAAAAAGACGAAGCAAAGAAACGAAACGATCTTTTGTATCCGCTGTGTTTACCTCGAAGGTCGCGCTAACGGGCTTCGTAATCATTTTGATGGACTGCTACACGCGTAACACGTACATGTATCTCTACGCAGATAATTAGCAATTTGTCGAAGAAATCGTACCGTATTTTTTGCTAAATCCTTGATAAAGCTATCGTCGATGACTGATAAAAATTAAATCACGCATCTTCGGAAGGTTGACCGATACGAGTACGGTAGCGTGGAGCTGCAGTTAAGGATTGCTTTACGTTATTTTGATCAACACGCGTTATTTATGGCTCATGTCGTTAGAGAATTGGGAGTCTCACGTTTCGTAACAGCTTTACGATCGCCGATAAAATTATGCAACGTAATCTAATACGTATCTCGTTTCGCTGGTGTCCCAGGAGCCAGCTCGCTGCCGCGTGCTTTTCGCTCGCACGAGCACACGCGAGCTGACAGCCGGGCAAAATCGACTCTTTGTTATTGCGTTCCAGATAGGGCATGTTCCTCTCTTGATGCGACGTCGATGCCCGTGGGAATACTCGAAAAATTACGACAAAATTTCCTAGATTCCGTCTCGGTGGCGTCGAGGTCGTGATTTGTCAGCGCTCGATAATATTTATGCGAACCATTAAGAGCCGATATCGCATTCGCGCAACGCATCGTTTACGTTTTTGAAAAATCACCGGATCTTTGGACATTCAAACTTATCATTTTCTAACAACGTCGCGTTTACGTATTAACCTTACGTTCATTCGCGCGAAACTTTGTGCTACTTTTGTAATTTAAAACTCCTGAAATCCAGGTAAATAATAATTCGTATCGCCAATTCGCGAGAATTATCGTGACGCGTTCTTTTCAACTAACGACGATCCGTCATACGTATCCACGATTACGTCGTCTAGAAGAAACAAAGGAAAAAAAAAACGAAGACCTCGGAAAGCCTCGGACCCGAGTTTCGCGAATTTAAAAACCATGTTGCCATCCGTCTCTAGTTAATATCGATATCAGGAACTTTCGACCGCGGCGGCGATCTTTCGCAGGAGACACGTGTGCGTAGGTGTCGATAATCGCTCGCAATATGCGTGCACACGCAAACACGTGCACACGGGTGATAAAAATTTGCAGCCGTTGGCATTCTCGATAACCGTGCCTCTCCTCTTTCTTTCTCCTCTCTTTATTTCTCGCCTGTGACCAATATACTTTTTTGTCGGAACCGCGACGTCGTGGATAAAAGGGAACCGGGCAGAAAGTTCGGTAACTACGTAGAGAAACGGGGCAACGATTTACGCCACGGCTTTTTCATACGGTTTATTTTCGTACCGACGAATTCTTATTTCGCCCACCAACGACTGAAATCTCCGCTGCCATTAATGACCTTCGCTGTAGATAAGCGAAACGCATACGATAAGAGGCGAGCGCAACACACTTGCCCGTTATATATCTGTGCGTTGTTTGTGCAATTCGCTTGTCAAGAATTTCGATAAACACCGTGAGAGCGAGACAGAAAGCAGCGGAATAAATCGCGGGCAACGATATAGATACCGGGGGCTCGGATTTATTTATCAATAAACGCATTCACGATATTTTCAGATCGCGGACAGAACGAAGTAAACACAACGCTGTTTTCGTGCTGGTCGAGAGATGGCTTGGACGCGCTCTCGACGTTCGTTGCGAACGTCCAAGCGATTTCTCTCGTTACGCTTAAGAATGTTGAATCACGGGGCGTTTCCAATAAGCATGCGAGCGTATGTATGTACTTACTTACCAGCTGTGGACTACGTATTCGCGTCATCGCGTCACAAGTCCAGAATAGCGTTTCGATTCCAAGTAAATTTGATCGCGCGACTGCGTTCCTTCTCCGACAGTTGGTACGACTGCGACATTGAAAATGACGCTGAAAATAAAAATAAATGTCGGATATGTTGCAAAGTCGGGACGACCGCGACCTTGGTTAAATTTAAGAATCGTCGAATTAACCTCTAAGCGTGCTTACGTACCTATCGCGGGATCGTTGTCCAGGAATTTTTATTCTTACGAACGGTACGCGCGAGTTTACCTCCGCGTATATTCGAAAGAGATTCACGATCGAGCGAGGAACGAACGTTACGCCCGATGTGTGGTGGAAATTTACGACGAGCACGATATTAAGGCGCGAACAGCGTAAAAAGCTCGCGTCGCGAAAATACACCGCGTACGGAAGAGGTTAAGTTGGCGACGCAAAAAGAACCGCGACCGTCCTCCCTAGAATTTCGATGTAATATATCCAAGGGCCAGCGGCGTAAATATTTACACCTCGTGAAACGCATACGGTCGTGTTTCATACCGGTGGTGATCCCTCGAAGCGAGAGTACACACGACGAAAGTTACATTCGGGAAAAACAAAGTGTAGCGAGCACGGTGTATACACTGTCACCAGAGCGGCGTATTTACTGGCCGCAAGAATACGCCACATACGACGCTTCGAAGGGAATCCGTGCTCGGTTTTTAGAACGTTTCGCGTCCTTGTTCGAAATTGTACATAAAACTACGAGTAAATACTTGGACGTACATTCACCGCAACCAGAACACGCGCAAAATATCGTACATCCGCTTATCATCGGCATGCGACCATACGTCTCGAGTTGAGTCACTGCTAATTAGAAATAGAGACGTGGAATCGGGCACGTACACGGGCATGTACTACGTATTACACCGCCAACAACTACGTCAATGCGATAGAGAAACTGGCGAAAACTTTCAACGACGTATCGCGCACACGATCGAACATCGAAAAGGTTTTCCACGTGACAAGCGGTAAAACGAGATTGAGACGTTCCCGCGGACATTAGCCGGTACTACGAAGCATCGAAGCGTAGAGGGGAAAAAAAAAAAAAAGAGCAAGAAAGAGTTCGGTTTCCTCCGTGCCGATCGGCGAACGCCATTTTTGACTGCGTTAATTCGACTCTGTCTCTGGGTGTTTCCTCGCGAGTCGCTCAACCCGCTTTCCCCTCGCAACGAGATTCGGGATCCGGTAGAAGCGAATTTTCAATTTACAGAGCATTATCTCGTTACGATTTCTGCGTAAGTTCTCGAGAGATACGTCGACTCGCGATAGTATTCGTGGCGCAAACACGTCCCCTTGCACGTACGCGCACACGCGTATCCAGGATTACATATTCGCAGGCCTCCTCGCCGGCTTCGAAAAGTAAAACGCGCGCTCGTGTTGCAGCGGCGGCTGCGAGAGCGACAAGGACGGGCGTAGAAGCGGGAGAAGGAGAGAAATATAGAGAGGTAGCGTGCGCCCGTCGGAGGGACGACAACGGCGCGCATCGATTGGCGCGCTAGCCGTGACCCCCACCATGCTTTCGCTTTCACCCAATGGGGCCTCACTTTCGCGCTCGCCCGCGCGCCGAGCCGCGGCAGCCGGCACGCTGTCGTCGCCGGCGCTCAGTGACTGGTGCACCCTACGTGCGAGCAAGTGTTTTTCGTCGTGGACTCTCCGTGTGGCACGAGAGAAAAAGAAAAGAGAAGGAAGCGGAGCCTCGGTGTGCGTGTAGCTTTTTGGATCCGTTGTGTCGTCGTGTCGTGGTCGTCGTGTCGTCTCTTTCGTTTGAGCCCGTGCACGAGCGAACCGGGGAACGCGTCACGGAACTTGGATCGAAAATTGCGTTCCACGCTGCGCGCGCTCTGCGCCGGTGACCCTGACATTCGACGGACGAGAGCGAACCGACACGTTTGTCCGACCGTGGTGCCGGCTAGAGAATCGTCTTTCGTGCGATATCGTTCGACACCGAGTATCCGAGACCTTGGTCGACGATATATAGGCAGTTTCGAGCGCGGACAGTCGTCGAGAGACTTTGCCGAAACTACCGCGACGTGGCGTCGCGGAACCACGCTGACCTTGACTTTGTTGCACGAAACACATTGCGACGCCACGACCGAAAGACAGATTCTTTCGCAAACGGAATCGCGCTCGTTGTTCACAGTGATATTTCTGGTGCGACCGTTACTTTTTTTCTCTCTCGCAAATCCTCCGCTTCGAAAGAAAGGAAGGAAAGAAGGAAGGAAGGAACACCGACGAATGACACTCAGTCGCAGCGTGCGTTCGTCGTTCTGTCCGTGATCACCGATCGAACCGGCGCGATTATTCTCGTCGTGGTGCGCGCCTTTTTTCCCCTCAGTACCAGATACATCCGCTGCGTGTCTCTGCAATTTACTGCGCGCCACTTGGCAAACCATCAAGAAGCCAGTCATTGAATGGATGTACGTGTGACGACGCAGCCGAGACGCGGGAATTGCGTGAAGATGAAAGAATAGAATAACCGAGGGCTAACGCGAAAGAAAGAAAGTCGCGTGTAACAACGCTCAGCCGTGCGAAGCTTGCCCCATCGTCCGATCAGCCTCTTTGTCTACGACCGCGGTGTGTCCCGTTCAGTCCTCCGACCTAGTTCGCCCAGAATCGAGAAAGCACGATACGAAGCGTCGGTTTGTGGTTCGCAACGGTGTACATCGAGTTGGAAGAGACGGGCCGGATCGTAAGGGCGGCGGGTGGTTTGACATCGATCCGCGAGGAGGAAGTGATGGCACCGCGGCGTCACGCGAACGGCCACGCTGGTGTACTGATGGAGAACGGCGGAGGAGGAGCCGGTGGCGGTGGTATAAACGACACGATGGAGAACAACCTGCTAACACAGAATCAGACGACCCGTTGCTGCACGCCTACCGGCGAGTGCCTCCGTGGTGACGCTTTGATTCGCTTAAACGCTCTACACGACGTGGTCAAGGTGATGTGCAACAACGACAACTGCCCGATCGGTCAGTTCATGCATCGCGAGTGTTTCGACGCCTGGGAGCAAACCGTGCTTACGTATTTGAAGAGCTGCGGACGCGCCCGTAGCTGGTCCGAGCGGCAGCGCCATCAGAATCTTTGGACGAAAAAGGGTTACGATCTGGCGTTTAAAGCGTGCGGCTGCCGTTGCGGACGCGGACATCTGAAGAAAGATCTGGATTGGATGCCACCGGGTACGGGCAACGTTACCGGTAACAGACAAGACGAGAACGAGGCGAAGAAGAAGAAACGACGCAATCGTCAGAATACCAGACCTACTTTAGCCGTTTCGGCCGGACCGCCGAGCCACGGCAATCACGTTTCTACGAATGGTCGCGGTCCAACCGAGGCACAGTTGATCGAATCCGGTCGTGGAAGGGCCGGCTCGCTCTCGTCCAGCACCGGTTCCAGCTCGCCACCGGCCACCAGCGAACCCAGCGTTAGCCCCCTTCATCAGCCGCAAGTCATTATGAAGAAGAAGAGCAAGGTTGATTTCTTCAGCGATCGAGCTCGGTGAGTTTTTCATCTTTTTCCGCTTCTTTTCTCGCCTCTCCCCTTCTTTGCTTTCTCGTCTTTTTATTTTTTTGCCGCTCCGCGAAGAACTCTAGATCCAGCCACATCGACGTTGGCTCTCTTTATCGGTTTATTTACAGTCTGATTTTTTAAACTGGCTGGTTGATATTATTATCTCGCGCGATTAAACCGGCTATGCATATGATGATATATGGCCAGTCGTAAAAGTTTTTGTATGTCTTTTTGTAAAAAGTTATTAATACTCGGACGAAGCACGTATGACGTTACATTTTTTTTTTCTCTCTCTCTCTCTTTTTTCGATTTATGAAGTCGGTCAATGCGATTTCCGAGAGACTCGTATCGCGCGTGTAATTCGATACTGGCCATTGAAACAAGTTTTTTCCTTTCTTTTTTTTTTCTTTCTTTCTTTTTTTTCTAAGCAAAATCATAGAAGAATTCGCACAGCGTTGGAAACTTAATCTCCGTATTCGTACACGTATCCCCGGACTCGATGTTCAAATTTGAAACGTACGATTCGTCGCCGAAGTGGAACATGAATTTCCTGCTTACGCTACGCGACGCGAAGATACGCGAAAAGTTCTTTGAGCCGGTGGCGACCCTCTGCAATTACGCGAATGTACGCTGTAGAGAGTAGCCGAGGTTTTTTTGAATCGAAAGTGGAAGGGGGGAGGGGAAAAAGCGGTTGGCTCGTTACAAACAATAATTGGCCTGGCGGTCACGATACTGATGGCTTCCTGTGAGGTCCACAACGTGTAAGAATACAATTATCACGATCCCTTATCAAAGTGGTCACGTTTCTCTCCCACGCAAGCTCTTCTGGCCTCGTTGGTTTACTTTCAGTGACGTCGATAAGAGGAACGTTTCTTTCGAATCGCAGGCTTAATACGTAGCCACTACTAGTTGGTTACTCGTTCTCTCCTTCGCGTCATTTTCATCCCACGCCGTATTAGTCGTTCGGTTAAATTGGCGATGTAACTTCGATAGAACTATAACGCGGACCGTATGTCGATATTCGAGAGTATAATACTCGACCGAAGCGAAAAAAACATCTGAGCGACCTTGACACGCTTAATCAGGATAGCTTCAACCCATACGCTGCATTCGATTTTTTTTTTCCACCGCAAAGAAGTTTCTCTCGATCTTTGCTTAAAAAAAAAAATTCATTATTCTTCGATTATTCGCAGAGTTTTTAATACACAAGGTAGTCTTAAGAATATTCGATTGCTCGCGCATAGCTTAGCATATCTTACCGACGATTATAAAACGATAGAAACGAATATTTAGAAATAATCTAATCTCGATAAATATTTATCAGCGTACGCTAATAGCTCAATAGCTTGAAAATAAGCTAGGTTCGTGCTACAATGTAAAAACAAGCGTGCTTTATAAATTGAATGTAAAATACTCGGACGGCCAGATAATTTTCTGACCGAGCTGTGTGTATCCGTGTATCGTGTATCGTTTGCGGTGGCAAACCCGATAAATTAAAACGTAAAAGGAAACGATACAGCGAAACGTCGTAAGCGGGATTTTTAAAAAATTCGCCTTAGAAGTTTCGCGACCGTCGCGAGTCCTACGACGAAGAGGGATACATTTTAACGGCAGGTGAAAAAATATACAACGACGTTCGCCCATGCATATATGTTTGAATATCGCGGCGTAAAGTTTAAACCGGAACGCCGTATACGACGTATCTCTAGTTTCCTCTTATCGTTCTCGTACTCTTCGAAGCAAGACAAAAATGATAAACGCGAGGGTAAGAAGGGCGGCGGGGTGGGCTGGGGGGAGGGGCGGAAGGATTTCGAAGGATTTTCGATATAGAGCTTTTGTCACGCCCTTGAATGTGTCGTGTTAAAGTTCAGCCTCGCGAAAAGGAGCGCGGGGAGGATGGAATCGCGTATTTCAGGGGGTTAAAACGTACGAACGTATTCCGTATGGAAAGCACACGCTTCCGTCGTTCCTCCTTTTATAGCGCGATTTCGAAGCTCGTATAAAAAACGCGGCCGGGAATATTTTCATCTCTTGGGCGTTGGAGTTGTTTCGCGTTTGCGGCGTGTGTATATATATATATTATATACGGCTATAAATAATCGCCGTGGAGAGAGGAGAGAGAGAGAGAGAGAGAGAAAGAACGGTGTATCGCGAAATACTTTGGTCGAAGGAGCCAGATGGTGGCCAAATGACGGGAAAAGCGGTCTCTCTTGTGCTTCGGAGACCGAAAGAAAGAAGAAAACGCGCGGAATCTTTGCGAAGTGAAACGAAGGGTGTCGGATCGAGAAATATAACGCGTATCGGAGACGTTTTCGATGGGTCCGCTCGAGCGTACGATACCGGCGGCTCTTCGCAAACACGCGATATATTCGACTACGCAGAAGTTCATGGATGAATTGAGCTGGTAATTCGATCCTCGCTCGCTACTTTCAAAGGACCGGCCGATGATCGTCCAAATCGTAGATAGCCTGCTACGCTTGCAGGCTTTCTTCTCAGACCACGCACGCTCTTTTCTCCCTTTGTCGCTGCCGGTCCTTTAACAAATCGTAAACACAATGTCCGATCGGTCTCTCTATCAGATCGTAAAACGGATCTTTCGATACTCAAATTTTCAGTGATATTTATTCGAATTGGAACGTTGGGCGAAGCGTTGCAAATCGGACGCGAAAGTCTTTATCTTTTTTATCCTTTCATCTAGACTACGCTGCCGACGCGTTCTTATTTCCACCGACTGTTCGCTGCTGTTAGCCAACTCACGAAGCGTAGTTCTATATATTTTGGCGACGATAGATCGTTCCTATATCGTTCCTATATCGCATCGTATATCGTACGATGCAACGAATTATTCGGCGAATCGCTCTACTACGTCGACGAGAGCCATTTGAAACCGCGCGAACCTCACGCATTCCTGGGAAAGCACCGAACAGGCGCGAAAGTACGGGCGATCGAGGACGAAAGACAGGGAGAAACGAATCGCGGCGAGCAAAGTCTCTGGACGCGTCTCTCTTTCGTAGGATATGAATGAACGCGCGGGCCTGTTTCCTCGGACGCGTAAGTCGTTGGAGTATGGATTCTATAGGCGCACGGTTATAGGTCGTCTTGTGGAGTTCTGCCGGCGATGAGAGCAAGGAGAGGAAGACCGGCAAACGGAGACGATTACGAGGATGCCTCAGCCATAGTACGCACACCGGGTATACGCTATATTTAGATGCGGTCTTGAAACTTGTCCTATTTCTGTTTATTTTCCACCGGGGGGTTCGATGGGTAGTCCTCGCTGAAATCTCTTCTCGCTTAAACGCACCGTATGTACCGCGTATCCATCTCCGTATGCATCGGTCACGCGATTCTTTGTTTTCGCTGGATCCCGTTGACGGCGTGGATTCGCGTCCGCCAACTTTTCTCTCTTTGATGTTCGTCGCCAAGCAGCCAGCGTGACGTTTGATAATTCCCTCGTACTTTCTCCGTTTTCCACGATGTTGTTTCTACGTTGGTACGCGAAACCTTGGTACTTGACGCATATAACATTGTTGCAACGGTTCACGGTACGGACACTCGGCCATCCGATAAACCCTTTATCCTCTCGGTGTTCCCGCAAGGTGCAAATTATTTATTTTCCTCGTTATCGCACGTGGAATCTTGGTTCGTTCCGTCCGGGTGTACGCAAGGAGCGAGTCTGAAAATTCGTGCATCGTTGGATCCAGGCGTCCCATCGCCTTTATCGCGATCGAACCAAGAAACAGGCCGGCGACTATCTCTCCTCTTTCGTTTCGAACGCGCCGATGCGAATCGCACCGGCAGATATTTCGCAGTTCGTGGTTGACGCGCGGTGAAACGCACCGGCCGACTCGCGGCTCTTCCTCTCGTTTCTCCCTCCGTTTGCTTTCCCATCCGAACGCGTATACGCGACGGAAAAACGTACAGAGCGTTTCGAGGAATCGGATCGATCTTCGGCAGCGTTATTCGTTATTCGCGTCGAAATTTCCTGAAAGAAACTGTCGCGTTATCGAGCGCGCGTAATGTCCGAGTCGTGTCTGTCGGGAGAGAAACAAACACCGCCTACGTATTCCTCGAGTTTGACACGAACCTTTTCATACACCCTGTATATGTACACGTGTCGAACAAGAGATACGAGCTGGTATTGGTTACCATTGGGGGTTACGCGACGAGGATGGTAAAAGCGGAGGAGAAAGAGAGGAATGGATAGGACGGTGGAAGGAAGAAGGAGAGAGGGGAAGAAAGAGAGGAGAGAGAGCGCTCGTAGCCTTGACCGTGGCCACCTCCTCAGGGCCAGCGAGCGAAGAGAGCAGCTTGACGCTCTAACAGCCTCCAAGGCCAACTGCATGGAATCACGCCACCGCGATGTATTTAAACGGGCCGAACGGCGGGAATGTTGTTAAAAAGTCCCCCTTCGTAGCTGCTCGGGTTCTT
Source organism: Bombus waltoni (assembly GCA_014737395.1). NCBI lineage: Eukaryota > Metazoa > Arthropoda > Insecta > Hymenoptera > Apidae > Bombus > Bombus waltoni. Next base: position 298,884 of record JACXII010000067.1, on the reverse strand, counting down.
CCATCCTCGGAAGAAGGGCACCGCGAGCTCGATCTTCTGCAACTCTGTATCCTGGTCTTGTTATATTCCGTTCTTTTTGCGACTTTCGTCAATTTCGTTTCCTAGCAATTCCAACACGATCTGGCAACTTTATTTCGTTGCGTCGTTCCTTCCTTCGATTACGCAGGACCGAACGAAACCGCGCGATCGTCGTTCGCGTTCGCTTAGAAAAGCCTGCGCCCATCGTTTCGCCACTTTTCCGCGTAAATTCGAAATTGACGAAGCTCGCGACTAGCCGGTCGTCGTAACACCAACACACGACGACCGCCGATCCCAAACGATTCGTTGTCGTAAATTTGTCTACGGTTGCACGGGAAAAGGAGAGAAACGAAGTAGAATCAGCTCCTCTCGTCGTCGATCCTTTCACGCTTCGACCGAAATCGATAATTCGAGTCGATGTAATGCACGATTCGCCATCTTGAACGTAACGTGGAATTGCGTATTACGCGTGGTTCTCCGTCGCGAGGAACACCGCCAAAGCGAGAAACTCTATCGCGCGGTGATCGTTCGTGCTTCGATTAAAAGGGCCAACTTTAAACGATCCATTATCCCGAATACACCATCGAATTCCAAATTGCCAATTGTTCTGCGCTGTAAGGAAAACGCACGAGCGGAAGAAGGGGCGTGTGTGTTCAGAGCTGCTCTCTCGTTGATATTTCGTCGACATTTTTCCAGGGAGGCGATTCGAATTTATGCCGGTCGTGATTCTTTTTTCATCCAGACTGCTCCGCGATCCACCCCCGCGTTATGCCACGCATATAGAGACATTTTGGCGCCGCAACGCGACCTATAAATCCCGCTTTCGCTGAAGTGCGACGAGCCAAGGGGTTCTCGTCCTCCCCCATCGCGTTACTCGCGTTTTAAGCAAAAATAAATAACGACAGTAGAGAGAGAGAGAGAGAGAGAGAGAGAGAGAGTGAGTTGATAGTGTTCCACAGCCGTCTCCCCGATCACTCGTCTTCTCTCTCTTCCATTCGAATTCGTCCCATCTTTTATTCGTTCCATCCTTTGTATCGAATAATTCGAACGAGGGATGGATCCTTATTTTGCACGCGTTTTACGATCTCATTAGGCTGTTCGTAAGAGGCATTCGTGCACGATACACGTATATGTGTATATGTATACGTGTATATATACATATGTACACGTATCAAAGCATTCGTCGACGCAGAACTTTGATGCTTTACTGCCGCCTACGAATTATCGCTTTGAGGGATCGACCACGGTGCCTCGTTTCAAAGGGACTGGCGAACAAGAGCGGTGGATCGCTGGGGGAACTGCGTAACGGTAAATAAGGGATGCACGAGCTAATGGGAATCAATGTTCGACTTGGAAATCGTGGCTGTTAGCCTCCGATGGTAATTAAAAACTGGCAGACGAGAGACCGAGCGCAAGACGAGATCCGTTCGTTGGGTCTTTCCACAAATTCCTCGCCGGTCGATCGAATCAGACCGCTGTTCCGGTAAATTTCGTGGTTTCGATGGATACCAAGGTTTTAGATATGCCGATCGTTCGATGTAGGTTTAGGGCCGGGGCGTCCGGCAAGTGGACGGCATTCGGCCGCAAGAATCGTCGAATTTTTGGCGATGCGGTAAAATTCCATGCGCGCTTTCTAGTTTAATTCGGAGTCGAAGGGCAATATTGTCCGTAAGGGAGAGGCCGTTTCCGAGCGGAATTTCTCAAATTCTTTCGAGCGTTTCGTTTACTCGACGGGAAAACACGCTCGTTCGTATAATTCGGCGACTTTCTGCCGATGTCGGAGAGAGGAATTCTGCCTCGCATAAACTCGAGGGAGGGGGGGAGGGCACCTGCGAATTCTTCGTTTCGTTTCGCGATCTAAAGTTGCGCGATTCCTCGAGATCGACGCGTGCGTGTAAGCTTACCGCGGATAGAGATAAAACGTGTATACTACCTGGACGAGAAGCTCGAGTTCGCGGCTGCGTCAGGTAAATGGAAATCGCCAAGACGAAAGGGTTAAACCGTGTAGAAACTACGTACACAGGCTTCGCGGGAGTACTCGAACGCTTCTGTATCGTGTGTACGTTGTAGAAAATATTTTGAGATTTCACCAGCGCTTTAATGGCACGCGATCGATTAGCTTGGTACGAGTTGGGAAACGAATCTGGGAGGAGAAGGGGGAAAAGGCAAACCTTCGCGAATCTTTGTCGAATCGGATTCTGTTTCGTTCGATTCTTCTCAGTTTTGGCGTACAAAATATATTTTTGCGTAATAAATCGAGCAAAGAAAGCACAGTACAGTGACTACGAAAGATATTTTTGTACCATTGTATATCATACCATCCGCGTATCGATCGATTAAGTCCGAGTGTATTAAATTTCGTCTCGCGTGGTGTAATACCTTTACGCGGTTAGACGAATTTGATAATACGAAACGTAGAATTTTATACGAAACCTACTAAGACGAAGCGACGAAGATTAAGCAAACGGTCGATCCAGACTACGTACGATTTTGATATTATTTGCGATACGTAACGCGCACGATCCAGGTGAATCTCCGCGCGAGAAGCGAGAACGAGCGAAACATCTCGCCCCGTCGTCTTTAAGATATCCTTGGGGCGGTTCGTCGGCCCGAAGGGTCGGGGTTCAGGGTCAATCCCCGAACTCGTCCTTCCTATCCCGAATCCCTTTTCTTTCGGCTTATTTCCACTATTACTTGGCGATTCCACGTAATGACCGTTTTCCACCGCAGAACCACGCGACAGGAAAACTTCCGCTCGGTGAGCAGCACGCGACGATCCCCTCCGACGATGAATAATTGCTTCTACTTCTAGTACGGACGTAAACAACCACGTTGATGTTGCAGTACACGATTACCTGACACATCTCGCGAGCATCGACGTTAATTATTCTTCAAATATTCATAAACGGTTATTTATCTACCACTTAAACACGACCGCGTGTATCACTTATCGTAATCAGCGATTGAATTTCGCGGATAGCAATACCGTTTTCCACCTTGTTTCTAGCGTTCGAGATATACAACGTGTCTCGAATAATTAGGATTTAGCGTCGATTAGATCAATGGACGTTTCGAGATGGAGTAGATATTAACAGCTAATGATTTTGCCGACCGGTAAGGTTATTCCAGCCTTACAGCTTCTCCACGGCCATGCTTTCAAGTATGTAGCTCGAGCTCGTAAAACTCAAACGTTTAAACGAAAGTCGAAGAATCGCCGTGTTTGCGGTTATTTCTTAATACGACAAGCTTAACGAGCAAGTCGGTATTTTGCTGGGGTCACGAAAGTGTATCGTTCCAAGACTAAAGGAGCTTTAAACGACCCACGCTTATGCGTTATTTTTTGTTTAATCGCGTGCAAAATATAATCGCGAAGTTTGGCTGTAAAATCAGGCCTGGCACACCGTATATAATATATACATACATGCATACACGATGGCAACAACCCTGACATTTCAACTCGATTATTATGCAGTCGCGATCGAACGGGGTCGTATCGGTTACGAGTTATTCATTTCGTAATTGTTCGATTCGATTTACAAAGCGTGTGGTACAGAGGAGCGAAGGAGAGAGGGGGAGAGGGAGAGGGACCGAGGTTAATCGAGTCGTCGATAACTGAAAATAGAATTTTTACGGATCGACTGCTATCGGAAATTTCACCGCTCGTCCACCAAACGACCGACGCTGTTTGTTTTTCGATTTAATACGGCTGTTTTTTCCACCGCCTAGCCGCTAGGTGCGTGTACCCTTTTCAGAAGTAAGAACAAGTACGCGTATCGCGTTTCGCACGCCAAGGTATCTAAATTGGTACGTATTATATTCTCAAATTATTGCAAATATATAAAATATCCGTTTATTATTCGTAATTCTGTTGCCCTGCGAGCTATTCGACGTTTTATTCCTTATTATAATCCTAGTACCCGATCTAAATGTAAAAATGATTATTTTCCAACGAACGCTCGTTGATCCAATTTTGATCTCTGATTTTATCTCGGACGAGCGTACAGAGTTGGCGACGAGCTTTGTTTCAATTAAATCGTACGTCGGAAGGTTGGTACTGAACGGCGTAAATTAAGCGGTCAAAACACGACAAATAATCGAATAAGATGAAAATTGATTCTGAAGAAAACGCTCGAGTTAAGAGACTGTAAGCAACGCTTAAAGTTAGCATCTTGAAGCAATTGAAATGCGCGTACTCCGGCATGTTCGTTCATATATAGATTTTACAAAGCGTCGGCTATTCGTTACACGTAAATATATGTAACTCGAGCGACGCAGCCTCTTTCGGTTTAAGTTTAATAGAGCGTTTGATCCCAGTTGTGACAAAAGAGTATCATGAGTATATCATAAGCAACATCGAAGTTGTATACAATGTACGATACGTAATAAAAATATCAGCCTTTTCGTACAATTCCATTAGATGGCCAAATACCCGTGGACGACAGTAACGTACAGTCTATCCTCGCTACGAAGAGAAGCGTGCGTGGTGTATGCGTTTGGAAAGGGGCGCCAACGTTAATACGTAGCTTCGCTTCTCGTTGGCAATTATCGTGCGATTAAATACGATCGTGCGAGTATAATCTCTGAAAGCCACTGGCTACAATTTACCTCGTTACGCGTTTGCATTTTGTTCACGAACGGCTTCGTGCAATTAAAGAATAATACCGAGCCTATGCTTCGGGGGACGATAAAAGAGCCGAAAACGAAGCTGAACGAAAGAATGAAAATCTCGTAAACGTTGGTTTTGTTGCTCCTTAATTGTAATCCTGACATTTACCGGCCATAAGAGGACGATTTACGCGTTCCTTCTTATGGAACGGAATAAGAATTCGAAATAATTGTCCCGTAAAAATTGGTTCTCGTTTAGTGATCTCTTTCTTTTTTGGGAGGGAGGAGATGCCACAAGGCGAGGACGATCGATACCTCCTAATTTTGCAAGAGGACATTTTTCCAAAGGTACTGTCCGTGTAACTTCGTCGAAATAAATTACCCCTTTCCGCGCGTGTTTAATTTTCGTCGTTCCGCTTCTTTCTCTTTCTCTTCTTCGGTCGTTGTCAAGTATCTGGAATAAAATCAACGAGACGCTTCGTTCGCGAACGGTGCACGGTTCGTAAAAACTAGCGAAACTCGCATATACGTCCATCGAACGGCGAAACCAAAAACCTCTCTTCGTTGTTATATGTATATTGTTCCCAATATGTTAATATCCAGCGAGACTACTTTTATCTCGAGTTGTACAAACTTCGTAAGAGCGGCAGGGTTAAAGAATACTCGGCCTATATCGTCTGGTTTCTCCGCGCTCCGTTCTGCCTCTATTCTTCTACGCTGATGCGTAATTTCAACGCGTCTAGTTAAGGCTGACGGGTTTTCTCGAACGAAACGCGCGGTTATATCGCGATGGTGAGCGGGAAAGTTTATAAAGGGATTAAACTTTGTTATATCTGGCTGCTCAGCAGGGTTACCGTCAACTTCAAATTTTCACCCCCCAAGTTCACCTCTGATTCGTCGGTGTTGCTCTTCGTTCGTGGTACATCGCGGTTAATAATAACAGGGTGACTTTATTATCGGCGCATTTTTAACCAGACAATTTAGCCAACTTCTTCCCCCCTCCCCCTCTCCTCCCTTGCCTGTAACGGAAAAAGGAGAGCGCGCGCGCACAGGTAGCCTTTACGAATACATTTTACGCGTCGCACGAGACATTTTCACGCATCGTTAGCGTTGTAACGGGAGACAGGTTTGTCACGATCGTGCCGGTAAATTTTGAAAGAAATTCGAAAGTGCATTCCGAGAGATCCATCTTCCTTCGGTGTCAATTACGATACGCGTACGCTGACTATAAAAGACTACACTAGATTTTCGCTAAACGTCGCGATAAACGTGTCTTGCGACTTTTGTACGCGTTTCCGGAATGGTTTTTTAAGCTTATAGTGGATATAATCGCGGTAGACGTGCGTTATTACGGTGCCAACGAAACTACACATTTTTGTTATACAACACCGTACAGATTAGGACGTAAAAGATTTTTCATGGCAGGCGTTCGCATACTTTCACGAGCCACGGTCTGTACACGATGATTACGAGTTCAGCAGCGAAACACTCGCGTGATTCATCGAGTAATCAGCGCGCGTGGTACGGCTCGGTGTTTAAAAATAAATGGACAGCAGCCGATATCGAGCGTGTTAAAATTAACCGTGCGAAATCCAAGTCCGGCACCGGGAACGTCAATTGTTTCCTCTCGACGATTAACGCGAGCGCGGTATCGAAGGAACTCGATTCGGAACTTTCGTTAGGGACCGCGAAGGGACCGAGTAAAACGAGGTTCGTTCGTAACCAGTGGCCTGTTTTTTTGTGTTGCGCTCTTTTCGAAGGAACTCGCGCAACGCGAATGCGTTGGAGCGCAGACGCATTCGTAACGAAGCGTTCGTCAAATTTATGCAAATAAGATTCGGATCGTATAGAGCCGGTACGTATAAAACAACGCGCCTTGCCGAACGTTATTAACATTCATGAACGCCGAAACTCGCTCTTTCTTCTCGCCTCTTTCTTCGTCCTCCTCCTTGCCTCGCCTCGCCTCGCCTCGCCTCGCCTCGCTCTTTATTTCCATCGAACGAACGAAATATCGTTGCGCCGTGTTTTCCCGCTCTTTTCTTTCGCATCTTTTTCCTTCGCGTCGGGATCGACCTGAAATTTCAACGGCGACAAATTACGGCGGATCGGGCGTGTGGCGGGAACGCGATAAATACGGGTCGAACCCACGGCTGTTTCGACGTTCACGATACGCAACCGAGTGTTTTATTGCAAAAATGTTTATCTGGCCGACGCGAAACGTTACGAGGGAACCGGTCGGACCGGTTCCATTGCCGACCACTTTCGGCAATCGGAAACAAACGTCGACCGATATAGAAATCCGGCCGATAATAAGTATCGGCCGGTCGCAGGACCGGCTGTTTCGTCCATGTGAAACGGTTTACCTAGTCGGATTGGCGATTCACGCGAATGATTATAAAACCGCCGAAACGAGTCTCGTTTGACGTTTAATATCGGAACCATCGGAATTCGTAATGTCGGCGATAAAGCGAAATACCAAGCGACTTAATGGCTTATCGTGGTCGTGTAGGTATGTTCTTATCGTTGCTTTTAATACGTTGGCTGCTTCTTAAATTACGACTATTCCATTCTGCGGTTGCGTCTCTTCGCCTCGAATCACCGTGTTATAAGTAGCAGTGATGACACGTTCGCGAGAGGGAACCAAGGTGAACGCGATTGTCAAAATCTATAGAAACGAAGACGATGATAATAATAGGAAAGAAAGAGAAGGGTAACGAGAACGAGACGCGTCTATAACGATATAAAGTTCAAAATACGACGTGGCGCGAACGACCGTGTACTCTGCGAATAATGATAAAGGTAAGAGAAAAATCAGCGATACAAATGGCGTTGGACGAACGAGGAATTTAATTATACGTGGCTAACCGGATTATTGTGGCCGATTAGGTGTATCCGACTTCTTTATAAAGTAACATTGCAAATGAGGTAATCATTTCCAAGGATTCTAACGATTTCTTCGTCGTTAAGCGGCTCGTAGAATTTTTGCGTAAGTGTCCTTGTACGTTCCTCTTCGTGATGTATAAGGACACTTACGTATATGTACACACACATACACGCATCCGTGAAGAATAGGTCGTCGGAGGATCTGACGGAGGATTTGGTAAATTGACGCGTGATCCCGAGGGGGCTTGTCGGGGTCACGAAGCGTTGTTCGTTTAAATTCTACCGCTCGGCGAGTCCGTCTCTTTCTAGACGTATTCATACGCGCAGACGGAGATCCCGGCTATCGCATTAGTTCATAGAGGCGGAGAGACGAGTCTAGGAATATTCTAACAGCGTCAGAGGCGAACAATGTCAAGCGTATAAATGCATAATGCGGCCGTCTACCACGGATAACAGAGCTCCTAGGTAGCCGTGACAGTGAGCAGCGAGATTTAATTCGAAAAGCGCATCAAAGATTTCGCGAGTAATTCTCTCCCGATTCCCCTTATCCCGGCGACGTACGAATTAAACCTGCATTAACTTTTTGCCGCTTATTACGAATCGTATTAAAGTAGCCTGCGGACGCGAACGTGGTTTTTCCATTGTAAGAAGGAAAGAACCGTTCCCCCGTAAGGAACCGCTTTTCAGCGAGTCTCGGTCACAGTCTCGACGCGAGTCTCTCCGTGTGTACTCTCGTCCATAAATATAGCAACGTGGGATTATTCGAGTCACCGAAACTTGGCTATTTTAAAATTCAATCTGGAACTTTGAACCGAGGGAAACTGGAAGTAGTTTGCTCGGAATCCGAATCGTGAGATTGTTTATAGCGTGCATCGAATAATAAAACGTCGGCGTTGAGAATAAAAAGTGGGAGCAGCGGTCGGAAGACGCGGCGGATATAGGCGAGGAGAGAATTCTGTTACATCGAATCGACGAGGTCGTCGTTGCGATCGTCGTATCGCGTATGCGAATGCCTCGAACGAGACGATAATTCCGAAAGGTTCGTTTCAATTTTCTTAAGCGTCTTAACGCTTACGAATGGAGGGAGTAGATTTCTTCTACTTTTTCGACGTCGACTCGCTGGTACGGTTCTCTTTCTCTGCGAATTACCGATCTTTCTTTTTTCTCTTTTTTTTTTTTTTTCTTTTTTTGCGACCAAACGACCGAGCAAAGGGAAGGCGCAGCAGATAGGGAATGAAACGGATAAAAGGGAGGAAAGGAACGGCGTTTGAAGCTACTTCCGCGGGAACAAAGACCGTTCGCTCGTGCTTTACGTATACCTTGGAGGTGCACCGTGAATCCTTATTTACGCGATCTCGCTATCTTCGGTTTCCTTGGGTTGCTCGCCTTTTCCCAGCTTCCTCGCGTCTTTTTCTCACTTTCGCGTTCGCCGAGGCTAGGAAGCTGGCTCGGCGATAGAGAACGAGAAGAAATCGAGAAGACGGAGGGAATAATATTTTTTCGCTCTCCTTCGCTTATTTCTTTAACAGCATCGTGTGCTGTATATCGCGCGTAGTCGAGTGTAAATTATTACGGGCCCGAGGGTGGTTTACTGCTAATTGGTTTGTTAACGTCGTGTTTACCTCTCTCGAGACGCCGATTTTTCTTCCTTTCCTCGCGCTGCTCCTTCCTTCCAGTTAAGAGGAGAATTGGCCTCTATTGCGAGCGAGAATAGCTAGCTACCCGAGCTTCTTTTTCGTCCTCGTTTCTCGAAACATCAAACGACTAAAAGATGGTCGATTTACCGAAAAACAGCTCGGCCGGCTATTTTTCTCGATTCTAATTTACAGGCTGTTATTATTCTCGACGTTTTCCGATTCCTTCCTCGAGAACGGAAGAATATAAAAGGGAATATGAAAGAATATAAAAGGCCTTGGACTAGGCGATCTCGATTAACGTGGACTTTTCACTGGAAAAATTCAAATCCTTCGCTTCGTTCGCTTCCTCTTACCGTAGAAACGTAGAAACGAGACGCGTGCATACGTTCAGCGTGCAATACGCTAGCGCTCGAGAAGTGAAAAATCGCGCGTGGATTTTGCCATACGTAGTTGGCCGGTATCGGGAATTTCCACGACGCGACACGCTCGCTTCAATTCCGATAGAATAGTTTCGACTAAATTCCAGCCATCTATCTAGCTAGTCCCTCCTCCGCTTAACGAAGACTCGAACGCGAAAGAGAAACGCGGAGAACAACAGCGAGGTTGATCGACCAGCGTTGTGTTTCCTGGCAACGAATCGTGGAATCGTTCGAATTATTATACCTGGGACAATGACGCCAGTCGGTGTATCTCGGCTTTAAACACAAAATTAGTTTCGGCTTACGTAACGCGATTATGCGAGAGTTCGCGAAACATACGCGCGAACCATTACGAAACCGATTGGTCTGGACGACACGATGGCGCCGCGCTGGATTTCGAATGGGTTAACCCGTTCGCAACTTCTGTGAGTCCCTATCGCACCATTGGAAGGAATTTTTTAATTAGAGACCACGGACAAAGGTTGCCTGTACGGTTGTGCGATAGTCTCGCAATAGTCCGCGTCCTTTCGACGAATTACACCGAGCACACCGCTGGAATTTTTTTCTTCGGCTTTTTTTCTCTCTTCGTTCTCCGCTGCTCTCCAGTCGTTTCTAATTTTTTCCCGCCCCGCTTCTTCGACCGTACTGTCGGACAGAAACTATCGTAGGAATCTACGAAATGCAAAAGGATTCTCGGCCAAGAGTATTTGCCGGTAGAGAATTAACTTCTGCACGGTGGAAGCAGGATTCCAGTTTTACTATCCTCGAAGATTCTCACTCGAGCGTAGATAACAGAGAGAGAGAGAGACTCGGATCGGACCACAGTCGTTCGTCGAACGCACGAACGTTTCGAAACGTTCGTCGAAAATTAATCTCCACCGACTCGTTCGCCTCTATTCGTACAGGTAATTACGAGAGTGTAAGGAAAATCGAGGAAACCGTAGGACAATGTAGAACGGAAAAGGCTTTCTGGCACGTGTCACTCGGAAATACGTAGGCAGATCGCGCGGTAGGAAGATAATCTTTCATTCCGTTTTCGCCTTACAAAATTATTGCCAACGACGATAGGATCGACGCGTGGGAGTTCCACGCGCGTACCAGAGATCGAAACCACTTTAGGAATTCACGGAATCCAGAAAGATCGTCGGCAAAGGCAGACTACTCGCAGACAGGTAATCAGTTCCGTAGACTCCTGGACTAAATCCAGGAATCGTTTCTATCGTTATCGCCAAAGGTTCCCCGACTCGCCACAAAAGTGGATAACCGAAAGGAGACTCGCCCAGCAGGATATGAAATCTAGCTCTTAACCAACTGGTTCCTCGCGGACGAGAAGACTCCCTTTAATCGAGCGAATACTCTAAAGCGAAGACGCGCCAGGGAATAAGTTTAAAGTCATTTCCTGAAACTCTGGCCGTCGTTGGAACGTGTCAGGCGCGTAATCCGGAGATTCGTTGCGCGTATAACCGCGTGCGAGCAAACTCGGAGCGGATTAACCGGTGGACGAGTATTCGCGTAATCCTCTCGCTCTCTCCGACCCTTGCATTCGTTCGGCCCGTTATCGCAACGGGGATAAGTCCCTGTACGAGGAGCGCCTTATATACCTGGTCCTCGCGCTTCTTCCGCGACGCACGGCCAGACTCCATTTCGGTTTATTGGACGCTGGGATTCGCGTCGAGCTCGTTCGTGGCGTTCTCCGTGCGCTCGCGTCCTACCCGTGTCGCTTGCCAGTTTCTCTTTCGGTCGGACGTGACCGCGCACCGAATTTTAGGAACCAGTTTCATCGCTTCTCCAACAGTAAAACACGCACCACCTCCTTTGGTCGCTTGGGACCCACTCGCCTGCATAAACCGCGGATCGTTATCGCGAGAGGTTGAAAGGCGAATGGCTGAATTTCTTCTGGCAATCGAGGCGCCTGTCTTCTTTTCTCTTTTCTTTATTTTATCTTATCTTTAATTATCGAGGTTCTTACGGGATACGAGAGTTTGGATCGGCAAATGCGAGTACGAAACGATACAGATTGCTCTACGGTTCGAGACGTTTTCGCTACGGATCGTTCTTGCTTCTTGTACGCGCCTGCGTGTTTTATTTACTCGCGTATCTCGTACTCTCCGTATAATTATATCGATAGGATACGCAGTAGTCGAAACGTACGACAACGCGACGATAGAACAATACCTTTGCCATATATTTCTGTATCCGTTTGCCGGCTCGGTTTTAATATCAAAGGACGAGAGGTTTGTACAGACGGATATAAACATTTTGGCAAGCGTATCGAGAAGACACGGGGTATACGTCAAAGGGAGGAATCGAGCAAACAGAGGTACGTCTCCTTCGGGATAATTATTTGTAAACTCGCCATTATATTCCCCGAAATACTTGTGTTTCCCCGGCAGTGCTTTCCTCTCCCGAGGCGTGTTTGCTCTGCCGGCTGTAGTATCGACGCAAAAACCTCGTCGTCGTTGCAGTCTCTGGAGGCAAATAAACGTTCTGTCGCGATTATCGACGGGTTCTCCCACGAACGCGCGGTGGCTCGCTCGGTTTACTTTGCTTTACCCTCTCGAACCAGGCCGGTTTCTGGCATCGGTGACAAGTCACTCGAGTCGCACAAAGCGTGTAACGATTTGGACGACGCGATGCCTCTGTCGCGTGTTCCCCCCCCCCTTTGCTCCGCTCCGCTCCGCTCTGCTTCCGAGAGGGCGACTCCTGAATCTGACACGTAAAATCGCACGCTTGCAACCTACAGCCTCGTTGCTCCATGTCGGTAGCGACATGTAGTGTCAAAGGCAGCTCGCGACAAAGGGCGCGCAGCGTGGACAGGACTCGGCGAGATGCTCGCCGAGATACATCTTTCTGTCGCTTTCTGCGACAGCTCGCGAAAACGATCGGACAAACGGTCGACGAAAATTTTGATGGCTATATATCGCGCGCGTTACGCGCAAGTTTCTGTAATTTCATTGGCACTGCACGGACAAACGACGATCGCGATTGCGTTTTGTAAAATCCGAAACGAATAGAAAGATACATTACGCTCGATACACGGAAAACGCGTTAACGCAACGTTGGTGGAAAGTGACACGTATTGCGAATTCTCGCAAGATACCGGATACTCGTCGAGCTTCCCAGACCTATGAAAACTCTCGAGGCTTCGAACATTATCGAAACTTTCGAGGCAACGAAACGTTCGTAACGCGATACAAAGGCCAAAAGTTTTCTACGCTTCGAGCCATGTTCCAGGCGATTCGAATCTTTCGTCACCTGTACGATCGGATTGGAAAGGATTGGAAGCGTTTCGGATCCCGTGCCTAATATTGTATGGTAATTTCGATCGAAGCGCCCGACTATTAATTATAGGCGAGGGCAGACGAGTAAAATAAAGGTAAACGGTTTCGAAAGGCGAAGATAGAGAAAAGGTTGGTCGATCGCGCGAACGATTTCGTAAAACGACGACGACGACAAGTGGCGAAAACAACTCGCCGCTATAAACGATAAGAATCCGGTATAATATTAGCCGAGCAAACAAATTTCGATCGGCCGAATCAAACACAGGCTGGCTTTTAGACGCGACACGCTCTCGCGGTTCTATTTTAAATCCGAGGCAACGATAGGTGACTTTCTACGCGCTACGCGATTAAATCGCCGCAGAATACAGCGGCGCTGTAGCGTTAACCGGTTGGAATTTCGCTACGTTGATCTTTCGCGTTAGGAACGCCAGTCGCGCCGTCGCGATTCTTTGCCTCCCATACGACTTTTTTCGCAGATTTCTTTCGCGATTCCCAACGAAATCTTTTTCTACGAACGTTCGAACGCGAAACATCGACGATTGGCGGCATCTCGTTGAAACATTCGTCTCGGATCGACCAGATTTTTCCCGAAGCTTGCGAACGATCGAAGGATAATTCCCTTTACAAGCGAGAGTCGGTCGTTTCCACGAACCGACCGGATTCTGCCACCTCCACGACTCGAGGAAGCGATCGAGTGCCAACGATCCTAAACAACTAGGAAAACTCGACCGGAGGCGTCCAACTTTTGGTTTGCTCTGCGATAAAACTACTCCGACTCTTCCTAACGTCCAAATTATTATCCCATGTTTTCTTCCGTGAAAGAATTGCCCCCAGCTTAGTGTCGTTCGTGTATTCGGGTTCCATGGCGGACCCTTCCCCCACCATCGAACCGAGTATCCGTGTCCAGTGGAGAAGCCGAAGGATATTTCTCCAGAAGAGGTGACCGTTTGTGTATCGAGGGAGAAACGCGTGTCTGTAAATATGTACACTGTGTACACTCCGAACCGACGATGGCTACAGTGATTCACGAAAGTATCCGCGCGCCTATAGAACACCTTTACGCGTATTGTACGAAGCACTCTGAAATGTCTTCGATACCACGTCCAGGCAACGACGACTATATACGACTATCTTGGTATGTAACCGATCGTTCTTCCCCCGTAGTCTTCAAATACAATAGCGTGCAAGTACTTTTTATAGCCGTTGTAAAACGTCACGCGATGAAGCGGACCCGAGAAGATGGGGATTCTCGATTCGGTGCACGTATCGGTGACCGGTGTCGGCCCACGATTCTTGCCTCGCATTGTCAGTCGTGAAAGTTAGTTTTTTCTTTGCTCGCGCCTCTCCATTCCGCATACTTACATATGTATGTCTTCCTATTAATAGGAAGCCTCAAAGCGACCGGAAGAACCGGTCTTTGCGATTCCTCCGTGTATCTTAACCATCGTTGCAACGACTCGTCCGAATGCTTCTTCGCTGTCGTTCGCTCGTCGAACGTGTTATCCAACCATTCGACGACCGTGCACGGACATTAAAACGGATAGTTTTCTGTTTGAACGCGGCAGCTTGGCCTAACGGGGCGGATACCCATTGGCCTTTTAGCCTGCGAAACCGATGTGGCGAAAATGGCCTGTGAATAACTATAGGTACACGCGTCTGTTTTCTGGTCCTGCGTAAACAGGGAATCTCGCTTCTTCTTGCATCGACGATCTTCCTCGTGGACGAGGTTCGCGAATCCCGACTACGTTACTAAATCGAGAGTACGACTCGCGCGGTCCGTCTTTTACGGCTCGTCGTTGTAATTTCAAAATTTCTCGCTGTATCAAAGTATCGTCGTACGCTGTAAAAATATCACACCTCTGGCTCCTGCAAAAGTTGGTCAACCGTTTCTTTCGGCCTAACAGGTTCTTCTCGTTTCTAGCTATTCCTCGTAAGACGACGTTGAAACGAAAAAGAGAAATTAACGAGTACCCTCTTTTTGTTCCGCGATCGTCAAATTACGTAAAAAGAAACAAAGTTGAAATCGAAAGAGATTCGATCGCGCGTAGGAAGCCGTTACGAACATATCGATAGTTTGGTCCGATACACGGACATAAAGGGTCAGGGTCTCGGTTCCAGTCTAGCGGAGATTGTCGATCGATATTTTCTAGCCACGCGAGGCGAACACGCCGAGGCTTTTCACCGGTCACACGGTACAGAAACGGGCAAACGAAAATCGTGCCGGTTTCGAGAGTTTTCTGTATACGGATCTGTTATGAAAAGCACGACATCTCCGGACAAACCGGACGACGGTTCATTGTGTCCGAGTTCCTTCCCGAGAATGGACTTTCCATTATCGTCGTTCGACTCATTAGCGCACACCTGCGAGTCGCTTTGGAAGAATTCGAAGCCGATCGTCGCACTCGCCTCTGCCCATCTTAACTGTCTAAAGAGAGCGAGCAGCGCGGTGCTCGGAGGAAAATGAAGCTGGCAGCTGTTCCACAGCCTCCTTAGTAAGGCCCTCGCGTCTTTCGTGAGTAATTCGTGAAGCGAATCCCGCCAGTCTCATCCTCCTAGCTAGCTACCGCGTCGTCACTGCAGACACTTTCAACGAGATTATTCCGCTTTGCAACTTCGCGACAACTCGTCGTCGATCGAGGCGCAACGGTGTATCGACGAGTCGCAGCTCGTACACATGCTCGTGTTTTCGTTCAATTTGTTGACACGCTTTGGTCGACTTTCGGAGCAACGATTTTCACGATTATTTCGAAGAACGACAAAGTCTTTCTCGGTAATGCGAACGATGGACGAGGCAACGCGCTTTGATAATTTAACTTTCGATCGATACACCAAGAAACAAAGCTGTCGTTCGAAATTACGATGTCTCTCGTTCCGCTTATCCGTCGAACTTTCGCTTATCCGCTACTATACGTGTACCGTGTTGTTTCGAGTTTAACGAATTCGTCGATGGAAATGCGTCGTGACGCTGTTCTCTCTATGAAAACACGTTCCCTCGACCTTGTTGTCGTTGTCGAGTATTATCGGGCTGTAGAGGCCGATAATCGGTGCCGCTATCTGACGATACACAGCTCGATACCTAATGCAAACTCGTGACATTGTCGCGATGCGCGTTTCAGCGTGATTCCTCTTGCGCCCATCGCGCGTGTTGCGTCAGAGATACGCGTGTCGAGGGTCGTGTCACGCCCGGAACACCGGCCATCCTTATCCTCCGTCATCGGCGTCAGTTTCCTATCGTTCTGCGCGATATCGAGCCTCCGAGCGCTTGCTAAAATTATCGAGACTCTCGTGGCCTTATTTTAAAACGATCAGGAGTCCGATAAACGTACGATAATCCGTCTCAATTTGCCCTCGCGATGTCCCGTCGTCGATCGTGCAACGTACTAATGTAAACGCACTTGAACGGTTGAATACGCGACACGAAGAAGAACGACGAATAGCGGAGCAACGAGATACTGTCATTGAGAATAGGAACGGAACGACATCCGACTCGGGAGGCTTCTTATCGCTGTGTTCAACTGCGCAAAAATACTCCCAGTGAAAAACATCGTCAATACTACGGTCAGCACGGTCGGTGGCTCTCGTTCTCTTCGCTGCAACAAGACGAAGACGCAACGTTCTCCGTGTTGCTTCTGCGCTTTTTTCCGCTTCTTTCTCCGCCACCGTCTCTTCGTCCGATCCTTTTTTTTCTAAAACCCAGTCCGCGTATAAAACTATGCCTGTGCGAACGAATCCTTTATCGACCATAAATACGAACGAGTCGAACGTGTGTGTACGCAGGTGTCGTCTGGCGGGTCACGCGTGCCTCGACCTGGAGTAGTAGGCTGTCGCGTGTTTCTTCAGCGCGAAGATGACGTCGGCTCTCGTTGACTCGCCACCGATTCTTCGTTCGCTAGACGGAAACGATGTGATACAGCGATCGTAAATTTAAGGTATCGCGTAGCGGCACCCATTCACGTTGCCGCGCTTACGGTCGCGCATATTCATCGATATTTTATTTCCAAATTTTTTCCTCCTATCTTGTAGTAGAAACAGAAAAAAGAATCTTCGGTTGACGCCTCCTGGCTCCCGACCGCTTTCGAATTTTATTTCATTTTATTCAGTTTGTAAATTTTTTTCCTGCTACCTGTTCCCGATATTTCGTGGAAGAAGCAGAAAAAAAGCAACGTCCAGTTGACGCTTCCTGGCTCGCGACCGCTTTTGAATTTTATTTCGTGTTAATCTTGAAATTTTTTTCCTGCTACCTGTTCCCCCTATATTTTGTGGAAGAAACAGAAGAAAACAATCTCCAGTTTGACGCTTCCTGGTTCCCCCGACTGCTTTCGAATTCCGTCCTTCTCGCGTCAATTTCTTCGAATACCAGCTCCTTATTGACTTTACAACCGCGCCACGTCGTTTCTCTACCCGATACGCTATATTTTCGACGATTCCGTTTATTCTTCCGAACGAGTACTATTTCGAGGAACTTGATTAAAAGTCAAGGTTATCTCGGTTTCGCGCTTCCCCTCCTGACAATTTGCATACGCCGCCACACGGTGGCATACTGCGACGTCCTTTTGCGTCGAACGCAACAGTGGGTCGATTTTCGGACGAGAATTGCCCCCGCCTAAAGCGACGCGATAGGCAAATAGAGCGATTAGAATTCCAAGGATGTGCTCGCTTGGCCTTCAAAAGCTTAACAAGCTGCAGCCCGGATGCGTGTAACGCTCACGACCTTGCAATGGCCGCACCGGGTTCGCGAATCACTTTGCAAGACGCGTACGCGCGTCCTTGGTTCCTTCCACCGGTCGTACCGTGCCACCTGGTCGTGCTCAATTTCAGATCCCCCCGTCTTCGCGAGAAAACGTCCTCCTCGTCCGACTTCGCGCCTGTCATCGAAGATTGCTTCGCAACTCTGACGGCTCCTAGATACGCGTCTCTCGAGATGTTCGTTTCGAGATCGTCGTTTGACTCGCGAGGAACGTGTAATATTCAGTGACACGGTGCGCGTGGACTTGTACGTTGTCAGGCGTCGAGAGCCAAAACGTGGTGCGAACAAAAAATAAATAATTTATTCGAAGAAACGAAACGTACGCGTAAGCGCAAAACGTTCGATACGATAACTGTATTATTCCGTCGCGTTACGTTTCTCGGGCTTGAGCTCGGGCAAACAGACGTTTCTTCGTTTCTGCGCGATCGACGTAACCTAAGCGCGGTAAATTAACGGCGTAGACGAAAATTGAAAGCATCGCGTATAGTGCGCAGAATCGGGAACAAGTGTACGATATTTCGTCAAAGTTCTTCCGAGGAATACTTTGCACGTGCACGCGGTAAATTAACAATTAATAAAATAAACGCCAGAGCTCTCCGTGCTCGTCGCGTAAGCTCGTAAGACGTCGTCTCGAGCGTCCGGCCGCGTCATTCATACGCGCGCCGGCTTTGCAACGAATCGTCGATTGCGAAACACTTCCTAGAAATACAAACCTCGATTACGTGCGATGATCCGTGCGTCCGTGCCCCGGACGTATTATCGTATGGCGTCGAATTGCAAAAACTGATTCACTCGCGAATACTCCTGTAACCGTGGCTCGTGTTACGGGAGATCGTCGAGGAGACGGTGTCGATGGAAAAGGATTGTCCACTCTCTAGACTCTCCGCGTACCAGGTCAACGAAAGAAACCGGCGCAGATCGTTTCGCACTACCGGTTGACCCGATAAAACCTATCCGAACACGCTAGTTTCGTTACGCGTAATTGCACTTTTCAACGAATCGCGAGCTTGTCGTTCAAAAACTCTCGGCTGTTTCCGATGGATCGGAGGTTGTCGCGAATCGGGCTCAAGATCCACGATTACAAATTGAAAACGGATCGTACAGGTTTTCCCTCTCTCTCTCTCTGCTTCGTTTTATTACGCGTACGCGATGAACGCGCATATCGATGCAAGACTTAGGTTGAACATTCGAGAAGCAAAAGTTTCCAAACGGGCGTACCAAATCTCTACAGCGTCGAAGGATCCGACGCGCGTGGCGCTCCACGTCGTGGAACTTTTTCAAATCATCCTGCGATCGTAGAATCTGCATATTCGTGGCGACGACGATTGCTAATTGGTCGATTACAATTTCAAATGGCCGTGTTTAATCGTACCGACAACTTGCCTATAAATAGGTATCTCTTCCACTCGATTTTCCTGTCCGCTAGAGGCGGCTATTTAAAGAAACTGGCGTTGTTTTAAAAGCCGAGATACGTCGACAACGACGCAGCCGTTTTTCACGTTCGAAGAACAATGCGCGAGCGTTTGACGAAACACAGTGGCGTGCACAATCCGGGGGAATTCGCGATAAGCCAGTTTCCTTTCCAGGACGCTCATCAATTCGGAAGTGACGTGCGCGGCCTACTGACGCCGTCAAGGTTAGATAATAATTTTCTTTTTCTCACAAAGAGAAACACGGTGTCGCTTCTGTCCCAGCCGTTTTCACGATAATACGCACGACCTAGCTTCGCAAACCGGTTTCTTTAGTGGAATAAGTCGAACCGCGGGACAACCCCCTTTTTTCTTTTTTTTTTTTTTTAAGCGGACGTCACGTACGCACGTCGCTGCATCGTGGTCTTTTAATGGCTCGCAGGTATAGTTTTCTTTCTTTCTTGCTTTCTTCCTTTTTTTTTCTTTTTTTTTTAAGGAATCCTCCCGATTAGGACAGAGAGGGGGCCGATTCTCTTTTTACGTGGATTATGCTTCGTCGATGGCAATTAAAGAGAAAGTAACGGAGAGTCCGTGGACGAGCACGAGCGTGTCGCGATTTTGTTGCAATCGTTGAAATGGCGGTCTATGCTAATGGAGCTTTAGGATTCTAGATACACACCGCGCTCTCTCGCCATTTAGGAAGATAAAAGAACAAGCAGGTAGTTCCATGTTCCATCGACGCGAGACCATCTACGAAGAGTAATTTTAAGTAAATCGAACCGAACTTTTTTTTTTTTTTTTTTTACTAATTATACGTGCACGCGTCTGTTTGGCCGTTTCCTTATAAATCTTCAAATCGGTTCCGCGTCTCCGCCGCGGCGTTGACGAAATTGCAAAAGCTTTCCTGCAACGCGCGTGATATATTTGAAAATGTTTCCCAAGTTCTTCGTTCGAATATCTTCGCGTGCCATAAACACGGTGCTGTTCGAAAGCCGAGACTTTCGAAGGCGGAAAACTCGGCGATTTTCCATCTCTCGTCGGCCGAATGCTCGACTCTCGTTGCCCTGTTTCGAACCGATGTACCGTCGGTAATCGCGTTAATGCGATTTCATGGGAAATCGTCACGGGACGACGGTATTCGTGTCCCGACGAAATAACGACTTTATCGATTCTCCTTTCTCGCGGAGGTTGCGCAACCGTGTGCGTTAGTCATCGAACGACGAACACACACACACACACACACACACACACACACACACACACACACACGACCGACGACGAGACGAGTAACGTGTAAGTGGCAGTGATTGAAAATAACCGGTCGGTTTGGTCGGTTCTAGCGTCGTGTAAATTAACGACACACGGAGACACCACGGCCCCCCTATTTGTACGACGCCGGTGCAAGCTCGGTCTTTCGCGATCGAACGTAAATATCGATTTTCGAGCAACGATTACGCGGCCTCGTTACGCTCCGCTTGTACGCAAATGCAGCAACAGCAGCAGCAACGAGTACGATCCTTTTTTCGGAGCGACGAATTCGACGAGCCTCGTCCCCTCGTCTCGAACGTTCCGGTCACTTTGTCCGATCAACGACACTCTAAATTTAAAGCTGCGAATGCCTGCGAACGAATACACGAAATATGCAAAGCATGGGAGACAAACGTTTAGCGAGGTTGCGTTTTTTAAATCGAATCGTATGAAAATTTTCCTCTTTAATCGCGAACGAAGGATCAGCCGAAGCCTACTAACGTTGCGTTTCCTTCCGTGACCTTCGTGTGCAACGATGTAATAAATCACGTGTTTCCAAGGTCGTACCTTAGTGTTATCGCAACGATCTCCGTGCACGCGTAACGAACATTCCTCTCCTACGATTTCACTCCCCTTTTTCCGAATTGATCGCCAGAACGATCGCACGATCTCGGCTATCCGACGATCGCCAGTATCTTCGCTATTCCAGCGAGAATATTTCTCTTCCTCTACGTTCTTCCACGGTTCGCGAATTCGGTCAACGCACGAACAACAACGCTCGAAGAAGCTAAAGAATGCGCCGACTGTCGCGTTGCATAATAGCACGGTTGCGTAGGATGTTTTTTTCCTTTGCTACGCTTTCGCGGTATGCACGATGCATGCGACGATAGCGCGCAATATTTTCGTGACCCCGAGTCGACATTGCCGAAAGTTACGAATACGGGCGACGATAGAGGATGGACTCGTTGGAGCGGAGGCCAAGGTTAAGGTCGGCCCCCACCGTGCACAATGCCAGTCGTTCATCCGGCTCTCTCGTTGCCCCTTGACTCTCTGCCTACCTTTCTGTCGCGCGCCTCTTTCCTTTGCTCGCGTCTTCCTGCTGTCGTTCTGACCTAACTTCCTCCCATCGCCACGATTTTCCCGCATCCGCTCGAGGAACCCGAAAAAAAGAACGCTATCTGTAATTTTCCATCGACGCGAGCCAAGCGCGAATCGTTCGAACGTCGAGTCGATCGATTTCGCGGGTCGAAAAGCGCGCGAACGACTTCGCGATTATCTTTTTTTTCTTTTTTAATTTCCCGCGAGATTCGTCGTGCTTTCGTTGCCTTAACGAACAAATCTTACGAAAGCGCGAGTCGGAATGGCACGTCGATTTCACCCACACCGAGTTAGACGACGATTCTTCCGCTTCGTCGTCGTTCGCGCTTCTACCGTACCGAGACAGCGGAACCGACGAAATTTGCAAAGAGCGGAGTTAATCGTTTGCTCGATCTTCGAGAACCGCGTGTATCGACTTCGGACGTCGGCAAACGCAATAAAAATATTCTTATTAAACGATATTCGTCGAGATCCAGTTAGAGACGGTAGAACGCGAACGAACCGGAGGCAGATGGAACGTTTCTCGTCTGGCAACTTGGCGGAGTTCCTCGCCATCGATTTCGTCTTCGAAGTAACAAAACGCGCTCTAGCAGCAGGCAGAGCGTACTCGTTCCATCGTGGAATCTAGTCGACAGAAGTTACCCGTTATCGGGATAGACGTCGGTCGCAGGCTCTCGCGGAATCAGACATCGTCAGGGTCAGCCGAGCGTGAAACGCAGATACGTGCCGCGCCGTGTCGCAACGACGCGCGTTGCTCGCGTCGACTCGAAACGAATCCTCGCGCACGACCGTCGAGTTCCACGTCCCTTCCGACGTTGTAGACGTTATCTAGCCGAGAGCAATTTCCAGCACGCGAATTCCGTTTCCCTTCTGCCACGTTTCAAAGTTTTACGCGTCGATCGAGGGCGGAGGCCGTTTCGCGTTCGTCCGGCCGCAAATTCTCCTTCCATTCGGCTAGGTTTATATATCGCGCGACTTTTATTTTTTTCTTTGTGGCGTGCGACCCGCGAAGGTAGACACACGCGCGTTATCCACGCGCGTTCCCCGGGCGGCACGCACGCGAAACTCAACGTGGCAGGACGCAGGCTGCTACGTATCTTCAGCGAGCTCGTTTTCATCGGCTCGCGAGGACAAACGTACGAGTTGAAAAAGCGACCCTTCCGTTACGCGACGCACCGAGGGTTATCAAGCGAAGGGAGGAACGGAATTATCGCGTATGGTGAATCGCAGGATCCCCGATTTTTTTCCACCTGTGTCTTTTTTTTTTTTTAACCCTAAAAATTTCGTCGAACGACGCAACGCATGCGAGAAACGTATTAGATTTGCATTGTAACGTTCGCGCAATTTATAGTCGTTGCAATCGTTGAAAGCAATGTGTACGATGGTCGAAGAAAGAGTATAAGGCGCAACGTGTATTTCCATGTTCTGTTGCAGGCAAAGTTGCGGTGCGAACGGAATCTTCTCCCGTCGTCTGGATTTCAGCGCCTTCAACAGCCTGCCACGCACTAAACTCAACTCCTATCACATTAAGGTAAAAGAACAACCAATTTCGCATTGCGTTATTTAATTAATATGTCGCGCGTCTGTCGTACATTTTGTTGTCGTATCGTGTTCGAGACTCGGTCTCACGCTGTGCGCGTTAACCACGACCGGATAGAGTTTGAAATAGTAACCTCGCTAGAGCTGCGGGAAAAGCGAAGAGGAGCTATACGGGATTCCTTAAAGCGGAAGGTACGCGATAGAGCAAGGTCACGGCGACTGCCGGCAGATCTTCTCGCTTTAAGTCCGTCTAAGAAAATTCCTCGCTCCCATTCTTCCCCCTTTTATTCGTACACGGTAGCTGCGAGAAGCATTCGTACGCCGAATTTTGTTTATTACGGCGTTCGTACGTTTTAATTGGCTGCGAGTACGCGACATTTTTCGCATCTTTCGATACGTACGCGCATAGCAACGTAAATTACGAAAATTTGACGCTGTCGTGTCCTTTCGTTCGCGTTCAACGCGCGGTGTACGCGTATGTTATTCGAACAGTCGTCTCGACGCCGATACGGGAATAATATCGCTTTCCGATAATTTGATAATCGATCGCTGAAATTTCCATTTCTCCAGTTCCTCGTCGTACGTTCGTTTCGTTATCGTAAAGAAAAAGAACAGAAAAAAATGCCATTCTACGTTCTGTTTCGTCCATCCCTGGCTCAGAATTTCTTTACAAATTATTCAAGGAACGTATCGCGTTGGAATCCACAGTACGGCTTAAACGTAGCTCTCGAGAACGACACCAACGCCGCACCTCGTGAATTCCGCGCTGAGATCTCGTCGAAATAATCTCGTCGAAATAATCTCTCGCGCGAGCTTCGCTTTGCTTTCCATCTGCGTTCACCCTGTAACGGTGTCCTATGGCTCGCCGGACTACGCCGTAACACTGTCGTTCTACCCCAAATACGAGGGGAAATCAATACCATTTGCCACGCTGTGGTTCGTGCACTTACACCCCCTGTTCGTGTGCGATGCACGTTCACGCGACTCGTTATTACACCGGAATCTCGATTCCATCACATTCGGCCGTGTGTACACACGCGAATACGTATATGTTTCAGAGGGAGAGTCTGTCCAAGCTCTTCGTCTGGCGTTTAATCGTCCCTGTGGCGTCGAGACGCGTACGCGTTGCGGTAGGTCGATCGAAGAAGATACGGGCGCCCGTTTGACACGGCGTCGTACGTTTCGCGCGATCGCGCAAAGAACTTTCCGACGATTTTCGCGGTAGATCGTGGAGATTTACGCGTTTGTGGGGAACATCGCGGGAACGCATATCAAAAATCGCGCCTGGCGATCTTCTAAGATCGCGTGATCGACAACGAGGAGTTGGGCGTGTCTCTCGAGAAAGGAGGAAACGATGTTTTAAATTCCGACGATCTCTGGCGACGTCGCGCGCGTTTGCGTATTTTCGGGCAATTTAAAGAACGCAACGTATCGTCGATGTTCGAGGCTGCGTAAAGTACGTGGAGTTTAACGCGCGAAATACGCTTCGAAATACATCTTCGTTTAGATTTTGAGATCCTTCGCTAAGAATTTAAGGTCGTACAACGATCGTAATTTATGTAATGCAATTAAACGGACGATTTGTGGCTAAACAGCGGGCGTTTACGTGCGTGGGAAATTTAAAGGTGCGACGAAAGGGAGCAATACGCTTTCGTTCGCGCAACGATTTCCGTGGCTTCGTAGTTCGCGTTTCCCTTTGCGCATTTGCAACGCACGCACGTGGTCGCGATGTGTATCGACGGATTACAAATCGATCAAACGACACATGGTTATACACGGTGGTATATATTCGCCCGGTAACAACGAGCGATTATACACCGACGGGCCGATAGGGCCGGGCGACTGAAATTAATATGTACGAGGAAAGTCAATTTGGTAATCGTCGAGCGCGTGATTTACGCGGCAGAAAAACAGTTCGATCCAAAGATATTTCGCTCTCGTCGGACCACCCTGTGTTAATACGTGTCCGTGTAATAGCCCCGTATGTAATAGCCAGTCTGAAAGCGCGTTGTTGCAGCTTCGTTTCGACTTTCAAATTACCCGGCATTTCGAGCTCCGACCGGCACGACTTGAAAAAAGAGAGCAACTAGTAAAATAGCCGGCGTGTCTTCCCCTCTGAACTCGGCTAAACGGCGGTGAAACGCTCCGAAACGAGCAACCATAACGAAGTATACAGTGGCTCGCAAAAGTATCTGCGTCGACCGTAAACCAATCGCCGTAAAACATTCGCGTTAGATGTCGCGGTATTATTGATATTTTCCATTGGACGACTCTGATTTATATCGGTGATACCGGTGATTGGATAAAGAGGTTGAGAGTATCGGCAGCCGGTTAGCGATCGGTCGTAGCGAGCAATCGAATACTTTTGCCAGCCACTGTACGCGTATAGGAGTAGCTACCCTCTCGCATTTTCGTTGCCAGGACCGGTATACGGTTGGTCCACGAGGGTTACCGGCGAAAAACATTGGCGAGGGTTAATTTGCGACTTACATAGCCGGTCGTTAGCATCCCGAGCGCGAATTCTACGATATTGTTAGCTCGTGGACCGCGCCCGTGTTTTGTGAAATACGCACACGGGCATAATAGAACGGGGAAGGGGGCAGCGTGTGCTCTTTTCGCGTCTGGCTCTCTCGCATAACCTTTCATCGCGAACCTGCGTTTCAGCTCTGCGAGAAGATAGCCCATAAAAGGGGCCTGCCTGTTCGCCTTTTCCTTCGTCCACGGTGCTCCACGGCCGTTATTTATTCCTTTTGCAAACGCAGAAAAGGCGCGTGCTTCGTTAGAAGCAACAACAACGTCGTACACGGTGCAACGCGAGTTTACAGCGCGATGGATTCCTTTCGTTGGAGCGGCGCGAGGGATTTTCCAAGGTCCGCGCGCAAAAGTCGCGTTTCCGTGCTTCTTCGAGGTTCGCGGGGAACGAAAGCGAGCCTCCTTGCCGCGTGCCCGCGACCTATCGCGCAAAAGAAGCCCCTTTTACCGGTCGCTTTCGCGCGCTATCGCGCTCGCTTTTCTCTTTTTCTCGACGCTCGCTTCGTTGATCGTCGGACAGAGATTCGAACAGGCTGCTGGGGCAACGATCGATGTTTCGTAGCAGATACACGGCTTTGCACATGCAGTAATTCTAGGTGGATAGAAGAGGAGAACCTAACCCTCCGAACTGCGCGGCTCACCCTCTGTTTGAGGTCCTCCCATGGCAACGTATCAGCCAACAACGCGCGCTTTTAGGGGTAGTCTTCGCGCAATTCCATCGAAATATTTAACGATGCGCGTTCGAGATGAATCGGTTCGTCGCGCAAACAGCGCGTCTACGCGTAGCTGTGACAACCCGGGACGCGTTATTAGCGTAGCTAGGCGTATTTCGAAGCTCTAATACGCGCGATAATTTCGATTCTCGTAGAAGGGGCAAAAAAATTCGTCGGTACATCAAACGGTATATTTTGCGACTAAACGAACACAGCTTTCTGATGGCCGAAGATGCTTCGTCGTTGATTCGGATCCACGGTATAAAGCCACTTGCTTTGCGGGAGAGCCGACAGAGATACCAAGTAACAGCGAGATATTTTCAAACACCGTGTTACACCTGCGGCGGTGTCTGAATTTAGAGAACCGTAAAGAACCAACAGTTTTTCCAACGATTCGAAATATTTTCAGCCACCCGTTTGATAGCCGGGATTCGTGGAATCAACCCTAGTCTGTTCGTCGGTATTATCGGGGAGCGGGGGGAGGGGGTTGATCAGAACACAGCCCTTTGCTATCGAACCGCAGAATGCAAGGTTTGCCTTTTGAGCGTTGAATACCAAATATGGAGGCGGCAGTGGCGCAACCCTCGCCCCGCGGTCACGTCGCTTTTAAAACCAGGGATTGCTGGCGCGAATTGGGAATCACGACAGGATCGTTTCTGTGCGTGTTTCTCGTGTTTCTCCCCTTTGCGTTATAACGATCCCTGTCCAGGCTTCAATCTCCGCGCTCCCTCTAGATAATTCGAGTTTCCCGTATTATCGATCCATCCAAATATACCGTAAAAGTGCCGTTTATCCAAAAGATGCGCCGTTTGTACCTGATACAGGACGCGGTTCGCGACGAAAACGAGAAGGTAGCGTGTCACGGTGCCGTTACTCTGTTATCCGGTGCACTTTTAAATTAGGGTGTGGCTAGGCTGCTGCTACGTACTTTTATACCTCTGTTGTCTGCCACCGTCGGTATTCTATATCGGCACACCGATTCGTCGAACGTCGACGAGCCAGCAATCCGGATCCCTGTTTCGCACTCGTTTCTCCCTGTTCTCTCTCTCTCTCTCTCTCTCTCTCTCTCTGTTCGATGTATCGTTAAAACTCGTCTACAACCCTTCTATCTGCGAAATGCAAATGTTTGGATCGCAAAGCAATCGCGCAGCGCGTTGGCAAGAGTCGCAATCTCCTCTCCGATTAAACCTCGCTCGAACGTTCGAAGACGATGTAAAAGCGATTTTGCGTCTCGGTGCGATGAATTTTAGACGCGACACGGTTGAAAACGAGAGGAGAATCTGTCGGGTGCACGGGCGATTCCTTCTTAGAAATAGGCGGACAAAGTCTCGCAACAGGCAGCTAGAAGCGATATTTCGATGTACGTTTTAATGTAATATGGCGATCGCCGAATGGCCGGCGCTCTTTTTAATTAGTTTCGGAGATTAGCGCGACGTACGGTTTTACCCTGGTATTACACGGTATACTGGAGAGAGAAAGAGGCTCGCCCGACGAAGAGGTACGGCGAGAAGACGAAGACGGAAAAATTTGGGCAAGAGCCTTGGCCAAAAGTCTTTGCACGATGTGCGTATGCCAGGCGCGATGTTTTGTCGGTGGTTAAGAAGGTAGGTAGGAGGAGGCTCTCCTTCGCTTTGCGAAGTGTAGCGACCGCTAGAGTTCTCTCTGAATGGCACTCGCGACCGGGGGAGCAGAGATTAATTAAAAGCACGACGTTGAGAACCTTTTGCCTGCGGTTCGGTCGCTCGTCGAAGCACTCGAGAATCTCTATCCCTATCCCGAGTTCAACTCTTTCTCTGTCTGTCTTGCCTGTCTGCGATTTCTCTTTCCGTCGATTCGATGGACATTGATTCCCGATCGACTGACGCTGATGTACGACAGCGGGCTTAACCGGTTGGAGCTAATAGGAAACGCCAGACGGAATTTATCGTGCACCGTGTGTACCGGTAGGTAGATATCGATGTCACCGATTCTCGCTCGTCTCGTTGCTTGTCCATGTGGTCGGCCAAAGAGAGACTCTCGGCGGCAAGTAAGGAGAGATATCGAGAGATCGACCGTGTATCGACTTCCTTTTTTTGCAAGCGTCGTAAAGGAAATCGATTCCGTGCCAGGCTAATTGCCGTTTCGAGTTTTATAGGGTTTCGAACGGCTGCTCGGCTAACTTTGCGACGATGCAACGTCGCACGGCAATTTTAGGATATCTTTGAACGCGTTTCCTTTCTTTCTCTACGGACAACATGGACGAACAACGAGGAAACCACGTCGCACCCTCTCGTTCGTTCGTTTCTTACGAACACGAGAGGCCGAATAAGCGGCAAATAGAAAGAGGAAGAATCGTAAAACGATAGACGATAGAGTAGCGTCGGTACGACGAACACCGTGTACTTACACACCGTCGTTCGTAATATTTAGATCCGGTTGTCAGCGTTTCGCGCGATACCGATAATTAATTCGGTCTCGAAGCGTCGTATGATTCGCCTCGTGCTTAAAATCTCCATTCTTCCTTTTCATTTATCGCTTCGCGTTTCTGCCGATCGTTTCGCCTCGCGTTCCGCTATAGCCGATAGCGAAGTTAACGATGCAATTCCGCCAACGAACGTAGTTAGGAGAATTGATAACTGTCGACGCGTCGCGTCGTTGGTACCGGAAGTGGCTCTCGCGATCCTCGAGGATTAAACTACATCGGTCTGGCGCCGCACTGAACGCAGGGGGTGGCTCTTTAAGCCGGCGAATTTCTCCACGGGCGTTGCAAGAACCGTGTTATTCCTGAGATAGTTTCTAAGTAATATAATCCCGTGGCGCGGGCGCGCGCGCGCCTAGCCCCTCGCCTGTCGGCGTTGATTAAATTCAGAGGTAGCAGGAAACGATGGACGCGGAAGTTTGGTCGGTCGAGTTTTCCGCCAGCAGTTCCAGGGATCTGGCTTTCCTAATTTCGTTACGTCGAAACGGAGAGACTCTGCCCCCGTACTCCTCGAACCGTTTCCTACACAGCCGCGTCCAACTTTGATCAAATTTTGGAATATTTTTCACGAGCTTTCGTTTCCTCGCGAGATCGTCGTTCGCTCGTTTCGATCGAAGTTGGAGTAAATTTAAGTTACGTTTTTCGTGTTTCACGCAGACGTTGGAATTTTCTATCGTCGATCTCTCGTGCTTCGTCTCGTCGTTGCGTTTTCCTTGTTAACGAAGCGAACGTTGTTATTTTTTGCGTATTTAACGCATTGTCGCATAGCCGTGCGCGGCGGGACAGCTTTCTTTGCTTCTGCGTTACAACTCGAACATTCGCAAGTGTCAAACTCGATCGGAGTCTCTTCGCCATCCGTGGGTTAAACTTTCCTATTGCTTCGACGAATAGGAGAGAAAAAAAAAAAAAAGAAAAAAAGATCACCGTCGACGTATCGCTCGCCAAGGGAACTATTTTCGAGGTAATCGCTTTGCTCCTTGGAAATCTGACACGCAAAAACGCTTGTAAAGGCGGTTTTCGTTACTTTTAGTTCAGACCGCGTATATTCGAATCGGGAACAGTCGCAGATTGGAACGAGAATCGCTCGTTATTATTCGAGAGTGCGTCCTGTTCCTCTCGCTTTCTTTTAGCCTCTCTCTCCCTCTTCCTCCCCTCGTCTCTCCGGCTTTATTTCTTTTTTCCTTTTTTCCTTTTTTGTTTCCCGATGGGTACATTTTGTGCGTTCACCCTCGTTTCAGGCTCGTCTCGCGACGCGCACAATGGAGCTTTGCATTAAAGGTCATTAGCTTAAACGTTCGCCTTCCTGTTGCGCAACCCGCGCAATTCACCGACTCGTTGCTCGCTCGCTCGCTCGCGTATTTCAGAGAGGAATAATTGTGCCGATTTTTTCGTTCGACTACCCTTTTTTCCACGAACGCTGTTCGTTCTCGTTATTCGTTCCGTCTCCCGTTTATTTCCGCCTTCTTTCTCATTTCGCCAGTTTCTTCGCTCGGTGCGTTCCAGTCGCTTTCCTCGAGATTGAAACGAGAACGCGATGCTGCGTATTCCGAGAGATACGCGGACGCAGATTTTATTTCTCCCCTCGTGTTACATCGGTATGTAATAATGTAATATCTTGTAATATCTATTCGATATAATATATAATATCTATTCGATGTAATATCTATTCGAAGGACAAAATATAATTGTACGCGTTGAAATCGATACACGCGAGAGAAGCCGATAAATGCTACGAAGCGATGTAGAAAATATAACCCATGGACAAACGTTATTGAGATTTACGATCAACGTGGATGGAAACACACGTAGCACGCCACGACCCGATACTCGAGGATCGTCGACGTTTAGGTCCAGCGGATGATGGATTTACCAGGGCGATTCCTAATGAGAATTTTATGGTAACGACGCGAGAAATCTGGTTCTAAGCGAGGAATCCGCGCCCGAGCTGGTGGTGGACTATCCTTGAAATTTCTCCCTGAACTGGGATAAGTCTCGTGGCTCCCTTGAGACCGAGACCTACCTCAACCGGATCGATGCAAGATAGCCCCGTGCTTTTCTCGTCCCACGTCACGCACACAACTATTTTTGGCCCTGAACTTGATGTACGTAAACCCGCTCCGTGGTCGTTTCTTTTCGCGGTCGTTCCTTTCTCGTGGCCGCTCAGGAAACAAACCACGACCATCGTTTCTTTCGCTTTGATCCTTCCTGCTGCAACGAATGTCAAACTCTGTCCGAGGGCACACGCTTATTTTCCCAACGTAATTTGCTCGCTTCGGAAATGGGACGAATTATTCTTGACCCACGCGACGCTTTAATGTCGCCGAAGATAATGTGGGTCCTTTGTGACGATACTGGTTGTGCCAATAATCAGAGGGGGAGTGACGAACGACAGATGCGTACTTTCTCCTCGTCCTCGTCCTCGTCCTCGTCCTCGTCCTCGTCGTCGTCGTCGTCGTCGTCGTCGTCGTCGTCGTCGCCGTCGTCGTTACAGCGTCCAACCATGCGACCTTTCAACCTCCCTCGGAATTACGAACGATAATTTGAGACGATTTTCTCCTTCCTTCGAGCGGTCATTAATCTCCAACGAAACGAAATCGCAAAGATAGAAGCGCGCGGAGTCGGCCTCTCGGACTTTCTTCTGGCTTCCTTTCATCGTAGGAGAGATGCGTTTACGGGCAGCTGTTGGGCGTCGACCAATTTCCGCGCGATTACCGGAATTTGTACGGTAGCAGGCTCTCTGTTTTTCCCTCCGTCTACGATTTTCTATTTGTCTTTGCTCCTCCACCGTCCTCACCGTCGATATTCGCTGCGTTTCTGTTTCCCATACGTCCGTCGCGTCTGAAATCCCTCGAGGTATCCCGGTCGCGAAAGACCCAGCCAGTTTTCTCTGCATCCTCGCTTCGAGTTTCCCTTAATTTTCACGCAAGAAAGTTTCCTCGATGAACGAATCCCGACGATGGTTTCAACGACCGACCGGCGAGCAGATAAACGAGCAGAAGGGGACGAGAAGAAGCAGCGCGGAGACGATGCAAACGGAAAGAGAAGGATGTGCGGGGGCCGCGTGTCATGGTCGTCGTTGGCGCAGCCATCGTTGGGCCCAGGGCTGGCCGAGGAGCGAGAAGAAACTCGGTAGGTCGAATCGAGGCGGGCCAGTGCGAACGAGAAAGAAAAGGGGAGCTCGCGGTGGCTTCGGACGAAAGCAACGGACGCGGTTGGCCGCGGACGCTCGCTTGCGTTTTCGCGGACTCGCGTTATATCGGTTGCCGACGTCTCGGACCGCCTTTTACGGGCTTCCCTTCTTGCTCGACCGGCTTTCTTCTCTCCTTAAACGGAAAAGCCGCCCTTTCTCTCGCTCCTGAACGAAGAGTCCAGATCCGCGTACCACTTTTAGCCAGCCTCCGCTGCTTCTTTTCGTTCAATTTTTCTCCGGCCCCTCGCGATGGATCGTTTCTATGGCACTGGGCCACGGAACGACCACCCACTCTCTTAATTATTTCTTTCGACGATCGCTGCTCCGACCGTTCGGCGCGTGGGATTTAACGAAGAAAGCTGTTTCTTTTGGCGCGACGGAGGTAACGGTTCGTGTCGGATTTCATCGTTTAGTTTATTAACCGTTTCGTAATAGCAAGGATAGAGAGTCGCGATTCTTCGTATCTTTCAAGCTTTGCGTCTTCGTCTTTTGCCTTTCGCGAGACAAGTAGGATTTGCGACGCGTTCGAAAGGTACTTGGCGTAAAGTCGAAACGCCGCGTACCGACGACGACGTTTCCGTAGCTTGCTCCGACTCGACGTTTCTTTTAACGTTAAAGAGATACTCGCAAAGGTACGCGTAATCATTTTGTACGCGCGTCGATAGATAATGTCCGTTTGTGACTTTGCATTTAAACAGTTATTACCGTACGTACTGAAAGAAGGAAGCAAGTGCGTGTGTACTCTTGAGCGGCGATATACGCTCTCGAGCGTTGGCGCGGTTGAACGCGATTTTGCAACGCGATTTAGCAACGCTTTGGTCGAGTCGGCGTTCGCACGGTTCGCTTCTCGTTCAAGTCGAACGCGAGGATTCGCTCGTCGTCGATTCCGAGCAGGCTCCGACGAGAGACGAAAGATACAGTTGGACCAAATACGCGATAAATCCCGTCGAGATCCATTACGCGAAAGCAGACCACCAACGAAGAATATATCGATCGCGCGTCGGCTTTCTGGAAAAATAGGCCAGCTTTCTTCCTGCAATCCAAGAAGCCATTAGGCGAAACCGCTCGATACGCGGCGAGATACGTTTCGCGAGTTTCGATATCCGGCGTGCCCCGAGAACAGGTATTGGATCGTGCGACCGAACAATGTATCGAGTGTCGAGAGTAACACCTCGATCGAAACGGCTGCATCGTTTCACAAGGATACGATCAGGATATTGCTGGAAATATAATCGGATTCGCGGAACAGAAAGTCGCCCTTCTATCTCAAGTATAGAACCGTCTGTTCGTAGACGGGTTTTCTCGAGACTCGTGAAATACACGCGCTTCGTCAACGATACGTAACGAGACGTTTTCGAAAAGGTCCGTGCCTCTCCGAGACGCGCGGATCAGGTACGACGAATCGAGAAGCGTCCTGGCGCTTGCACCAGCGATATCGCACGCTGTTCGATCGGTACGCGAGTCTTAAAATCGAGTCTCGAAACGGCGGTAGTTTCGTTACTTTCGACGACGAGTTTCCAATTTTCCGGCGCTCGCCTCGCGGGTTTCTCGCGTTGTGTCGGCTTTGCCGTTGAAAGTGGCGCGGATGTTCAAGCAGGATGGTACCTGCCGGTCGTCCGCGTATCTCGGGGATCGGCGACCAACAACTTCTCCGTCTCTTTCGATGCCTGGCGACGCATAAATTCTCCGTTGTCTTCTTTTTCGCTCACCACCTCGCGCCGCCTCTTCGTCTGCATTTTCCTGCGCGGCTCCCGACCTCAGCCTGCCGCCAGCGAGGAAATGGAAATAAAATCCCGTTATGGAAATGGCAACTGCCAGGACATTGGCTCGCTCGATGCCCGTTACGATACCCTTGTCCGCGATACGACTGCTCTCTATGACGTCGATCGTTTCTCCAGTACGTCGAATCTTGCTGCTTTGTTCCACGAGTAGCAGCGTGTTCGATTAGATAAGAGGATTCGGACAGCTATTCGGTTAGCTAACAGGATTATTCCGCGTTTAGTCCGATAAAATCAAGCTGATCGAGTCGATGCTCGTTCGCAACGGTCGGTGTATTCGGAGAGACGTACGAATACGATTCCATCGATTTGCCACGCGTTACGTAATAAATGCGCTAGAAAGTGTTTCGAGCATCGTGCGCGTTATTTGGCTTTTCCGGAAGAAGGGAAGTAAAGCAACGCGCGCGTATCTTTTCGCATCTTTGCAACAAGGGAAACGACTGTCTAGAATTTCTGCTATCGTAACGAGGTTTAGTCAATTACCGCCGATATAACGACGCGTCTCTCTCTCTCTCTCTGGAATTGAACGGAGAAGTTTTATCCGTTGACAAATAGAGTCTAGTCGATTGCGTTTCGATCTGCGATGTCGCGTTTGGTCTTTTCCGTAGAAAACTACACCGCGAAAGATGGTAATCGGTCTGTGAACCAAGGGAAGGATATCATCCTCTGTGGTGGTGTACAGATGCTACGGCGTTTCGAGTTTCTCCATCCCCTGTTGGTATTCCGAGTAATTATCGAGGAACGAAGAGCGAGCAGAAACGTATTATCGCGAGACACACGTTTCCCGGTCGGTCCTATTACTTTCCCTTTCTTCTCCCTGCTTTTCCTCCCTTCGTGCTCTCGCCGCTTTTGTCCCGGCGTCTTTGTCCAGACTCGTCGTCTGTACCCGTCGGCTTTTTCCTTACCATCGTCTGGCTCTCTCGTCCCCCAGGAACGCCGAGGGAAAGAGTCTCGATAGAGAAATAGTCGGAATACGAGACGTTACGCGGTGATTTGCTTCTTTCCTCGTGATCGATCGATTTGTCTCGAGTTTTTGCGCCATCGTTCGCCTCGGTTCGCGCCACGTGCCAATAAGAAACAGCGTACACTACAGCCTTGGCGTTGCCATCGATTTGCCGCGTATTCTTTCGCGGACGCCGTTCGCGGACTACGACATCGCCTTTAAACGTATTACGTGCGTTACCGCTGCAACTAGCGTATACCGTATAACGTACGCCGTAATACAGCGATCATCGCCATTTCCACTTCGAATAAAATTCAAACGAGATTTACGAGCCGATCCGCTCTCGACGTCTACCACCTCCAGGCGATACTTTTTTCGCTCGCGATGTTTTGCGTGCGACAACTAAAAGCTAGCCGTCCGACTGGCGGCAAAATCGGCCAGTTTGCCCGAATTTATGCAAATTCCTATCTTTACGGCGCAATCTCTGTTCAGGAATAGCCGTATCTTGGTTATTGCCGTCTCGAATCCTTTCGTCCTAACCGTCCCATCCCGACTACTTTCAATCCCCGTTTCCCGAGGTTTCATTAACACCGCCCCGAGTTTATTAACTGCAAACGTAATCGCCCACGGCAGCAGGAATAGATTGATTGTTTGATAGCGTGGAGATACGGTGCTCCCATCGGAGGGATCCGCTGAAGCGAGACGCCCCGTGCTCTCTGTTCGGGCCGTTTCGGGACGGTGGCTCGCGAAAAGTTGCTAGATTTATTACGCTATTATTTCGGCCGATAGGCGGCTGGTAAGGAACGTTTATGGCCACGAACGCCGAAATTTGCCTGCGGGAGGTCGATATAACGTTGCCGGTCGACGCAACCGGAGAAGAAGAGACAGCCTGGTTCTCTATCTCTCCCTCTCCCTCTCCCTCTCCCTCTCTCTCTCTCTCCCTCCCTCCGGGATACACCGAGTCAGCGAGAGAAAAGCGCGTTTTCATAAACGTTCTCACGATGGCAGCCAGACAGAGGCCGCCGCGTCTCTGAACCTCTGCGAACCCTATACGCGTCGGAACGACGACCTTTCGATCCTCGCGTTAAATCGACCATAGAGAGATGGCCGATGGAGGAGAGAACGGCCACGTTGTTTTACCGGTCGACTCTCCTATTTTTCTCCATGCTGCTACTCCGCGGAGCTAACATTTCGACGCGTGCGCGTGTAAATTTATAAATGAACGGCTTGGATCGGCGAGAAAGCGGCCGGAGGCTTTTGGCCTTTACGATCTGTCTCTGATCGAGCGATCCATCGTTGTGAAATCTACTTGTCCTTAATTACGGAGTTTATTTTTCGCGTAGGTCGGTCGAAACATCTCGGCGAGAACCGACGATTCGATCGGAAGAGTCTAAATATTCCTATAATTTTTCCCGAGGGACGATCCGCCTGATGCTAACCCGACTTCGTTTTACGAATCTTCGCAGTATCGTTCGCATCGCGCGACGCTCTTTTTCTTCTTTCTTTTCTCTCTCGAAAAGTCCGATGGAACGTTCGACTCGCGAAGACGACGAAACCTACGCTCGTGGCCAAATGCTAATTTTTGGATTCCGAGCAAGAAGAATAAATTGCGTTATCGTAGAAAGCGTGGGAGCGGCGCAATTTCGAATTTTCCAAGGCACGCAATTGCCAGGGAAGAAGGATGAAAACGGACGCGAAACGGAGCCCCGAATTTTCGCTGTTTTCGCGAACGGCGACGACGAGCTTGGAAGTTCCGTTTGTACAGAACGCATTGTCCGGAAGCGGGGAATGGCATCCTATTAAAGTCTCGCGCAAGATGAAGATGGCCCATTCTCTCCGCCCTCGCCGAGTGCCCGAGATAGTCTCGATGCGTCGTCTCAGGTACCGTTTCTCAGTCTCGGGCTTTACTCGTATTTCTGCAAGCCGATATCCGTCCCTTCCGAAGGACCAGCGGCTCTTAAATTACCGTCGCTCGGAAAATTAGATTCTAACCGCGTTACAACGAGCCTCGAATGGAAAATCCTCTGTTCGACTTGGAAATTTCCAGATTTTATTAGTCGAAGTATTTAATTTCACGATCGGTGTAAAATTAGTATCTCGATAGAGAGAGAGAGAGAGAGAGAGAATGAGAGGGGCGGGGGAGAAAAGAGAAAAGGGGTGGGGAAGGGATCGATGCAACAGCTTGTGCGGATCGATCGTTCTCACGAAACTCATCGTTACCTCGTAGCAACCACGTACGCGATCGATCGAGTTTCGAAGCAAATGCACGCGGTACGACCGTTGGGCTTTGCGCGATTTTGTTAATTGTTTGCCACTCGTCGAAGGTGGTAATGGATATCGGTTTTGGGCGATGACCGTGTAAGGCTGCGAAGGAGAGTTTTCGGGCTCGTTATCGGTCGATGAATGTCAAGGGCAGAGGGTGGCGCCGCCGCGATGAATAGCGGGGGCGTTGTAATAGCTGCTGCCACGAGAGCGGCGGCTGTCTATGGATGGCAAATATCCAGAACTCGGCTAAATTTATCATCTTCGGAGAAGCAATAGATATCGCGGTAATGCGTCGGATCGATTCTCGGCAATGTACTTCGATGGGATTACATTGTGAAAACCCCTTGGAAAATATGTCGGAAGAACTTACAGAGGAATACACCGGCATCTTCTCAAATTTTTCGAGTCTCGTCCCTCGAAGCATTCAGCCGCTACTAAATTCCCGTTGAATTACGTACCGCCGTGTATCGCGTATTTAGAATCGTCGATAAGCCTCGAGCGAGCCATCCTTTGGTATTACTCTTCGCTAACCCTCCAACGATGGTATTTTTTCCCAAATACGGTGGTGCGATATCGGGGTGAAAAGTTGCGAGCGGGAAACTCTCGGCGAGTCCGCCGACTCGTTTATCAACGAGATATCGGCCGGTCCCGAAAGAAGGGTTTCGGGTCGGCAGGACGTTTTTCGTCGCGGCGACAATGTCCAGAGCAGTTGGACTCGTCGTAAGGATCTCTGGAACGGCTGTACGGCTAACCCTTTTGGTTATCCGCGCGGATCGTGGGTCGGGCCGATGGCACGACGATCCTCCGGCCGGCCTTTGGTCCCAGGCTTCTCTCCCTCCCTCGCTGGACCACGACATCGGCTACACGGACGGATAACAGCGTCGCCTCGGACACCGAACCCCCGCTGACATTAACGCAACCCTTGGCACTTTGAGTCTTGAATATCAACGACATTAGCCGCAACCCCTGGCAAGTTGATGGCCGAGAACGGCGTTGGAATGCGAAAACCGTGGCTCTGTCGGGGATGACGAGTGGAATAGGATATATCCGAGCTTTGTTATTGCTGCCTGCACCGGAGATCGTCGAAGATTCTAATTGATCGAGCGGATTCGCCTGGAATATCAAGTATACGAGCTTGGTTCAGGATCGTCGCCGAAGGGCGTTTCGTACGGGGCCAACGGCGCTCGAATCCGTCCATCTTTGCAATTACCGACGGATTAGGGAGTCTATAATTCCGCATCTGCATTAGACGGAATCGTTGGAGTATGGAAGAGGAGGCAGGCGTCGTATTTACGGCTGAGCTTTGCAATAATTTACGAATGGGACGAGTGGTTGTGGAAATTCTGATCGCGAGCAGCTCTCGAACGGTATGACAAGACGGCGACGGATCGTAAATCGACGATTCGAGGTACGATCGGTCGTCGTTAAGATTTACCAACAGATCGCGCAGTTTTACGCGTTTACACCGTTTTGGGCGCACGCCGTCGCCAAGTGTCTCGACTTATCCAACGAATAGCGACGCGATTAAACCGTCGACTGGTCGCGAGCAGGAACAAGAACAACGTTGTTGAGCAGAAATCTGCCACGTACCGCATTTCCGCTGGCGCACCATCGACGGTTTCGATGGACGATCCGCGAGACCACCGTCTCACGCAGGAGGAGCCCGTTGGAGAAGCTTTTAGAGTTTCACGAGGTAGGAAATGGTTCGTCTTCGCCACAGTTACCCGACGATGTACTTCGGAAGCCAATCAAGGAGCAACGTGGAACAAAGTCGCTAGCAGGGAGAAACTTCGCGTTCCAACTCGAGGAACGTTAACACGCCCAGTGTCTCGATTCTCGTTGCGGATTCTACCTATTTCTGACCTTTGTCGTTACGAGAAGAAGCAGAATGTTTCTTTTCTCTTAATACCGACTTGCCTCCGCTGCTTTCGTACGATCTGCGTGGAACTGGCGGATAACGAAAGGATGGAAAGAGCGACGCGCGAAGAAGCGGCGGAGACTCGAGCGAACACGAAAGAGGAGGAACCGCAGATGTTGCCGGATCTCTGGAACGTAGATCGATAATACAACGATCGCAAAATCTGTCCCTTGTCTACGACATTCGTTGCCTCCCTCCTTCCCTCCGTTCGCCCGATTTCGATTCGACACGTGCCAGACTATCCGCAAGAGGCTTCTCCCTCGTTTCACGTAGTTCGCGTTGCCAGTAGATTCGCTCGGTTTCTCTCCTCCAGGATCCAATCTCAATTTCCCTGGAGTACCCGGGGAATATCCTGTTTCCTCGTGCTCGGCCGCCGCCGTTTTCTTTCCGCCTCTATTTTTCGGTGTCCGTCTTTATCGCCTGTCCGTTACATTCGTCCAGATATATACGGGCTTTTTCCCGTTCTTTCGCGAGCGCCGTTAAATCGCCAACGTTTTCCCAGTGAAACAACGAGAGACAGAGAATTAAGCGCGAAAAGTTACTTTTCCGTTTCAACCGATTCGAATCGCCAGGTTTCTCGTCGTGCGTTTTGTCGAGACGAGAGTCGAGAGTTCGCGTCGATTCGTTACTCTCTGTCAAACTCTTATCGCGTATTTTAGCACGAATAGCAAATTTTCCAAGTCTCGCGCAAATCGGTTGTCGCTCTTCGATCGATCTAGTTCGATCGTCGCGTTTCGCACAAAGGTAGCGAAGCGTATATTCCAATTGTCTGTATGTCGGTATAATAGCATACGGATAACGCGTATGTACACGAATCTCGTTACTCGCGGTAGACGTCACGCGATCGCGCGACACTGCATCGAATCGATTCTCGTCGGACTAGCGCCGCTATCCGGTGCGCGCCGTGTCTCCCAAAGTTTCGACGAAGAGCGCCACGGCCAGACTTGGTTTTCATGGTCGTTCTCCGGGAAACGTTTCCTTTCTCCGGACAATGGTCCTCCTGTGCGAGAGGCTCCTACCATCGGAACCTAGCATCTCACCGCGTCGTAACGAGACTAGACTAGACGAGACGAGACGAGACGAGACATCGGCGCAAAGGAGGTCACCCTCGGCAGGAAAGATTTCGCGTGGAGAGTCAAGCGGCAGAAGCGATAGAAGGGGGTCTGGCCTTGCTCGATCGAAGGGTCTCGCGTAGGTTCTCGGATCGTCTGGAGAATCTGGTAGCGAGCTCGCTGACACGTCCACGAGGTGTTCCCGAGCTGACGTTACATAAATTAGCCACCTTTATTCCGCCCTCTCCCCTTTAAGTCTACACAGTGACGGGTTAGAGGGTGGCTCAAGGGGGTGGTGGCGGGAATCAATGGCGCAGCTGACGAGCGTTTGGCTGCGCATGTGCGCAGACAATTCTATCGACCGTCACTGCAGCACAGACACGGCCTACCCCTTCCAACCCCTCCGGGACAGGCTGATCCCTGGCAGAGTGGCGGCAGAGGGACGCAGAGGGAAGAGAGAGTGGCTTGTTTCTCGAAGATACGGCCATCGTACGACGACTCTGTGTGTATGTGTGTGTGTGTGTGCGCTCGCTCGCGCGCGCGCGCGCGCGTGTGCGTGGTGGAAAGCTAGGAAGAAAGGAAGGGCTGGAAGGGGTGAGAGGCTGTGGAGCACCGGCTGCGACGGCGCTGCAACGCTCCGCGGCCTTGACTCCGCTGACGTCGCCAACTTTCCCCGATGATCCAGCCGGCGCGGCAGACACCCAGGCGACACGAGCGGATCTAAGCCGCCGCCGCCGCCGCCGCCGCCACCACCCTGCTTCCCCCCACCCTTCCGTATTGCCGTGCTAACCCCGTGATGCGTCTCTTCTGCGTGTCTCTTCTCCCCCGAATTCTTTCCTCGCTGGCCGAGAATGCAGCAGCGTCGACGCCCTCGTACCATGGGATTGCTCGGCCCTCATAACCCATTTCACACAGAAAGAGAGAAAGTTGACAGAAGCACGGGGAATGGCGTTTGCAAGTCGGTCGATCGAGTCATCGTCTGGAACGTGTGCGCCGATGCCTCGGGATGGTAATTTCGAGGATGAAAGAAACATTACCAGTCCTGTCCCGTCCCGTCCCGTCTTTCCTTCGATCGCCGTTTACCGGAACGTCGTCTTTAACCACGATCATCGGTCGTACGCGACGTTATTGGGCTCGAACGCGAGCGACACGATGCGTCGTTCTACGTCTCGTATACCGGTTCTTGGCGTATGGTAGGCGCGCAGAAGAAACACGTCGATTACCATATTCGCTGGAATTGAGTCACACCACGGAACAGCCTTATAAGAGAAGTTCTCTCGTAACGGCCGAGATCTTAACCGGTGTGTGTCCGATCAGCCCGATACCGACACGCCTTCTCTCCGTATACGTTGCGAGCCACGCGTTGCGCCTATCCTCGCGTGTTGCATTATGCATGCATCCCTCGGGTATTAATATTACGTCGGGTACTTAGAGCCGGTAAAGCCTCGCCTTCCCTCCGGCTGGGAAAAGAGTTTATCGACTGCTGACTCTGTGTACCACCCTGTGCGCGCTCTCTACGTAACAAATCGCTTTATTCGTCTGTTTTCGACGCGACTAAATCGACGAAGCTAGCTTTCCGTCGTAAACGTTGATATTTGCAGTCGAGAGAAAATTGTATCGAGAGATCGTGTACATTCCGACTGTAAAGAGACAAATGGAAACGCGATGAAATACGCCTTTGGAGACATCGAATATGTATATATATATATTATATATCTTTTTTTCTTTTCTCGTTTCTTTTACACGTTATACACATCTCTGTGCCTTTAAACGCGTAAACATCCGGGATCCATTTTCGGCGACTAACGGCCACTAGTTCGTCGAAATACAGCCCTCCGGATGTACGACCGCGCTCCCTCTCTGAGTCTGGTCATTTATTCGGACACCGGCGTAGTCCGTTGCGAGTGTTTACTTCCGCGACGAGGGGGATCGGCAAAAGTCCATCGGAGAAAGTTTAAAGCCTACTCGGATATGGCCGGCCGACTTTAAGATCCCTCCTTCCTTGGGTGGATTCGGAGGCAGTGTCGTTCGCCCGACGTTGTATGCTCTTCGTGGCTGTTGGCCGCGCGCACCCGACATTCTCAACCCACGCAACTAGCGTGATCGAGGGGTGTGGCACGGTAGAGCTGTGCGAGCCAAGGTGTGTTTTGCGGTGGATCTTTTCTTCCGCGCGGTCGTATCTTAAGTAATGACTTTCACGGGCGAAGGAGAAGAAAGTCCCACCCCCCTGCGTTGTACGCCTTCGGTGGCGAGGCGTGTAGCTATCGCGTTTCGCGCGACATTGCCCAGCGAGGCGAGGCGGCGACGGCTATCGTTGCTCTTTTTACGCCTTGTCGGAAGCAACAGGATCCAACGACTCGATTTTCCTCGGCTTTTTATCCGACTGGCTGCGGATTTTTTCGGTGGAACGCCTTCGTCGTTTCAGGGGATGCTTTTTATGCCGCGGTGCTCGTTTCCTGCTTTCCTTTCCTCTTTCTCTCTCTCTCTCTCTCTCTCCCTCTCCCCGCGTTAAAGAGACCGTCGAAACGAATCGTCAACCACGCCGACGCTAACGAAGTGTCATCGATCGGATCTCTCTCGGAACGGTGCTCGTTCTCCACGAGCAAGTTTCAAATTTCCTTTTCGCCCTGTCGTTCGTCTCCGTGAACATCTTATCGTCCTCCCTCCCGCGAACATCGTCGTAATCAGAGACGCAGCCCTCCGAAGCAATTTTACCCCTTTGTTGGTAAACGGGCCGAGTCCGGTCGAAAATCAAGCGACGCAACCCCTTGACGCGTCTCCTCGCCCTCGGTCCCTCCTTCGCGTCCACGTGTTCCTTTCCCCCGTTTCCTCCCCCGGTCTAGGCGGCTTAACGATGGGTTTCGTCGTTTCCGTCATCCTCGACGCGGCCTGCCGGCGCACTGTCAACTATCAGCGGCCAGACAATAGCGTGATTAGGGCACAATACGCGCTCCTCTCTCTTTCTCTCTCCTCTCCCTTCGCCCTTCGCTTCGCCATCGCTACCGGGCTTATATCTCTTTCTATGTTTCTCTTTGCTCGGCGCATCAGCTCGCTCGTGCACGCCGCCACAAAAGGACACACCGCACAGAGGCGCATACCCTAACGTCACGCGGGTCTCTTCTGCTTTCTCTCCAGAGAACCGCAAGCCATTGTGCAACGACGGCCAACCGGGCGCTCGCTCTCCGACTCTGTCTCTCGGGCTCGTCGTCGTCTTCGTCGTCGTCGTCGTCGTCGTCGTCGTCGTGCAGCGAAGGGAGTGTCGCGGCGCACGCCTGCGGCACGTCAACCGCGCATTAAGTTGATGTATGAGCTCCAGAGACCCACGACGCTGTCCGCCCGATGGCTCCCGTTTACGGGCTTCGACCATCGTCGGGGAAGAACCTGCAGCAACTTCTCGCGCCGCTCCTTCTTCCGCGCCGACCAGTACCACACCCCCGCAGGGCTAACGTCCTTTCCCCACGCGCGCACCTCGAAAGAACTTGTCTTTCATCCGGCCGATCGTGTTTCGCGCGTCTTTAAACCGGGACCTCCGATCTCTGTGGATCCCTAACTTTTTCACCTCGAAGTTTGCCATATTGCCCGGATTATTTCTAGCCCCCCGGACGCTTTTATCGCGCACGACCGTGCGCTAGGTTTCCGCGTACGTACTTTCACACGTCGGATCCTCGATCGAGACTCGAACCGACCAACCGCTAGTAGGGCGAGAAACGGTTCGAGTTTCGCTGCAGTGTGGTTCGTCGTGCGAATTTAACACGCGGTAGAGGAGATTTGCCCGAACGGATTTGAGGCGGTAGAGGTTTTACGGTAATTGGTGGAAATATCGGAAGGAGTGCGAGGCTGGTTCTCGAGCGATTTGCAATATTCCCCGATAGTCTGCCGCGTGAAACACGCTCGTACATCAAGGGGATGTTTCATCCTCCGCCCTCTCCGTGTTTCCCCCTGACGTCGTCCAACCCTGATCCCGATGAGACGAGGAAGATTAGCCTCGGTCTCTGTTTGGGGAGCTGATTAGCCGGCGGCCCTTTGACACGGCCGAGAGCGAGCCTGCTGCGAATGACGATTCTCACAGTTTCCGCGTTCCCTCGCGGCCTTTGTCCCTGCACGTACACCGGAATCGCCTTCAATCCGTCGTACACTGATTTTTCTCGGGTCGAGTCCATCTTCTTCGGGAAAATGTCGGGCCTGTCCGAAGCTTTTCGAGGTTTTGTATCTACGACAGGAAAATGTGTTTTTACAGGCTCGTAGAGGTATAAAGGACACGCGGGACGGTGGGTAGCGAGCACGAGAAATCGAATTTCTGTCGGTCGTAAAGTCGAACGGGGATAAAGCGACCTTGGCCGCTGCGTCCTCCTTTCGAATTCTCCATGTGGCGCTGTAACGCGCGGTATTGCGCGCTGTTTCAGCGGGAAGAGGCTGTATCGTGTTCCAGCGGCGACACGAGTGCCAATGTAGCACGACCGCGGCTTGGACAGTTTTGGAAACAGCGCGGTACGAGTATGACGATCAAAGTTAAGTATACGTAACGATACATCGTCGCAAGGATCGTCGCGGCGAACTGTGCAAGCTTCCAGCTGTTCTTTTCGTTGCAAGAACTTTACCGTACTCAATCCTATGTATTTGCTTAAGAAATAAGAGCAAACAACCACGTGTACCTAACCCAACCACATCGTGGGAGATTACAAGTCCGACGCTCGACACGATGCCACCGCTCTCCTGCCTAACGTTTCAAGTTGCTTCTAAAATCGATCGCTTCATAGTCTTCGAACGATATCGCACGTACGTTCGTATGCCAAGCAACGATCGTGGAAGAGGGGGAGGGGGAGAGAGAGAGAGAGAGAGAGAGAGAGAGAGAGAGGCTGAGAGAAACACGACGAGGCTAAGGAAGAACAAGGCTAACGCGGAAGGGAGGGGGTACTCCACGAATAAAGTACACGGTGCAACGTGATTCAACTGACGCGTATATATCATCCGGTCGTCCGAGAAGGGAAGAGATATTGCTTCGGCCGAGAGGAGATCGTTGGCTTCTCTTGGA
Organism: Bombus waltoni; assembly: GCA_014737395.1. Taxonomy (NCBI): domain Eukaryota; kingdom Metazoa; phylum Arthropoda; class Insecta; order Hymenoptera; family Apidae; genus Bombus; species Bombus waltoni. Next base: position 254,119 of record JACXII010000067.1, on the reverse strand, counting down.
GCAAAGAACAGCTAGTCTCGGGATTTCGCTCCGGGATTGCGTAACGCGAACTTCGGATGCCAACTTGGCACGGTCGCTACATAGGAAGAAGAAAAGGTGTGCAGACGAGGTGGAAGAGACGGAGAACGATCGCGCGCGAGAGAGAGAGAGAGAGAGAGAGAGAGAGAGGAGAGAAGAAACAGCGCAAGAAGGGTGCGTTTTTGCGGCCTTCCTCGGCCTCTCGACGAAATCTCATCCTCGACTGGATTTCGGCTTTGTGTCGAAGTCGCGAGACGTTGCTCCGCTCTTCGTCTCGACGTTTCGATCCAGCTTGCCGCGTTTCGTCTCTCGGTACATCGACGACCCTGTTTCCCACCACCTTTTCCCTTCTCCTCGAAATCTCTTCGTGCTCTCGATCTATCATCGGCATTGCGAAGCAAGAGGAGGCTCTCTCCACACGGTCGACTTTATCCGATCTTTCTGCGCGGCTCCACGTCGCTATCGCGATTCCGTGGCATACTGTAATGAAGATTTATAGGCAGCTTACCTAAAACGGGGATGGGATCATCGAAAGATGGCTTATTGCCGTCGTCCGGAAAGTTTTCGAGGTTTAAGCACCCGCGTCTTCCTCTCGCTCTCTCTCTTCCTCTCTCTTCCTCTCTCCCCGCCCTTCTCTCCGTACTTGAAGGACAGCGAACATTCTTAGGGGATAAAGAGAGAGCAGGGATGCGAAGCGGGATAGGGGCTGCAGGACAACACCGGTATATTAAACTTTTTATAAAGAGAAAGAGAGGAAGGGAGAAGGGGGCCGGCGGTAAGAGGATTCTGTCATATTAAAATGCTCGTCTTGGAGTCTTTGGAGAGGATACGGGCCTCTGCTCTCTTTCACCTGCGCCTCTCCTCGAATCTCGATAACCCTCCGGAAGAGGAGCCCTTCCGAAACGAGCGCGTCGTCCGCCCGTAGCTCGCTGTTATTGCCAACCGTGGAAGAATGCGAGCTCTCGCTGATAAAATCGGTTATGAAGGTCTTTTTCGCTGGTTTCCACCGCAGGATCGTGTATTCTCTTCGCGTTGTACGGTTACAGATGTATTATTACGGTCGATCGTAGATTTTCACGTCGAAACGCGTGTAGTCGTAGCAGCCAATCTGGATCTCGGCGAAAAAGCGAGTTCTAAAAGAAAAGCAGAAATTTACGAGGGTGTCTCGCGACACGAGCTTTATTGTCGGTTCGAGCGGTGAAACGCGAGTCGCGGGAGCCGTGTTCCTCGACGATTAGATCTATCTCGCCATTGAATTTCACGTTCCCTCCCTTTCCTTCGCCTTTCGCTCACGACCGACATAAATTTCCACTATCGGATGGCTCGCAGCTTATCCGACCGCCTCTCTTCTACCTCCGTGTAGCATCCATCGACTTTGTCAACTTGCACCCAGTTTTTTGTCTTTTTTTCCTCTGTTTTTTTTTTTTGATACCGTACTGACTGCAAAAATCTGTTCGCGTTTGAAACAGCGTGTACCGTAAACGTTCGTTTCGTCGCCACGCTTTCAACGCGGATCGAGCGTTTTCGATCCGACGCAACGATAAGCCAACGCGCGAAAGCCAAAGCTCTCTTCTTCTCTTCTTTAAACTCTCGAATTTACGAATCGCGAGAAACCTTAAAGACGATCCCCCGAACCGATACAGAAATACCTTCGACGCCGATATAACCGGCGTTGCTTAAACAGGAAACGTATATATGCAGCAGTAGCAGCGACAGCAGAGAGTAGAGTACAGCGAGCCTGATTTCGCAGAAACGTAACAAGCGCGTCTTCTACTCGTCAATTCGTCGAATTTCCGCAGACGTTCGAATACTTGTTCTCGCGACTCACTGGCGCGTCCATGCGTCCCGCTCGAGACGGGATTATCCGCGCGCCAATCGCCTGGATGGAAAGTTGGAGGAAAAAACAGCGAGCCGCGTAATCTCTGTAACGAACGACAGAGACGCCGTGCCAGCGAGAAGAAATCCGGCTTCGAAGCGGCGCGTATATATATCGGCTGTGCAAATAAAACACACCGCTGGCCGTCTCGTTGCTCGATCTCTGGAGCGAATCCGCGTTAGATCGCGATCGATATCGGCAGGCAGAGCTCTCGCGTGTATCGAGCGAGCGCCGCGTTTCGTGACGTTGGCCGTTGGTGGTCGATCGAGATAGCGATCGCGCGCCGCTTTGTCCCGGCGGGACGCGCGCCAACGCGTTCCCTATCAGCTGCGAGATAATCCGCCGCGTACATGGCCGCGCCTGCGAGCGTAAGTCGCGCTTTAAGTCGCTTTTAATCGAGCTCTCCGACGGTAAGTCGAAAGGGGGATGTCCTGACACGTAACAGAGAGATTCTAAACTCTGCTTGTTGGCCATCTTACGGGGTAACGGAGCGAGGAGGGGCTGTTACGGCTGCTTTGCATGCAAATTGCAGAAACGAGGCGAGTCTCGACGGTCTTAAGGCGTTTCGTAATTGCCGCCAGTGATCCCGGATATGGGTTATCACGATCGGAGAAATCACCGGCGCAACGTGGTCTTGAAAGCTCGCGCAAGCGATAAAAGTATAGGGTTTAGATTGGGTTGTTCGAGTCCGGAGGAACGCTCGACCGAGAATTTAGGAAATTGCACAAACTAGCTTCGAGACAATAACGCGGTACGGTGTCGCGATAACGAAGCGAATCTCGAGATAGAATTCGAAACTTGGGCGACTCGGATAGCCCGTCTTCCTCCGTTTTCTTCTCTCGGCGATCGAGTCCTCTTTTCGACCGATTTTCGCGCTTCTCGGTGGATCACGAATTCGCCTGTTAGCTTTTCATTAGACGGTTATCGCGCGCGTAATCGCCACCGAGATTCGGCTTAAGATCGCTATGGATATCCGCCGAATTTTAACGTAGTCCGACGTTTCGCCCGTCTTCCGAGCGTTACTTCTCGACTAATAAACCTCCGTACCGCGGCAAGTTTCTTTCACGAATCTGTTCGATCGTTTATTCGACGCTTCGCAAGCTGGATAAAGCAGATTTAGAAAAGATTCGATAGTTTGCTTCCGACGGTTGGTAGGTCTCTTCTTTTCTCTCTTTTTTTCTTCTTCTTTTCTACATACCGCGCGTTTTTAATACGCGACCGCCAACCGTCGTTCAGCGCTTTGACAACGATGGCGCGACACGAAAGGGGTGGCAAACGAACACGAAACGCGGCTTGTTCGCCCGTGGCTGAAAGAAATTGCGAGAGCGGCGCTGAAAGCGACAGCCGTGTCGCAGAGAAAACGCGGGGATACGTTTTTACTACACGGTGCGCCGCGCACGGTCAAGCCGAAAAACGGTCCTCGGCTCCGCTGGTTAATGCGAAAGAGGTCTCGGGCGTGTCATCAGCCATCCGGTTGGACCCTCGCGGGACTGGCTGTTCTTAATCGTGGCGTTTTGTCACCTTTACACGGAGAAAAGGGTTGCGGCAGATCTGGCAAGGAGACGGAAAAACGAGCGCTAGAGTTTTATCACGGTGGCCATTTATTTCTCCATTTATGTACCTCTTAATCCTTGGACGCCGGTGGAGATTGGATTAATTGCGAGAGATACGCCGATTAGAAGATACGAAGATTCCACGTTAGTGACGTTCACGGCTCTACGGCGTCTACGTTTCAACGCTTTCCAAGCTACGTTTTCATCGATTCGCGTTTTCGCGTATGCAATCTCAGCGATATGTCCTTGCGAATCATATTGGACGACGATCATTTTGAAACCAAGGGTTTGGGTTAGGAGGTGTAGCGATGCCGCGAGCTAAAGTGGTTGCGGGTGGTTCGTAGCAAAGGCGAACCGTGTTTTCTGTTTCTGCAGCGCGTCGCCAAACCACTCCAAGGGAAGAGAATGCTCGCGGGCCTCGCGTGTATTCGCGGCCGAACCTGGCACGAGATTTATTCGATGGAAAATATTCGCGCACTTCTTACCGAGGTTTGGCGACGGGAAAACGAAGCTCGAAGAATTTCCTCGCACGACTGCGAGCTTGTGGAAAGTCGCTTGGCCGTTCCGTTCGACAAATTGGCTGCGTTCGTAATAGCCTGTTTGCGTTCGCGAAACACGTAACGATCAAATCCGTAAAATCGAGCCGAGGAAGAAGACGAAGATGGCGCGAAAGCTTAAAGTCTAAAACGGTGGACGAGACGTTTCGAGCGAGGAGGAGGACAACGCTCTGGCTCATTCAATATCGAGGAAGCTTGGCTACGAAACAAGAGCAGCGGAGCTTGCGGAGAATTTCTTGGCAAGCGGCGCGACAGCGTGATTCGCGTCACGTTCGACTGACCTGCGACAATGTTTCCGCATCGGACACGCGATTTCAAAATATACTCGTGTGATATCCGCTTAGCGCCTACCTCGCTATCGTACGGATCACGAGGCCGCGCACAGCTCGAAATAAAATGATAACGCGCGTCTTGCGTTAACGACCACGCAAATTGACCAAAGCGAACGTACTCGAGAAACGAACAAATTTAACGATCGGTTGTCTTTCTCGCGAGCCACTCCGCTACTGCTGTTAATATTCGCTCCTTCCGTCCTTCTATATCGATTCGCCGCGAGTGCGCAAAAATCCACCGATACGACTAATCCGTCAAGATGGGCGGAAAAATCGTTCTTCTGCTCGGTGCCCGGTAATTCGTCGGTAGCGGTCGTGTGGCCGTAGGGGCGAATTAAGCGGGCCGCTGTATATAACGAGAATAATCCAAACGCAAAGGGTTGAAAGCTTTTTACGGCTGGAACAAGCGCGTACGAAGCGGTAGAACGAACCCGGTGCCGTTTCTTATTTACAGGATTAGCCCCGGGTGTCCTGTTGAATTTCGGACACGTTGCCCGGGATAATCGCGATGCACGAGACGTTACTCCGCTGCGTGCCTGCCTCGTGGCCGCGTTCGATTACGTCCGTTGGATTCGTTGCTCCGTCGGTAGAAGATTCTCCGCACGTTTCTCGTGCCAGAGGAAATCTCCCAAGTCGCATTGTTTCGTTATTTCTCCGAACAACGGAGGGACAAAGCGCCTTTGCGTCGCGAGTCGAAGCTTCAATTTCTCCTACCTTCTTCTCGCCGAGGTCGTTTCGAATTTTAAGGTGACCATTAAAGACCACCTCCGGTTCGCATTTGCATGCCGCGTTTCGACGCTGTGACGTCGGACTTTGCGTATTCTCGCGAACAGAGAGGAGAGGGACGGCCCCGTTAATGCGGAACATGGCCGCGCCATAAATTCCACGGAATAAAGAAGGGCTGTCCCGGCGTAAATACCGCGGCCCCATTAAAACTTTTCGCGTACTTGGGCTGGAATTTATTTCAACCTAGCCACGCGCATCCGGCCACCAGAGACGCTGTAACCGTTTTATGGCGCCATCTCCCGTTTGATCCGCGCGTATTTCTCGCGAAACTCGCTACTTTTCCGCGAGCCGCGGCTTCCCCGTCTTCTCCTTCCTCGCCGATCCAACTTTGGATATTTGACGTCCGAATCGCCGGCGGCCGAGATACGAAGGTTACGCTTGCTCGTAAATCACGGGACACTCGGTATATTTGAGGTCGGTGTAATTGGGCGTTGCGCCGTTGTACGAGACGAAATGGACGTCGTCGGTATTGTACGTTCTCGTTCGAGCAGCTGAGAAAGAAATTTGTCGAAATCATCTCCATCTACCGTCGAATCGCGATCGTCGTACGGAAGCGGAGAAGTTTTCTTGGCGGAGAATTTGTTACAGAATTTCACGACGATCCGTTGGAACGTTTCTGCGAGCGTTGGAATACCTTGGCGAGCCACGGCGTGTACACGAACGATCTATCCGATGGAAAAGTTCCCAAGCTCCTCGCGTAACAACGTGCTCTTCTATTTGGCTGTGTTTGTCGGCTAGTTTGGTATTGGCAAAGAGGTCGAGGAAACGTCAGGTTCCACGTACGGCGAGGCGAGCGCATCACCGCCCACGAGCACCTTTTTGGCCGGCACCGAAACGGCAACTCTAATTCGAGATCCGCGTTTAACGTCCGGCAGCCGCACGCCAGGAAGCCGTGGCGCTTGCTAATTTATTCTGCAGAAACGCAAACACGGGAATTCGCCGGCAATCTCCTCTCTTCCGACCAGACTCTCCTTCTTCGATTATCGCGTGCAAATAACTTTATCGATCGATATTCCCTTTGTTGCAAGATGACGGAGATAAACGACGTCCACGTGCTAATTATCGGTATTCGAATATAATTTTCATGAATGAATAACGTTTTCGACGAGGGTTCTCCTCGACGCGCTATAGAAACCGAACGAAGAGAAACACGATTCGGACAATAGAAAACACGATCAGAATCGCGACTCTGGTCGGACGGACGCTCGTTCTCGAACGCCATGCGCCGTTTGCAAGCAAGTTAGATGTCTGTTGTTCAACGAGCCAACACCACCGTCAGCTTCGTTATCCGCTGCTGCGTTTATAAAGGTACATGGTTTTTAGCCGCGGCCACGATCGACCGACCGACCGACCGACCGAACACGCGGCTAATGCCTCTATTGTTCCTCTTTTCTCCATGGTGAAACGCGGGAAGAAACAATGGCATTACGGAACTTCTCTTTTCCGACTGGTTGTCTTTTTTCAAACGCGAGCACACTGGGTCGAACGATGACCGACAGACCAGCCTCTCTGAAACGGGACGATGGTTTTTTAAGAGCATTGTTGCCGATCGTGGGATATCGCACGGGAAACGCGATAGTCCGTAATTGGATTTAATGGGGAGAATGTTTGCGAGAGAATCGGACGACGAGAGGATTCTCTCGCAAAGAAACGCGTAGAATCGTCGTTTCGTTGCGTTGGTAAAGTAAAGGCGTGTTGCGTTCGCATTACGGTCGCACAGCTACGATTTTCCGCGTAATTTCCACTCGATAGAAGGAAAGCTTGTTCGAGTTAACGTTAAAGGTCTCGATGGTAATTAACGTAATTCGATAGTGCGAGGTTAGTGACTTTTTCGAGTAGTCGCGGGACGCTCGTTTCGAAACGCGGAGCACCGCGAATCGACTCGAGTTGGCGGGGAACGGAGGGGACAGAGAGAGAGAGAGAGAGAGTCAGCGCGGTGCACTTGCATCGAGTGCATAAAATTCAGTCAACGACCGCTAAGCGCTAAGCTAGGCTAGGCCGGTGCGCGCGTGCACGCCTGCTACTTTTGCGTCAGGGTCGACTCGGCACGACTCGGTGTCGTAACGCGTTGGGCTAGGTTAGTAATATCGTCGAGCCGCCGGAGCTATTTACTAGCTCTATTCTTACGCACCAGCCAACCAGCACGCGTCTGCTCACCGTCGCATACACGCGAGAATCCGTTTCCCCTCTCTTCTCCAAGTTTCTAGAAGCGTGTGCGTGTGCGTGTGCGTGCGCCACAGCTTAGCGAACGACTCTGATAAAAGCAGTTATCGCACACGAGCTATCGTTGTCGGCTCGTGTTAGGTTAGCGTAGATCTCGATTCGTCGACGGATTTCAATGTCGACCCCGACCTCGTCAATACGCGAGCGTCGGCGGCTGTTGCGCTTCGTGATACAAATAATCTAATAATAAGTTAGCGCTAGAACTACGAAACCGATAGATACGGCCGCTATCGGATGTGTAACTCTTTAGATTACTAAAAGCATGCGAACGCTTTCGCTAACTAACGCTAACTTTTTTTGTTTTTTAGCTCGATTAGATACCAAAAATTTGTGCACGATACGCGTGGGTGTACGTCAGAGAAAGGCAGTTACAGTGGCACGAGACGATTCTGCCGAAAACCAAACTGTACGTTTCTTAACCGGATAGCTCGAAAAATATTCCACGTTACAGGGTTAATAACCAATTCCGTGTCTATTTCTATTTTGGCATCGCGCTGTACAAGTACGTTTTTGCCAAGCACGCGGTTTGTAGGCTGTAAATTTACCTGTATAACCTGCTATAGCTGCTTTGCCGGCTAGTGAAACCTTAATTGGCTGCCGGGTCCAATTTCTAGCCTTCAAAAATAGTGTAGAAGAGATCAGCCATCTTAACCACACGCCGGTAGAACGAAATGAAACGGTTCTCCGCCGTATTTCGCCGAAAGGAATCGCTTTGAGAATCTTCTGCGACACCTCTGAACGCGTTAAAACTCGATGCTTCGACGCCTAACACCGTCGCGTTGTTGAAGCGTCCGTGAGTTGGACGACGATCGAGGCGTACAAACTCTGCGGTATCTACGCCATAGAGAGAAGTGAAATTTGGAATCGAGAAGCATCTTTCCGTAACGATAGTTCGATGGGTATCGAACATTCGGATAAGCATACATCTATAGAGTCGTCCAACGAGTCGTATCCGGCAGAGTTAAAGTTCACGGTTCAACGTGGCCCAGAAGCGTGGTGTTCCCGTAAAAAAAAAAAAGAAAAAAAAACAGACGTAATTACGTCGTTAGAACGCGTTCTCGTTGAACACGTTTGCGCGCCGAGGTCGATCGAAGAATCTGTTTTTTCCACACAGCAGGTTAACGTAATTCCCTTCGGCGAGGTTGCATTATTCCAGCGGAGAGCTTGTCAGCAGAAATTGCCTGGCGATTCGGTCGAGAGATGGGCGTCGTGTCACGTTATCTGTTACGTCACGTTCTTATGAACTTGCACGCTCGCGCGCAATAAACTGGCTACGTGGCCGTGCGCTTCTACGTGATGGACCGTGCTTTACCTTCTGCGTTCTTTCTGTTCTCCTGTCGTGAATCACGAAGCTGCTACCTCTAAGGACCTATCGCGTCGCCACGCGCAACGATTACGCTGGCCCAAGTCGGCGTCGAACGGCGACGAACCGCGAAAATGATCGATCGCGCGGTTAGAATGCGAATACGTCGAAACGCATTAAAAGACAAGGACTTGTTTCGAAACGCGATAGCGAGAGTGGCGCGATAAAGAGCAGTCGGTTATCAAGAGTGTGTATACCGTGTATTGCGCGTCGTAACATTAAATGCGTCTCTTACAAATTACAATGCAGAGTGTGCTACGTGTGGCGTTGTTTTCGATTCGCAAAGCTTTAAAATCGAACACGAAGTACAAGGTTGATGTTCGAGGATGAATCGGAGGATACGCGTCGAGGAGACGATCCGAAGAAATTTTACGAGCTAGAAATTTTCAATCTTCCTCACTTTTTTTTCTTTTTTTTTTTTTTTGACTAAAATTACACGTTCTACGTGGAAAAGTGAAATTTCCGCGCACGGTTCTGATTCGATAGCCAGGAACTGCACTTTCCTGTGATCACGGTTATTACGGTTATACCGCGAGTTTCAGCGCAATTACGAGTAACGCGGAGGATCGAGAGTGTCGCGTACGTCGAGGGGGGTTAAAGACAACGTGGTATTCGCAGCGCGAACATCCAGAAGCTCGTTAAAATCGGAGGCGGACGGTTCAATCGTTCTCCTTGTTAGCCAAATTGGATAACGAGTCTTTCGCGTAGAATAATTGGCCGCTTCGTACCGGAGTGCCGCGTCGCCTCCCGTGGAAGACAAATCAATTCGACTTCGTACCGCTCGACTCCGAGCAAAAGCGAAGCTTTCGACCGGCGTGTCCAAACGCACGATCGCGTCTAACGAAATTTCAAAATATATCGAACGCGTAAGTGAGCACGCGCATACAAGTTTCCTACGATTGGCGTTGCGATACTTGCGCGACCTTGCTCGCAGTGCATGCTACGAGAAGCAATCGCGCGATATTCCGTTCGTTGTCGCGTTTTGCGCTCGTTAATACTCGTGACCAAGCGCGTCGAGTTTCACACCGTTCGATGATATTACCGTACGAGGATAAAAGTGTAATATTACGAGAACGAAAAGTGGACGCCGATAAAAAACGTTTCATTGAAAAACAGAGGCCCGTGCAAATACCTTGCGCAGCCGCTGTGGTAGCTTCTCTTCGTTGCACGCGCTCCGACTCGCACTCGCCGTTTCTCTTTCGCGCGACTCGCGCACGTACGAGATAGGAAGCGTTCGCGACGCAATAGGCAAACACTCGCATCGTATGTTTACGTATCGGAATGCTTATAGCCGGTCGGCAATCAGGTTTTTCTTGGGCTAGGTTACGCGCTATCGTCTGCGATCGACGCTGTTTACCGTGTCTTGTGTCTATTCTCGTGTTCTTCCAAGAGCCACAGTTTTACTACCTGTACGCGTGTCTCCGGCTCTCGTGCGCGCTCGAAGCGCGTGCAAACTCGCACCAGCGGCCGATAGCCCAACTCCTAGTAGTCCCGGACGTCTCTCTAACTCGATGAGAATTTATCTTTTCGTTCGTACGCGCGTTAGCTGCTACGTATTTCATCATCGGAATTAGCGAATAGGCGGGGCTCGAGATCCACTGGATATCCGCGGCTGGAATTTCACTCCGTTCCAAACGAACGTCGTTTCTCCGCGTGCTCGGAATAACAGAGTAGCCACTGCGTATCGCGCACGAGAAACTAGTCGGCTAACTAGTATTTAACGCTACTTGGATCGGGATTTTTCCGCGTAGAGGGACACGCGTCTCTTTTATCCGCGATTTCCAGAGATCTCTCGCCTCGCGGATTAGTATTTTTCAATATCGACGATACGCGATCTGTCGTTTCTCATCGACGCGATTTTCTCCGACACCTATCGACGCTTTATCTTGGAGAGGCAGCGGAGAACGCGTAAGCGGCAGAATTACGTTCGAAGGATCGATACGCGAAGAAAGATACGCGATAACGTAAAACGTAACCAATAAACGTAACGAGGATCTACGAACCAGTGTCCCTCGCGACGAATCGATCGTGTATCTCTCATTTTTCAAGAATGTGCTTAACAGCGCGAGTTAGCGGATTACGCGAACTTTTGTTCGCTCTTCGATCACGCGAGATACGCTGGATCCGCGAAGGATGCTATTCGCGCGATAATTAGAAGAGGCCCGTGTCTCCGCGGCGACACGCGTCGATAAGCAATCACCGTCCGTCGCGACGATAACTCGCCGTTCCGAAAGGAACCGGCGTCGCTTCTTAATGAGACAGCGACGCGTCACGTGTTCTCTCGGATAGACCGCCCCGGGGCCGCGTAACGAACAGGTATCGCTCGGCCAGGCTTGCGCTTTTCCCTAGCGCGTACGGCGGAACCGCGGACAAGAGGGAACGACGTCGGTAGTACAGTAAACTCTTGCCGGTGGATAAATATACGGTATTATATAAGTTGTTTGCTGCGAGCCAGAGAACGAGAGAAGAGAGAGAGAAAGGCAGAATACGCGCGGAATCGAGGAGCACAGCGTGCGCGGATCCGTAACCGGCTTCGCGCGCCAGCGTGTTGCGTAACAATCACCGGTCGGACGCAATCCGATGACTCGTCCGCGATTGCTCCGCCGACGCGCCGTTCGTGGGGAAATTCGACGAGAAACTTGCACGATTCCGTGCAGCGAGACACGTTTCGGAAAATCACATTGGCGTTCTTATCTCGGTCGTTTTTTCCGTCGTCGAACCTGCCGTATATACGCGACCGAGTTACGTAACGGAGTAGACGGTGTCGACCGTGGTTGCGCTTGGAACGGCGTAGAAGATGGGACGCTCCTGAGCAATCGCGATTCAAACGGAATTCGTGCGCGACGATCCGATAGCAACGGAATTGGAGTAGCGAAAATTCCGGTAAAATCAGGGCGCGACGACCACGCGCGTCAAAGTTTCGCGCGTCCAAATGCCGTCTCTGCTGTATCGTTTCGTGACGATTTCGCGCGATCTTCGGGTCATCGTCGGACGTTCCGCGATCCGCTCGATGTTCGAGATCGCAGTGGAATTGTTGCAACGCGATGATCGGACGCCAGAAAAGACGATCGAAGGCGATCCAGTCGTCGAAACGGCGTTTTCGTTGCGACAGCTCGAGGTGATCCCGAGTTGCCGTGGTTCGAGATTGCTATGGAGTTCGGGGTAATCGGAACCAGAAGTATTATAATTGTTTCGTTCGTAGACACAGTCTCTCGTCTCTGTTCCGTTGTCTTTTACGACGAATCTCGGTAATCTCGAGTTACTGTCGGAAGCTCTGCGAACGTATCCAACGATCGAGATTTCCACCGAGATAGACCGGTCGAGACTGCAGCGTCGATCAGACACCAAAGAGACCAAAGGTCGCCTTCTTCCGTCTTCAGCGTGTCATCGACGACACCGTGCGACAGCTCGAAACGTTCCCAAGCCGCTGTCAGGGCTTCTACAGATTCGACCAACAATAGAGGATTTGATTTCCGATCGATCCTCGTCGTGTCCTCGTTCCGATCAAAATCTGTCAGCGGATGCAGGCTTTGCGTTTTCTCTTTCCTTTTATCTCCTTTTTTGAAGGGCGTGCCAATGGATGCCCTCGCTAATCGTTATTTCGTGCGATCTTTCCCATTGATCCAGGGACCGGCAAAGAGAAATAGCAGGCCGGCGGCCCTGCTATTTCGTCGCATTGTCGTCGGACAAAGGAAAAGGCGGGCGAGATCGTGCAGGCCAGGCTCTTGCCGTGTTTCGCTGCCGTTTCCGTGGCCAGATTTCGCCTCGCAACGAATAACGACCTTGATCGGTTTCGACAGCTGCTAATGCGGCGCGATGAATTCGATTGGGCTGGAAGAACGGGGGCGAGCTGTACGCGTCACCCTTTTGGAAGGCCTCGGTCGGTTCAAACTACCGGTTGATCGCGTGCCAATGCGCTGTGATTTTTCGATGGATCGAAGGGTGTGCCGACGGATCCGAAATTTCGTCGATCTCTGCGAGATAGGAGAAAACGAACGGAGCAAAGGAGAAACCGGGAGCGGAGAAGGGGCGCGACAGAAACGCGGAAAACGCCTTTTTCCATTTTCCCCTTGGCAGAATCGACAGGTTCAAAGGGAGGAGAGCTCCGGATTTTTCTCGTTTGAAGACCGTACGACGTGAGCTTTCAGCCAATTTCCCACTCGCGCAGGTCACGTCTTATTGCGCCACCGAATACATAGATTTCCACACGGACGGAGAGCCACTTTTTGACCACGTTCATTTACCCCGTCCCTGTATGTGCGCGCGCGCGTGTGTACGCGCGTGGTGTGGCGTGGCAGTCGGTTGGTTCGAGGTATCTCATAAATATGACGGGAACGAGAGCTTTTCGAGGATACACGACCGGACAACGCTTCCGTATACGTGTTCCTCCTTCGGCGTGATTCTATTCGGAAAAGAGGGATTTTTTCGCGAATCTGTCCCCCTTCGTTGTATTTCCACCGACCCTTGAAATCTCTCTTTTTCGCCGAGCAAATTGTTTCTTCGATCGTACCACCGCCCTTTCCCCACCTTTCCCCGATCAAGATATTAAACCGCGCGAAGAGATTAAATTTTGTAAACTCGGGCGAAACCATCTGAATAAATTTTCGCTCCGCGCGGACGATTCGCGAGAATCGCCGTACGAAACAATTTCGTTTTTCATTTTTTCTTCATACGGAATCGCGTCGATCACCGGTACAGTTTCCGCGCGATTCTTTCGACGACATCGGTTTGTTTATTCGATCGCGTTGCCGCTACTCGGCCATCGTCGATAAAGTCACGCGGCTGCAAGAGCGTAAAACGGCACCTGTTACAGCTATCCGAGCTAAGCGGAACGATACCGGCTGGATTCGCGGTTGATTCTACGCGACGTTGGACCGAAGGTGGGCCCACGCACGGGTTATTCCAAGCGTCGCCTTACGTGTCGGTATTATTAATCAGGCGAATGCTGAGGCTAGATTGGCGGGTAGGCGATAGGAGGAAAAAGAAGTAACGGCTTACGTAAGCAGGGGACGCTGGAAGATATTTAGTCGCGGTAACTCGTCCCGAACAGTCAAATACTATCGGTGCTTGGGACTCGAAGCGTCTAGAAAAAATTGTTCGAGCTCTGCCGGGATTCTGTCACTGTCGATAAAAAGTACAACGATAAGTGGTTTCTTTGCGATGAGATTGTATAGGTGAGTGGTTAAGAAGCTTCTTTTCGGACGTGTTATTCAACGTTTGATCAGTATTAACCGCTGGATACGAGCTTGTCCTTGTTCGTTCACGGGGTTTGTTCATTGGCGAACGAGAATTCGAGGTCAATTGTCTACTTGCGATTAAGTCGAATCGTCCGTTAATTAGCTTTTAGTTCGCCGAAACTTTGGCCGGGGAATTTTCCAAGGTAGAGGGATTCCAAGTCGACTACAAATATCGTCGACAACTTGATACGATCTTGATACGATCTTGATACGATCTTACGCCAAAGAGTTTTCTGAGCTACGCGTACGACGCTAAACCGACGTCATTTTCTAAATTCGCGGTTTCTACGGAACGCGTGCACGAAACTCGCGATTTCGAAATTCTAATTAACAGTTTACACGGGTACAGCGTCGTTTTTCCGCAAGATCGAAACGAGTCTTGTCGTTATGATTACTCTGTCCAATCCAGACTAGGATATTTTACATCGAAATATTATACATTGACCGTTTGTTGCGTATTAAATGAAGAAAATTCAATGTCCGGGGCATTGCCGCCGCGGGACAGTGCCGTTTCTGTACGAGTAATCAATTTTTCCCACTTTACAAGGAAAGACGCGTAAAACGTACTTGTCGCTTTTACGCGATGGCTTTTATCAAGAGTTTTCGTTTCTAATCCGAAGCAGACGGCGTCTTGATCTTTATACTCTAGTTGTTTTGAAAAAGAGAAAAATAAAAAACAGAAAACACGTACTCGCACAAGTGTGCGTTCCTTGCAGATAACGCGTATCTGCCACTCAGGTATGCCAATTTCCTTGTTTCTTAAACGTAGAGATAACATTTATTACTTCGGTGTGAAATGAAACACGCATCGCGTCAAAACGTGTAAGTTGTTTCGAAGCCTGGGATGATGTAGGAGATATTTTTAATTAACGGAGGATTGAAAGAGGCCATTAAATCAAGCAGAAGACCGCTCGAAACAATTAAGCGCGACGTTCCTCGTGTCGCTTTGAATTTCATGCTTATTACTCGTGTCTCCTATGTATGCAGTCGCCCCAAGAAGTATTCGCACGTCACTCTATTATAGCGTGTATATACCGGCAAACCTATCGATTAGGTTTAAGTATGTTCAATTTCCTGTCATCCAGTAGCAGGTATATATTTACATACGACTACAAAAACTTCATGTTGGGAGAATGGAATACGCGTAAAACCCGATGAAAAAAGTGTTTCCTTGTAAATTATAGGTATATGCGAATCGTTTCTGTAATCGCTGTATATATATACACTTTTAGAAATCGCCTTGAAATCAACTTACACGCTAAGAAGGTAATTTCCGCGCACCTGCCTTCTTTCAAAAGCTGACTTTTTTTTTAAAAAGATTTCTGTCAAAGTACTTTCGAATACGGAAAATCTGGACCAACGTTCTCCCAATTACTCTCCTATAATACCGTGTCGCGCAAATTGACATCCAAAGAGTGTTTTATCGGGTTTGGAAAGAAGGCGCGTTTCCGCTTAAAATAGGACAACCGCGACGCAGAAAATTATTCCTTCTTCGCGATACGAAAACCACCTGCCTTTCGCATTGCCATCGTCGATATCCACAACGTCGCTTTAACCGGCGCGGAACTTGCTGCTTGCGCGCATTCGCCAGAAAACTCACGTGCCTCGTAACTTACGAGGAAGGACAGCGACCCCATCGACTTCTAATTTACAAGAGTCCTTCGTTAGTACGTTCCTCTTAGAAAACGTTTCCTTATCTAATCTAAAACGCTTCGATTCTGCTGTCACGAGACCAGGAGAGATCGCCGGACGATTTATTACTTCGGTCGTGGGGTCGCGCAAGCCCCAAACGAATTTCTCTTCGTCTTCGTGAAATAATAATCGCCGGTCAGGTAACGTTAGATCTCTCGATATCTCGGGGTCCCCGGATCGAGTAATCTTCTTAACGAAGAATCGTCCCTTCTGCTGCCGGTGAAAAGGGAGAGACGCGTCTCCAACGTTGGATCCAATAAGCACGGCTATCGGATACGCTTGTCTATTCTCCGGAGAGACGAAACTCGTGACCAAAGGCGTCCGCGAGGAGAAAAAGAGAGATCAAGGGAAACGAGAGAGAGAGAGAGAGAGTACACGAGGCAAAACAATCCCATTGTTGGCTTGCGCCCTTCCGGGGGGGTCGGCGGACACAAGGTACCGGATCGAGGACAAACGAGTGGCAGGTGCGTCTGTTTCTAGGATGGGGACCCTTAATACGGTATTTCATCGATCATAATGCGCCCCAAACCTTCATCTCGCTTTATATCGCTCGAATGGAATTGCCGCGGCTAATATCGATTCCTCCGTCTCTCTCCTTGACGTTTCGTTTCTCCCCGCATCTTTCTTTCCCGCTGTTTTCCCGCATCGCCTTTGTCCCGGAAATGCTCTTGACACGCGCGAACGTGCCATATCGGAGTCTTCTCTTACTTTTCTATTTTTTTTTTTTTTTTTTCGTTTGTCTCGTGACAAGCGTCGAAACTCGGTTTGCCGAGGAACGGCGCGAAGCCTCTGCGACGCAACGTTCCCGTTTTCGAGTTGAGAGAATCTCGTTACTGACTCTGCTCGCGCTACGAATTTTGGCTCACCGTGTACCGTTACCGCGTACCGAGGTGAAAAGCGACAGAGCATGGTGTTTTTCTCTGGTAGGTTTCACCAGATATAGGTTACCATCGCGGAGAAAGTTTTCTAAACTTCATAGAAGCGATTAAAATCGTATTTCCACCGACTAGTTGTTCGCCGCGTTACAGCAGAGCACGGAGAACGCGAAGCAACTGTTCGATTAATAGGAAAGTTTCCTTTAGAATTCGAACTAGTCCGTGAAAAAGAAGGTCGATAAAAGAAGAAGAATAAGAAGAAGAAGAAGAAGAAGAAGAAGAAGAGTGAAACGAATGCAATGGAAAGCGATACGCAGACACGATCTAGAAAAGCAACTTTTCTTGGTTCCCTTTAGTTCTTTGGAAACTGGTGAAACTTTCCTGACAATCCTTTCTCTCGTCCTCGACGCGCTCTTTGTTCTCCATTGCGATTCCAACGCGTTTCGTCCGACGTCGTCTAGACCCTGTGGGACAATGCGCGTTGCTATTTCGGTAAAACGCGACTGATTATTCCAGATACGCGCGCGACCAAATAATACGCGGAGGAACAAAGCGACGTGACACCGATGCCGCTGGAATGGCTGGCTCATTATTAACGCCCGGCCAAGTATTGTGTTCCCTGCTCTCCCTTTGACGCCTCTCTCTCTCTCTCTCTCTCTCTCTCTCTCTCTGCTTGTATTCTCTCGTTTTGTCACCTTTCGACCAAACAACGAGGAAAATTGTCCGCATTCCCAGACTCGTTGATAATTCGCCGCTGTGATAGCGTTACGCGTTAGCGAAGATAAATGGAAAGTTTCGTGGATGCCTGTGACCTTCGTCGAAGATTTAGAAAGCGATATTGCAAGGAACACGTTGCCTCGTCCAGCGGTCTAGCTCTTCGTGGCCAAGCATAGTCTCGTCGTACTGTACGTGTCTTTTCTTACTGTTTTAACACTAGACCTACCGACATTTCACGTATACCTAATCATACCACGAGCGGTCAGACGACCGCTTCAGAAAAATGAAATATCTATCTTAATGTAGAAAGAGTTTTTAGCCAATTTTTTTCGGAAAGTAAACGACGAAGAACCGCTCGTGGCAGGTTTAGTTGTTAAACTTGGAAAAAGTTAATTTTTCGAATAGTTTCGCTGTTCGAGTCGAACGTTCAGAGACCATCGAAAGATAGAAACTTGCCTCGAAGAGACAAACTTCTTGGTTTGCCTGTGGCGAGATAACAAAACAGATATTCCGGTAAACGTCGATCATTTTCTTAATTTTACCATGACAAGCCCGAGTCTCGTTGCGTTCCACGGTACGACTGTAAAATACTTTGCAACGATGTTACGAAGCTCGGAGGAATATTTCGGGCACGGAAACGGCCCAATTTTCGGCCATCGTTGTTTCTCTGGCTGGTTAAGGGCGAGAGAACCGTTCTCGGTTAGAAAATTACTCAACCACGCCGGTACTGTGCCATTCGGAGCAGATGCGACGGAACGTTAGACCATTAGACGTCGCAGAAAGGACCCTTACGCTCGTTTCACAGGGTCATTTCGGTTCTCGGAGGAAAGGTATGCAAATTCTACGGAGGAAAGGGCGCGTTCGATTTTGAACGCTGCGTTGTCCGAGACCCTCGAGCTGTTCGCTTTTTTGCCTCCCTTGCTTAAAGGTAATTCGAGGCGAGCTTGCCTGCTGGGACTTGGGAAACTGGTCTCCCGTCGCCTGCCCTCTCCCTTCTTACCTACGCTTGCGAAATTGGAAAAGCGCGACGTGCTCGTTCCAGGAACGATCCAAGGTTCCGCTAATGTACCTTACGGCGTGAAAGAGGAGGGAACGCGATCAAAGACCGGCTCTGGCTGGCCAAATAAATTCCACGCCGATATTTTTCCAACGTATTTCGTATCGGGCCATTTGGATATGTTTTTTGTTAGATCGACGGCAAATTTTTGAAATATATTTTCGCGACAAGGTCTTCGGAACGAGTGAAACGGACAGCTTGAGATAAATTTATTTACGCGAAACCGATTGAGATTTTCTAACGAGCGTCGTATCGTTAGGAGCAAAGGAGTTGACGATTTTACGTTTGCTCGTTCGAGTAAATCGGAGAACGTACGAGGGAGTTATCGATGGCGCTTTGTAGAATTTATAATATTGTAACGATACAAGCGCGTGTAATGGAGCACGGCTTCTCATTTATACGACCCGTTTCCTCGTTTATTTCTCCGACATTGCGACCGTTCTACCAACGAGAAACCCCGACGAAGAGCGACCAAGGGTCGCGGGGAAATAATTGCCGATGGAAACGCGGCAACGACGACTCCAGCCGCGCTCGGTAGTTCTTTTTCGGTGGCGCGAATATTTATTTTTCCAGCGTTTTGTCCGCTTTGTGGCGGAATAATTCCAAAGGCGTAGACACGCGAGGCCAGGACGCCGGAAGTCGAGAGCGCGGATCTCGAAGGCGCGGAAATAGGATGGTAATAGGAGCAAGGTGGAAGAGACGACAAACACCGTGGTTCGGAGGGAGAAAAACTTGGAAGGGAAGCGAGAAAAAGAGAGAAAGGAGGAAATGACTGGTAACGCCAGGAGCAGCTGTTTTCGAGCGTTTAGCGAATTTTGCCGCGAGGCATTAAGAGAAGGCACAGGGCCCCCCTTCGTTCTTTTTTCCACCGACTCTCGCCTCTCTTCCTCCTTTGCTTCCCCGTTTCCTTTTGCACGCAAAAACCAGCATACAAGGGCCACCACTGGGCGGATTCACACGCCGAGGATCCCCGACCATCGTCGTCTCGACCCAATGAAAATCCCGCTTCCCTGCCAAAGAAGCTGCTAAACTTTGGAAAAAAAACGTCTTTCGGATCCGACGTTCTCGTCCCGTCGACTTTGTCCGGGATGTTTGCGAGATTCCGAGGAGAATATCCCCTTCGAGTTTCGACCGAACGAAACCCCATCCGGAGACGATTAATCGTTGGAAAAGAAAAGGAAGAATCGGAAGAGCCGGGAAGGAAAGCTGGGACGAGTGGAAAAAGTTACAGTTGCTGCTGCTGGAAAACGCGTTTCAAGCAGGTTTCGCGGATCGTGAAAAACCTACGCCGGTTCTCGTGCACGCACCACACGCCAGGAATATGATAAATCCGAAAGAAGACGAGGAGGAGGACACTTTGGACGATGGTGCTTCGCGCGGCTAGAGTCGGACGTTTTTTTGCGCAACTCGCGGGAGAGAAGCCTCTCCTGGGGACATTTTCACCCTCTTTCGCGTGTCTGAGCGAAAAGAAAGAGATTCGGATGCAGCAGAATGTAGATTTAGCCCAGGCTGCCGCTGCTTCCTCGGCGTTTCTCTCGCAGTCGTTTAAGAGGAAGTAATCCAGCTTTCACCGCCTCTGCTTTAGAAATTATCTTGGCTCGCCAGTCGAACAACAAAATCTCGAAGAATTTCGATGCCGGTCGAATTTAAAACTTCGAAACGTTCCATTCGTCTGCGTACGATTTCAGCGCAAAGAATTTCAACACTCGTATCGAGCGCGTAAAATCTCGCGACCGCGTAGAACGCGAATGACGTTTCGAAAATACGTATCTCGCGTAACACGCACGATAGGTTCGTAAAAGGAGTCTGAACCTGCTGCCAGTATCCACGAACACTTGGCCGAGCCGCTGTATCATCCCGAACTCATATTTTTGTTTGTTTGTTTTTCAAAATATACGATTCGAACACCCGCAAGCTTCGAAACGATCTAATACTGCAAAGGAAGAATCGACGTCTGGCGACATATTCCTGTGTATGGAATATCAAATTGTTATTTAGATGGCTTGTAATTTTGCGCCACCCAAAAAGGCAAGGAGAAGGGTACACGCTGGCGCGAATCGTGGTTAACGGACTGGAAAGGTAAAAAGGGTAGCATGCGCGAAAAGGAAAGAAGTTTGCCGCGGAGTCGGCTACCATCGTCACAAAAGAGCTCGCAATATTTCTGTTATGGTACATTAAATTCGTACGAGTTTTCTAACGCGACCGCGCGTCGTCAATAACGGTGAATCGCCGAGAAATAAAGGCGGGGAAGAGAGAACACGAGCGCGCAAGATGGGAAAACACATTTTCTTTCCCCTCTTCCCTCTCTCTCTCTCTCTATCTCTCTCTCTCTCTCTCTCTCTGGTTATTTTTCTTAGTCGTTTCGTGGAATTCAACCCGCAGCCCTGCAACGAACGATCGATCGATTTGCTTCGCCCAGCTGCGTGTAAAACCGCCAAAGGAGAAACGCGAAATCAAATTGCGTGGCACAAACGGACGCCCAAACCTCGAGGAATAACTTGCAAATAGAAAACTATTCTTGCCCGGTTGTCGATGAATTCGATCGAAGCTGCCTGTTTCGTCTTTCCGCTGCGAAGAATCGGCTACGCGTGCGTGTGGAAATGAAACGTGCAAGCGCGCAACGGAGGTTCGATAACTATCAGTCGGACGTGTTAGGACGTTCGCAGAAAAACGATCGGAACGTTATTGAAATTTCTAAAATTACTTGGAAATTTGAGACTTTCACGACGATCGGCAACGCAAGATTATTATTTCGTATTATTTCGAGCTGCGTCGCTTTATGTATCTGCAGCAGTGGTTGCCAAACTCTTTGCGGTCGCAGCGCACGCGATGGAAAACGTACAAGGATTTACGCGCACTTTGTATTCAAATTCTCAACTTTACAACGGCAGATACAGCCACGCGATTAGAAAAAAAAAAAAAAAGAAAAAAAAGGAAAAAGACCTCGTTGAATCGCGATTCCGATCTTGAGAATCGCCGATATCTATACCGCATCAGCGTCACGTCGCCCCGAGGTAAATCAAACAAAGTTGATTCCTTTATAACTCTTCAAACATTATTTTCTGTTTATTCCAACTGCTGATACGTAGATAAGTTTACTACGCGGCAAGTTTATTCCGACTACGCGCTTGAAGCCGGAACGAGTATTTAACGAAACTCGCGGTTCGTTGGTAGCTATCGAATCTTGAAACGTCGTTGCGTTCTACTTTACGTATATCGCCTTAAAGTCGTTCAATGAATCACCGAGGCAATGCCAGCGCGAGTTTGAAAAGCGAGTTGCTCGAACGATATGCCGATTAGCACAGGACAACAATGAAGCACCGACCAGTTTTCCTATCTTATCGAGTAATAACACGTTTCAAAGCCTGATACGCAAAACCTGGTTTTCCATCGTGGAACTAGTTTGGAAACAATGCTCGTATCTTATCGGCTCGTAAAGCGTCGGAATGCGACAGCTATTTTGCATTTGCTTTTCGAGCCTTCCATTTGCCCCTGTATTGGTTTGTTGTATCTGTAATTGGACGCGATGCAATGTTCAGCGATCGACGAGTTTTTCGATCTTCGGGACAGAAACGTCGAAAGAGAAAATTCTAAACGCCGAAGAATCTGCGTGCAGAGTATTTCTAATTTTCCTTCGAAAGACTTACGAACGTTCTACCAAAAGAGAAGAAAAATCACGACAAAACTATCGAACGATCGTGGTTCGGTTTCTCGCTCGATAAAACAGAGAAACGGATCGAGACGATATTTCGAAGTTGGATTGGTTCGTGTCCCCGAGAAATGAGAGCAACGCGAATATTTAAATCACAACCCCTTTTGTACAAAGCAACCGGTACGCGGATAGTAGCGTGTCCGAGTATTAACGCGATTAACTGTACAGTTTATAACCTTACGATCGTCTGTCGACTTGGCAAGAAAATACCAGTACCGTTGGTAAGCTCTCCCGATCGCTGAAAAGACGAAAGGCCAAAACTTGAAAATGAGAATACTCGGAGCTATTTCGATCGCGGTGCCTCGAGCTTACATTGTAGGTCAGTCAGAGCGGGACAAAAAAATTAACGGCCGGCATTCGCCAAGATTTATGGGTAGGTGGAGGGTATATGGTAGTGGCTCGTTTGCAAAAGTAGCTCGCGGTGACACGTTCCAACGAGGCTGCCGCGTTCCGTTTGACAAATGGATCGAAATTACCAATTATCCCCTAGCGTTTTCGTCGACGTCGGCTTCGATAAAGCCGGCACGAGGTTCTCTGAAATCGAGCGTGAAGCGCGATCGCGATAATTTACGAACGGTCGCGCGACCGCTTTTTTGTCGCGCAACCGTGTTCTCTCCGATCCCCGATTCTCTAGGATCGAGACGCGATATCGTTCACGCGCCATCGACGTCGTTACGGCACACATCGATGTCCAAACGCACGCACACCTTCGAACCAGCGATCGTAAAACCCTAACAGTCACGATCGAGACTGAAAGAGTTACGACGTAAGAATCAGTACGTCGATTTAAACGATTTCGATCGTTTTTTAATCGTTTAATTTTGCCAAGAATTGCTTCTGGATTTTAACGCGATCGTTGTCGTTCCGTGTATTACCAAACGTTAGGTCGTTTTACCTGAGAATCGCAGACAGAGCGTCAGATTTTGGTTAATCCGATTCGAACGTGCGCGTATTTCGCGACACACGCGAGCATTCAAGCTCGCGCGTGTGTATTCCAACACGCACGTATACGCACGCGTGGGTGTTCCATAACGGTGTAGCAGACCGTGAAAAGCAAATCAACGCGAGCACGTTCTCTGTACGAGGCCATTCTCCGTACGCGTTGTTATTATTTCCATTAGTTATACATCGAACCGGCGTTCTAGCTCTTACAAGTATTTTTTTTTTTTCGCAGTCGGCGCGTGATGTATTCGACGCGTTGTTCAACTCTCACGCATTTACGCCGATGGAATTTGGCATTTACACGTATCTAATGGTTCGCTTTTACCTTTTTCTGTTCCAGGTAAATCCACTGGCCGATCCCCTATGTATTCTTAGCTCGCAGTGAAATACACTCTCGCTCGACGTGGTACGTAATCCGCTGAGCGAGAAACCAATGTGCCGAAGTTCGATTCGTAGCGACGGGAAAGGAATTTCCTGTGGTCCGGTGACTTTTATCGGCAACACCATTCCCGTCCGCCTTAACACCCCGTGGGGAAGCAGCCGTGATTTATACGAGCTTGATCGGCCGTCCTAAGCCTCTCTCGTTAGAATCGATTGCGCGAGGGTGGACGACTCTCTTTCTCTCATCCCCTGGTCACGTCCCCTTGGAATTAGGTCGTCTCGACGTTTCGATCTGATTTCTCGAAACAATTCGTCCGTCGCGTTGTAAGTTGTCGCAAACTTGTTCCAACGAATTTGTCGCTTCCCCGTGAGTTACTTGGAAGTTTGCCGTAAGTTGCGCGACAAAACAAGCGTTCGGCCAACTACCACCGCCGTTCCGTGGTCGAGAAGGTGGCTGTAGCGGCGGAGATGCAGGTTCCGATAGTTTTGCAACTTTTGCGTCCTCTTTGAACACAGAGACACCCCTTTTCTGCGAAACACTGTCACCGACAGTTTATTTCCGATATTTCGCGCAGCTTCGCGTATCCTTCTCACGTTTTCCAACCGCGAAATTTCCCAGGAAATTCCACTTTCAGCCGTAGACGTATATTTATAGCGTAATGGGATCGTCCTTCTTTCACGCGATCTTAATTTAGACGCCAAACGCAGCAATTTCTTCGCTAGACAGGGCAATCGTATCTACGAATCTGTCGTCTGCATCGAGATCGGAGGAGAAACGAGCAGAGTACACACATAGGTACGCCATAGACGACGCGAACGAACCGTCCGATAGCGTAACGAAGCAACCAAGTGTATAAATTGGACGATCTTCGGAAATAAAATATCTTGTTGCGTCTTCGATATCGCGCACAAAAAACTACGCACGTTCAAAGTTTAACATTCCCTTTGCGATCTCTCGTTAAAACGATACGACATTAATGGGCCGTCGCTTCTCGCTCGATAATTATTGTTTCTACACGTCCGTCGCCAAACCGTTCGCGACGAACACTTGCCCCTTTCTGTTTCGCGATTCCCAGCTCTGGGAAATTTTCGAGATCCTGCAACGACGGCGTCCGATCTCCGAGAGGGTATCGACGAAGAGGTCTACCCCGACGATTGGCACAAAGATCACACACCGTGATCGTTGAACGTTCCATCGCGCAGAGATTGGCTCGTTAGTGGCGCGTTCAGCTGCGGAATCCGCCACGGGAATAATAATACGTACGAAGGGGGTTAGATTGTTTGGTTGGACTAGAGGGAAGAGAGAAAGAGAGAGAGAGAGAGAGAGAGAGAGAGAGAGAGAGGCGACGTGTATCGTCTTCTTAACGACGTCTCCTCCGGACGCACGGTCTCGAATCGACAATTTATTATCCGTCCCGCGAGGATCAATACCAGCACCGGCATAGAGGCGCATTCCCACGTTGAAATTGAAATCTATTCGTTGCCGCGTGCATTCTCCTCTCCCGTTTCACCGTGTGTTGCCGTGCACGCGTCGTTGTGAGTCTTGATTGCCAGTCTCGGTTGTAAAGAACGTTCGATGCATACGCCGGCATGCAGCGATTGCAAGAGACAGCGGCAACGACCGACTTCAAGGTAGCAAAGCCAGTCGACGGCTTATGTAAGCCGTTTCGAGGTCTGCTTTCGCGTTCTACGCGCTCGCGGGAGGATCCGCGAGAGGATCGAGTTTGGACGACCGCCGACTATTACGGTATTTCGCGATCGAATCGAATTTTGCGTTTCGCGCGCGTCCATGGGCGCAACGACGCCGGATAACGACGAACGAGGCAAGTTTCGAGGAGACGCGGAGAATGTTTTCTTTTTACTACTGCAATTTTTACCATTCGAATAGCGGACTCGAGTCGGCGCGATCCGGCGCTGACTATTCTCCGGTCTCCGAAGATTAAACGACAAAGTTCGTACGTCTTTGGACCCTAAGTATACCAACTCGTGTCTTTGATTAACGGCCAACAGACAGTCGTTGAGTCGGAATCGATGAACTCCGAGGGTTCGGTGTAAATTAAGCGACGACAAAGCGTTTCGCTGCTGGCAAATGACGCGAGTGTTGCGCGATTAAGCGTCGCTACGATAAATAACCGTTGGATAGATGGAATATTCATCTGGTAAGGGGGAAGCCGACGAGCCACGACGAGCGATCGTAGTTCGTTCCTATTCTTGAATGAGTCTCGATCAATGGAACTCGATATAACATTCTATTAACTCGCGAGAGATAGAACGGCGCGCATTATACTCGGATTTTCATCGATTATCCAGCTGCGTTGGCTCGATCGCCGCGACCAACTTTAATCCCACGATCGATAGCCAGTGCGTGTCGGCGAATTTTTCACGGAAATCACAATGTTTCGATAACTGGTCTGGCGGTTGGAAAACAAGTCCGCTAATATCGATCGAAAGCCAAACCGGACTGTCTCGTTTCGCGTTGCAGCAACTTCCGTGACGAATTGAATTCGAAAGCTAAGGTGGCAGGAATGCAGCAGCCCACCCACACTACTACCGTCCACAAGTATTCGAACGCCTAACGCGATTCGATGAAAAGCTCGACACCTTTGGTGTATTTTCAAAGTTACGATTCGATACGATGTTTCTCCGTCGATAATTCTTCGATTCTCGTCCCAAGTGGGATCAAACGTTTTGCCAACCGTTCTCGCTTATTCTCGAAGTTTCGGTTTCTTCCAATATCTCGTCGAAAAGTTGCAGTACTTTGTTCCTGAAAATTGCGAGGTAACGAAAGGTAGCAAACGCGTGCTTGTAAAATCAAATACTCGAATACTATCCGCGTGGATTACGACAACGTCCGTTGGAATATAATTTCCCAAGGTATCTTTGATTGGAAAAACTCTGCCAATTGTCGTCGGCGATCGAACTCGTGGCTCGGTCGATCTTTCGTTCGACCCCTCGAACGCCGCGTCGTCGACGTGTCTCTTTCCTTTACCTGCTCCACTCGCGGTTAGTCTTCCCGCGAACTTTCGATCGAGAGTGCCGTCGAACTTTTGTACCTCGACCCTGCCGCCACACATTTAAATGCAAATACGCTTTTTACTTATATTTATATGTAAATGCGGGTTGCTCCCGGCGGACCCGGAGAGGCGAGACACGGCGCGAATGGAAACGGTGTGCTCGAAAGGCGAGAAAAAGGCAACGAGTTCGCGATACGTTGCAATTACGTCTTGCGCGGCCTCTTACTTGCTCTTACTTACTCTTACTTACTCTATCTTACTCTCTGCGAATTTACGCAGCAGCAGCAGCAGCAGCTCGATTATTCGCATTAATTAGTCACAGAAGGATCGGACGCTCGAATTTTTCCAACGGTTCAACGATCGAACTCGTCGATGCGGTTTACGCGAAAAGCGGTACAATTGAAATTCCAAATTTTCACGCCGTCTGTCGGTTGCTTCCTATACCGTTCACAAAAGTATCGTCCGACTCGTCGTAGCTTTTCGTACTATTCAAATCTCTCCTTAATTCGTTCGACGATTTCTTCGCTACGCACGTGTCTAACGACGAACTGCCAACGACGAGATCGCTAACCTGTTCGAATACACAGGGAGTACGATGCAGTTAAGAGTATGTTCGGGATATTTGGTTCCCGTTACAGCTCGATGTCATTGAGATAGTCGGACGCTCGAATAAGAGGTATATTTTGAAAAACGAAGAAACGCTAGATGGGACGGTTAAACTATGGAGGAGGACTGTTCACGGCGCTATGGAAGCGTTGTTCGTCGGAGCGCTTCGACTCGCAAAAGAGTTCTCTTCAGCCTTTGGACCGACGTCTGCCCGGAGTAAAGTGATCTTCGACGTCTCAAATTTGAGCAGACGGATAACGAGGCGGTGTGGATTGGCGCGTTATTTTTCTTATCGTCGCCCGAAGGGCGGCGGATTTCGTCGCAGCAACGGTGCATTCTCTCTTACGATCGTACAACGACACGGCGTTTCTCGGAGCTCGATCACCGCTCGAGTACGTATCGTTATCGGTTATCTAGAATTCCCTCCGCGGACGTTCCTCGTCGGAAGCAGCCTCGTGGCGTATACGTAGATAGAAGCTAGAACAGCCGCGTTCTTTATCTTTCCTCCGATTTCCTTCCTCCCGTCGATGCACTGTTGTAGAGGAAAGCTTCGTTCGTAGGTCGTTCACCCTGCAATCAGCGAGAACTCATCGACGCGATTTCAGCTTGCGATCGTACTCGGTGTCGGACACGAAGTTTCGCGGATACAGCGAGATACGAAAACGACGAGAATCGAAATACGTGGTTTGACGAGTAAACCGAGAGTTTCGTATACAAAATTTGAAGACGCGCGAACGCACGGAACGAGCAGGTATAGTATTCGAAGGTATCCAGTTTCTTCGAAGCTCTTTAGGAAAGGAGGTTCCTTCGTTTTCTTAGAAATCCACACAAAAATATTTCCAAGACTCGCTTTGATATTTTTGGACCGAACCACCTGTGACGAAAGGAAAGAGAAAACACGAACCAAAAAGCCATCGGTTCTTGTGAAAAAATTTATACATTGCTATATATATATATGTGTGTATATATATATATATATATATATATACATGTACATATACGTTAAGTGTAAAAATACCTTACACCATAAAGTTATGAATAGATTCGTAAGAATTCGAGTTAACCGAGAGTCACAGTGGCACCGTGGAAGATATTTAAAATGCAGATGCACTCGTTTAAATACCCGGTCCGTATTCGCGATTTAATCGTTGCCGTTTCTTCGAGCCCTTTTCCTTGCCATTCTCTTCCTCTTTCTCTCCCCGCCATTATTCCGACAAGAGTTCTTCTCTCGCCAAAACGGAGGAGAACGGAGCCGATCTGTAATCTGAAAGTTGTCAGCCGCACATCGCGCGCTGTCCTAATGGAATTTGAATGTCGTTAGCCGAAGTAACCGGGCGTGAGGAAGGGACCTTATCCCTATTACCGCGTCGTCCCCGCAGTCGACGGGGAATACGGTCGCCGCAGGTATCGTCCTTGAGAACCATAGTCTAGTCGACGAGTTTATTGGAACAGGGAAACGCGTCGGCTCCGACGATCGTTTTCTTCCTTCGTTTCGAACCTTTGATCTCTCCTCGTTTTATCCTACGTTCTGCCCATTTTCCACGCGCTCTTTTCTTCAGGACGTACAGCCACGTAGACAATGACGATCGTCGTGCTTGAGCTTCGATGAGAACAGACACAGAGGCTGTACCTATACGTGACCGTGAGAAACGTTCAATTATCATAGAGGAAAACGAGCGAATATAGTCGCGGAATCGAGATTGGCCGCCAGTATCTCGCGAAGAATGGCGGATAGAGGCAAGGACGACTTCAAGAAGCTGTTCCGCAGAAGGCTTCCACAGTACATCGCCGCTTGCGCAGGTTCTCTTCTCTTCTCTTCTCTCACCTATCGGAATTTCTTCCTATAGCCGGTTTATTCGATATTTCGTTCGACGAAAACGTTCTTTGACACGTTCGCAGTTCCCTAACCCCTATGGTGTGATTAGTCTATAGTCGCGTAGATTAGGCGTGTGCGGGTATCCGAGATTGCCTGCTCGGAGTTGGAAAAGCTCGGGTTCATTCGCATCGTTGAGAATTTGTCGGTCCGCGGAAATTTCTTTTATTTTAACCGTGCTAACAAATTTACTAGTCACCGATAACCATCGCAACGATCAACGTACCGATGCCGCGATATGTACGTTTTTGCCTTGGATATCGCGAACGTGTCGACGATCGTCTCGTGGAATCGCCGAGAGAAAAACGACGGGAAACGGATCGACCGTAGATACACGGAGTGAATTTTGTAGCGTGCATGGGTGGATTCTCTTTGGGCTGCGGAATTGGCTGGAGCGCGCCATGCGTCGAAGTGCTGAAAGAGAAGCACGAGTACGATACGTTCTCGACGAACGTGGTCGCGTCGGTGTTTCCGCTGGGTGCGGCGCTTGGGATGCCGGTGGTGCCTTTCCTGGTCGACAAGATCGGTCGAAAGTGGACGATGATGTCGCTGGTACCCGCGTTCGTCCTCGGTTGGGTGTTCGTCACAATTGGGGTGACTGCGTTCGTGCTTCTAGTCATGGGGAGACTGATAACCGGCGCCTGTGGCGGGATATTCTGCGTCATCGCGCCGATGTACTCCGCCGAGATCTCCGAGAAAGAGATCAGAGGTACGTGAGAAGAACGAAACTGCTCCGGATGCGCTCTTACCAAACTGGAATGGTATACGCGTGTTCGCGATCAGTTTTAAAGAGCATTGCAAATCTTGCGCCATGGTATTTAGACCGGTGTCTACCGGGAGCCAGGTACGTTAGAAAGTCTACGATGGGATTGCGAATATTTAGAGTCGCTGGCGAAAAGACGTTTAAAAGCGATAATAACGGCAATCGATAACCGATGTTTAACACGGCGGATGTATAATCGACGACGTAAGTTGTGGCAAGAAAAACCTTCCTCGTTGAAATCATCCCCTATTCGTCAGCTTTCGAACGTTGTACCACTCTCTTCGGTAGGTATCGCTCTAAATACTACAGTGTATAAACTAACGAAAACCTGGTCTCTGTTGCGCGATCCAGGTACCTTGGGAGTCTTCTTTCAATTGTTACTCGTGATCGGGATTCTGTACGCTTACTGCTGCGGCTACGCTAGGAACGTCGTCGTGATATCGATTCTATGCGGTATCGCTCCTCTCTTATTCGCCAGCATCATGACCTTCATGCCGGAGAGTCCGCTGTTTTACATGGCGAAAGAGAACGAAGGAGCCGCCAAGAAGTCGATGCGATTCTTCCGTGGATCGGAGTACGATATCGACCCTGAGATCAACGCGTTTAAAGTCAGTGTTACGCTTGCTATAAGTACCCGAGTATTTGCGAGATTCTTACGTTGCTCGCAAGCGGCTGGCGAATTTTCTTCGCTGGCAGCGTGCACGCTTGCGAGCAGCGAAATATATCCAGCAAGGAAGAGATACTTTTTGCTCGAGAAACAGTACGGTAGAGGTCCATTTATCGGAAGGAAGTTTCAGTCGTTTTCCAAGCAACTAAACCAGTCTCCGACGGTTCGATCCGTGATCAACGTATTTACGCTTAGTTTTTTTTCCCCCTTTTTATCGAGACGTACGGAATATCTTCACCCTTGTCTTACCTTTACTTTCTCTTATCTCGGATGTCTAGTCGATTTACGGAAAAAAGAAACAGGAAAAAAAGAAAAGAACAGTTGGAGGTATTTTTAGATGGATTTTGTGTTCGCGAGGCTACCGAGGGGTTAAATGAATTTCTGTCGCTCGAATCCATTTATCCGGACTTTGTGGTTTATGATCTGCTTTCCATCCGATGACAAATGGAAATAAATGGAACTCTACTGTACATCAAAGGTTTATTTTAAGGCAAGTACGAACCGAGTATCGCGTTTTGAAGCAGCGTTTGGTACTTGAAAATAGGAGCAAGTGGAGAAAAGCAGGCGCGAGAAGGTGACGTTCTCTGCGTTCTTGAAGAAACCAGTGTTGAAGACCATGGGAGTGGCATACGGGTTGATGTTCGCGCAACAATTCAGCGGCATCAACGCCATTATTTTCTACTGCGAGACGATATTCAAGCAAACCGGCGTTGACATGGATCCCCTGCTCCAGATGTTGATCTTCGCGGTGGTCCAGGTGATCGCCTGCGTCATATCGGCCTCGCTGATCGATCAGGTTGCCGCCCGTATCTTTCACAATCGCGACGAGCGAACGCCGCGTTCCATCGTCGAAGAGTTCGCGGCAGGCTTCCATCCAGTAAGCCTTTCGAAGTCGAATTGTTTATGGCCCGCGATAAAAATATTTTTCCTATCGATCGTTTAGTCGACAAACGTTGTTAAAACGATACGACGTTGCTTGTACGCGGACACGGGGCGCGACAGGGTCAAGAGTGTTTGCTTCAAAGTAGAGAAATTGATCGATACGTCGAACGCGGCGTTCGTTCTTCGAGTCTGCGACTCGCGAAGGACAAGAAGCGTAAGCAACGTTTGGAAAATTTTTTGTAGCTGGGTCGAAAGATCCTCACGACGATATCCTTCGGCGTGATGTGCCTCTGTCTGACGGCTCTAGGCATCTTCTTCGTTTTGAGGACCAACAAACCCGACCAAGCCGACTGTCTATTTTGGTTACCGCTCGTTTCTGCTTGCCTATATATCCTGGCTTTCTGCCTGGGTGCCGGTTAGTAACAAAGTAACATCGTCGCCTCGCTTTTAACGCAAATCCATCCACTTAACCCGTTCGGAAGCATTCGGGAACTCGAGAAATCGATATTTCCAAATCTTCGATTCTACCGAATCTGGATAGAGACTCGTTTTTCGCCTTTAGACTATCGAAAGCCATTCTTTGATCTCGCACGATATTCGTTTTGCAACGCTGCTGCGCGCAACCGCGTTCTAAACCGATTTTCCGAAATATCCAGGTCCTATACCATGGGCCTACATGGGCGAAATCTTCCCAACGAAACTAAAGGGGGCAGCCTCCTCCAGCGCGGCGTGTTTCAACTGGATGCTGGCGTTCATCGTGACCATATCGTTCTCGACCGTGGCCGATGCTGTCGGGAACGCAACTACGTTCTTTTTCTTCGCGGTGATCTGTCTATTGAGCGTGGTTTTCGTGATATGCTGCATGATCGAGACCAAGGGGAAGACGTTCGCCGAAATCCAAAAGGAGTTTGGCACCTACGACATCAACGAACAATATTAGTACTCGATCGCGAGATTTCTAGGGACCTGTCGCTGACAACACCGACGTCGGTATAAACTTGTCGTCGTGCGACGGCGACGAGACGAACGTGAAACGCCGATACGTGGATATCGTAGAAACATTGTAAAAAGAAAATTTTGAGAAATAAACGTAGCTCGACTTGAACGAACGACGTTCAGCCAGAACGTACGCACACGCATAGAAGGAACATCGAACGCGCAGCGTCTTTGCAATTTCTTCGACTCTCGCGCGGTATAACGCTGGCTTAAACATTTATCATTTCCCACCGAGAGCCGAGTTTCTAATTATTAAGGCCAGATTTTTTTTCTTTTTTTTTTTTAATACGTTCGTGGATACCAAGAGAAATATTCGGAGAGCGTCGTTTTCCGAGCGGACAAAATTCTTTTTCAACGGAGGAAGGAGATGCGAGCTAAACTCGAACTCTCGAGGACTATGCGGTTCGTGCATGCACATATTGCGGAGGCACGTACAATGCGTAGCTCCGTTGCAGCTTGCCTGCCCTTGGTGCGATTCTCGAGTCAACAATGATGCGTCTGTGGCTGGGCTCCGCCCATCTAAAATGAAAAATCGTCGAGATTAGTGTGCGACGAGAGTTATTTATATTACGAGAGAAGGCTGGCTCCGTTTGAACGAAAAAGCCTGAACGCGTTCTTTCATGGACGTTGACCTAACGGGTTAATCGGGGAGCATCGATCGATCACCGAGCAATGAGAGCCTGATTAGTAATTGCTCGTCGATAGCGAACCGCACCTACCTCTCTTTATTCGCCTTTCTTTAATAATAAGAAACGCCGAGAATACGATATATTCGTAATTACGCTTTGGATCGTATTTTACACGGATATACAGATTGTAACCTTAACGCTGCTATATAGAAATTTAATTAGATTTCCTGCGTGAGACGTTTGACGTTTACTCTCTCTTACTAAAAAAAAAAAAAGAAAAAGAAATCAGCAACTTACCGTTTCGAATAACTTTCCGTAAAAATTAAAAAAAAAAAAAGAAAACTGCTTTTTACTCCCTGATCGCGAGCCCCCTCCCCTCAATTCCGTCTGTTGGATAGTGCCGTTTGCAGAACAATCTTAAAGCATGAGATCAACGAACAATTTAACGTTTCCGAAATAAACTTACACCGAGGAGCGATTCGATCGGAGATGAAACGTTTCTAGTATTCGTCTTAATAAATACGCGAATGTCGAGGATGAAATATCTGCTCTGCCTACCCTTCCCTTTCTGCTGTTCGATGCATTTGTCATGCAGTTGCCATCGCTCGGTAGGCGTTCGCTTTCATCGATTATGCATTCGAATTTATATTTATGAAGCGTAGTAGCTTCTCGTATCGGCGTTCTAATAATGGATGCTGCTATAAACCTCTCGTCAGGGTCGGCCGTTGCATGTCGACGTACGCTGCCTACTCTCTGTATCGAGCCACGCGTTGTCGTCTCAGCCTCGCAGATTTTTCGCCCGATGTTGTCGTGCGTTTTGCGGATCCTCCATCGGCGGACCGTCCAACGAACGCTGTTTCCCCACGTGGCCGGATGTTTACGCGCGCCTCGATTCCTCTAGGGACAGAAGCAAAGGAGAGAAACGCGCTCGAGTCGGCAGGATGTCGCGGAGACACGCGCAACGATCGTTGTTTTCGAATCGAGCGAAACGATCTCGATCGAGTGAATTTAATTCGTTATTTCTTACAACAGGGGAGAAAAATGTACGGGACGAGGAAAGATTAGCAATCGGACGGATTTGTCGTCCTCCTGGTCGACGTTTTTCTAGGTTAACGCTAGCACTACCAAAGTGCTGAAAATTCGCAATTTTTTTCTAACAGAAATTTTATATCCTCCTACGATACTCGGAGAGTTGATCGTTATTCGTGGCGGTCACGGAGAGCGGTCGACGTGCTAGGCGAACGGAAGCCACGAGCCGACCGAGTCGAGGCGAGTGACCATTCTAGAGCGTCGGATCCCTTCGTCGCCGAATAAATTTGCCGGCGAAACCGAAAGTATCGGAGGAGAAAGGCGCGCTCTCGTGCAAGAAACAGCCCCGACGGGAGGTCAGCAGAGACCAGACGAGTTTTTCGCGCGTTCCGCCAAGAATCGCTCGTAGGTTCTTTCTTCGTGGGAAGAAGCTGACTTCTGGAAGCGACTGGTGGAAAAATGGCAGGCACGGTGTTATAGCCGTCAGAATGTTTGCCAGACTCTCGTCCGTTTCTACTTCCGATTCATTTTCGAGTAAAAGAAGAATAAGGAGAAGAAGAAAAAAAAGAGAAAGAAAGCAGACTTGCTAGAAAAATCGATATCCGTGTCGGTATTTGATCATCTTCTATCAAAGTACTTGGAATTTGCGTCTGCTTTATCCGATCGTGAAAGCGAAATAACTCCTTCGGAGCTAAAGTCTCTTTTCTACCGGTATTCGTCGCTACAATTATATATCTACGTTTATCTACAAACCTGTAAAACAACGACGTTGCAAGATCTAGCGCGAAAGGGTTAAGGGATGATCGAAGAGCGTGTTCGCCGACAAGACTCTCGACTCTTTCTTCGGTCTCTCTACGTACGCTGGACCGATACGCCGAGAGAGCCAGTTCGAAGTCGCTGGTACGAGGCAGTCTGTTGTATATTTCATGAACGGTGAGTTTTTCCATCCTCGTCGGCGTACCGGCAGAGAAGGACAAACTGGAGCGCGTCGCTGACGCGGTACGAACCACGCACGATCCCATCGTCGGACCGTTTTATTATACGTAACGCTCGCGTCTGCGGAAAATTGCGTTTTTTCACATAAGCTTTACGCCACGCGATAAGGGCGATTACGCCGCGCCTCGTGTTTACGAACGCTACGAACCTTCTGCTATCCTTGCGATCTTTCACCCTTTCCTTCGCCTCAGCGTCGTTTCCTCGACAACATCTTGGACAGAATTTTGCCAGCAACTTTTCCGTATCGCGTGACGAAAGTTCAGTTCCAAGCGACGTCCACATTTGCCCGAATAATTACACGATTAAGTTACCGTATACTTGACTGTTCCGAGTTTCGGTTTTCACGATGAAAATCGATCTGGAGAAATCCTGGTTCTCGAGAGCCACGGTTTCCAGCACGAAGGGGTTCGCAGCGACCCGACCTTCACCCTCTGCCTCTCTTCCCAACGGATAGATTCCATTTGCCTCTCTCGATGTCACCCCTATCGTTCTCCAAGCCTGTTTACCTGTCTCCTCTTCGGCTGGCTGCGTCGACCCACGCACGATCCGCGCTTCAAGGTTCCGCTCGTGGATCACTTGGCAGACGGTGCGAACGCGAGCGCGCGCGCGCGAGCGCACACACACGTGTCCCCTCTTTTACTCTCTTCTTCTCCCGTTTGCTCCGCGTCGATTGCACACTGCACCATTGCACCGCGGGGCCATTGGCCTCTCTCCGCTCGGTATCGTCACGCGTGCTCGCTCGTTTCTCGGCGACACACAGCTCGAAGCCGAAAAGCACCGTGCTGCGAGAGCGCGCTTTTTTCCGTGCCTCTCTCCTCCGCGATTTATCGCGAGGCCATGCTCGTACCTCGTATCGACTCTGCACGGCACGCTCGCCTGCGTCACGCGCGAAACGAGGACGGGTCACCGTGTCGCGAGCCGATTTTTCCTAAGTGCATGTTCGTACGTTCGATCGAAATCGCGGCTCTCGCACGAGCAACGAAGAGACACGAGAGTTTTAGTTTTCGGTGCATTTCGTATTAGCGACGCGGCGATCATTCGAAGAACGTCGGATTTCTAACGGACTTTTACGTTCGAATTTGAACGCCGCGCGATCTTTGCCGACTACGCGCGAAAGAAAAAGAAAATACAAATATCGCGTCCTTTCTCAAGACTTGAATCTTCTCCGGACGTTATTCGATCCCACTCTCCGCGAGGCTTTTTATAAAATTACTCAGATCCGCAAAGGCGCGCGAATGTCTACGATTCCGCGCGAAAAATTCAAGCGTTATGTTCGTTCGCGTGGTATTGCTTCTCCGCTACGAAATGTTTCATGAAATTACTAAAATTTATACAGACGCGTGAATTTTCACGATGCTCTCTGTTAAAGAGAGAGAGAGAGAGAGAGAGGGAGAGAGAAGAAAGAAAATATCATGCCCGCTTGCATAGCACCGCTTACGCGTCTTTTCTGAAATATCCGGATACTTGGGATTCCTCGAATTCGTCAAAATACATGAATTTCCAGGAATCCACGGGAAAAGTACAGATAAACGCGCGATTCTCCTGCGACCAAGCGCGCCGATTAATTGCCCCGTAGTTTCACCGTTAATCAATCTTCCATCACGCGCCTCGTAACGGTGTCCCCGGAACGAAACCGACGCTAATGGAGTCGAAACACACTCTCCCTAGACCCTCGAGCCTCCAAATTTAGAGAAAGCGAGGAAGCAGGGTGCCCCGTAGGCGATTAATTAATTTCTATCTGCGCCGATCTTGGCCTGTCCGAATCGCGAGATTCTCGTTTCCTGTGCGCGCTATCGGCCTACCATAAATAACGCGAATGCAGAAATAAACGCGGTATCGGGCCAGTCTCGCTCGTCTCTCGATTATGCATTAGCTTGTACACGCGCTCGAGCTTCTCTCTCGCTCGTATCTCTATCTTTGCCGCGTCTGACTAGTATCGCCAGTCTGTCCGCTATCTACTGCCGCTGGCTCTTTCTCGGTATACGCGGGAGAGGGCTGAATTCGTAGGAGGATCGACGTCAATGGAGATGGCTGTTTCGAACGTTCTACACGGAATCCTTTTATCACCAGTCCGCGTGTCCCGCCCTGAAAGAAACTACTGTGCACGTGCGTCAATGGTCGCGCGTTCCAGCGTACCGTTTTATCGGCGATAGCAGTATCAGCCCGTTGCATTTTCTTCGTCGTTTTTCTCCGGAATTTTTACTAGATTGCAAGGAACGTGGCGTTCTCTTTTTATCCGTAAGCAGCAATTCTTCGGAAAATGTTGCGTTTCTTTCTAATGTCAAAAGTGGAACTTTTCGAAAATATTCGCGGATTAAGCCGAAGCAGGCGGGTCCCTAGAGCATTTGTTGCTTTATAGCGATAAAACGAAAGATCGAACGACTTTTCGTTGCTTCCGCGCGATAAACGAAGCTTGTGTTGGATTCTTCGCGCGGTAAGATTCTTTAGTTGGTATGGTAACGATCGACGAATACGGTTCGACGCTTGCTGCCATTTTCACGCGTGTACTCCGATTTCAAGTCGCTGATGCTAATTTCACGTTTACTGTTTTTTCCCTATGTAAATATCGTATAACTACGTGTTTCCTGTTCCCCCGCTGCAACATGTCGCAATAACTACGCGTTTCCTGTTTTCCAACGTAACACAGCAATTCCAATATCGGACGGCAATACACGGGAAAATATACCAGCGTTTCGCTTTTTCGATCTTCTCTGTTCGCATCCGCATCCAAGGAATTCGAAAAATTACAATTTTCTTGTTCAACCATCGACGTATTACGCGCGTTAATCCGTGCCAGCGATCATCCTTAATCCAAGGTGTAATCAGCAGCGTATCCAAATGCAGCGCGACGCGAAGGACGAGGCGCGTAATCGCCTCGTTTCTCGAGGTGTTCCCGGTCAATCGTGGATCGTTAAAAGAGATCGGCTAACGTCACGGTGCGTATATTTCCGAGCGACCCAGTTGCATAGCGAATGCAACAGCAACCGGTCGTAGGCTGTGTAGCGCCTAGCGTTGGCACCGATACAGCATCGACGATTATCCGTATCGACTTACGAATTTCCCGATCCTCCATCGTGTCGTAATTATGCAGTTCGATTCGCACGATTTTTCGACTGCTCCACTCCGCGTTCGTTTCTTCTTCGATACTCCATTTTCGAAACGAGCACTCGATCGAGAGAGAGCTCGAGAAACCGACCCGCTCTTTACGATTTTCGTCGAGCAAATGAAACGAAAGCGGCGTTTTAAAGCAACTAAGGCGTATGTTCGTATTTGTTCGCGAGTACGCGTATTCGCGATAGTTTGCAGAATCTGGAAATTAGGTTCGCTCGTTAACACGCAGCTGCGCCGCAAGAAAACAATTTACGAAAATCTATCCGTTTGATCGTGTACTTGCATAAATACATACCAAGGTAAATGAAATATACGTTTAATTCGTACGAAAAGGGTCAAGTATCAAATTGTTCGAACGCAATCGATACGTATTGTATCAGCTCCATCGCTAGTTTCATCACGCGCGGGTACCGTTGTCGTCGCGACACGTACCGAGCTTTCTCCGTTTCTTCGTCGTGCGAGGAGTTTGTTTGCCGATTAAAACGAACGGTCTTCCGCGCCTTGTCCAAGTCTTTTCAACGTGCCTTATCTCTGCCGGTTCGATGGATCGGAGAGCAGCCTCGAAATTAAGGCATTTTTGCCCCGATAACGAGACGATCGTTAACGGTGACCCACGACTGGGACGCGTTTTAAATTGCTCGGACGTTTTACAGACAGGTTTGCCTCTCTTTGCTAACGGGGACCGGTTTTCTAAGCCGATAGCGCGCGACAAAAAGACACGATTAACGGCGGATCACTGGGCAGTATCGATGGCATTCGGAATCCTCCGGCGTGCTCCGTCCTGGATTGGAACCTCGCGTGACGGTTCTTACTTGGCTGTTTGGAAAATAATTGACTCGAGACTCGAAACGGTAACTCCGTTGTACGCGATTAACACCGGAACTGCGTCAACGACTATCAGGCTTGTAACGGATACACTGTCGTTCGCGAGTACGTTTTTCAAATACAGAAGGATCGTCGAGAATACGCGAAATTATACTTCTCTTCCGAACAACATTTTTCGACGGAACTCGCATTAGGCAGGCGACGACGTTCATTTTGAAAGAAAGATTTGTTTCAGCCGATAGGAAGTTGACGAAGGGAACGAATAACGTTGATCAGCGCGGAGAAAAGATCGACGAACGCGTTCACAGCGACGAACGAAAATCGTCTCGCGGAGAGACGCTCGAATCACGCGACTCGAAGGCATCAGCGTTGCATCGGGTTTGGGAATGACACGAACGAACGATACGAATAAACTTGTAACTTTCTAATTTCTGATTTTCTTGAAAAGTGCGAACCGACCCGACATCGACAACCGATATTGCGAGAATA
This sequence comes from Bombus waltoni, assembly GCA_014737395.1. Lineage (NCBI taxonomy): Eukaryota > Metazoa > Arthropoda > Insecta > Hymenoptera > Apidae > Bombus > Bombus waltoni. The sequence goes on along the minus strand of JACXII010000067.1, from coordinate 214,918 downwards.
CCGCTCGTATTCCGGGAAATGAATCGCGGAGATCGTGCGAATTATTTCCGCGGCGTCGAAGGGCCCAGGGAACTTTTAATTACGCGGCGCTCCTCGCGAATGAAGGGAAAACGAGAGTCTGCCGTAGAGCCGCTGTCAGCCGAGGGGAAGACGGAAAAAAATACAGGATCGTAAAGCATCCGTGCAATAAAGCTGCCTGCAACAACGGGCAGGCAACATATTTTAAGAAATTAATTTGTCGAAGGACAAATTGCCTGGTTTCTCAGCGACGCGGACGCGCGGTACCAGAGACGCGAAAAATAGAGAAGCGGAAGGAGAGGGGGTAGGGGGGGGACAGAGAAAGTTTAACCTCGGTCGGTCTCTCTTTTTGTTCTCGTCTCTCGTTGCTCGGTCCGCGGAAGGGTAGAAATCTCGCGGGTCCTGTGGAAGAGGGACGAAGCAAGCGGGGCCACGCGGAAACTTCGTTTCGGCTAATTTACGCGCTCGTAAATCTCGCGGCGCCGCGTTGCGCGGCGTGTAGCTGCCCGAGGAAAATAATAACGAGCCGCGATTTGTAAAAAGAGGACCACCGCTTGATCGATGCAAAGGGGACGAACTTTCTCGGCCCTTCGGAAGCAAGGGAACTCGGAGACCGATCGTTCTTTTCTTCGTTTATTACGAACCACGGCGAGAAAATACGTCGCGGAAGTTGCATAAGCGCAACGTTATTGCGAAACGCCAAGTAATTTGCATATTGTTCCGTCGAGGTGTAAAAAAAAAAAGTACGTGTTAAGCGTAAACAAGAGTCGTACGATTAGAGGAACGATTTTTATAGATTCCTTCCAAAGCTAGATTCTTTGAAAGCTTCGCGACGTAAGATGCGAGTCGAAGACCGTAACGAGTCTTTGTCGCGGTTAGAACGTCGAAGATAGATATCGGTCTATGAAACGCGCGTAAACGACCATTTGCTCTCTTTCTTCGACAATGCTGGTCGTCGATGAGAAAGACGCGTGTTGATCGATCGGACGAGAGAGCGCGTTTCATAATTTATCACTTGGAAATTACGGTACGTATCCGATATATTTCGTTCTTCTCGAGTGATGGAGCGCATCCATAGAAAAAAAATAAGTAGACGAGTCGTCGTTCGAGTCGTATCTCGACGGTTGCAGCAACCCTCCGGCAATCGTCTGAGAAGATGTTCGCGAAACTTTGCTTTCCCACGATTCTATTAAACTTTGACGAGCAATTAAAACACCACGAACACACTCGCACTCTGACATATTCTCGTCGTCTCTTGGAACAGTCTTCTCCGCGAGCAACCAAAGATACGATATTTCGTCGTATCGACGAGTTGACGAGAAGGAGGAGAGCATTCGCGCCCCTGATTTTTAGAAGGGCGAAGAATAAGAGGCACGGTCGTTTCTTTGCCTGATATCTCCCCTGCGCTCGTGCGTTCGTCGCAATTAAAATGTAAATTCTTCGCATTCGCGGGGATACCGGATCCCGAACAAAACGTCGTGTTTCATCGACGGAACAAATATTTGTTCCTCGGATCGCTGAAAGGATACCGGTGTCGACGGAATAATTATTCGCGTGATGTCGCGATATCCGGCGACACGAGGAGCGAAGGGCGCGATTCTTCCACGCGAGCTCGAATTCTTCCGCCACGAAGAAGTTAATCTCGGCTCTGCGTGGAAACGAGCTGCCAAGGGAGAAGCGGAAGAAAAAGAGGGTTACACGCTAGAGCGTTTAGCCATGCCGCGATTGATTTATCGTCGCGCTCGTGCAATTCGAGCGCGTCGAACGGAGGCCAAAGAAACCAGCCAGCTCGACCGTACAACGTTTCTTCCCTTTTATTTCAACGGTATTTATATACCGTGTCTTTGAAACGTTTCGCGCGAGATCGCTGCAACGGTGGGCGTGTAAACGAACTGCAGGATCTTTCCTGCCACCGCGCTCTAGTAGCAGACTCTTTATAGCCATTATGGATATAATCGAAGAAGGAGAGTTCAGACAGACATTCGTCTCTCGCCTCTTGGATATCAGAAGACCACCGAATCGCGCGTATTTATACATTTTTACAATACATTTTCAAATTATTTTCGTGTTCTCCGATTATACGGGAATTTTAAACGGTGGCGCGTGAAAATTTCCGATAAACGTGTTTAATGCGTCGAACCCTGAACTCGTCGAGATTCGTGGGAAAAATTGTTCGAGATTAAGAAAGTTGGAGATACCCCGTATATAGAGGGTCGTGTCAAAAGCTGTTCGACTCGTGGAAAGAAACGGAGACGCGCGTTATTTATGCCTTTCTGCCTTTATGGATATGGAACGACAGACCCTCGCTCCGCCGTCCGCTCGTTTTTGCCTTTCTTCGCCGCGTGTCGTCTCCGCTTTCTTGGTGGCTCCCCTCGTCGAATCGCACGCTCGAGGGAAAGACGCGCGCGACTTCCTCGCCCGGCAAATGTCTAATCGGCGACTAGCGTTTCGCGCTCAGCCGACTTCCTTCGGGACTCACGGACCCATAGACGCGTTCCCGGATTTCCACGGGAAGAGGAAAATGAAAGAAACGCCGGGTAAAAGTAGCACGATACTTCTTCTCCTTGCTCGTTCGAGCGAACAGTCTTTTGCACCTCCGTTTCGTCGCAGATGGAAACACGTTCGTAGGAGTCGCAACGTGTCTCGTCGCTCGACATTAGTCTGATTAATGGAAATGTACCGTATGCGGAGAGATAGCGAGCAAACGCGTGCGTAGTTCTAACAGAAATGAAAAAACTTACAGGACTCGCGTAAATTCGTGTCTTGGTTTCGACGATTTTTCTCGCGACCAACGTGTTTTTTGCAAATTTCTTTTTAATTGTCATCGATCGTGGAATCCTCTCTTTGCTTCCGCTCCATCATCGTGATTTATTCCATTCGATTTTCCACGTACGTTTCAGAGCCAATTACAAAAGAGTAAATTACACGAACCGACAAATATTCCAACATTCCAAAGATCGTGTTTCCGTCATAGTCGATCCGAAAAGGACTGAACCGAAGAACCCGTTTGCCAATTTAAAACTTACGCCGCGTATCACCGAAAACGCAGCCGTAAATCGTCTTTCGTTCATTTCCAGCCTGGAGAGAACACGTCGAAAAATGAAGAGAGAGAGAGAGAAAGATGGTCGAAGTCGGTGATAAAGAGTCCGTGACGAGCGTGATCGTCGATGCCGCGCGTAAACACGCGAACGTGCGTAACGCACGCTCTCTCGTAGCCAGCGGCTTTATGTGGCACAAGGATGCAGCTCGTCTGGGTCATTACTGTATCGCGTTCCTTCGATCGTGTTCTTCTCCTCTCCCTCTCTCTCTCTCTCTCTCTCTCTCTCTCTCACTCTCTTTCTATCGCGTGTACACGCTCGATCGCTCTTTGGCCCGGTCGTGCGATGCATACCTAATATGTAATCGCGACGACCGAACGGAGAGGATGGCGTGTGCGCGCACGTTGCGATTTCGTCGAAAAGTTCGATCCGTTGCAAGTCGACGAGAGATTCGTACCAGAAACGCGTCGCCTGGACCGAGTTTAACGAATCATCCGTATCTCGGATATCGTGCTTGCGGTTTCCAAGGTACAGCAGTGTCGTAACGATCGAGTATCGTTAACGTTTACGAACTCGACGAGGTACATTTGAGAAAACGAATTAGCGGAAGTTAGCGTGAAATCTAATTGCAATCGCATACAGCGCGCCTTGCATCGTTATTTACGATTGGTATTAGGCTGTCCCGAAAGTCTCTCTCCTTTTGTAAGGAAATAACGGATGCGCAAGCTCTTTTCGTTTTACGTTATTTCATTCGATCGTCTACGATGCATTTTGTTCTGTTTCTATTATTACGATCGTACGTGATTCGATAGGAATAATATAAGACAACAATTTCGGACAATCTAACAGTAGATAGATCTACTGGCGCTTGTTGAGAAAAATAGAATTTTACGTAAGAGTCTACTCGATCCTGTTATTGCTACTGCCTGGGTAGTTTTACCCACCGAACTCGCTTTTACTCTCGACAAACATCGATCCGTCGAGATCGCGGTTGTTAATCTGATTTCATAAAACTCACCCTCCGATTCCATTCTTAATCCGCGAAGAAGTCAGAGCCCCTTCTCGCTTTCCACGTCATGCCATAAACGCATTATCATTGTACGACCGTTTCTTCGCCTAACCCCTTTCCCGACATCGCGTTCGTCGAACGAGTTTTCGCAGGAAAAACAAGATATTTCCAGGAAGACGCGAAAGCTGCGTGGTGGACGCTTCCGTAGCACGTTGGGCGCGAGGGTCATCGGAGGCGTACGCTCGAGCGAGCGACGATAGTCGGAGCGGAGCCGCGTGATAACGGGAACAAGTCGCGCGGGAGAGTACACGCGCTCGACGACTCGTTTGGCCGGAGGAACGAGGTGCACAATGGGTTTCATTGTGCGCCCAGCGAGCAAACAAGACAGCCTTGTGATAGCCGCAACACGCGTCACTGGAAGCATAGCAACGAAGACCCCCGCCGATCGTGAAAGAATCGAGGCGAATGTGTTTTGTCTGCCACGTGAATTCTTCCATCTGCTTGGTTTTTTTTTTTTTTTTTTTTTTTTTTTGGAAAATTCGCTCTAAGAGAGCGAAGCTGCTCCGAGTTTTAACGATCGAAGGGAACGCGAATATATTTGGGGATCTATAAGAAAGATTGGAAACGATATTTCCCGAGAGAAGATTTCGTTTCATCGATCGCTGATCCCCGGATCTCCAGGAGCGAAGAAATCGAAGAGAGGGCAGCAGCTAGAAGATAGAAAAATAGGAAAATAGCAAAATACCAGCGGCGTATTTCTCCGAAATTACGTCGATACGGTCGTTCGACGTTGCAGATATTTTTCGCTATTTTCAACTCGCTGGTTCGATGAATCACCAAGATCTACTTTGGAGAACCATTATCGTTCCCGCTGGTATCCACCCCTGCGCCATCATTTATACTTCCAACGTCTCTCGCCAACAATCACCATCTCCGAATCGTAAAAACGAAGAGCGACAAAAAGTTGCCAATCTTTTTCCCATACATTATACAGTATGCTTTTTGGTCGGTTGATCGACGACGAGCGTTGTCTTTTCTACGAACCGTTAACGATTCCACGGGACGAGGAGACGACGAAGAATCGTCTCCGGACGAGAGTATCGGCGAACGGTGGAGACGAGCGATTCGAGAAGGAGAAAGTCGGAACGTTAAGGCGAAAAAGAGCGAAGACAGGAAAGGAAGAAAATACACGCGAAACGTTTCAGTCGAGTTCTCGAAGGACCGCGCACCGTCGCCTCGCGTCTTTTCTCTCTTCTCTGGTTTCTTTTCCACCAAGCGGACGAAACGAAGGAGAGCAATAAATCTTGCAATAATCGCGACTCGCGTTCCTCGTGTCCCTCGTTCCTCTCTCTCCTCCTCGACCTCGCCGCCGCCGCCGACGCCGCCGCCGCCGCCGCCGCCACCGCCACCGCCACCGCCTCGTCCGCCAGCTAGGCTGACTCTCTCGTTGCGGCAATGAACCGAGTCAACTGCTCCAAACACCCCCGCAATTGCGCGCACGACGATCGCGTTAATTCACTGCGTCGACTCGCCTCGAGACGACCTTTGAGCGGAAAAAAAACATCAGTCTCTCCGGTTGTTTGACGTAGGCTTTAGAAGCCTAAAAGATTCGTAAGGCTTTCCTTCCTTCTCGACGATTTAACTTTAACTTTTACAGCGGGTTGCCGAGCTGATCTTTTGGCTAGAATTTTTCCGATATCGACCATCGACGACCATCGAGATTTATCGAACCGCGCGATACGCGTAGCGCCAGAACAGTTACGAAAACTCGAGCAAATTCGACGGAAACGAAGAGGCGATCGACGATTGCGCGATTTCAAATTTTTAAGTCCCAATCCGTGAGCAATTAACGAAGCAACGCCATTACCACTGTTTACCGAAAGGACCGCTTTTTCGTCTGACCATCGGTCTCATTCCCCTCGCATTAACTAAATCAACACGCGTCGCTCAAGGACTCTAAAAAGATCGTCCTTCGCCGAACACTTGACCCTGCGCGTCTACTCATCGTCTTCGAATACGCATATATTCCTCGTAAAAACCTTGGACACACAGCCTGGTAATAGTCGACGATGGCGTGCTGGTAGTCGTTGAAACGATCGAAGAGAAAGGACATGGAAGGCAGGCGCTGGGCAATTCTCGATGAAACGCGAAGCGTAACACTCGAGGCTCGCGGTTTTAATTTATGCCTAGAAGCCTCCATTCATCCGGCGTAATTGCGAGTAGTTGGTCGTGGACGGTTGGCTCGCGTTCGATAGGCACGATTCGATCGACTACAAACGAGCATTTGCACGCCGGTGTGTTTGCACAGCTAGACCAACACGTTTCAGTCTTTGCACGAGCGAGCGAGCTGTTCTCTCTTTCTCTCTTTCTCTCTTTCTCTCTTCCTTTCTTTCTTCGTCTTTCGGTTTGGTTCGGAGAGGAAAGGGGAGGAAGAAAACGGACGAGTCTCTCGAGTGTGTACTCGACGGGACGCGTGAAGTGCATATTCTGTCGGCCCGGCTGTCCATGGCGAGTCTCGAAGCATCGATCGTTAAACCTGCCGCTTCTCACCTAGTCTCGGGTAGCTTTCCTTTCAGAAAATACCGCGTCAGTCGCGGTCTTCGGGGCTGTAGCGTAAGGTCTTCTCGAGTACGGCTCTTCGATTTATTTGCGCGGGAGAACTGTTTGCAGAACGCGCAGGATAATACGAAAGTAACGCAACGAGAGGCGAAAGATGGTCGTAAAAATTTAAGGGGATGTAACGTTTCGAGGTACGTGTTTCGAAGATAAATAAAGTTGGGCCGTTCTCTCGTCGTCAAATTCTATCGAGCGATATTATTTTTCAATTTTTTTGGAAAAAGACAAAGCTGAAACGGAGCCTGAGATTGCGCGAGCATCTCGTTCGACGAAGCGTGGAATTTGACGCGTTGTAACCTGCAATCTCGACCAATTAAAATTCCCGTCCCCCGGAATGCCAGCAACGATTAAATAAACGACGAAACGTCGTTGCGCGTTCCCTTTTTCGTTACTGCAGTCTGTATATTCTACTCGTCGGTGTACTATCGAGCATCGTCAAGAACGAAGCAAACAACCGGCGATTCTCGTTTCTCGTTTCTCGTTTCTTTCCCTATCCTTATCCCATTACGGACAAAGTGACAATTCGTAATTTAACTTTATAGATAGCCTAGTTCTTTTAAATTGCGTAAAATCGTGGAAATCGCTCGTGTTTGGTACCTACCGGAGCCTTGTTAAAAGAGAAAAAGAAAAAAAAGAATTGCAAATGAAATATTGTATTAACCGAACGTTGACTCTCAACGGGTACTTTTCATTTGCTTTTTCGTTTAATCGTAAAATCCAATTTCTTTCGCTTACGAAGCGTTATCTTCCTCTGGAGCGCAGAAAGAGAGAGAGAGAGAGAGAGAGAGAGAGTGTGTGTGTCTCGTGGAAAGGAACGGTTAATCTTGCGCGGTGGAGCTAATTTCATTCGCGGCGGACGCATCGCGGCTAAAGGCGCGTTTCTGTCGGTCGAAAATTCGCGCAGGCAGCAGAGCGCTCGTGTCGCTGATTACGGCCATTCAGCGGTAGAGCAGGGGAGAGGAGAGGAGGATGGCGCGAGAGGGACAAGCTTCTCACGTTTGTGTCGTAGTCGAGAGAGGCGAACGGAGAGACGAGCAACGAGCTGGATCCCCTCGTTGCCCGTTATTGCCTAGTGAATTTAGCATCGTGGCTTGGTACCATGGCTATTTTTGCCCGCTTGGCACTTAGTCAGATCCGCTCCTCCCCTTTCCTCGCCGAACCCCTGTGAGAGCACAGACTCTCTTTCTTTCTCTCTTAGCTTCACCCGCCTCGACGCTGTTCTCCGCGCGAACGTCTTCCAGCGGCGAGGAAACGCTCGAATTCCGCGGGAAACCGGCGCCTTAACACGGCCGAGCGCGAACGACGCGTGTGGTCCACGCACGAGGGCCGGATCACCGAGAGGAAGCTTCTTCTTTTGGCGCTCGTCGAGAAACGTGCGGCGCTTTATCGCGTAATTCGTTGTTTGAGGAATCGAGGCTCGGAAAATATTCCTTGGAAAAATGGATAACGTGGAAGCTTTCATACTCGCCGCTTACCCATATAATACTCCTCCTATCATACGCTTCATCTTTCGCGTCTTTTCTAATTTTCAAGCTAACGTAATAGCTGTCGTAAGGTTTCGCTTGAATTCTCGTCGCGAGATGCTCTTCCAGATACTCTAGATTATCTGGTAAAAGAGAGCAACGTTCCGTGACTCGCGCGTAGAAGAAAGGAGGCACCGAAGAAGCTACCGTAGATCGAGATCCACGAACGTGGACCAGGTCAATGCCGTACGTTTTACGAGCACGCCAGTTGGGGAGCTTTTATTGCCCCCACCCCTTATCGTCCGATTAACGTTACGACAAAATGTTTATTGTTCGACCGTTTGGCAAGTGTCAGGGGGTTATCGCTTCGAGCGTCAAAGTAAGTGCTCGATCGGTTGGTTACCGACTAAAAAAGGTCTCGACCGTCTTCTCGTACCCCGAGATGCTCGGAAAACGCCATAAATTTTCCTCGAGTTCTCTGCCCTATCGCGTTAATGAACGTAGAGCGTCGCTCGTACAGAGCTTGAATTTGAGAAATTCATATAGCCTGTTACGTTTTATTCGATCGATTATCATCGCGCTGTCGTATTAAGGAAGAAGCTTGGCGCGAATGACGTACACCGAATTAAAGACTAATGGAAATAGCCATCGCGAACAACCAGAATGTCACTGTCTGTCGGAATAATTTCTATCAAACGTCAGAACGTTAATTTTTATCGAAATAGCGACTTTCTCGAGCGCAAACCCAGCGGAGAGACGGCACAGATATCGTGAAAATTCTATCCACGAACAACCACGCCCAGGATTAATGAGCATCAGCGCGATTCTTTCTTCTTCGAGTCTCTTCAGAGGGTCGATCGACGACTTTCATCCTATACTCCAACATCTTCATTCCGCCTAGGGGACTCTCGAGGTTTTTCCTTAGTTCGAAACGCGTGGCATCAGGGCCATTTTCCCTCTAATTTCTGACAAAGCGACGCCGGACGCTTCCCTCGGTTTTCAAGGTTCTCAGGATTTGACGGTATCATCCGTCCAATTAACGTGGCTCTTCTCCTGGCCCTTCCACGGTTTCCGAGCCACTCGAACGGACCGAGCAACGCACGAGGGATACGTAAGGGTAATTCAATCCGAAGGGCTATGGGGATGCCTCGAATCCTCGTTCCTCTCTTCTTCGTCCCATTTTCGACGGCTTTGCGCGGCTCTGGCCGCGAGATACGCGGCTAATCGCAGTCCAGACCGGCGATGGACGCTTCCCGAATCCTCCAAACGTGAGTCATTCGTTGACCCTTTGAATACTGGCTCTACAGGGATACAAGTTTCGAGATAGGTAGGCTTTCGCGGGATTTACACCCGTTGTTCGGGGTGATCTGCTGTAGTTCGACGAAGTATTCGAATCAGAAACCGTACGTACTTCGTCGACCATGATTATCCGGGATACTTGTCGATGTTCGCCATAAATTGCACGTTTTTCGTTGTTTTTAATCCAACTTAATTTGACTCGTTGACGCGAACGGAGAAGTCGCTGCAACATCAAGATCGCGCAAATTGACGTTAAGATTACGAAGAACTTTGATGATCCGCAAAGGAAAACAGCGGTATATGGAAATTGACGAGATCGAGAGCTCGATGCGATCGATATGGCCATTTAAAATTCTCCGCGGAAAAATTACATCTGCGAGAGATGTTCCGATTGTGAGCGGCTGAAGGTTCGATTTAATCGTAATTGGTTTATGATCGTGATCCTTTACATCTAATGGTTGGCCAGTTTTGTACCGTAGAAATTGATGCTGGATTCTTGTCAAGTCGGCCGCAACGTTTGATTAATCGAGGTTGCCAGATTAGCGCGAGGCGTATTCCATAGGAGGAAGGGCGAGAGCGGACTCGTAAAGAAGGATTACGATTCTCGGGTCTTTGAATTCACCGCAGCTGCGTTTCAAGCCGCGTTCTTCATGAAGTGGCTGTAACGTTTCCAACGCGTGCGTCAAAGATAAACGTATCTTCGATAATAGCATCAGGACCCCGAATCGCAGTTACGACGTTAAAATTGTCGTCGCGAAAATCTTACGAGAGAAACGTTTACCCGGGTTAAGCTATATATTCCAGTTATTCGCTACAAGTAGCATTCCCTGGTCACTTTGTCGTAAACCTATTATTTCATTGTGTTCGTAACGCGTGACGCTTCGTAGAAAGTTCCAATACTTTCGTGAGACATTGTACCTCGAGATTTGGACTATCTTGCGATAGTTCGACGCGGATAGTCCTATTTTCACGATTGGCAATTTGGATAGCGAAAGAATTGGAGATCGGTTCGTTCGGAGGGTTGCGGGTGGAGATGGTGTCGATTAATTGGATCGTAGGGAAGGCTGGAAGGAACGTTACGCGGCGATGGTGGTCGCGAGAATAAATATTCTCGCGAGAAAGAGCCGCAAGACAAATACGAGAGTAGAATAGTGGATAATGGCGAGTGGTTTCAGTCGTCCCCCGCCGGCTTAGCGGATTTAATTAACAATCGCCATTTTTTTACGCGTCTGGATTCTCTTTTGCCTCGTTCCCTTTCCCTTTCTTCGCGTGACGCGCTCACACCACAGATTCTCTCTCTCTCTCTCTCTCTCTCTGCGTGCTCAGCCCTTCTTTATGTCTTTTTTCTATCTTGCTTCGGAGGCTTCCGCAGAGGGTGGATTTTATCGGTCGAATAAAACGTTGAGATTTAATACCCGATACCGTAGCTCGTGTCGCATTGTTCTTTCATCCTTTATGTCTATTTTTCTATTGGAAGTTGTAACATTAAAATCGGGAGTCGCGATGTTTGAACGGTGAATAATTCTGTCGTCTCGTTCGCGGTTAGAGTTGGGCGTGTTTGAAATTAAAATCGCGAATCGCCAAGCGCGACGCTGTAAGAAGGAAAACAGATAGAATTTTCTAGCGAGTTACTTTCGACGAGATTTGGTTTCGTAGATTGTGGTGCTCAAAGTGGATCTCGTTAAAACAATCGGGCATCAAAGAAACGATTCTCGTCGCGAGTGGAGAGAGGAAGCCCTTAGAAGCGGTTGCTCGAAAACTGCTTTAATTAAGCCACGGCTGGAAAGCTCTCCAGAAGCTACCGTTTACGAACGTAGCTTTACGTAGCTTGATAAAGGACACGCATCCTCTTCAGGAATATCGCGATAAATCTTGCAAACTATCTATTTAAAATTCTTCCCTTCTTCGCGGTTTATAACCGTCGTGCCACTCGAACGAACCTTGCTTTTTAAAGTTCAATTTTTCTCTCGTCGTTCCATCGTATCTAAATCGTATCGTTCTTAATAAATGGAAGATAGCTCTTCCTTCGCCTTATCGCGTAGGATAATGTCTCTAAAGTTTGTGAATATAAAGCAAAAAGCCTTCAACGACTGGAACCGATTCTTCCGCCTTCGTGACGGGTGCCGGCGATGCAAGGAGTGTTCGTTGACCAAACAAAAGGCAGGGAACAGAAACTATTGTACGAACGAAAGCTGGTAACACGCACATCCGCGCACGCTCGCCTTCGCCATTAAATCGAGGGCCCCTTTGTTCGCAGTTTCCTGAAACTGCAGCAAAGTTCGAACCCTCGAGGCGACTCGTCGATGTTGATAGAAACGAAAAGAAGCTGGAGAAGGCGGCGGGGGCAGGGTCGGGGGCGGAAGGAAAAGCCACGAATCGCGATGCGTTTTCGGCGTCACGGTGTCTGCGTCCAAAACCGCACTACTCTCAAGGAACGACGACCGTGACGCGAGATATTCCTCCTTTTGCGGTTCCCTCCGGCGCGGCAAAGATTTCGCTGTCGAGTCCGACAGGAAACACGCGTCCGGCCACATTTTTGCTTCCGAGTGCGTTGACTCGTACGCTGTTTCTTATTTCGCGGATGTCTTACGCAAAGCTACGTGGATTTCCATCCGATACGCAATGAACGGTCGACGACGTCGATTATACGATCAACGTGTGTCGCGATTAGCTCGGATAATCAAGGTTCTACTCTATTCCGTTCTCGTTCCTTCTATTTTATATCATCATCTTACTACCACAATACTCATCTTCCTCCAATCCCAGCTCGTCCTAAGTATCAGCCAGCGAAATGAGCGAGGGAAGAACCCTCCATCTAGAGGGAACTCGAGTTCATTCTTTCTCCCATTTTGCTCATGCCTCGCGTTATCGGCCGTGTCAGAGAAAGTTGTGCGAGACGACGACGACGACGACGACGACGACAACGACGACGAACACGACGGCGTCGCGTCGCGTCGCGTCGTCGTCTCGTACCGGTCTCGGCGAGAACGTCGCGCGTTAACAATACGCGAGTTTAGTCTCTCGCGCGTATACTCGCCAAGGAAACGACGACCGGCGTCGACGTCTGGAGATACTGTCACGTTCAGTCGTTGACGTTGGCGACGGCCAACGGTTCTCGTTTCGATTCGACGCAGTGGTTCCGCTTTCTCTCCCTTTTTCTCTTCCCTCTTTCTCCGTCTGGCCTGTCCGAGCACAGTCGGAATTGTTGCCGCGGCGGAACGAACGTGGGGAACTTGGTTCCGCAGTCAGGAAATTGAATATCAACCGGCGACAGCTTTGTTTCGATAAAATTGTAACGAGACGTCGACACTGTGCGACGGGTCCGCGCGACGGATAAACGCGTCAATCTTGTTTGCCTCGTCTCTTCCTCCTCTCGTCGTTTTCTCGCTCCCTCGCACCTATTCCAACTGCCAGATCGCGTCTTTTCGCGATGAAATTGTTCCATCATTTCCCAACTTGCGATTCGTCGTTTTATCGCGCTCGTCTCCGCTAACGAGCAACGAAGCGTTCCGCTTCTTCTCGCATTGGCAATCTGACAATTGCGATGTATTTTTTGACGAACGCTCGAAGCGGTCGCAGAATGTATTCTCGCTTATTTGTCGCTTTTATCGTATAGTGGAAATTCTTCGTTCGCATCGGACGTGTATCCTTGCTATACAATTTCATCCGATTATACCGCGAGAAGTATCGCATCTATCTTCGTTTCTACAGCCTGAGACGAGAACACGCGAAAATTGACATTTCGGAAATTCTTCGCGTTCAACGATCGCCGTCTCTCCTTTAAGCAAGAATACCTTTCCTCCCGAACGTGTTAAAAATAACTATCGCGTTTGGTCGGAAACATTTGTAACAGTAACGTCCGACATAAAATAATCGATAGCTGGCCTGACACGATAATCGTGTTCTAATTGTAGCAGCTGAAAAAGAGAAAGAAACGTTGGAAGAGAGAGGAAGCACAGGCTGCTTTCTCGTGGTCGCTACCACCCACCTTTCGCTGTGGATGTTCCGGGGCTCGCGCACGCATCATTGTACGTCGCATTAATGCGTCGACTCGGAACAGCTCATTGTGCATTATACGTGACATTGTGCTCTCGTTAACAATAGCGGGGTGTGGCGTTGCATCGTGCGCTCTCTTTCGTTCTCCGCTTTCCCTCCTCCCCCCTCTGCCCTCCCCCCTCTCGTTTCCCACTCTCGATTTAGCGGGCGAAATTTTTGTCGATTCTTCCGACCAAGCGCGTCTGACCACCATCTTTCCCATTCTACTGACGCGCATTCCACGCAACGTAACCGCATTTGCGGTCAGCAATTTCCTCTTCTCTCTCTCGTCTAGCCTCTCCGCGGCTCTGCCTAACGAACCTCCGACGCGCGAACGTTGTCGCGTCCTCCTGTTCCTGCTGAATATATTAACGTCGCGATTAATTCGCGGCTGTCTCGTTTTCAAGCAACGAGATGCGATTGTTTCGAGTTCTGTTTCCCGCTTTCGCGCGTCTGCGCCTCTATCTCGTTACGTGTTTCAACCGGGACGAATTAATTAATCGAAAATAATTGCGGAGACCGAGATTCGTCGAGAGTCCTCTTTCTCTCTCTCTCTCTTCTACCCCCTCCCCCTTTTTTATTATTATTCGGTAAGCTCGTTTCCGACAGGGGTTTGGTGGCGCTCCCCTTAATTTTATATCCTACGCACTTAATTCTCCGATAAATCTCCATCGTTCGTAAGCCGTGTATGCTGAAATTTTATTCGCTCGTTCCTCGAACGCGAAACCTCTCCAAACAGCCATTCCAACCCTTTCTTCTCCCTTTTTCGATATTTATATTCGTAACGCGGCACGAACGTTTCCTTGGTGGAAAATTTAAAATGCAGATGGGCCCCTCGTTTAAGAAGCGCACCACCAGCGTCTCGGCCTACGTCCCAATTAATTTCATTATCCCCGATCCGCCAACTCGAGTGCACCCTTTCCTCTATTCCGAGAGGGGAACTCGGAAGAGTAAACACGTAGCTCGGTTTCCTTCGAACGTGATACGCAGACGAGTCAATTTCCCGTTGAAATTCTCTCCTGCCTCCACTGCTGGACGAAGAACTTTTTTAAACAGCGCCGTATATTCTCCGTATCATCGTACAGTATCGGGCTATTTTACCAAGTTTCTTTCCTTCTGCGAGCGATTGATAGATGCGCGACCTCTTTTCGTTTTACACTGTTTCGTACGCGATTCGATAAAAATGATATAAAACGGAGAACGTGGTGCGTCGTCGTTATTTCCTTACAAAACGGAAGAAACTTTTCGGGCAACCTAATGCAACGACTGGCAGGTGGCGATCGTAACGGAGTTGGAATAATTTGCGAACCTCGAAGTCTCCGGTAGAATAGGGTAGAATTGAACAGGGTAACCGGTTAACGAGCAACAAAGACGAGTTTTCCAATGCATCGACAAAGGCCGCGAGGCACGTTGAATTCGTAATTACCGTTGCGTCCTTGTTGAATTTCCGGTTTCTCGGGAAGAAAGCTGGCTCGCAAGACGTTTCTCTTCCTCTCAATGTACAAAGTTTCGGCGCTATTCATATCTGGACCCGGCTGAATGGCCCTTTCTAACGTGACCACCCTTTCACCCTCTGTATCCACGGTCGCTGGCTCGCATAAATTAAGCAAACTACGTGTTTAAATGCAAAGCGAGGCTCGCGAATAAGAAAGGAGAGGAGAGACGCCAGAAGGGGGAACACGAGGCCTGCTCGTTGTCCAGGCTCTGTTTGTTCTAAATATGCATGTTTCGCGAACCGAGGGTGAAAATCAGCCCCGGTGCTCGTGTAAAATTGAGTCACGTATTCGAGCAGCCAATTCCCGACGCACAAGGGCTGTCTACTTCTCTCTTTCTCTCGTCTCTTTCAATGGAAATCGATATCGCGACAGTGTTCCGCGATAATCGCGTTTTTCACACCTTGTTCGTTCGTCGGTCTAACGGTCCAACAGGGGTGGCGCTGTTTAACGTAATTTCGCGTATCTCGCGTTTCGTGCCGTAGACGAGCAGCGAATTCGTACTGAAAAACATCTTCAAAGAACGAACAGCGATCCGAAAAGTATACACAGTCCAATTCCGCAATTCTCCGTCGTCTTGCCATATTTTTGCCTATTATTGCCTATTATTGCCTATTATTGCCTATTTCCATGGTTTGCCCGATGCAGCTTTCTGTACGGAATATCCCTTCCGCTTGGAATATTCCCCGATGGATATTTCGCGGAAACTCGCAGGAGCGCAGAGTCCCATTTATAAACCATTTCCAAAGCAAACCAACACATCGAATTTCTGCCGTACGAGTAGCTTTCTCTTCTCCCGGATCTCGTGCTCGATTACCGAGCATCATCGCGTCGAGTATCCATGGTGGTTGTACGTAACTTATCTAAACGACGAGGCGGATTACGCGTACGAGGGAGGAGCGTACAGCCCACGGTGGCGGCGTTCCACGAAATTTCATCAGGAAGCTCGTTCCTCCTGGACGCCCATGACGTCTCGGAACGAAGGTAAACCGCGGTTCGACGCTTTATACCAGACACTCGGTTGGATGCTGGCTGCAAAAGGGGTTGCAGAGTACTCGGAGGGAGGTTCCATCGGGGCCGAAGCTGGGTTTCGGCATTGTCTCGACTGGGTTTTACGAGGTGACGGGAACTGACTGACGAGAGGACGAAACATGGAAAGGGAAACAAGAGAGACATATACCGGGTCGAGGAGGTAACGGAAAGGGGTGGAAACGGAAGGAGAGGGTTAGGACGCGAAGGGCGGGCGTTGTTCCTGGGGAGAAGGAAGTTTACACCTACCTGCTAATTTTACGAGGTTAGTTAACTCCTATAAGAAGCTTACAGGACGAGGCTTTTACACGAACTTGGTAATTTCATAATTTAAACGAGCCTCTCCTCTCCCTCTGCCGATGTTACTCGCCTGGAGACGAAAGCTTTTCTTCTTCCTTTTCCGCCTCTTATTCGTTTTTCTTTTTAATCTCTGCTCGCCTTGCTCCCCCCCCCCCTTTCTTGCGCGAAGAACCTTTCAAACGCAGGATCATTTTGTTCGAAGTATTCGCGCCGAGAATACGCGGATACACCGTTTGCAAAAGTACACGAGGGTGGCTAGGTTGCGAGGTTGTTATGTAAATGCAGCTGCCGATGTATTTTTGTTCTGTCCGTCGACGTGCAACGTGACACGCTCGCCGGAGTTCCTCGTTTTAATAAGCGACGTTCTCGCTCTTCGTTTCTCGGTCGTCGTGTCATATCGTGCAGTCTTTTATTCGTCGCGAGCATCGCCGAAAGCGAACGAAAAAGCCACGGTAACGAGCAATTCCGACGTTAGAGTGAAATTGGAATCGCGTATGGTACGTTTGAAAGTAGGTAGAGAGTGGGACGAAACCAAAGATGCAACCAGACAATTAAGCTACGATTTGGCAACGAGAATTCGGAGAATCGCGTCTTCCGTAACGATTCTTCGGAGCGTAGCGCGGATCGATGTTACGAGTCGTCTTTTCGAAGGCGCGACCGCTCGCTTCGACGTTCGCTGCTCATTAGACGTAACCGAGTTAATTCTCACGACGTGTACGTCTCGAGTCGACTGCGAATTTCCATGCAAATTCATTGGGCGGGCGTTTGGCAGTAAAATTTTAGTGGCCTCGCCACCTCCCCCTGTCGCTCGAGCAAACTTTACAGACTCGGTCTATCCCTTTTCTCTTGCCCTCTGAAAATTAACCGAGCCTCGTTCTCCACCCTATAAAACACGTTCCATCGAACTCCGATAATTTGCCAATATTTATCCTTCACGCTCAATTCCGTGCCATACGATTATCGTGTAAATTTCGTGGCAAGAAAATAGGAGGGTAAAAAGCTCGTGGAACGAGTCGGTCGACAAAGTTGTTCGTCAGAAAATTGTCCTCTCGATAGGATCGTTACTTTCTCGCAAGATACCGTTCCTGGAATTACGAGGTCTGTTCGGAATTGGACGAAGAGGACGAGAAAGAGAGAGAGAGAGAGAGAGAGAGAGAAAAGGGAGGCTGGCGAGTAATTTGCAAGGTGGTTTACAACTCTTAATCCTAGTTCTTTCACGGGACCATTAGCGACTAACGAAGCATTGTCGACGCCCTTCCTCCATGAACGGGGCCGCGAAACTTTCCGAGACATTAGGGACACGAACGAACGAACGATAAACCCGGCGAATTATGCCCCGATTATGCAAAATACTAAAACGGGACGCGTCTATCGCCGAAACGTTCGTCGATCGACAATTCGTCCCGTATATCGAGTTACAACGATCGCTCCCGTAATTTCGTATTGTTCGTTCGTAAGAATACGATAGCTTGGAGATCCAACGTACGTATAAACGTAACACGATAAACGAAACCCGACGCGTAACTTCAACGTCCGATCGATCGAAAGCGTTAATTTTATCGCCAATTAAGTCGCGTAATTCGTAGGTTATGTAAAAGCCGAAGAAACTTTGGGAATAATCCGATACTACTGGCTCCGAACTTCGTAGAAAGATGGAGAACGCATTACGCGCGTTCCTCCCTCCTACCTTAAACTCGTTAAAAGTATGCAAAAATTATTCTTCGATCAGCTGCTACTACTTTGTAACCTCCTCACGATCCATCCTCCTTTTTCTCCCTCGAGGCATCTGCATCGTCCATAAACAGTTTTTATTTACGGGAACCGTCAGTTTCGCGAGGCTCGAAGCGAGCCCATTCGCATGCAAATCGCTTTTTCCATCGCCGCCACGGCTTTCGCTGCCGGAGATATGCAAATATCGCTAATTACTGGTAGCGACGGGATTACACGGTTCCTCGGTGCCCCCTCTAATTCCTTCCTTGATTCTCTTCCCTCTTCCGTATCCGTCGTTCGAACCCTTTTTCGTTCTGACGGAGGGGAGCACAGCTTTCGGCTTCGTTGGCACCTCTTCGTCTCGGTCGCTCTGACGACGTGTTCCACCGCTGAAACGGCTTACGGAGAGATTCGCGCGAATCTTGCGAAAGTCTGGCGAATCTGACGCGGAAATTTAGATTGGTCGCATCCTACGACGAGCCGAATCTTATTAATTTCTTAACATCGTTGCACGAGTACACGGTCAACGCGAATCTCTACTACGGACAACGTGTGCTTCCGTCAATTATCGTTCGACGATCGATTACAGTAAAAAAAGGACGATATATCCGAGGCATAAAGTAGGCCGAGTTGCAGCTGGAGAGACATCGAGCGCTGAGAACGATCTTTACGTAACGCGCCAAATTTTTGCGACGGAGGATCCTCCGCGCAATCTTCGGAAAGTTTTAAAAAGTTATTAACAAAGATGAATTACAAGCAAGTACACGCACGGACGACAGCCGCGTTTATCTGGCAATCTTTGTTCCGAAGAAACGTCGCACGCGTTGCTCGTTGGCTCCATTCGCCGGTAAAAATCCAGTCCGACTCGATACCGAGAGCTCGTCGCTTAAACATTCCTCGCTTCGCTCGCGCGTAGCATTGGTATTATCGCGTTGAGCCGAGTGTTTACGAGCAACGCGCGCGCCGTTTCCTTACCATGCACGAATACGTGCCATACGTTGCATTTTACACGAATCTTTCTTTCGTCGATAACGAGCGGCGGCTGAAACCTTCCGAAGGTTAGCGCCAGAAGGTCGTCAGCAGAGCGTCCTTGACAACAACCATCGAGGTTAAGGTCATCGAAGCCGGCTGGCTACCCTTTCGTCAACGTTCGTCGCGCAAAATGCGTGAGCGTTGTAACGTGCGGCGACTATTTTAAACGCGCGTTAACACTCGTGCTATTGAATTTCGCTACATCCGAGCTCGCGTGTATCGCGCTTTACGCAGACGTCCCAAAGTAGGTGTTAATACTCGCGGTAATATCGCGTTGCCGTCTTCGTTCCTCCGTACTCCCAGCGTACAGAGATAACGGAATGCTCTTTCATCTGGGTAAAGCAGTGTTCGTCCAGGGAATAGCGTGTTCTTCACCCTCGAGGTCGGAGGTTGCGTCTGATAAGAGTGCGGAATTAAGCTCCATCGTCAAATAGGCAGACGAGACATCCACGCGTTCGTTTGCGACGCGTCGACCTTTCTCCGGCACGTGATTCACGCGGCGGGATAAGAACGACGCAAGGGCGGGAGACGAGGTGGTTAACGGTCGTAAAGGAAAATTAGGGAGCCGGATAGGATTAGCGATACGAGACAAAGCTCTGGGTACGTTCGGGCGAGGAACATTCCGGAAATGGAGTCTATTCGTTCCAGCAGCGATGAATCCGACGCGAGGCGAGTCCTGGTCCACGCTCCAGGCTGCGCGGATCGCTCGCTCGCTGGTGATAAAGGACCAAGGATTTGCCCGGATCGCGCTGTTTCGGAGCTTTATGGACTTGGTTGCGTTGCCCGTTACGTGGTTCGGCTTTACAGATTCGGGTCTCCCTCTCCGTGGCGCGAATGCTTCCCATTGGAATCGATCGTGCATCGAATCGATGCAAGTTTAATCATTAGACCGCGGATTTCTATGGAAATTGATCGTTTTACGCCATGTTTTATTCATCGTAACAGAACGATATGGAACGGAATAGAAACGGAAAAAGTAGAGTACTCTACGTGGTGGGGTACTTTACGCGCTTTTTTTTCTGCGTCTTTCTATTTCACGCGTAAAATATTATCCGATCCACTGGTTGCGTAACCGTTCGTCGGCGTGATTTCTATGGTGTTCGCTCAAGGTCCATTTTTCCTCGAGAATTGTATCAGCTTGTTCAAAGAGCCATACAGTTTTTCACCCGTTGTCTTCGACCGTACTCGATTTCTATCCATCGACGGCTACTGCAATTCGTCAAGTTGCACACGGTGGCTGAAAAGAAAGAAAGAAAAAAGGAAGAAAAAAAGAAGAAAAAGCTGCTGGTCATTGCACAGCCGCGCGTGGACTCTTAATTCCTGTACGATGGTATCGTGTACGACGTCGTGTACCAGGAGGAGGCAAAGAAGGCGTGTATCCAACCATTGTTTCTGTGGCCCTGGCCATGGGACGAGATTCGTGATAAACGACACGAGAAACGACGGACGTATATGCTGCCGTTGTTGGTCCCTCGTGCGCTTCTTTCCTCCTTTTCGCCCATCCTTTTCTCGGTTCGCGCACGTTTCGCCGCACGACCCGTCGAAGAGGAGGCATCCTATCTGCCGGTAGGATCTCCTGGACACGTACACGCGTGTTCGCGGCCTGCTGGTCGAAGCATGGATGCGACGCTGGTTATTACCAGGCCGTAATGAAAGGTTCCAGTCCCGCCATCCAAATTATTCCTGGATATAATGTAGTTATACCTTACGTCACACTGGGTTAATTCGTTCGTGCCGCATTTACTTAGTATTCGCCGCGAAGAAGACGAGTTGTGTAATTTAGATGCATCAAGATATCGCACTTAGTGCCTCTTTTTGCATTATTATCGGTCGGAAGGTGATTCAAATTTCTAGGATTCTCTTCGCGCGGAATACGGTTCCTCCGTGATCAAGAGGAACGGAAATCGTCGTCGTCGTCGTCGTTATCTTGGACATTACTTTCGAACGCAACGTCGTTTGGACAAAAATGTTTCGACGAGAAAGTTATTTTTCTATTTAAAACGATAAAGGAAGGAGCGGATCGAGGAACGCTGTATTATTTCTATCAAGACCATTCTCGACCAACGATAAAGCACCGAGGAAACAAAAGCGCAAACGGATAACACTCCGCTTAGAATTCTCGCAATAATCTAATTTACAATCTCCCCGCGTCTTATCCGGCTTTCACGATGGAATTCCTCTTATTATCGTAAAGATAAAGCGAATATCCATCATCTTGGTCCCGCGTGGACCGACAGGAATTCCCGAGGATAACCAACGGAGAATACCATCGAAATGGTCAGAATTATTCGCGGCTCTGGTAGAAACCTAGACGGGGCACAGCACAGTGTCTCCGAGCAAACAGGCCAATAATCCAACGTCGCGCAATAAACGGACCGGTTTCCCCGGGCATGGACAAAGGGACATTCATCTGATAAAGCGCACATGACGATCGTGTGGGATGTATCGTGCTCTCCGGGGGTGGCATGAGGTACGACGGTTATTACCGAGCTATAATGAGAGGGTGGACGAACAGGCATCGGAGCCATTTTTAGATAAGGCGAAGCTCTCTCGCTCGCTTGCGGTCAGGGGTTGCGTCGAATTACGGGAGACACGGACAGAGGGACCATTTTCATTACGCACCCCTCCACCAGTTTCTCTCGGGATGAAAGCGCGTGGGCAAACACGGCTGGGGAACGCCGCTAACCCAAGATATATTTCCCTTACGCTCGAACGCGCAAATGTCTTAGCAGTTGCCCCGGCTATTTCGATTCCTCGAAAGGGGTAGTCCATTGGGAACAAAGGAAATTTCGAATGGTAGGCCGAGAGTGTATTATTTTGGACTATTCGACCGTTTCGTTGTCGGCTAGATGGTGGACTCGATAAGGGAAGCTTCGCGTTCTTGATATCACTTGGAATTCGTGTGAAAACGATCGTTCGCGTTTCTTCCACGCTTGTTGTTCGTTACGTTTACGTACGTTGCGCCTTAAGTAACGTCCAATGTAAACTATCGAGAATCAAACGTCGAAATGCATGGAAAGTGTTCTTACGCTCGTCGTTATTTTTGTTGCAGGTAAGCTTCTCGATCGGAAGGACTACACGAAGCGGATAACTCGTCGCGATAATCGTCGATGGGTAAAAGAGTCTCGTTGTACGCTACTACCATCGAGCCATCGTACTTCCGCTATTAGCCCAAAGTTCGCAAAGTTCGTACAATTTCTAAAACGCGCGATTCTTCCGACCAACAACGGCCAAAAATTTATTCCATCGCGCGCTCAACGCGATCTCTTCCGAGCATCTTGAATTTATCGAGCGGAAGAACCGCCTGTCGTCCAATAGATTCTCGCGGCGAAAGCGGCCGTGCCGCCTTTACGGATTAGCCTATAATCGTAATTTCGCCCTCGGGCCAGCGATTTATACGTAGCAGTAAACCCTTGAAAATATGACCGCGTTGTTGGAGGCGACACGCGAACGCGCGATTTGACGCGCGCCCTGTTCTCGGCCAAACGAGGAGAAAGAGCGCATCGTAGGTCCTCGTGGATCGCCGCGGTTGTCGCCACGAAACGAGAACCGTGTGTCGTTCCATTCGGTGCGTCGTACGGGGCCGCTGAGTCGGTATATGCCAGCTTTTATTAGCGCGCAGTTGCTTCACGGGTATCAACGCGCGTCGCGTCGTTGCGAGTAAATCATCCACGGATGCTTCGCGAGTGCCTTTGTGCTGTCAGAATCGCTTCGACGAACCCACGTGCGCTTCTCCTCGTTGCTTATCCGATTAGGGGGCACGGCACGCGTTGCCGGGTCGAACGTTATTTGGATAATTCTTGGGACAACGCCGCGAGGCTGTCGTCTCGCGTTTGAATTGCTAGATTCGGCATAGAGTTTTTTCCTTCTTTGTGTCGCCGAACGAGTTGCTGGATCGAAAAGTTTGTCGCAGCTCTCGAGTCGGAAATACGAAGCGGTGAATTAACGCCATTTGGATATGAAAATAGAAACACGTAGGAGCGAGAATTATGAAATGGCGCGTAATATATTAACCGAATATTATATTTCGAGAGGCTTAACGAGACAGCGGATATTTCGGTAATCTGCCGACGCGCGTGCGAGTTTCCAGAGAGACGCGTTCGCATCGAAATCCGCACCGAGGACCGGTTATTGGTTGTGCAATACGAACGTCGAGAGCTGCAGAAGAGTTCGCTTGGTGGGGGGGAAAAAGGTTCACCGGAGAAAAAGAACAGAGACGAATGCGGTCCGATCGAGTCCCAGGGGGTGGTTGTCGTCCTTGTACCATATTACGACTCCGAATGTTTCTCATGGCCTTTGTGTGGACGTGATTAAGGCGTGACTCCCTGGGCAGGGGAATGCTCGAAACTTCTTTTACCTTTAATTATGTTCCACGTACGTCGATCGCATGGAAATATCGGAGGTCGATACGCGACGCTCGTACAACCAAAAGTTTCTCCCGGATCGCCCTGTACGTTCGTAAAATCGCGCGATTTTATAGAATCTATATTCCAGTTGCACGCGTCGATGTTACGTTTCCGCTGAACGTAGCCTAATTCGTTCGACGAGTTTACAGGTTTTAATTCGCCTAGTGTCTACTTTTGTAACGCCCTGTAGGAAACTCTCGGTCGCAGCCAGAACGACGCAAGTAGATTCAAAAATCTCGGCAGGAATTACGAGCGGATGGCGAAGCGAGAGAAACGGATTTTCGTGCAAGGGCGAACGACATTGTGCCCCTAGAGGAGTTGAAGGCGGGGGCGGCGCGCCTCCGCGTATCGCGTTCCAACAGTGGGTGTTGCAAGACGATCTCCTCTTAATCGAGCGGTGATTTACGAGTCGCGTCGCGAGATTCGCTACGATGATTGCCCGGCGATTTCGCGCAGCTGCGACCCAACTTCGGCCTAGGATTTATGCAATTATCGTTACGTCACACTCGCCGAACCGGGCTTGTAGCTCTGCACGCACCTGCAATCAGTCACGAGGAAGGGAGTCCAAGGAGACTCGGGACCATCCTTTCGCGTTCCCGCTTCTTTGTCCTTTTTTATTTCCCCGCCAGGGGGGAGAGAATTTTTCTACGACACGAATCCTGTACGCAAAATGACGGTGCTTCGCGTCATCGAATATTATGCGAATAAGAAGTACAGGGGAAGAACGCGGCAAATTACGTTTCTCGTTTCTTATACGGGTCTGGACGAAAATTGTCCTCCTATTTATCTTCCAGTTTAAACGCGTATTTTTCAAAGCTGTTCGAAGTTGCAGAAGTATCGATGTCGAAGACGTCGCTTCTCGACTCGAGTTATTCGACTTTCTACGAAACTCTGTCGGCTATTTTTAAAAGGCTCGCCAACAGGTTCTTTTCGTTTTCGATCGCGTCGTGTTGACCGATGATTTTTTCGGCGACGTTAGAAAGAACGAGAGAAGCTACCGTCTATTACGTTCTACCGTCTATACGCCGTCCAACCCGAAACCTTCGATTACTCTGTCGTTTTTACTCGCATCGCAGACGTAATCGAGAACGCTAAATCCCCGATAAAGAACGTAATTCCAATGCCTATGTTTCCTCTCTCTTCTGGCAGGTCTTCAACGCGTCGCGTATCTCGTTTCTAGTCAACGTGGGCGCCGACTACGTGACTAATCAGTCCACGACCCTCGTCATCGGGTCGTTAACCTCTCGAAGAATATCGAGACACCGTGTATCCTCCCGTTTCTTTCTTATCCCTGTTGCCCTACTTCTATTCCGGAACCCCCTCGAATCTGCCCCTTACCCGTTCGTCCTTTCCAAACCTACTGGCAAACCTCTAACCCACTTTCTCCGCGAAATCTGCCAAACTTACTTCACCGAATTTCCTTGACCACGTACGTACCACGAACTCTGCGCGGTTTCTCGTGGATCCACGGAGCCACGTCGCGGAAACAAGGACACCGCCTCGACGGAGGAGAGGATCGGTAACCAACTGTAATTCGAGATACGCATCGGGAACACCGATCGCTTTGGAGAGAAGAAAGGCGAGAGAGACGAGAACCGAACGAGGAGAGGCGGAGACGCGAGGGAAGGTTTTCTCGGTGGACTCTGTCGAGGTCTCGCCCTCGTTTCGCTTGCACGGGAGGAACACGGCTCTCGCGGAGGTCTGTGACCTTAAAAGTTACTCCGGTGTGCAGCCACGTCGCTTATACAGTGTGTAACGAAAGAAACGTTATCTTTTTGCTTTGCCGTCGTTCAGGGAATTAGGAGGATTTAGAAGCTTGCTAGGAGAAGCTTATCTCCGTTTCGTGTACCACTTTTAGAACGCTCTTCCAGAAACTTTCCAGTATTTCTATTTATGGCTCGTCGGATACCATTCTACGCGTCGACGTTATTTATTTTATTCCGCGTTTTTACAACTTGTCCAACGGGACGTTTGATAAATTTGTATATCTTTGTTGCAAAATAACGCGTGGATGGTTAGCCCCGGCGGGATACCATCTTCCAGATCGTTTGTTTTATTTCTTTAGCGAGGTCAGTGGGATGCTTTCTTCTCGGTCCTCTTTCTAGACGAGTTTCGCACGTTTCAGCAGCCCCAGCTGCTTTGGCTGGAACGTCGCTTTGAATCAGTGCGATAAATAAGAGTTGTTCCCTTTTCCTTCGACGATTTTAACCAACGATTGTCTCTTGCCGTATATCGAAATATTCTTTGTACGGTAGTACTCCTTCCTATGCAACATTTCTTAATAGTCTCGTTCAATTGTTTTCGTAAATTATTTAAGAAGAAAGTAGCGAGCTTTCTTCCATGACACCTTGTACCCGGAGGAGGGGGCGGATCGGTCAGGCGAGCAAGAGGGAGGCAATACGACGAGACGACGGTACAAGCTCGCTTATTTTATCGTACGCGGCGAGCAGACGCACACGAGCAGACGCACACGAGCAGCCGCGAGTACAGAGTAACCACACCTAGCCGAGCAGAGCCGCCTCGTATAGATACGAGTCCGATCTGTCAGGTAGTCCGTGATACATGGGCATGTGCACATAATAATATCGTGTGACAGGCCGCAAGATAGCTGGCGTGGGTCGACAGACAGGGAGTGCCACTTCAAACCGCGTCTCGCCTCCTCTTCTCCTCTTTCTCTGTGCTCTTGCTGGCCTGCTTCTCTTCGTGCCCTCTCTCCTTCTTTCCTACCGCGTCCTTTGGCGTTGCTCCTCCCTCTGTCTCTTTTCTATGTCTCGGTTCTATGGAAAAGTCGTGCAAAACCGTACACTCGAAGTTACAGATCTGTAACGTTTTATTTGAGGGAACAAGTCGCGTAATCAGAGTCGCGTTTATCAAGTGCCTTCGTAATGGACGGAAAACGATCGAAAGAGAATCGAAAGTTCAAACGTAATACTCGATATATTTATTACCTCGCGAGTGATCGTTCATAACCGGCGTCGAACGTCCCAACGTTGTCGGTGAAACGATTATTTCCCTAGGCTGTGTGTTCGCTAAGGGTTGGAGACGGGGCAGGTAGGTTATTTCGAATTCTTCGGAATTAAGGAAGGTTCCAGAGGGAGCGGAATGTGTCAGGAACTTGAGGGATGAACCATTAGACGGACCCGTAGATTTTCGTGAGATCTCGAGGGTTTTGAGAGTAGAATTGCGAATTCAGGATGGTTGGAGATTGGAAAGCTTAGAAATTCGAGGAAAGAGAAATCGAGGATACAACGGACTCGATCTTCCGACAATAAGCGTTACGTTATAGCGTCCGAGATGCGCAGTGTCGGATGTAAAAGGGGATGTAGAATTAGAGAGAACACGGCGAATACCGCTTCGTTTAAGAGCTTCGTCGTTGTAAATGTTGCAGAGGCTACAGCTAATAAACGTCAGCGCGCTAATTCGCCAAGTTAACGACGATCGCTCGTTACAGCTTTACGATCGTTCGTAGCAGTTGGTTGGTTGGCAATCTACCCGTGGAAAGTCGTAGCGAACGTAGGCTGTCGATATATATCGAGCCACCTAAAACCGCTTTTGAGAACGTGCTCGATCTACCGCGACAAGAGTCGCGCAATTTCTTCGATAATTCGATCGGTACCTGTATCGATAGATACGTAAATGACCATCATCGATGATGGTGTTCTCGCGTTAAACGAAGTGTCGTTCAGCAAAGGTTGAAGGTCATTTTTGTCGCGTTATACGCACGCGCGCACAGAGCGTGTCTCGCCATCGTTCTTATACACAAATCGTTTCTTTACGTCGTGATAAAAATTCTACAGAGATACTGTATTTGTACCGCAACTTGCAACACTTTCGCGATATTCAAATTGGGTAGTCGGAGAAGGATCGCGAATTCGGATCTCAGCGCGCGCAATTGTATTTATTATCCTTGGCCGCGAGATTTCTTCGTCACGCGATCCTGCGGAGTATCTAAATCTCAGCCCGAGCAAGGTTTAAGTATAGGTATAATTTACGGGCTACGCCGAGCCTTTGCACAGGATTGTCAGATAAATCTGTACCAAGAGTTCTCCGCCAGCTTCGAAACACTCGCAGCACGCGCCGTAGATCGCAGATCTACGTAACTACCGCCAAATTAGTCGATATTCTATTTGCCGGTAGTCGTGGCTCGTACCCGGTTAGAACGATCTGCCAATTTTCTACGAGCTACCGATATATCGCTTCCGATTGAAACGTTGCGTACTTTTGCGCCGACGATTGGCAGCAGAAAAGTTGCTACGTACGTACGTAGTGGTATTTATTTGAATCGATGGCGCGAGGACATGTTTGGAAAGAAGTTGGCAAATTTTTCTGACGATAAACTTGTTGTCTTCTAGTATCGTAATTTCGCAAAGTAAGATATTACATACGACGACTGGTATATAATTATTAGGAGCAAGAACGTTGTCTTTTCTTATGCACGTTGTCTGCAATAGTACAAGAACGAAACGTGATTATCACCAAGCGAACCTACGTATAAGGTAGAATTATACATTCCAATTAATCGATACGACCAGGAACGTTGTTAATTTCATTCCACGCGTTGTACGGTCGCAGATTTGAAATAGATACGGTAAGGTGAACGGGGTTATATGGTACATCTATGCGTTTCTATTAATTGGGTGGAGTACATTCCTATTGAACTTACGTTACGCATTTGTACTATCGTCAGGGACGCGTATCGAACAGGAAATGGAAATTGCAAAGTTGCACAATGCCCACGCGACCGAGAAATCTCCATTCGAGCGTGTATTTTACCGATAATTCAATAATGGTAGAGCTTTTCGATCCTCGTATATCGCCGCTTGAATCTTCCACGCGGAAGCTCGTAACGGTATTTGAACATTCGTACGATCTTTTATTATAAAATAATAACAACAACAATAATAATAATAATAATAATAATAATAGTGTAAATTCCACGTCGCAAGAGAGAAGGAAGAACGTGCGAGTGCTCTCGACGTAAGATTATCTTACCGATTAGCGAAGAAAACGTTCTCCTACTGCTAATAACCTCTCCTACGAGGACAACCGATTTTTCCCGATCTCGAACCAGGTAACGAGAGATGGTCGCGCGAACTGGATCGCGCGATCTGGTTCCGTGATGGATCTCCGCGAGAAAAAAGAGACGGCGAAGAACAGCGAAGAGGAACGAAGAGGAAAGAGAAGAAGACTAGTCTGGTCAGACGCAGCCACGCAGTCTCTCCCTTCGCGTCGCGACGATCTCGATTTCCGATCCCTGCTTTTCGCCGGTTCTTCAGGTTTCTAGCTCTCCGGGGGACGATGTCGGACGAAAAAGCTGACCGGTCGCGTTTCCTTTTTTCCAACGCGAACCCGTTGCTCGCGCAAACTCGTTGCTTCCAACCTTCTTACGTTGGTCACGCATTGCCACTTTTCTATCAAGAATTTCAACGCGATTCCATTTACATAACTCACGGTAGCTTCGAATTTTCTTAGAGAATTTTATGTCGAAGCTCGAATTCTATGAAATAGCGCCCGATAGGCCCTACAAGTTACAACGGCGAGAGATTGCGAAGAACGTTCGCCAAACTATCGCCCCGTGTCTAATCCGAGACACAGACGCTAACATTATTTTGACGTAACCATCCTTTGCCACGAATCGCCTGGCGGAAAACGCTGTCAGTCCAGTGATCGATATCGGTTTTCCGTTGTGAAGACGCGCGTGTACCATGGAGGATGTAGAAAATTTCGCGCGACACGGAGAGTACGACTGCCGCATACGAAAACATTCGCGTCTACGAAAATTGAATTCCAAATTGAATTCGCGGTGAATTTCAATATACGCTAGCACTGAAACCGATCCAAGTCCACCTTCCTCTAACCACCAACGTCCGTTCATAAGTGTTAGAACGCTTCCAGAAAAGTTTCAGCCTTACGACGTTTTCTTTGTCACGGTGAACGCGTCACGATGAAGTACACCCTGCTCAAATTTGAGAAAGATGGATCAAGAACGATCTTTAAGATGATGCGATACACGGATACGTCTCCATGAACAATTTCTAATCCGATAAACAATTAATTGTCTAATTACTTTTTACCGGCGGTTGCGCGCGCGTGGGAAAGGAGTCGTTTGAAAACGAGTATTTCCACGACACATTCGAGAAACCATCGAAATCGGCGAAGCGGATGAGATATCGATAATTACCTTTCCTCCCTTATCCGATCGATCGTCGTATTTTGTCGCGACATTCGCGAACGCGTGCGTCAATCGCTGGAACATCGGTAACGTCGAAGATATTCGCAACAAGCCGACCAATCTCGCCAAAATTTATCTCGTCTCGCGTTGACCCGTTACTCTCGAAACTTAACGACGAATCCTCCGTTCTGTGTACTTTCCTTGGGGCAGTTTACCGCCGCGTTTGGCGCCGTCACATGTCCCAGCCAACTGTCTAAATAAAATATAAGCGATACACGGTGCTTATCTCGGCTTTATCGCGCTCTCGACGCGTTTACAAGAATCATCTTCTATCGCTATCGCGATATACGTTTCGGAGAAGCTGAAAGGGAGCTGAACGTAGCTCGAAGGACCCGTCGCGTGCTTTTCCTTTTTCCAACGGAAGCGAACACGACACCGGACGCTTGTTTCATCGTCGGAGAACAACACGATGCGGAACGATCGTGGCGCAGAGTCTCGATCGGCATTGATCTCGAGATCGTTTGCACGCCTGCTCGCTCGTTTAATTGAACCACCTACGGGAAAAGAGACACGATTGCAAGAGAGAAAGGGAGACACTGGCGATGAGTACCGGTTTTCTGCGACCACGTAGGCCCGTTTTAATTTATTATCCGGACCCGATCTCTCGGCTAATGGAATGCCGCCCGGCGTGGCTCGCGGAAAAGCGCCCGGCATTTCTATCCACCTCCGTAGCCGACTTCCAACAACGACTACTTTTTACGAGCACCGCCTAGCCTCGCCTCGCCGCGCCGCGTGTCGCGTCTTGTTCGACTTCGTTTTGTCGCGATCGATCGTTCACTCGCCGTGATATAGGAGATTGTAGAGCATCGGTAACGCGCTTTAAAACGGTTTTAAAGCAGAAACGAGGATTGTCGGATACGTCGAGATACGTGGAAAAGAGTCTTAGTTCTTGGATACGAAGATACAGTAGTAGCGACGAAAAGTATTTCTACATACCATTATACTTGAACCGAGCGATTTTTTTTTTTTTTTTTAACTGGCTCCACGTTCTATTTTCACGCCATTCGATTTTTGTAGCCGTGCAAAGGTACTATCGAATGATGCCAAACTACGATATATTTGAACTTAATCGATTGGCGTAATACGTATAAACGCTGGAACAAATTACTATGACGAGCAAATACTTTTCGTAGTCGCCGTACATGTGTTTTGGAATACGTGCTTTTAATTTTCCGCGAACAAGCTTCGACGCGCAATCGATCGACAACGTGTCGAGTGAAACAATTGGTCTACTTGTAACAGATCCCTGAAAAAAAATTCCAGCCGATTTATCCCGTAGCAAGACACGGTCCAAACCCGTTGCTGGCGATAGAAACGCGTAGGAGTGACGGGGATAAGCGCGAGCCGCTGGTTCGCGGCGTATAAATCGTGAAAAGCACGCAACACGGTATTTTTCGGGAAAGTTGTGACATCGTGCGAAGACGTAATCGCGACAACCCGAGACGGACGAGAGAAGCGGTTACGCGTAAAACCGCTCGAAACGATTATTTGCGACCGGCATCTGCGGGCGGAAGTGGAGGTGCAATCTTCGCGCAGCTGCCCGATAAACCGAACGCGTCTGAGGAGCGTGGAAAAGGTGACGTTTCTATGCGGAAGTGCGATCGAACGCGACAGAAGAGATTGGCTTCGGTCTACGACCAGTTTTTTCAACGAAGCCGCTCCAACTGTTCGCCTGGGGTGCTAGAAGACTAGTACTGGGACGAAGGAAAAAGTTGCCCGTCCATTTTTTGATGGATGAGGAAAGAACAACGCGCAAGGGGGAGAAACATGACTTTGAGTAAATATAAACTTGGAATTTTCAAAATTCAATTACGATATTAAACGTTTCACCCGTATACAATTGAAACTATGCGTGGCTGTAACGTTGTAAAAAATCGTCCTGTATTGGAAAAGTTGGCAGACTTTGTCGGAAAATTGCTCGAGAACGTATAAAGCACGTAGGAGTACAAGTCGATGGCGATAAAAAACATAAGACACGGTAGAAAACTCCATTTACCTAAATTTCATTCGTCGGAACGGAATTTTAGTCGATGCTTGGAATTTTCACTTGTCCGAACGCGAGCCTTTCTTTATCGGGCTAACGAAAAATAATAAT
This sequence comes from Bombus waltoni, assembly GCA_014737395.1. Taxonomy (NCBI): domain Eukaryota; kingdom Metazoa; phylum Arthropoda; class Insecta; order Hymenoptera; family Apidae; genus Bombus; species Bombus waltoni. Next base: position 183,143 of record JACXII010000067.1, on the reverse strand, counting down.
CGGTGCGATGAAAAATTGACGAGCTTCTATTAATAGGAACTTCGGTTAATCGAATGACTCGTTGCGCCGACTCGGAATCGGATAAATAGATTTCCGCTGCAAGCCTGTAGGTAAGTCAACATTGCGGGAACTTTATTTCTGTAAGGCGTACACTCACCGTAACCAGTATTAGCTCTCGCTACGACGGGGACACCTTGTCGTCGAGCGGTGGGCAGTATAAGCGGGTCGGCGAACCGGCAGCGATATTTCGAGGGATGCGATACATAAAGGCGGACAATCGTTAAAGGAGCGCGGCTGGTCGCCACGGACTTTACGACGTTCCCGCGTCATAACTCACCGGGGGCCAATTATTGCGAGAACAATGGCTTTTTCTGCCGTTCGGCTATTACGGGACACCGAGAGGAGCTTCGTCTTCGTGTGGTATAGTCTCTCTGTTGTACATCGTTGCGTACGACGTATACGTTGTGGTTCGTTGTCGAGAGCGGTGTTCCGCCGCGTTATATCCGCTTCGTTCAGCTTTCATCCAGTCGCCACGTCCCCTCGTTTGCATGGTAAATGCGCGCGGAAGGATAATTGACAACCGGTGGCTGTCGCGAATTTCCTTCGCGTTTAAAAAAGGAAAAGTCGCGATGCGTGCCGGGACGTGTCGCGTGGACAGTGAATCACGCCGCCTACGCGACGCGAGAACGCGCCTCGAACACCGCAACTTGGATTTCGATGGATAAAATTGTGCTTGACAGCGAATTTTGTGAATTTTGTGAATTTTGTATTCGGCGCCGAAAATCCGGGTAAATTGAAAATATTTCTAATTCGCGGCAAGTCTGAAAAAAAGATGCACGACGCGCAAAGTATGATATCTCTTGCAATATCTGACAGACAAGATTGCTTTCTACCAAGGCTGCATTCTACTTCATTAACGTTTATGCAATTTCACACTCCGAAAATACGAATCTAGTCAAATATCCGCGTAAGTTGAAATCGATGCAAATCTTTGTCCAGGATTAAACACCAAAAAAAAAAAAAAAAAAAAAAAAAAAAAAAAAAAAAAAAAAAAAAAAAAAAAAAAAAAAAAAAAAAAAAAAAAAAAAAAAAAAAAAAAAAAAAAAAAAAAAAAAAAAATACGAAGGAAGGAAAAAAAGAATACGAGAATTGACGAGTCCAGAAGACGAAAATCCTTCAAAGACGGGGTTTTCAGAGGGCAAAAGTCAGGTTGTTCGTTCCGACGTCGTAACAACTTCAATTGCATTCGACGCGGCAGTCGGTCATTAGAAGAGGGATCAAAAGAGAGCGTAACGGTTCCGTGAAATTTTTAATGGACGATGATTCCTTTAAGCGGACCGGGGGCGTATAGCATGCCGTTGCATCGGATCTTTCCTCCGCGTCGGTTTAAAAATAACCGGCAACCCCGCGACGTTTGCTGACACCTTTGTACTCGTCTCTGGTCGACGTTTCTCGCGATGACTTCGAGGAACTGGCATCGAGCCGCTGACGAAAACGAGTCGTGACTTCTGAAACCCGTACAAAAGGGTAAGGAAAACGAACTACATACGTAAAAACTCTCGACGTTGTCGAAAAAGAAACGAACAAGTTCCTTTGGAACTGTACGTTTTCGTTCTTCGAAACAGCAAAGAGATCGTTGTCGTCGCTCTTGCTATTATCGTAAAGTAGCGACACGAGATATTTCATAAGCGATATGCCTGTTCTACGAAATGAGTTTCTCTTATAAATTTCCAGCGAGGATTCGATTTTTCGAAATGGCCATTTTTAGTGTAATACCCCTGGTGCCTACCACTGGTCGAGGAAAATTTATCAAATTGATCGACAGCGATCTCTCTCTATTCGTTCGACTCGTTCGAAAGGATGCTATCAAGGAAGGTTTCATTAGCAGAGAGGAACCGGTGAAATCACGTTCCTTCTCTGATCGAGGGAAAGCAGCAGATAGGCGGAATGTGGCCAGGCGCCACGGAGGGAAACTTTAAATAGCGATCGAGGCCTGGCGCGAGGATCGTCGGGGCTGTTGAAAGACAGGAAAAGAAGATGAGGCTGTCTGTTGGACTTTCGCGCGGAAGCACTCGACACTGGTTCGATGAACGATCTTGCTCGCCGTTTTCAGTGAAACAATCGAAACTTCTCTCTCTCTCTCTCTCTCTCTCTTTCTCTCTCGAGTTTCCGTCAAGTTTTAATTAATACCAAAGTTCCCGACTGCATTGGGAGAAGCGGAAAGCGGATTGCAGGCCCGCGTGCTCCGCTATATTACAGTAGCAGCCGGGTGTTGCGAGCAATTTCAAAGGAATTCCGAGTTCGCGCGTTACTCGCCTCCGCTTCCGGTGTATGCACGCCTCTGGAAAATTGACTCGAGGCTTGAGCCGGTGTGTTTATTTCGGAACATTCCCGCCTTATTACAAGTAGACCGAGAATTATTACGTATCTATGGGAAATTCGAAGGCGGAAAAGTACGCAGACTGCCCCGCGCCTAGTTAGCGAAAACGTATAAAATATATAAAGCCAAGTATTCCTTTAATTATCTTCGTAAAAGCGCGAATTCGATTCTTTCGCCATTGTTAGGCCGGCGTGCTGCTTTCTACGCTGCCGAGTCGTTCCCTTCGAATCGATCGTCGCTTACATTTGCTGTTCCTTTCCCCGCGATATCTCGCTATTTTATTATCGATAAAATCGTACGTATGTTTCAGTTTCCGGTCGACGTAGCTGCTTTTAACAATCCGTGCTATCGCTTCTGTATGAGAAGCAATTCATCTTGATCGTAAATTTCCCTTCAACGGTAACTATGGTTCGTATAGCTCCCAATAAACCTCGGCCGAGAGCAGCATCGATTTCGATAACGATAAAAAAAAAAAAGAAAAAAGAAACAACCGCTTGTCTTCCTGTCCGGCGAATTTGTACACCGTATACGTATTTATACGTCGTATATCGCGAGGACGGAGTTCGCGGTCCGTTGCGAGTCCTCGATTTAGGAGCGTTATAAACAATCATCGGTCGTCGTGGAGGTGCATCGTAAACCGCACACAATCTTGGAACGTGGTTTAAATTCGTGAATTTCCGTGGCACGATCTTCGGTATTCAAGTATCTCACTTACATTTTAACCTTTTCGTTTCCACGGTTCTACGTCTTCCACTGTGCGTCTGAAAATCTTTGATTCAGAAAGTAGGGCAACGAATCTCTGCTTAGTTTCGTTTCTTTAGTTTCGTCACATCCGCACTTCCCCCCCCCCCCCACAGTCTAGTTACGGTAATTCATCTTGTAAAACAACGTCGTGAACGAGACCTAAAGCGAAGAAGAAGAAGAAGAAGAACAGAATCTTGCAGCGACCCGAACCATAAGGAAAATTGTTTAAAAGTCTCGTTTCACGGGCTCCAAGGGATGTCTGAATGATGGACTCGACGGAGATCGAGCTTTGTGTAACTTATCTGAAAGATGAGGGGTGCTGTTCGCACCGAGACGACGGAGTCGCCTGGCCGGGAGAGATCGCCGTGTAACCGCAACCCACGAAGAACAAGAGCGGCGAGGCGGAGCTGCCTATCTTTAGAACGACTCGCCGTAAAAATATTCTCAAGGATCTCCGAAGGCTCTCCCCCAGGGAGGAAATGCGGCCGGCAAGGTTGAACCCGTATGACTTTTACCCCGTGGCTCGTTCCAAATAGCGCTCTTCGGCGCGCACACACGTTCGACGCTGTGAAAAATCCACCTGAAATAAGACTATTACCAAACCGTTGCGGAGTTTCTACGCCTCGATACGCGTAATTTTGCTTTTTTTATTCGTTTGTTCTCTTTTATTTTCTTTGAGAAAATAAATATCGGAACGCCGCGTGTCAAAACGAATCTCTTCGAGCGTAATTTAATTCAGATCCTGTTATCTGCGGGGAGAGAAGGAGGCGTAACCGTCGCGTGGAAGAGATCGATCACACGTTCGATACACGTTCTTCGTGATTAACGCCGACAACGCGGGATGAAATTGAAAACGCGATCGGGGAAAGCGATAACTCGGCGAGTTTTAGCGACAAGCGGCAAGAAGATTGCCGCTATTACGACGCGGCTCGTCGTTACTCGGATTCGGACCGGTCAGGGTTATCGTCGAAGCTAAATCCAGCCAGCGCAACGCCGTGCATCGTCCGCAGACAACGCGGAGAACGCGTAATTTCGCTGCGGAGGAAAAGCGTGCGTCGAGCGTGAAGAAACGCACAACACGTGTGTGTAACTATCGCTCGCCGTCACACGTCGCCGTACGATCTTATTTATGCATATACGTGACATTTTCCGCCAACGCGCCTGCTTCTCTGTACGATTGTACCAGGTCTGGTCGAGCAGAAATAACCAATCGGACCGGCATTCCTTTGCCTAGCGCACTCGATTCTCCTATTTCAGCGCGATACGTGCCTTGGCAAAATTGTGGATTCGCGTTTCAGTTCGCGGCACCATGACGCGCGCTAACGCTCAGATCGGGACGCCACGGGATCTATTATCCTTCGACTAGAGCTAGGGGAACGAGCAGCCATTATGGTAATATGCCCGAAGGAACCTCCAGTGTTTCTACCGCGATATTTATGCGCGTCGCCTCGCGCCGTGGTTACACAGAACCTTCCAGCAAGAGAAAAGGGAAACTCCTCTATGAGTCATGAAAGGGGGAAGAAGCATTGGTTCGCGGTTGATCGATGACGTTAAATTGTACGAGACGAGATTTATATCACGAGTACGGGAAAGAACGTTAATTCGGCGGAGGAAGGTTGTTCTTAGGGTAAATAGTTGTTTGATGCGCTTAACGCGTTTTTTTTTGCAGATTCAATTGCGGGCAGCCGATTTTTAAATTTATTTATTTTTAGAATTTACGCCCGCGTGGATCGGCGTCGACTATCTGTCGTTTCGACTTGACGCGCCACGTTTGAAACAAAAGTTCAACAACGTACGATTCGCACCAATTGCTATCGAAGTATTCGGAAACGTTTAATTGCTACTTTTCCTTCATTCCTTCATTCAATTGCTACTTTTTCCGAACAAATTCCTGAAAATTCCTCGATTTGCCGATCCACGAATCTTCTCTCCGCTCGCACACGATTTTGTAAGCGGGACAGGGCGATAAAACTGACGGAGATACGATTTCTCATTGAGATTTCTTGTCTCCGTTGTAATTCCACGATGTCTGCGAGCGACAGGCGCAGACAGCGTGTCTAGTCGTGTTGGCATTCGAATTTCAACTCGAGTATTTTTCCCCCCAGTCGTGTTTTCTCGCCTCGCGTTTTTTACGCTTGCTTCTTCCCTCTCGCCTCTCCTCTTTCTCCTTCTTTGTTTTCTCGAGAAGCGACAAGATGCGACTCGGGAAAAATCTTCTAAAAAAATTACTATAAAAATTTTTTATAATTCTCTCTCTCTCTCTCTCTCTCTCTCTCTCGAAAAAGAAGAAGAGGAAGAAGCGAGCATCTGCAAAAACACGAACAAGGGAAGGGGGGGGGATGGTGGTGATCGCGTGCCGGAGCTCTAGTACACGGATGACAAAGAAGGTACAAACGACGACGAAGCGCCGTTTCGCAAGGAAACGTACGACATTGGCTTTTATGCGCGCAATAATGCGAGAGCACCGGCTGTCAGGACCGTGTTGCAGGAAACGCGAGCGTTTTCTCGTCCCTTCGAAGATCGTTATTTTTCTCAATTTCGCGAGGAGAAAAGTGGAAAGAACGGTGGCGCGAGAGGAAGCGGAGGATTCTGCAGCTCGTTCTGCGCGCTTTATCGCCCTAGTCCGACGCCGTTTTTATTTTTCCTTTTCTTTTGCTCGATGAAAGGATATGGCGCATGGCGCCGTTACGCAACGCCGAATTATCGGGGTCATTTGTTTTCCGCGTGGAAATTCTGTTGCTCGTGGCGAGTTTCGTCGGTCGATGATAACGTTACGCGTAATTCTCAGTCTACTTCGCTGCTCGTGATTAGCGCTCCGAAGACGCTTATAGACCGCTTTACGCTCGCTTCGTACGATTTGTTCGCGAACGTTACTCGCAACAGGCTCGCCGGTATTTCCGGAAACTTGCAGCCACGTTTTATACACCTAGTATGTACGTGCACCAGTCCACGCGAGCCTCTCGAAAAATTCAGTTGGAACAGTTGGTTTGATTCGCCGGATGCTTTTACTTGCTTTCGTACGTGAAATTTGTGGAGAAACGAGAGCACGTAAACCGCATTGTCGCACATTATATTACGAAAAATTAGAAACATTTCTCGCAAGTTTTAGCTTTAAAGCGTAAAAACGTTCAAAGGATGTGGCCGCAGGGAGGTTTTGCGGTTATTTTTACATCGGGTTAGCCGGCGTCGGTTTTCGAGCAAGACGATTGCCAATGCGAGAGAAGGAATAAAAATCGTGCAACGATCTCGTCTAACCGTTTTCACCGACCGAAACTGGAACCGGAGGTTAAGGTTCGGAAATTTTGTACGTTCGAGGGTCTTTCTTAACGTTGACAGGACTTTTGTGGAAAGGAGAAAGACGTCAGAAGTCCTCGTGGCTTTGTGCAGATTAGCCGTGAATAATGCACGACGACACACCGCTGCGAGAAACTGCTTCGCGTCTTATTTGCCGGATGACGCGAGAGGAAAACAGACGGCAACAGCGTCGAAAAAGGAAAGAAGGGGTGGTGCAGGGTGTATAAAAAGCGAGAGGGATCCCTTCTCCTTTCCCTCGTGGAGTACCTTTCGTTTAATCCGGTTGAGTGCGACAAATCTTTCTGTCCTTTCTCCCTTTGCCTTCTGTCGTCTTTCATTCGGTTTTTCCCCGTGGACTTTCTTCTCTCCCTCTCCTCTCCTCCCTTCTCCGATCTCCATCTGTTTTATCTCATTTTTCTTCCCTTTTTCGACGTGCTTCTTCTCCTTCCACCACCTCTTTCGCTCGCGTGTTCACCCTCTTAATCTCTTCTGTTTAGTACGTCTCTCCTTCTCTGTTGCGCTTGGGCGTGCTTGTCTGTCCGAATGAATATTTAATTCTTACTTATCCGTAAGAAGGACGGCGTAAGCGCGAATAAATAAGCCAGGGAACAACGCGAAGAGGATGTTTCTTAATGGTAATCCGTAGACGACATCTGCGCCGTGCCTCGCGCTTACTCCTAGTTAGTTAATACCCGTCAGTTTCGCGTTCATCGAAAATCGTTCGATTTCGTAGGGCGGTGTATACTCTCTTCTTTAAAAGGGCGCACGTTTCCTGCTTCATCGATAGCCGCGGAATTATTTAACGACGAAGAACATCGATGAAACGAGCGTCGTATGGTGTCTGGCTACGATCAACGTTGTCTCGTATAACGAGTCGTTCGAATTTTTCACCTTTTTCCTCGGAGTTATTTTATTATATCGATCGATAGGATACGAAGGTTCGTCGGAGATCTTGGCGATGTTTAACGCGCGTCTCGCGGGGGCTTGGCTTTGTCTTATACCGATAAAGCGATGAGCTAATATAAGAGATAGTGAAATTTACTCGGGGAATAAAATTGTTTATATAGCTTGATAGAGTAATAAGACAAATGTAAACGCAAAAATCAAATATAAACGCGAAAACAAATAAATAAACCTGACTTGGGAAATATCTCTTAGATAGATACGAATATACGACACGACACGGTCGAAACAGCTGTTTCAAATCTTTCTTTTCTTCTTTTTTTTTTTTTTTACATTGTATTGACTTTTCATATTTCCCACCCTCGCCTCCGCCGATACGTACAGACGAACACCGAAGAACGCGCACCGATGGTGATTTAAAAATTCACGAAGACAGGCGTCTGTCTGTTTCTTGAGACGTCGTGTACGAAACGATTTCGTAAAGAAAGGAGTTTCGTTTCTCAGCATCGAGCGCGTAATTAACAACCAACCAAGTCCTGAATATTCATCCACTAACGGGACGAAAATTCCGTAATAAAATCGTAACGTCTCCTCTTCTGTCGTCTTGCCTCGTTCGCTCGTTTCTCTCGCCTTGCGGAACAGGAAGTACGAAGGATTTTCGCAAATGCTCGACCACGTCTCGAACGAATAACTTGTTGGTACGTCGCGACGAATGTCTACGATCGTGCGAGGATCGCTTCTTGGCGCTCTGTGTGCAGCCCGTTGCACGCGTACGTGCAGTGAATGGCATTGAGAAGTCTCTATCTATAGAGGCTAGATTAGAGTGCATTAGCCTCGCCGCGACTCCGATGGAGATATCTTTCGCTCTGTTTTGCGTACACGCACCGCCACTACCGGCTATATTTATAACCGCCTCGCGCGTTCTTGCGCCTTGCACACCCCCTCCGCGACTTATCGTGGCTGATAATCGGTGCAAATATCATTGGGAATTTTTACCTCGTTAAGATCTATATTGAATCAGTTGAACGTCCAGATCCCGTTTCTCAAACCCGATCCATACGACCTGGTATCTTTGGAATCCTGTAATTACGCCGTAGAGTTTATTGCGCAAGATCTCTCCGGGTCTCGAGATCTGTGCGTCTCTTACGATTTGAACGTAAGAGAGAGAGAGAGAGAAAGAGAGAGAGAGCGGGAGAGAATTTACACGGGTGACGAGCAGACCGCAGATTTTTATGCGTTTACGGAAAACTTCGATAAAACGCACATAGAATGCAAAGAGATATACGACGCTCGGAGTGGAGAATACTTGTCGCCATAGTCGACGGATAAAACAAATTGCTGCTTATTGTTTTCGTTCGATGCGTTCCATTACTCTTAACGGCGTTTATAAAAATGTCAGTCTTGCGTAGATATCTGCACGGTCTAACGATAGGCGATAGAAAAAAGTGATCGAACGTCTGTGTCGAAATGTTGGTTGAAACGTTGCGCGAGAGAAGATTCGAAGAACGTGGGAGTTAAAGTTTCCGATAGTACCGATATCAAGCGATGGAATTCTTGTCACAGTATCGGCTTCTTCGAGCGAAAGAGAGGCGAAAGCTGCGTAACGGGAACCGAGCCGTTTCTAATCGATCGTAGAATCGATTCGCGCCGCTCGAACTACACAGAGGAGATAATTGCGCGTTATCGGTGTACGACCAGGTCGCAGCATCGACGTTGTGCGACAGAGAAGCATGGTTCGGGATTTGCTACAATGGACGGGATGACGGCGCTTAAATGTCAACGTCGATTTTCATCTCCGCGACTCTGTTGATTTTTAATAACCGGAGAATGAGAAATCTCTTTCTTTGTGAGCCACACGCGCGAGAAACTCGAATACTTTCGTCGCAACCTGCCCCTCGTATTTAAAGCGATCGGTCATTTGTCGCTTGTGTTACGGCGATTAAACTATCGGGCTTAATCGCGTGGTTCAAAGTTCAATTATCAAGAGGATGGCGCACGGTTCGTCGATGTCGAAAATCTTTTGCAAACTGCGACGCGAACAGAGCGCGGATACGCGTCGCTTTCTCGTTTTCTCGCCCAAGGGAAACTTATTCGACGCGAGAAACGAAGAAACGAAAAGCTCCGGCTTCGATTGCCGTCTCTCTCGGTCTCGTAGTATCGATCGAATGCAAAATCGTGGAACACGACGAAGGGTCGTTCGTGAGACACGCCCAGCAATCAGAAACCGATCTCTCGAGGAAATTATTGTGTCTGGGCCACCTGAACGCGAATCTCGTTACCCTACATTCCCTTGTATATAATAGGGGCAAAAGGGGTTGGTCCTTCCATTGGAATTCTCTTCCCGCATCATGAAAAGGGACTGCTCACCCTCTCTTTTCAAAAGGCTGTACGTATTACGTTTTACCCTCGTTCGAAAATGCACAGTGTATTCGAAACGAATTTTCTGAAACCCGCAGCGAATAAAAGGAAGAAGCCCTTTCGACGCGTTCGAGCGTGGCTTTGTTGCAACGAATTGATCGGACGTAATACGTACAATCGCGCTTCCCACGCGTGTGCCGGCTCGTGTTATTTTGCGTCTCAAGAAAGAACTTTGAGAGAAGGTTTGAACTTTGAACCGAGAAGGAACCTCTTCGCTGCGACAAAAGTACTCTTCCTCTGCTCTCCGTTTCTTTTTCTTTTTCCTACCTGTTCCGGTTCGGCGATGAAAAAATTGTGTCTAGAAGAGAACGCATAGAGGACAGAGAGGCATTGCAAAGTAGGTAATCGTAGAAAAATTCATTCTCGCCTACGTCGGAGGTTTGAAGCGGGTACAAAGTCGCTCGCGGATACCCGAGAGTCTTATTAAGTATTAAAACGTATCCGCTGTCGGGTTCTCTTGTTTTCTGGTAAGACAAGTCGAGATTAAGTTCCCTTGTTCGGTAAAAGTTTTCTCGGCTCGGGCAGCTGCGCCCTATACCGTCTTTCGGACCCGATGGAATTTACATCTCCATCAAGGGCAACCGTTCGTTCCGTCTTGCCGTTTAATCGGCGCCTACAGGCCGATATTTCACGAGAAACGTACAAATTACGTTCTTCCTCTTTCCGCTGGTTAGTATCGGTTTCTCGAGAAAAAGTATCTCGCGTACGAAGTTCGTCTAGCGAGATTAAAAATTCGTATCGTCTAACGGCTCGTTCGTCCGAAAGATGCGATAAAAACCATAGGAATTCGATTCCGATGGAAACGGTGCTTCGCCGTATCGTAGTCGTATGTTTTTATTCAACGACGGGATATCGGTGTTGCAACCTTCCTGCAAGAGTCGTCGTTGGAAACGGAAACGGAAACGGAAACGAAAACGGCGGCGATCTTAGACGAAGAGCAATTAATAAAATATCTGGTGGAAGCGCTGGCAAAGCCTCTTACGCGGCAGTGACACTCTTAAACTCATTTCGAAGGCAACGTTTTCGCGCAAATCCGGCCGTTCTCGCGTCATTACCGGATTGTCAGGGGTGGCTGCGATCGCGCGAAGCCACCCCTTTTCCCCGACCATCGTCCGTTCCGTCTACGGAATAATTCCGGACCTGGCTTTAAGAAGATGAACTCGCGACTGCAACGCGCCTCCTTAAGCCGATCTGTCGCGTAGCCGGTGCATTTTCTCCATTTAAAGAGGCGTGAATTCGTTGCCGCTTGGTCCACTCCCGATGCTAATCCGCTTCGGATGGCTTTCGCGGTTTTCGGCGGTTCGCGTCAGATTACGAACGCGGTTAAGTTAACTATGCGCTCGTGCGAGCGTTCCCCGCGTTGTTGGCCACGTGCGTGGTTTAATCGCCCGCCGTTACACGACGCTGGTTTCCTATGGTTCCCCTGCGATTCCCACCCGTACTTCGTCTCCCGTGTTGAACACATTGGACGTGTAACTCGATACTCGTAGCAGGGGGGTGTTTTTACCATTGGTGGAAGTTTATGGCGTATAAATTGGAAATAAGAATAACGTAAGGACGAGGATAGAATAGCGCGTACCGCGACGGTACGAAAACGCGTGTACGTACTTTGCCGTATTTTCAGGCATATTCGATGATTTGCGAAGGGTGGTTTGCCACTTTCGAAGCTTGATACCTTATACATGAAAGTATGGGAATTTCATGGGTAAAAGGGAAGGATCCCCGACAGGTAAGGAAGGCGGCGGCGGCGTCTCGGCGTTAATTTATTTATTCAGCCGCCGGGGCTCGTTCGCGATTTTTGACAGACAGGAAGGTAACAACCCCTGGTACGCCGCGGATTTGTTTCTCTCCCTTCTGGCTCTCCCGTAGGAAATAAACGACCAGAGAGCAATAACTGGTTTACGCGGGAAAACCGGGCCACCGACAATTCGTCGGCGTGCATTATTAATAATCTTGAATTTGGATTTATCGCCGTTCGTCCGAGGGTTCGGAACGTTCGCGCGCGGGGGTTGATTTCCTCTTTCCCCGCCCCTCCCTGCCCGCTTCTCTCGCCCGCGATCACTCCTCGTTCGCGCCTAGCTTCCACCTCGTTTCTCGGATCTCTGATAATTAATTGCCCCGAAATTAGAAAATTTGTCATGAAACCGGAGATGCCGTAACGCCAGCGAGTCTTCGGATCGCGACTGCCGTGAAAATTAATTTTCCCCGAGGGGTTTTACTTCGATTTAAAGGCGGAATTTTCTCAGGGGTAAGAAATATTTCAGGCTTGTCCGAGCGAATAGCGAGATCGATTCTTTCGGAGGCGCGATGGCTGGTCGTTCGAGCGCGCGCCGTTAATCGCGACTGGCGAAGGTCCGATGAAAATCTTATCTTAAACGGGTAATTAGGCGGCCTCGTGGCTCTCTCGCGGCGCGTGGAACGCACACTAGGGCGCAAATAATAGCGTTCGCACGCCTCCTCCTTCTTGCGCTATCGAGAGGCACGCGATTCTTTAAGCTGCGTCCGCACCGAAACAACGACGAGCAGCCGCTCTCTCGTCGCTTTCTAATTCACGCTGTAGGAATATTGCTACGTCGCTCGAAACAGTTCGAGCATCGGCAACTCGTTCGAGAAACGGGCGACGTCGAGAAAGAGCTTCTCGTTGCTGGTTCGGTGAGAACGCGGCTTTACCTGCGCGTAATTCTCCTCGGTATTATCGCGCGATGCCTGATACTACGTCCACGCGATTAACGTCCCCGCGTTAATCAAACCTGCCGAATGGTAATTTGTCTCGCCGAACGTTGACCGTTCTGCCTTCTAATTCCAGCCTCTGATCGAGGGGTCGGGTTGTGCCCATTTGTTTGCCAAAAGGGGGGAGGGTTCTCGTGATTAGCAAAAAGTCCAACCGTGGAATCAGAGATAGCGCGTAACCCGATAATTAAGAGATCAGCCGCATCGTTGCGCGAAAGTATCGAGTATGAAGTTGTAACTCGTCTCGCGACTTTTTTCCGCGTCGGACGATTCGCGAAACCACGTATCTTGTTAGCGATATTTTTCGAGAAATTAGTCCCAGCAGGACTCGGGACTTGGTTCCAAGCGACAGCAGGAGAAATTAGCGGCGGAGAGGGCAAGGTAATTTCTCTTCCGATTTCTGTTGGTCGCTCGGCGTGTATGCGTGTCGGCAATGATTAACTTCGTACTCGAGGTGTGCGGTCCGGCAATCAGAGCGAGCGCGTCGTACTTCTCTTCGCGGTGGTAGACGCTTGTTATCGATCCATCTGTCGTTTCCTCCGGATAGAAGACCCCCGAATGTATTCTGCCAACAGGGTGCGATATCTAACCGATATTTCTTTAAGAAACGAAGATCGAAGAACACTCTTCCCGCGAGAAGGGACGTAACGAGATCGTTGTATCGTTTCGACAAACCGTATATGAGACCCCAAATATTCCACAAGGAATCGCGACGATAGTCTACTAGATCCCGAAGAGAGCAGCTCATCCACTCCGGGGGTAGTGCCACGAGGGCGGCGTATTCTGTGCAAGAAAGCGGCGGACTCCCCGTCGCGAGAAGCTGCACATAACTCCGTCGACGACGTGGCGCGATAAATTTAACGAGGGGGCCTACTTTCCACGAGCAGCAACCCTTCGCGAAGGATAAGCTTGTATACACTTGTGTGCGTGCGCGTGTAGGCGCGCGTGTAGGCGCGCGTGTACGCGCGTGTGTAAGTAGGAGGCGGTACGCATCCCACCGATCTGGCATTCCGTGTATTCGACCTTTTGCAAACGCACCCGGAGCGAGAGGCCATCCTTAACCTCTTCGGCGACGCGTGGCTGATTTATAAGGACAAGAGAAGGCCTCTAACCCTTGGCTCTTCCTGCCGCGTACTCAACGGCAAGGACTCCGATGGCGAAAGCCAGCCGTACGCGTGTACACTCGGTGTCCAAAGTGTTCTTCCCGTAAATCCTGCCTTCCCTTCGAGGCAGCGTTCCGTAATTCTGGAGGGTTTAGCGGCAAGGGTAGCGGAGGAAGCGCACAGGTAACGTTGCTGCTGGCTTTTGTTCAACTGACTCGAAACTGTTAAACGATGTTTCGGGATACCGAAGGTTATTAATCGCTGCTAGTTCGTAGAACGTGGTTTACATGTACTTTGGGATTAGAGGCAGACTATGGATGTTTGTGCGTTTATGGGAAATTTAACCCTCGCTTAGGAAGGGTGGATCATTGTCACGTTGAATGTCTTATTTTATAGCGATAAGGCGGAGGACGGGCTAGAAACGCTTTGTACCCTTGGCAGAAACTGCTGTACGTCTACGGAAGGACAAAATTGCGCCTAATTCCCCAGCGAATATTTTTACAAGGCAGATCAGGTTGTTCGAGGAACGTCGTACCGAGTACGCGAAAGTTACACGCCCAGCTCTGTTGTTCGTGCACCGTGTATCGCAGTGGTCTCCGCGACGAAGCGTGGTTGTAAAATCGGTCAAACATCCGGGTTTACGCGTTCCAGGTGTCTGTCGAAACCCGAGAAGATCCGAGACCACGGAATAAAGTACCGGGCCTATCCGTGGCTGTTCCGTACCCTGAAGTTTTTGTATTGTTCTTTGTTCGTACCTTTTTCCCTTGTTTCTCGCTGCTGATGTTTCTTCGGCACAATTACACCCACCATTCTTTTTTTTTTCTTGTTTTTTTCCTTTTTTGTTCTTTAAATCTATCTTTTGGCGTCTCAAAAATTATTTCGTTTCGTCATCGAAATACTTGAACTTGCATCGTCTCCATATCAACTTGTACGATCTCTTTGCTTGATCACTCGATTAAATGGGAATTTGTTAATACCAATTCTAATAATACTCGCTTGGCAAGATCCAGGGAATCCCTCTTACATCGGCCAAATTTCATTATTCTTCCATCGACCTTGACACATTGGATGCCCTCTGTACCTACCGAAACGTTTCGTGTCGGAAATCGGCGATATTTTACGAACAATCTTCGCACGCTGGCGAAACCCACCTCGTGATTGTCCTTGGAACGCTGCATGAGTCGCGCAGCACGGGATAGAAAGTCACACACATCTCTGGCGGAAAATAGCGCTGGCAGCCGGTTTTTAATTTCTACGACGCTTTTACCGACCCCACGTTATATATCAATCAACGCTGTCGAGCCGATCGGTCGAAACGCGACTCTCCAAGTGGCCGTCTCGCCCGTTTTTGTTGCAATTTATCGCGACGCGTTCCCCTGTTGGTAGCGACAAATGATTTTCATCGTTTGATGGATCGATCGCGATATCCCGGCCGCGAACATCTGCGCTTCGATGGAGAACATTCGTTTTTACGCCTCGATCGCTCCTGCTCTTTTCCTCGTTTCACTTTTTCTCCCTTTTAGGCAAGTTCGGCGAATCCGCGGGGAAAGAATTCGACGTCTTCGAACAGAGTTGCGCGGTGTTCTTCGGCTTCTCTTCCCGATCCAAGAGCCGCGATACGCGTCGCGTTGCCTCCGACGCCAAACTAATTTCCATCCTTCGATCAACGCGCAACGGGGGACAGCGTTGGCTTTTCGAAGCGAGACCTCTCTTTTGTCGTCGAACGAAGTCGACCCTCCCGCCGTTCACGCGGACCAGTGAACCGGCAATGGAGATAATAAAATCGAAAAAGAGCCGTGCTTACTATCTAATTTTGATCGACCGCTTCGTCTGGTTCGTCTGTCCGTCCAATCCATAGAATTTTCACCCCTTGAAACGTTCCCTGTAAAATCGCAACGTTCAACGTTCAACGTCGTATCGCTGCTTTCGTATTTTTCGTGCAGCTTCTAATTTTTTTTTTTTTTTTTTTTTTTATCAAATACACGTCGTAGCAAATGTGTATTATGTAAGATTGTATTTTGATAACACTACGGTGTTTTCAGATTTTATCGCTATAAAATCACGACGGTGGCGATTCTTTACGATGCTAATAAACGTTCGGGAATGTTTTATTTCTAACACGCGCACACACAGTTGTACTCATAAACGTCTCCCGCGATAAGTGTTCGAATACTTCCGTGAGCTATTACACGTAGCTTTTGTTCGTTCCACGTGGCTGGCTCGCACTCGCCGTTGCTGGTCGCTGTTTCGCCCGATTCGCGCACGTAAAAGGTATCGTAGAAGGTATCTACAAGCGTTCGAGTACGTTTCGTGAGTCACTGCGAGTCAATAAGATGCATAAAATAGGGAAGCAATCTTTCAGATGGGCGGTACTTCCTTTCTTGGCTCCAGTGATCCTCGACGCGTACATATCCAGGGGACTGTTTCAATGACGACAGTCACACGCGCGGTTATCCTGGCTCGAATCGCGGAGGGTTGCCGACCAGTCTGTTGCCAGGAATTCCCTTCGCCTCCTCTTCGTCGCGTGTTTCGCGATCGTCCCGCGATACGCGAGGCCACCCTTTCGCGTGCATGAAAAATGCATTCCTTTATCTGGCGTTCACGTGTCGCATCGCTAGAAACGCTCGTAATTAATTCCAGCGACGCCTTTCGCTTTATACCGAGTGTTCTCCTAAAATTCTAGCGGGTACAATTTGTAACATCGTAATTCGAACAAGCAGAAAATCCATGCACGGTAACTTGCAGATTTCACCTTCGAATTTTCGACGCTTCTTCGTAATCGTATTTCGTAGGAAACACGGTCGTCGAGCAGCGCGTGATTTTCCCAAACGGTGGGTATGGTATTTTGAGAGATCGTCGATTACAGAACAGAACGGAACATGATTGCAACAGCTTTCTGACGACGGTAATCGACAGACTCGTCCGTCTTTTCGTTCCATTCTATCGTTGTATTCCTTCGTTGTCGTGTTACGTACAAGTACAGCACGCGTATTTCAAAATTGTAAAAGGCGGCGGCTGTTCGAAGTCGAACACAACCCTCGACCGTCTCGATATTCTGCCTCAGAAAAGTTGCAAGACTAGATTTGAATTTTTCTTTTTCCAATCGCAATTAGGTGTCGTCTTTCGACGCGGGAATCGAGAGTAAGCCGCTTAGCCGGGGATTACAGGGGAAAATCTTGTAAAGCGTCGGACCGCCACCCTCCCTAGTCTGCCAATGACTACCTGGTTTCTTTCTTCCCGCTTTTAATTCACCTTTCTCTCCTTTGTTACCCCGGCGTGGAATGCATTTGACGCGCGATAAACCTCGAAAAAGTCGCCTTCTTTAGCGAACTCGGGGGAGGATTTTAATTTCCTCGTGCTCCGGCGGTTGGTCTCTTTGTGCTGTTGATTTACGGGACTTCTTCCAGGACCAAGTACATCGAGAGTCGCTGTGTATCCCCGAATACACGCCCAAATTATATACCAGAGAAACGGGAACGAATCGAGTTTCTGTGTGATTTTCCTTCCAACTAAACTGCCGACTTTTGTACAAATTAAAAAAAAAAAAAAAAAAAAAAAAAAGAGAAATCGAATCAACAACGACACGTTCGAAACTCGGAGAACCACGAATAGGCCAAAGCGTAAAATCTGAAATTTCAATTAATCGTCGCGCTTCGTACGAAAACAGTACCACGCGTTCCATAAGGTTGTCCGAAAAGTTTCTTTCGTCTTGTAAGGAAATAACGGATGCGCCACGTTCTCCGTTTTGTATTATTTTTATCGAATCTCACGTTCGATCGTAATGATAGAAATAGAAGAAAATGGATCGTAGGCGATTCGATAAAATAATATAAAACGGAAAGAGGTTGTGCGTCCGTTATTTCCTTACGAAAGGGAAGAAACTTTCGGGACAGTCTAATAATACTTGCTGACGGGAGCGCGCGTCGATCGAACTACCTGCTACAAATTGAGTTTCACCGAACGACGAAGAACTCTCATTGGCCCCGTTTAAAATTTCTCCGTGAATTGGGCGCATCTCGCGTTACCGCTCGGAAAGAATAGTTTTGCCGGGGCACCCTCGATAAAATTCCAGCAGTCAACGACAACGCGTTGTCTTTTCTATCGCTTGTCAGTAATATTAGGGATCGCAATTTCACTTCGGAGAAGTCCCGCCAGGCGTTGTTCGTCCGATATCTGTTCGTTCCCTCTTTCCCGTTCTCCCTATACCGTCAACGATGCTGTGTATTAGGGCGAAAAGAAATATAGGGGGAGGGGGGGAATTTCGTTGCGCTATTCATGACTTCCAATAGCGAAGAAAAGTTGCCCTCTCTATAGCGACGTTTAAGTTGACAAAATCGCTATCCGATCGATAAACACTTTTAGCCGAATCTATCCCTTCGTTTCGGAAGAAAGCTTCGCACAGCAGCACCATCGAGAATTCCCTCGATGGAAATCAAATTTTGCGTACCTAGCCTGGACGGGTACGGGCGATTTTTCGACAAAAATCGACGATTTCAGGAAAAATTTGTTCGCTCTCGGACGATGATCGCATAATTTTGATTTTTTCCTTCTACCCTTTTGTCCATCTGCGCCCGAGTACGTCGAGGGAATGAAATACGGAGGGTGGAAGTTGGCAAAGCAGGAAGAGAAGAAGTTCCATGGAAGAGGAGCGGCATCGATTATTTTCACGCGAGCAGCAGCACCGTAAAGAGGGTTTCTTTGTTCGATTCGTCGCCGTTGAGCAGACAGTGGGTCACTTGCATCGACGGAGCAAAGCACGTCGTCTGGATTCCCCAGGCGAGTAGGGGAACGTCCCCTTACCTTCGTTCTAAAGGAACGTCTTATTGTCTGCGTTCGAGAGGGGGCAAATATCGGGCATAATACGGTATTAATTAATACTTTCGCCTGTAAGATCGAGAGAACTTGGCTGGCTTTGTTCGAATGAAATATAGTCGAACTTTTGGGGCTGCGTATAAAACGCGTTCCAACCGACAGGTATCGTCCGTGGACAGTCCACGTACGACGCCTGTCGATAGTCCTCGATTTCGAATCTAGCTTAGGCTTCGTTCAATCATACCTTCGAGATACCCGAACGATTAATATCAGACGTCGCATCGGATCGCGCGGAAACTGCGAAACGGTAACGACCGCGGACAATCGTCCGTCAGTCTGCGCGTAGCTTAAAAACGATAGTAGAAAAATTGACGTTTCCGATCCACGGTCGACCAGATTCCCCCGCGAGTCGTTCGTTGGCCAAATATAACGCGACAACTGGTCGCCCATTGAAAAGCTAAAGCTACAATCTGTCGTCTAGAAAGCGAAGGCGGGTCTCCACCGAGTCGAGAACGGGCGCGTTAAGCTCTGCCGGAAGGAGGCGCGCGTCTTTAGCCTCTGGTCGTGGAGAATCGGCATCGATTATTTTCGCGCGCCAACGAGAACACCACAGGGAGAGTGAAAAGAGCTTTCTTCCTCTCGAGCTCGACAGTAGGTCAGAGTCAGACCGATACCCAGAGCTCGCCAACAGAAGGAGAGACGGATTCTCCCTCCGACGAGGGAAAAACCAGAAAGTTTTCGAGGAGGGGGGGGGGGCGATAGAAAGGACCAAAGAGGAGGGGGGTGGGCGATAGAAAATCAGCAAAAACGAGAGAAGTTGCTTATCGCGTGTTCGGTTCGAGTCGTCTTCCTGCTCCTTCTACCAGCCGAGGAGACACTCGCCAGCGATGCCGGTTGTTTGCATCCTTTGTCGCGGCGCTCGTAAATCTCTCGAACGAAGCTAAGTCGCTCGGAGACTCTGGCGGACCCTTGGCACACGCGTCCACTGTTGGCGCAACGATCCACCCACTCGTTCGTTTCTGTATTTACGAGGATGCGAGCGGAGAATTGCCGGCGGGATGAAGTTCTCGAGACGGAGCGAGACTTTTGTCGACGAAACACGCTGGAAGAGAGGGCGAGCTTTCTTAATAACCTTTCTTCGTACCGTACTGTGTAGTGTTTTGTAGCTGCACGAAACGTTCGCGAGTTACTCGGCGCTGTCTTTGTGTCGCCGCAAAGAAGAATTATCGGCTGGTGTCGCGTGAAAGTCCGATGGCCGTCGTGGTGGACCAACGGGTCGCTCCGGAGATCTGTAAAGAAACTTCTGCGATGGAAGAGGTAGTTGTTCGCGTGGTTCGACTCTCGCCATACATCGATAGCTCATTAATAAATTGCGATAAACGTGTTTGGCGCGTGCTGTTCGCGCGCAACGATCCGTAACGCGATATCCGTTCGAAGGTTTCCGCGTAAAGAAAACGTAGCAAATTGCTTCTTTGGCCAACCAAACGTACTACGATCGGCAAAATAAATCTACGAACCATTATGAAAGAGGATTAGGGTCCGAGGAATCCTCGAAAATCCCATAGAGCTCGATGGCTCGTACCAGCGAACCGATAAACCTAAGGTTTCTGGCTAGCAGTTTTGCTCCAGTGAACTTGTATGCTTCCACCGTTCTTTACATTCCCGTCCATTGAACGTTCTAGTTTCTTAGCGAGAGGTTAAACCCAAACAATTTACAGTACCAAGTACACGTCGTGATGCTCGATGGAGTCGGACAGGAAACGAAAGATTAAGATGGTCGATTTTCTTTCTCTTACGCGCGCCCTTCGACGGTTATAGTAGTTGCATTCTCGCTGGGGGGGGGGAGGGGGAGGACAAAAGCGGAAGCAAACCGAGGCCGATCGTAACGAATTTTATGCTCGTCTATATAACCGAGCTTTATCGTCGCGGGACCTATGGCCGCTCGACTGCGCCGTTAAGGTCTAAATAAGAACGTCCTTGCAGGAGAGTCTTGACAAATCCCTGGGTAGTACGTTTTACTTTCCATCGTTTCTCTCCGGATCTCCTCCCTTCCCTTCCCTTCCCTTCCCTTCCTTTCCCTTTTACGCTCGTCCCTTTCCGCTTCGTTTCCTCTACGTTTCGAAATTGCCTCGGTCGATCCACGGGCGTAAAAAAAGCCGCTTTCGGTATTTTCAATAACGTCCTCCGTCACCGTCTTCCAACGGCGAAATGAAAAAAGGGCCGATCTTGGTTCTGGCATACACACGGGATATCTGATCTCTCCTATAATACACAGCGAGAGACAAAGGTTTCGGTGCGGTTGGTTTATTACGGAAGCGAAGAGAGAAACGTGCATTTACCGTATTAGCGAATATACGCAACCGCGTACGACGACTTTATATCGTACGCAGACAACACTCGTTCGATCAGGCAGCAAGTTTATTCGTATTGGAAAAAAAAAAAAAAAAAAAACAATGGACGAGAAATTCGATGGGTATGGAAACAAAGTTCAACGAAAAAGGAATTTTATCCTGACGCGCACGGATGGTGGAAAAAAATCCACCGTGTATGGCGAACGTCGAAAAGCTTCGACCGTTATTTTTTCCCGAGCTGTCCTCCGGATTAGGATCGAGTTCTCTTACGATCTGGAATACTTGTACCATCGCGGAACGTGTTCGGGGGAAGAAGATTAGAGGACCACGAAGGGAATACCATATTTATCGAACGCTGTTCTCGCTTTATTGCGTTGTAAAATTTACAGAAAAGCTCGGAAGCCTTCTGGGTCGTTTACGAGTTCGTCGACCTTCTTTCTAGCCGCTCGTTTCTCCTCGACTTTATTATTTTGGGTCGCGCGCTCGCGCGTGTGCCTCCGGCTGATTTTTATATTTATTTGTACCGACCGGTATTATTGAATTCCGATAATCTGCTACGCCGGCATCGTAATCCTCCCCCGGCGACGGTCCACCCCACAGACGATACGCCGCGATTTATGCCTCCTCCACGCCTCTCTTCTCGCTCTTCCTCTGCTCTTTTTTTTTCACTTTCTTTTCACCCTTAGCCTTTTAGCTGCGGCGACAAAATTATCCGCAGGGGCGGCGACCTTCGACTTTGCTCTTCCGGAATAGTCGCCGACCTCCAATTTGGGGGTGAGAAATCGCTTCCAATCGTCAGCTTTTTCCACTCGTGCCGAGCGTTTATTCAACGATACTGCCAAAGAGCAGTTGCTCTTTCTTTCTTCTGTACTTGCTGGCTGTCGAATTAGACAGAGTATTTTTCGGTATTTCGGTAAAGTCCAAACTCGATAACAACGCTTATTTGTTAATTACCGAGGTGTTGTACACACACGCGCATACGTATGTACGTGTATGTACGGTATATAGAGTAAATCGATAATTAATCCGTGTTTCTACTCTTTGCCTCGTAACGCTGTTGCCACACGCGTATTTCGTGTTCTCGTCGTATTGCCAAACGCTCTGAATACTCGACTTCGAATCGCACGGTGCAGCGATCGCGTCGACGAGTGCACGGAAGATGAAAACACGTATAGTATAATCACGAAAGACGTTTGCCTAGTTGGAATACTTTCACGAGGCGTGCCCAGCATTTTTTCTCGCGTTACCGTAAACGACTCGACAGAGATTACGACTAAACACGTGGCAGACTTTTACCTCTACTGCAATTTCAGTCCTTTGCGAGGAACCGTCCCTTTTTCCTCAGCAATCATAGAATGCTGAGATGGCTCGATTAAAATCCGGTTCGGGGACATTAATTACGTATCTCAGGAAATTGTCTCTCGGCAAACAACCGAACGTTTCCCGTCGGAGGGCAGTAAAAAAGAATCGCGCCGACGAAGGCACAATACCTCTTTTACCATTCTCTCTCTCCTCTCTCTCTCTCTCTCTCTCTCTCTCTCTCTCTCGGTTCTCGAGCCTCTAATCGAACTCGTAAAAAGTTGAAGTACTTCTCTCACGGATCGACCCACGCGCGATCGGTTTCCAGTTGCACCGACTGTGGAAAAGTTACCAGACCAAGCCAATTTATTTATTCGAACCGCTCTTTTTCTATGGTTCTCCATGGTCAGTTGAATGGATGGATGGATGGATGGATGGATGGGGATGGATGGGGATGGATGAATGCGCGGCGTTAGTGTTGACCCGTTCTCTTCAGCCTCGATGGTTAGGGCAGAAAAGGAGAAGGATCTTGCTTCTTCTTGTCGAGCAGCACAAAGTTCGTGAACGATAGAGCCTCTTTTTCAGCTGCTTCTTCGCGATTCCGTTCGGTTATCTCTCTTCGTTCTAGAATGGATATTCCACTTTCTTCGACGATCTTTCTTCAAACAGTCGAAATAATATATTGCTTCGTTGAACAGACTGCTGTCGACAACTTCTTCGACGTCTATTTCGAGGCGCACGAAATATATTAATTTTCTGAAGGGATTCTGAAGCACCTCGAAAAGAACCCGGATGGATCTTAACTTATATGACTATAAGCATATTTATATATATATATAATTGTAATTATAATCGACATTATAACAATTATATTCGAGCTAACCGAAGATTGACGAGACCTCGCATCGTATGTCATCTCGCGGCAAAATTGTGACACGAGTGTGAATACATCGTTAAATGTCAATAACGTATCGATAGGCGCTAACACTTTCTCTTGGTTCGATCGTATCGTCTATATATTTATATATACACACACACGCGCGCGCGCGCGCACACACACATACATAACCGTTTTGAATCGACGAAGCGAGTAAAAAAGCCTTTATCCTTCGAGGCAATTCAGCTGGCTTGAAAGACGATAAAAGACGCATAGAACACGCGAGGTTCGCGAGCGTGCAAATAGATTTTTAATCGGAGGTTGATCGCGAGGGCGGCGGCGCGAAGCTAAGCTCTACTTTGCAGGAATTTCTAAGGAGCTATAATGGGGGCTCGTGGGAATCAAGTTTTCGGAGATAAGGATCACGGGAGTATAATAAGGGATCGGAGGAAGGACGTGGTGATCCTAACCATCCTTCGTCGGGTTAGCTTCTATGGGTATCGAGCAGAGGATCTAAAGGATCTAATAGCGAACTTCGTAGACGGGATTCTTCGAGCTATCTGGTTCGATCTCAATTTGGGAATAATCTAGGAATAGAACACTGGCGCGAGCTTATCTCCCCGATAATTTCCAGTCGTTTCATCCTCGTACCTTGAAATATTAACCCCTTTGATAGTTTTCGAATATGCGCGTTGTAATCGTACAGTTTGTATCGACGTTAAATTGCGTTGGGAATGTAACAATTGCGTATTTGTCGATGAAAATGAAACTTGCGAATTATCTAGGTTACGCGATAGTTTCAGGAAGAAAGTTAAAGATCGGCGTCGTTTTGAACAAGGACGTTCTACGGAATATCGAAGAAGAAGTTTATCGATTTTTAGATCAATCTCTCGATACATTCGAAGCTCGTTGAACGAGATATTTTGCGAAACTCGAGCCGTATTTGTCGCATGGCTTTAAAGCCATTAAAGTCGAAAACGTACGAATACTCGTCTCGAAGGCGTTATTCCGTCACAGGCGGAAGATCCTCTTTCTATCTCGTGCTTAACTTCTCTGCCCACTAACCTTCTCGTTATTCAGTCATCGATGCGCTACACCTTACCAGACCCTTTCTTCTCATTTCCTGTCTGCGTAGACCACGGTTCTTTTACTCTTTCTCCTACGCCTCCTCCTCCTCCTCCTCCTCCTCCACGCTTGCTTCGTCATTAAGGACGTGACATTTTGCTCGTTCTTGACTCATCCTTTTTCTTATCGAACACCGGTCTTCCGTTGAAAACGCCCTTTACCATATTTTCGCCTATATTCGACCCTCTCTCCCTTTCTCTTTCCCTCTCTCTCTCTCTCTCTCTCTCTCTCTCTCCCAGTCACCTTTGCAGCCTTCTCGATCGTAATTCCGTTTTAGCTGCAGCCCAAACGAACGTTTGCTCTTTGTTTCGCTATTCAAACGTTATCGCAGCGTTCGCACGACCCGCGAAATGGCAAATTCCGCGTTTAAATTATCGATCCTCGGCGATGTCGTCGCCGAGCGAACTGCGAACGAGATTGCGCACGAAAACGCTTTTTATTTAGTTCATCGAGAGAGCCTTCGCGTTTTATGCCTTCATCCCCCTTTTTCCCTTTACGACGAACGAATTTAATCGACTGTGCACCCTCTCCTTTATGGCGCTTCTTTCGAGTATGTTGTCGAAACTCGCTCACGATTTATTTTTCTTTTGTTACAGATGGAAGACGAGGGCAATCATGGCAACGATGATACCAGATGCTTCATCCTGTCGACGCTGGCCGCGCTACAATGGTCCAGAGTTTCCTGCGTACTTTGTCGAGCACCCATGCTCGTCTTCGACAGGTATCCATTGGTGGATGGCACTTTCTTCCTGTCGCCCAGACAACACTCGTCCGCCTGTGCGGAGGTAATTTCCAAGTTTCAATCACCGTTCGCGTAGTTCTTTCGGACGATTTTGAACCTCCAGTCGCGTGGAATCGACTGCGCCGTCTCGATCTTGCTCCTATCTCAATAAGTAAAGGTACTTTGAACGTTACAAAGAAAAAAAAAAAAAAAAGAAAAAAAAAGAAGAAGAAACGTTTAACATCGAATCGAAACGGGAAACAATTCTTTCATATTCTACGGTTTATTGTTCGACGACAATTGCGAACCGATACCGTGGCGATTGCTGTTTCAGGTTAAGGTCGAAGGTCGCACGCAATTTTTGTCCGCGGTGTGTATGAGTTGCCTGGAAGGTAGCGGTGGCCAACCCGTACGTTGTCGTTGCTGTACTCAGCCATGGGACGGATCCAGCTTAGTCCTTGGTACAATGTACAGCTACGATATCTTCGCTGCCATGCCTTGTTGCACCGAGCGACTCAAGGTAAGTTTCACGTTCTTTCTTATTTGTAACGATGCGCTCTTAAGGTCAACGATGTTCTGGAAAAGATAAGCGGAAGACGACTTTACGTATCTCGCGTGTATCGGGTAGAGTCGGCGCTGGTATGGAAGCGGTCAAAACGTTAATCGCTACATCATCTCTAGCTGTCGTCAAAAGGTGAAATCTATCTTCTTACGAGTGCCCCGATATTCGATTCTCCGATGAACAAGTACTCGGTAGACCATCGTGTTCGATATCCTATCTGTAAATACGTTATCCGACTCTCGAGTTTCTCTCGCCGGTACTCAATTTGCCAACGAACACAGGTAGTACTCGACCGATAAACACTCGAGCGCGCAAAAGTATTCACGATCTTTTAAGATACACAGGCACTCGGATACATCTACGCAAGTTAACGTTGGAAAAATACTACTGTCTGTTACAGTGCAACAGCTGCCAGAAGCCTCTGATCTATCCGCACCAGCGGCTCAATTTCTACTCGGACTACAGCCGCGTATTCGCGTGTCCGCATTGCCGAGCCGTGGACGCCCACTTCGTGAAACCGCTCTCAGTCTGCTTCACCCGCGAGCAGTTTCAGCTTTATAGCCAGTGGCCGTAACCATTAGGGAACTTAGCTAACCGGCGTCGAGGCATCGCGACTGACCCGTGTCCCCTCTTCTTCGATCCGCTGATCTCCCTGCTCCGGGCGACCTTGCTCTAGATCCCCCCCACCCACCCACCTACCCACCTACCCACCCACCAACCCACCCACCCCCACGCTCGTCAGATCGTTTTCATTCTTTCCTGTAAAGGATTATCATCCAGCCGAAGAAGATAACAACAACAACGACGACGAAGAGGAAAGGAGAAAGGAGAAGAAGACGAAAAACTGTGAGAAGACAGCAACAAGAGCGTGAAAAATCTCAGGCTCGGCACTTGGCTTTGTACGCTCTTTCGTCCGGTTCTCTCGGCAAGAACCAGTTGTTTTGTTTTCTGTTTTTCTTTTTTTTTTTTTTTTTTTTTTTCTTTTGGAAGAAACGATCGATTTTTAGTTTTTCGTTCGAGCGTCCCGAATTTCGGGAACGTCGCCCGTGCGTTTTCTAGTTACGAACCAAGCGAATCAAGAAGAAGATGATTTGTCTCTTATGTTACGTACGAACGTGCCGGATCTTGCCGAAACGTCGATCAACCCGAGATCGAGAGTACAAAGCGCAAGTGTAAAGTCAGGTTACTGGCGCGAGTTCCCGTAGCAGCGATAACGTTTAAGGTTTTTTTTTTTTTCTTTCTCAATGTCGATATAGTAGCGTTTATCTATGTTAATTCAATGCGAGGGACGAGGGAATCGGCGTAATTGGGCCACAACGACGAGTTCGTACCCATCGATCGACATGGGGAACCACCAACGCATCTCGACGGCGTATCGATCGATTCTTCGAAATCTTGGCGAGAATTCGAGCCAAGGATTATCGTCAGTATTATCGGTAAGATTAAACGGCAAATTCCAGAACTGTAACACGTCTCTGGTGGAATTGATCTTTAAGTTAGCAAAAGTTTGCGTAGGGATCATCCACGTTTGGCAAGACGCGCGTGAATTTCCCTCCGTTCACCTTTTCTTTTTTTCGTCTTTACGTGTCTTCGCGTGTCTTTGCATGGTTCCTCGCGTTCCATCGGCAGAGACGCGATTAGTCGAATTTAAACGCCAGTCAAATTTTATAGCGTGTATAGAGTAGGCGCGTGTACAAAAGAAATTAGTCGTTCGAGGAAATCCTGTTAGCTTTAGGGAAGTCGGACAACAATTAGGTTTAAAGAGATCGAACGAGATCGATACGTCGTCGATTAATCGGCAGTTGCCGCGTTTCGAATCGAGCGATTTTTTTTTTATAAGAATCGTCCCTCGCGTCCCATAGTTGAATTGCGTTAACCGAAGGGATAGAAGAAGAAGAAGAAGAACAACAACAACAACAATAAGGACAAGAAGAATAAGAAGAAGAAGAAAAGAAGGAAAGAAAAGAAAATTACGAATTGCAGACAAGTATAGATCGAGATACGCAGAACGTTAAAAAGAAACAGAAAAAAAATGGTCTAACTTCCCTGTATATTACGTAGGTATGTATAAGAAACAAACATAAAAAAAAAAAAAATAAGAAAAAAGAAGAAAATGGTCACTTCGAAACGAAAAGGGGGGAAGAGATAATGAACTATCGTTTGTTACTTAGATAATCGAGAACGTTGTTTTTTTTACATTTTATTAGTTTATACGTTTATGGCGGCCATGTTGATTTTGTTTAAGGATCTACGACTCATTCGATGGGTTTTCACGTTGATCGGCCGGGCGCCCAGCGATCTTCCGCCCTCGAGATCATTCTCTCCCTAAATTTCGATCCTTTAACTTCATCCTTATATATATATATATATATATGTATATATATATATATATATTTCGCTCCCTTTTTTTTTCGGTAACTCGGAACGTACGACTGGTTTACCGCAGACGAAAACAGAGCCTCGTTTGCTCTTCTCGATCCCTAATACTTTTCCCGCCCTCTTCCGTTTCAATTTCACAGCGTTGGAAATACTCCCGAAGGGCGGTCGAAAGCCATGGGCGTCCGAAGTAGCCAGTGTAAATACGTAATTAAGTGGGAGAGAACGAGAGGGAGAGAAAAGAAGAGACGAACGAACCGCGCGTCGCGGGTTCGTTCGTGAAAGCCTGTGAAAGAATGGTACAGAACGAAAGCGAGAAAGAACGAAAAGTGTCTGTTAGAGAGGGAGAGAATACGAGAATGGATGACAGCGTGAAAGAGAAGGGAGCAGAGGAAAAAAAAAGGAAAAAAAAAAGAAAAGAAAAGAAAGAAATAAAATCTTGGTTTTTCTGGCGATGCTGGTCGTTGCTGTCCATCAATAGCGGCCGTCCCACAAACAGAAGACCGCCCACCGTTTTCCCAAGGTAGTATAGTCGATCGTGTACCTTCTTTACGTTATTTCGATTTAAAAGTATACTTAATCCATTCGTACGCCGGGAAGTATATTTAGGAGATTTCTATATTGTCCCGTAGAAGTTTTTAGCGAGGACCCCGTGAACCCCGTTGCCTTGACGCCTTTCACGAACCGTTTTCTCGTCTTCGTTGCTCGATCTCGACGACCACGAGATATTCCTTTCTCTTCGTCTGACAGCGCGAGAATATATACGAAGGAGGAGAAAAAAAAGAAGAAGAGGAAGAGGAAGAAGAAGAAGAGGAAGGTGGTTGTTTCGTCTTTTACGTGCTTTTCTTTCGCTTTTCTTCGTTCGTTCGAGAAATGTTCGAGGCTGTTACGGTGGCGGGCTTCATTTAACCGAGCACACACTATATACGACGATTTAATCTATGAGAATATCAAGCGAGTGAGAGTAAGACGTGGGATTAGAGCGAACGAACCAGAAGGGGGAGAAAGAGGTGCGCAAATTGCTGGAAACGTTTTCTATGTACGAGTGGAAGGGCGAGAAAGAACGAGAGACATAGAGGGATTGAAAAGGGGAAGAAGTAAAAAAAGAAAGAAAAGAAAGAAAGAAAGAACGGAATAAGAATATTTGTACAAGAGAACGCGCCGGTTCTCTGAATGCACGCGTGTATTCGGGGACAAAAGGAAGTACATTATGTCCGCGTGGACGTAACTTCTCTTTCGGGCAGCCGAATACGACGAGCTGCCGAAGAGTGCGTTATCGTCATCGTCGTCCGATTTTGCCACGCGACGAAACCGCGTTTCTCGTTCGGTTTTCTTCGTTTCCTTTTTATCGTTCGCTTTTGTTGTGTCGCGAGCCAAGCCTCTTTGCGTCCAAACGGTCGAGAGACACGGACAAGAGTAGTCACACACGGACGGGAACGAACAGAGGAGAAGACGGAGTTGTTGGAGGATCGTCTCTCGTTACGTTTTTCTCAGAGTGCCAAATAGCGGGAAGAAAGATTGTGAGAGAGAATGGAAGGGAAATCGGAAAACAAGTAACCGCGGGTCTGTGAATCTTTTCCATAGATGTTTTTCGGTTGTTCGAAACCCGATTTTCTTAGCTTCGTCGCTTTTCATCTGGTTATCGAGGGTACACCACACTTGCGTTTATAAGTCGCAGGATATTCGCCGATGTTGAACAATTTCAACGAAGCAAACCCGGAACAAATATCTTCCAGAAATAGTACGATCTAGATTTCTCGCGCGAAACACGCGGATTACACACATTGAAAAAGTAGCGAATTAAGTCGGAAGAATTTCTTTTCTGTATTGTTCGAAACGAATAAGAATTTCGTAAATCAACAATTCGATCGGAAAATACTTCGAACGATGGCAAATCGAATCAAGCACTTATCGACGAATAAGAGCAAATTTTAGACAGCAAGTTCGAGCATCTTTGTACGTTCGTTTCGTAGAAAGAAAATATTTCTCGTCCTATAATCCTTCGTCCGAAAGTTGTTCGGTTACGCGTTTATTCGCGTCTATTCTGTGATTTATCACGATGTACCAAATATTCCGCGACTTATAAGCACCGACATATACACGTATATATGGTCGTACAAGCTACACCGAAACGCAGCCCAAACATACGTAAAAGTTTCGTGCTCGATTTTAGGAATTAGGAATAATGTCGAAGCCGCGGTGGTTGATACATATTCGTTCTTATTACTTCTTTGTTCATGCCCAGTGATTCTAGACGTATAATTAAATAACAAAATGCTACACGTGTGTGCGATTCGTTCCTCGTTTCGGTTCAAACGCGAGAAGCTCGCGTCGTGCTCGCGTGTGCGATGATCCTGCGCGCACACTTTCTCTAGGGACTCTCTGTTCCTGCGTGCTTTCCGCGCGCATGTTTCGAGCGTGGAAAGCGCGAAACGAAAGAAAAAAGAAACTTCTCTTCGCGCCACCGCGCCTACTTTTTGTACTCCCTACCGTTTTCAATTTTCGCTACGTGGTTCGCGTCGTTGAACACAATAGGGTGCCCCGCGATGCGTACATCGGGAGATTCATCGGCTCGCTTTTAGTTCCTATCGCGACTCGATCGACGGAGGAACGAAGGAAACGGTGGTGGAATTCCTCTTCGCGAGAAGCCGATCGCAACGCGTGTCCCATCGATCGATCGTCGTCTTCGAGATTCCATCGTGATCGCAAAATTAACCGAGTTCTATTTCCTCGTGAAGAAATTCTTACGAACTGAAGATCATAGTAGCGTAGGTCGAGATTATTCCATGCTATGATCTTATTTGTTTTTTTCTCTTTTATGCTTACGAAAGGAACAAAAAGTTCCATAGTAATTCAATTGTTTGACGAGGTAGTAATACATTCGGTACCTATGTACGGGTTAGTAAAGACAAAATGGTAAATAGTACTATATAAGTTAATCGAAAGTTATTTGTGTTATAATTTTTAAACGAGACGTTCCTTTAGTTTTGTAATCAATTCGATCGATATTTTACTCTTTACCACGATGTAGTTTCATGACTCGAGAAACGCGTGAGTGTTACACCGTTTACAGTGATAGACACGAGGATCATCGGCGAAAATGACGATACGTTATCATCTGCGATTGATCCAAGAGAGACGAATTCTACCGCTTCTATACGATTTAGTACAAATTATTGGAAGAAAAGAACGTGACTCGATTCGCTTTTACTTTCAACGTCGCAGTTCGTGATTCATCTCGTTCGACTAGACGCGATCTCTCGAAGAAGGTCGACGTCGATCGATCGTCGAAAGGACGGCGACGTTCGAGGCACCCGATTCGATTTGTAAAAAAAAAGAAAAAGAAAAGAAAAGAAAAGAAAAGAAAAGAAAAGAAAAGAAAAGAAAGAAATCGTTAGTCAGGTTCGACGCGTCGATGTACCTATATCTAGAATCTGTAAGGGAAGATACCGCATCGAAGAATCGTAGCAAGCAACTTGGCGAAAATATTCTCCAGCTTGCAACAGGAGGGAAAAAAAAACGATAAACGGAGGAAGAGGAGGGAGGGCGGTAGTAAGAGCGCGATTAGTTTCTCTATGGTGCGTCGACGCATAACGACGCACTCGCTCTGTAGTTGCTTAAGGCTAAACATTAAAGCTAGGCTAGAACCTTTTTTATTCCCCGAGTAAAAGTCGCTGTAACGATTTTTCTACTTTCGCGTGATGCTCGGTGACGATCGCCGACGAACGGAGGGCGGTTTTTCAGGTAGGGAGGAAACGAC
This sequence comes from Bombus waltoni, assembly GCA_014737395.1. Taxonomy (NCBI): domain Eukaryota; kingdom Metazoa; phylum Arthropoda; class Insecta; order Hymenoptera; family Apidae; genus Bombus; species Bombus waltoni. The sequence goes on along the minus strand of JACXII010000067.1, from coordinate 151,688 downwards.
GCACGATCGCGACGATCGCCTCCTTCTCCTCGACCAAACTATACACACGCAATTTTTCTCCCGTTGACGAATCTACCTCGATCCACGCGACCCCGGGAGCTGAGAATTCTTTGATCGTGCCGGCAGCTTGTTTCTTTCTGGCTGCCGGCCGATGCGACGATAATCGTTGAAAGATCGAGGAAAGAAAATCCGGTTGCCTCCTGACGAGGCGTTTTCTTCTTTTTCGTCGCGACGATTCGAATCTTCCCCCGCGATCCGTTCGTACAGCGACGTGCATCGAGCGAACGATTTTTCTATGTCGGTGTTTTTTATAGAAAGAGTACGAACGAAACAGAGAAACGCGTCCATGAACACGGTCGAGTCTCTTCGAAACGACAAACCACCATCCGTACGAAGGTGTTTCGTTCGAGGCGTCGAGAAAGAAGAAGAAGCAGCAGAGGCGATTTTTTCGCTCGTGTTCGCGGGTTTCTCTGAATCTTGTCGATTGTCGTAATCGTGTCCGTGGATTCTTCTAATGATAATTAATCGAATAGCACATCTATATGGCACGTTGAGGGGATGGGATTAAGGGTTGTATGTGGTTGGGGAATTATACACGACAAAGGGGAGGGGGGAGGGGGACTAAAAACGAAGCAAAACGCGAGGAAAGAAACCTTTTTCGCGAAGGTCTCTGTGGAGGATGGGAATTAAAAGAAGAGAGGTTATGAATGGTTGAACTATGAATAGAGTTTAGCATATAGTCATTATGAAAGGGTAAGAGGTGATGTAACGAAGGAGGAGAGAGGTTTTGAAATCATCGATAAATATGTAAGTTTATTGGAAAACGACGGTTTTCAGATTCTAGTTAAGGGAACTTTCTTCGTTTCGCCCGTCGGCTGGCCAGCCGGTCGACGCCCAAAGAGATATCCTTGAATTTCGTTGAATATTTTAGAGACTCGGCTCTAACTCGGTTATCGCTCGACGCTCGACGTCGCGAATTCCTCCTCTCGATCGTTTCAAGAAGCGGAATTAAGAAGATCGTTGTATCGCACGTACTATCGAGTCCGTCGGATCGACGTTTTATCGTCTCCTATCGATCAGAGGAACCGAAAAAGAAGAAGAAGAAGGAGAAGAAGAAGGAGAAGGAGTTTGCCGCGAACGGGAAAAAAAAAGAAGAGAAAGTCGAAAGAAACGAAAGACGAAGAGAAATCGTATTGTCGAGCGATCGAGAATCGTTCTTCTAGTGATAGGCTACTGTGTCGTATTTGTGGATACTCGACAGAGAAATAGGAGAAAGAATGGCGGTGAGAAATGAACGAGAAGAAAAAAGAATTTTATCCTGCAATTTATATATCGGTTGTTCTTCGAAGCGTTCTTTTTCACGCGGATATTCACGCGATTTAAAATCTAATAAGAAGATAAAGTATATATATATATATAAATATATATATATTATATATGAAAATAAATATGAAATATTATATATGAATTCTACGTTTAAGGATCGGTTTTTTGTCTCTTAGTGTTTAAGGTTCTCTTTACAGCTGTGCTAGACAACTATAGGTATACATAAACGACGATACATTATATATACATAAACGACATTACACTATGGTAACAGAATTCACGCATATTAAATGTATAAAGAAACAAAATAAACGCGGTACGAGTTCCGCGTGCGGGAATCGCCCGTGCGAGGCTCGTACGGCTCTCTCCTTAGGGATATAAAGAAAAAAAGAAAAAAACACGTCTTGTATATCTATTTAGTGATTAAACTACGTACAACGTTTCATACGGAAACGAGAGGTGGACGCGTGAAACGATCGGGTGGCGATTTACCAAATACGTACGATGATCCTTCGTTTTTCTCTTCCTTTTCCTTCTTGTTTTTTCTTTTTTGTTTTTTTTTTTTTTAAATCTTCTCGGTGTACTTTCAAACGAGATACACAGGGACAATACGAAGTACGAGAGACAATAAGAGTACCTCTGTAATCGTCCATGGTTCGGCCGAAGGAGAATTAATACAAAAAAAAAAAAAGAAAAGAAAAAATATAATATACAAATTCTAAAACACGAAACGATAAACAAAGAAGTAGACGAAAGAAACGAAAACGAACGGAAAGTTCTGAGAAAGATGAAACGTCGCGATATTTAATCGTGTAAAGGTATTTAGAGGGTTTGTGTGAGAGAACAATAAATAACTTTATTCTTATACTATTCTAATTCTACACGTGGGTTACTATCTGAAGGCCGAGGCAACACACACGTTCTTCTTTTTCATTCGACTCGCTCTCTCTTTTGTCTCAACGAAGGTCTGGACCGTCTTGCGACGCTCACATTCACTCTCACACGTACAATACAAATGTACTACCTATTTAACACGCCTCCTTACATTTGTACATATTGTACGTACATTCCTCTTATTTTACACAGTGCTTTCGTAAAAATATCCGCAATATTTTCGTCCGTGTTAATTTTTAGTACATTTATCATGTTTTCTTATATATACTCGTGTACATAATGATCGTGAATTTCAATATGTTTGGAATTCTTCGTAAAATTTCCGTACTTTCCTATACTTATCGCTCCAGAGTTGTCCTCATAGATTTTTACGGGGTTATTGTCTATATTTATATTAAAGATCCTTATCACTTCCCTAATAAGCGTTAGTTCACTCACCGCTTCCGATAGGGCCACATACTCTGCATACGTCGAGGCTTTTGTAACACACTTTTGCTTTCTTGATTTCCAAACAATTACATTCCCATACAATCTAATTACATATCCCGATGTAAATTTCCTATCCAAGCGATCTCCTGCCCAATCCGCGTCTACAAAACAGTCTATTATTTCACAATTTTCGTTTCGCTTATAATACAACTTTAAATATTTTGTCCGATATAAATATTTCGGTATTCGTAGTGAACATTTAAAATGTGTTTCGCTATAACAATTTTGAAATCTACTCAAGTAATTTACGCTATAGCTAATATCTGGTCTGGTATTTGAACTAATATATAACGGTACGCCAATAAAATTTCTGTATCTGATGTCCTCTCTATTTATCTCTGCCTTTTCAATTTTTAAATTTGTTTCCATAGGCGTACTGTACGGTTTACTATCGTGTATTTTATATTTATTTACCAATGACGCGATGTATCTCTTTTGGCTTAGTCTCATTTCCCTTTTGATATAATCATACTCTATATTTATTCCAAGATATTTCTTTATTTCATCTAAATCTTTCATTTTGAATTTATCAGTTGATAGCTCCTTTACAGCTTGTATTTTTTGTTTGTTTTTGCTACAGATCAACAGATCGACTACGTATATTAGCAGATAAACTACGTTTTCTCCCTCTCCATGAATATACAAGCGCAGTTCTACGTTATTTTTCTTAAACCCTACTCTCGTCACATACTTATCTAAACATTCATACCAATCCCTCGGACTTTCTTTTAACCCATAAAGCGCTTTTCATAACTTACATACTCTATTCGTTCCGTCTATCCTTTTGGTTGATTTACATATACCTCCGAGCTTACTTCACCATTTAAAAAAGCAGTTTCTACATCCATTTGTTCGATTATAAATCCTTTATATAAATATTTTTAAGGTTTGATTACTCGCTACTGGAGAATATATGTCATCAATTACATCTTTTTGTTGGAATCCTCTTACCACTAATCCAGCCTTATACCTGCCATCCGATTTTTTCGTGTAAACCCATTTTACATCTAGTACCTCTTTGCCTTTTACCTTTTCTACTAATTTCCACGTTTTATTCTTATAAATACATATTCTATTTCTTTGTCCATAGCCTGCTTCCAATTTTCACAATCCTCGCTACAAATCGCCTCCTCAAAAGTACAAGGGGTATCTACTCTACAGTAATTTGCGTGAATCTCACTACTTTCTTCCTTTCCTGGATATCTCGCAGGAATTTTCTTATTTCGCGTGGATCCCCTAGGGATCTTCAAGTTTTCGGAACTATTATCATTTTCTAAATTTTCTTTATTCGCGTTTTCTAATGAGTCGTTACTTTCGATGTCAATGTTATCTTCATCGGATGAGTTTTCCTCAAGACCGATACGTTTTGTGTCTTTTTCTATGACCTCTACATGTCTAGCTACTGTTATTTTTCCACCTAATAGGATCCTATAACCTACTTCGCTATAGCCTAACAGGATTCCCATATCTGCCTTCTTATCCCATTTAGAGACTCTTTTGTTCTGGCTTTCCTACAAAAACTTTACTCCCATATAACCGTAGATATTCGACATTTGGTTTTCCTCTGAAGAATATTTCGAACGAAGTCTTTCTCTCTACATTGTTCGCTAATATTCGATTTTTTAAGTATCCCGCTGTACATACTATTACAAACAACGCGCCATGTCCATTACCGTTCTGTTATATCTTTCCGCTGTCCCATTTAATTCATGCACGTAAGTTGGACAATTATTTATTCTAATACCTTTATCCCTGGCAAATAACTGTATTATTATATAATATATTATATAATATTATATAATATAACTGTATTATTGTTATCCTTTAATTTCCCTAGACCAATCAAATTTGCGGGCATTTCTTTCGCGTAAAACACTTTGTTCAGATTTATTTTATTTTGTTTTCCGAATGCTTCGAAGTAACTTACGACGTTTCCAACTTTTGTTGCCTTTACCGGTCTATTATCGCCTATACGTTTACTGGTTCTTTAATCTATTAGATCGCCAATATAGCTATACGCCTCGGGTAGCGTGTGCAGCATGTAATTCAGCTTTTCTTTTTCCTTCCCTTGTGCACCCGCACTTCTTAATTCATTTATTAATTTTTCGAAATCGCTAAAGAACGATGCTGAATCACTGTACACCTCAAGCCTCATCTTCTCCAGTCTATTTCTGCACACGATCTGTAGTGCTGTAGACTCTTTTAAGTACATCTCGGTTGTTTATTCGAGATGGCACTGTAAATCATATTTATTGCCTTCAGATCCTTTTCATCCCAGTCTTCATCATCTGTATTAGCCTTCGCTCTGGTTATAACGGCATCGCATTCTTTATACCTTAGGAACATTGTAATTCTTTTCTTCCACATACCATAATCTCCGCCATCAAACACCGGTATCGTGATTTCCTTTCTCTCCATTTTGATTATTCTTGCCCCTTCTCGAACGTTCCTTCGTATTCGAAAAACTTTCTATCTTCCTTGAACGTTTCTTCGCTTATTATCACTCACTAACTAATCTTTTAACCACGCTCTGCTACCATGTAAAGGTATTTGGAGGGTTTGGAGAGAACAATAAATAACTTTATTCTTACACTATTCTAATTCTACACGTGGGTTACTATCCGAAGGCCCAGGCAACACACACGCTCTTCTTTTTCATTCGACTCGCTCTCTTTTGTCTCAACGAAGGCCTGGACCGTCTTGCGACGCTCACATACACTCTAGGGAGGGGATACATACATGTGTTGCTCGCTGTTCGTTCTCTCACTCTCACACGTACAATACAAATGTACTCTACCTATTTAACAAATCGAAATTAAAGAGAATCACATACGGGAACAACGTGCGTGTCTGATAGGAGAAAATCGTCACGCGATCTTTCACTGTAGTCGGTTTTTTTACGTCTGTGACATACACACACCCACTCACACGTACATACATACATACATACGTACGTACGTACGTACGTACATAGGTATACCGATACACTGGAACGAATACGCGCGCGGCGCGAACGAACACGGTACACCTAATATACACGGGACAGCAGATATACTTCTAACGCATAAGTACACGTACATACGCATTTCTACAAATGTACACAGGTGATGTTCTTTCAGTAGTCGCAATTATAAATCGCCGAGCCGCGTGGATCGTGATCAGAAACGCGTTCGAGCTTTTCTTACAGCGCCTCCTCGTTAACGTTTCATCGAGCACACCGGCTCGCTCGTTAGTCCATTTTTAATTTCATTCCCCTTTCTGCCGACGCGACGTCGAGACTTCTTCCGTGCGACCATCTTCTCTTCTTTTCTTTTTTTCTCCTTCTTCTCTTTAATCCGTCGAGATATTTTCCATTCTTTCCAAACTCTACGCCCGTTTCCCACTCCCGTGTTCTTCGTTTAAACGGGCAACCGATTAACTAACGTTTCGTTGCACCGTTAGTTGCCCGATCGAGTACTCCTGGCGAAAGTCTTTCAATTTCTTCCTTTCTTTTCCAACCATCGATGGATACGAGTTAATACGCTTTTAAGTTAGAATGGAATATTTTCAAAAGTCGTACGGAAGACAGGGGGGGGGCGGGGGAGGCGGGCAGAAGGGGGTGCACGCGAAATGGTGATACTTTTTTGTGATCGATACAAGAAATCGACGCCCTCCAGCGTCGAGTCGCGATTAAATAGAACGCTCGATTTATCGTAGCGAACGATTGGAATAAAACAGCCAACGACGATCCATCGACACATCTTTCAACACTTTTTTTTTTCCAATCGTTCAAAGATCGTAGCCGTATCGCTTTAGTTCTCTTTCGAGCAGATTTCATTGAATTTTCGCTTCTGCATAGAATAATACGTAAGTAAGTCTACAACGAGATGTGTACCGCTCCTTTGATTTATTCCTCGGCTCGTCGTACGACGACGTCCGTTTCCGGCGTCGATGATCGCTCGTAGTCGAGTACGATTTATCGCTGTATCGCATCGTAGGTTTCTTAGACGTAATTTTAATTAGTTTCCAATCACACCGACGAACGACGCGGCAGATGTCGCGCGAATTTCAAACTCGTTTTCAGCACCTCGAATCTGTACCGTGATCGATTTTTTCGTTTCTTTGCCGCTGCGTTCGCGAACGACAGATCGACGAGTCCATCGTGCAGAGAATAACACGATTCTCCTTTCGATCCTATTTTTCTCGTTGGTTTTCGTTTGGCGATCCTGTTGTCCATTGAGCCGAACTCGCCACGGCTCGATCGTGATTGTTCGAGATTTAGGTACCGTTTAACGCGTTTCTAAATTAGGTTCGACTACGAACATTCGTCGTCCGGTGTCTAGTTTTAGTCGCGAGAGTCGCGGGTACGTCTCTGAGGATTTTTTCCTCGAAATTGATCGGAGAAACGGGGAGAGGGTGCGGGAGGGGGGGGGAGGGGCGAGAGATTGACGGAAAACTACGGATACCTTAATTACCTCAAGTTATTAATTAAATTATTAGAACGCGCGTTGTGTATCGTCCATCGGGTCGTAGATGATGTTGGTCAAAGTTTGATCGACGTGCCCGCGGAGTCGAGCGTTTTTCTCGTTTTCCAGGCCGGTTATTTTCAGGCGCAGAGACGTGGAAAGAGCGAGGGTATGAATGGGAGCAGAACGAACGAGAGCGAAAGACGTTCGAGTGATTCGATGCACGACGAGAATGCAGCGTGAGAGAGGGTTGAACGTTAAATGGAGAGATAAAGAGAATAATAAAAACCGAAGAGAGTAGAAGGAAAGGAAGCATTTAACCGAATCGCGCCACTTGTCTATCGACAAAACGCGACCTTATCGAAAGACGTACAAAGCGAGAAGAAAGGCGAGGAGGAAAATAAAAGATAACGTTAACACGAACGTGGAACCGGAAGGGCGTCGTTCCAAGATCCGGGCGAACCGAATCCAGACGAGAAAGACAAGGAAGGAAGACGCGATTGGTTATACATAATCCTCCCCCTGTGGAAAAAATCCTTTCGGTTTCGCGTGTGTCGAGCCCCGATTAAGTTTGACAGATTATAAATCTCACTCCCTCCCTTTTTGCAAACGCTGATTCAGAGGCCACTGTTTTTTCCACGCCCAACACGATGATGAAAAGAGAACGATGAGCGATAGTGAAAGAAAGAGAGAGAGAGAGAGAGAGAGAGAGAGAGAGAGAGAGAGAGAGAGACAGACAGACAGACAGACAGACAGAGCGAGCGAGAGCGAGAGAGAGAGAGAGAGAGAGAGAAAGCGCGCACATTAGGGAAAATGAAGAAGATAAAAAAAGATTGATTATGCCATGGAGATCTTCTGTAATTGATGCGTGTAATTTAAAATGTACATTGCCCAAAAATATGGTGTTGTTATAATACTGAAACGTGTTACGAACGACGAAGAAATTTTATCGAGTGCGCTACTGGAGAGCGATTTTGTTTTTTCTCGCGGACGGCGTTTACGTTGACCCTGTTCTTCGAGCCTTGTCTCTCGACGCGATTATAATCCTACCGTTGATCCTTACAAAAAAAAAGAAAAAAAAAAAAGAAAAATGAAAAAAAATACGAGAAAGAAAGATAGTTTATTATCGAAATAACGAACGAGGGCTTAGAAAAAGTAGAATGAGAAGAGAGGACTAGAAGAAGAAAAAAAAGAAAAGAAAAGAAAAAGTGGGAAGACAGAGAAGAAAGATCGAGAGATGAAGAGTGGAAGGTTTTTTTACTTCTCGAGAGATTACACGACGTACCTATTTGAAACAACCCACAAACCACCCCCTCTTTCGTCCAGTCGCGGACACGTGTCGTCCCAGCGAAAAGAATTCTTTGGCGCGTTTTTTAGAGAAAGATTTTTATATCGAGAGGTTGATCGGGAGGCAAGGCCGACGATCGCCGACCACGCAAATAATACACACACCGGCTGTCTTTCACACTCTAAGAAAGAACCGGGCTCCCGGCGAATCGAGCGGGATCTACGATTTTTCACGGTGAACTAACGGAATGTCATACGGCGGTGGAAGCGTGTATATCGGTGCCAAATCACGTTGAACGGGTTGCTGTTGGAAGTATCACTTTTCGAGTCTTTTACGAACAACTTCTTGAACCTACAGACCAAATTTGCTCAACTACGAAAAGGAAAAAGGTATATCGAGCATTTTCTTCTTTGGCCCTGTAACGAACATATACGTGTGTGTGTGTGTGTGTGTGTGTGTGTGTGTGTGTGTGTGTGTGTGTGTGTGTGTGTATATATATATATATATATATATATATATATATATATATGCGCGTGCGTATATCGCGAAGATAATTTCTCAAGAAGCTGGTGTTTCCCCTCTGTAGATGAATCTCGGAAGAGCTCGGAAAGACCAGAACAGTTCACTAATCCTGGGAGCCCGGCCATTATCGAGTCGATTGGAGATAGGTTGGCTAAGGTACAAATGTACATAGGAACATAATGTTGTTATTTAACCTATAACACCTGCTTCTCGTTTGCTTCCTCTTGTTTGATAAATTGAAAAGGAAATAAAAGAGATCACGTAAGCTATAACTTTCAAAAATGATCCAAGGTATCGACATATTTACACGAGGAGAACGAAATAAGATAACGAATAAGACGAGGGAAATAAATAAAAAAAATACTTAAAAATTCAGAGGGCAGAGGTTCTTTCGACATTTTGCGGTTTCTTCTAAGAACGAGATGGAGCAAACGAACGAAAACGCAAAACAGAAAAGAGACAGAAAGAGAGAGAGAGAGAGAGAGAGAGAGAGAGTGTGTGTGAAAGAGAGAGAGAGAGAGAAAGAGAGAAAGGTGGACATGCAAATCGATATCGCAGATGGAAGGATCGATGAGTTAATCGACGTGTAACTGCGTAGACAATTGGTTCACGGCTCTTCGCGTTTCACGTTCGTTTCGTTTCGTTCGTTCGTTCGTTTGTTCGTTCGTCCTCCCAGTTTCCATTTATTCCCTTTCACCCGCGTCTTCGTTTTATTTCGCCCACGGTGCGCGGATGGCCCGGTTTTTACGAGCCGTGATCCAATCGATCGCAAAGAGAGAGAGAGAGAGAGAGAGAGAGAGAGAGAGCAAGAGCGAGAGGAGCGAATGTGTCTCGTTATGGTGGGAATGAAAGCAACGAAAAATTCCACAAAGAAGAGAGAACGAAAGAACACAGAAAATACATATAACACGTACAGATACATATAAACTCGTACACGGCTTCTATTACTCGTCGCGAACGACGGTTCGATTTTCGCTTCGTTTTCGTTTTCCATTCTCTGCGTTATGGCGTCTTCATCTAGATTCTCTCGACTCACGACTAGCGACTGGCGTGTTCGATTTTTACCCTCGTGCGACGACCGTTCCGCGCTAATGTCCCCCTCGAGTGTCTTCTGGAAGCTCGAGGTATTTAAAAAGGGAGAAAATCCTCGAACACGAACTCTTCCATCGAGAATGAGATTTCTTCGAAATCTGCGACTCCAACGCTAAAGTTCTCTTTCTCGTATTCTATTACGCGAATACAACAGCGCCAAGGATATTCTCGCTTTTTTTCTTTTTCTCCAAGTTCGCCTTGGCCACCAATGGACACTCGAGGAACGAGACACGAAAGGCGCGGTGAAGCACGAGCGAGAAAGACGAAGAGATATTTGGATGAAGGACGATAATGGATACGCGCGTGCAACGATCGTAATTAAGCTTTCACAGTGGAGACGCGTAATTAATCGTTAGTTGGTAGGCCGCCCCGAAGTATCGAAACCCGTTTACAGGCAATTTCCTCAAGGGGTATAAACCAATGTGTCTGAATGGCGTGTGGATGTGCTATAATCACCTACTACTCCCTTCCCCTACGTACATTTAATCGCGTTTTACTCTGTGTGTGTATACATATAGTCTTACGTATATGCATATATGTAATCGTGTGTATCGCTAACCAATTCCCTTGTTAGTAGTACTTTCCTCTGCCGTGTCTCTAGGCACAATAGTCCTCTCGGCAGAGTTCTTCGCACGAACGTAGAGAGATAATACTCTGAAAATTCTCTCCCGAACCACGATCGATGTTTTCCACGATAATTCGCGATTGTTTCTTAATCGTAGCCGTAGAATCGCAATAAAAAGTAGCGCGGGAGTCGAGTCGGAGGGAGTAAATATCGAAGGAAGCATCGATTTTTCTTCAAGTCGGAGATCGAAGACTTTTCGAGTCTGAAGAGCTGACACGGGCGAAATTTTCAGAGTGACACGAAGCACCGAGCGTATAAGCTCGTGCACGCGTGTCTTCGTAATACGGTTTTTCCAGCGTATACGTCACGAAACCTTGCGTCTAAGACTGCGACATACATTTTGCACTCGGTTGTAAGAAGAAGAAGAAGAAGAAGAAGAAGAAGAAGATGATGATGATGAAGAAGAAGAAGAGGATGAAGAAAGTGGCGACAGCGCGGTAACATCACCGTGAAATATCGACACCACCGATTCAGCGACGTGTATTTTTCGTTTCTTTTCAGTCGTTCCGTTTTTACGCGCGCGCGGATAGTCGCGTGGATCCGAAGAGCGAGCTCGTTTCATAGGATACTCGGCGTTTTCCTATCGGTCATTGAGGAAAGTCATTTGAAAGGATACGACGATGGACAGGAAAAAGAAAGAAAAGAGAGAAGAGAGAGAGAGAGAGAGAGAGGGCGGAGTCTTCCGCGTGAAAACGATAAGCAATCTCCTTTTTTTATATCGGCGAGAAAATTTTGTAATAATTACCATAATCTACGTGTCGTGTTTAGGGTAGTCTTTTTTATACGTATTTCGAGAAGAAAAAAGAATCGTCGAATCGAATAATCGATAAATGACATCGCGCGTGATCGAGGATCTCGTAACGATTTTTGGTTAGAGTGAATCGTAATTCGAAGTTGGGGCATTTTTATTCGGCTGTGTTTATTAAGCGGGGGGTTAAGAAGAGGAAAATTCCGAGAGAAAAGTAAAACAGAAAAAAGAAAAAAAAAAGATAAAACGAAAAAAATTCGCGTAGTATTCGGATAAGGCTTTCGAAATTTAGATGAATAATTTTTGTACCCTATTTTTTTAAGCGATCGCCGAGGCGATCAGGAAACGAGATCGGGCAAAAAGGGTCGTACGTTCTTTAAAACGCGCTAGAATTTATAGCTCGTGTTAAGTTTAGTTTAAGCGTATAACCGCGTCGCGTAACATAAATTAGTAGCTGTTGACAAGAGGAGGACAAACAAGCAGATACGAATGATAAGAAAGATTGGAAACTTGACAAGGAGGGCGGAAGAAAGATGAACATCTTCTTAGAAAGAAGTTAAAAGACACGCCACGGGAAAGAAGAAGAAGAAGAAGAAGAGGAAGAGGACGAGAAAGATCCTTTCGAGATCTTTCGAGGAGAAACTTTGATCGAGGTGTTCGCCTCTGTTCGACCGTTTCACGCGTGCGATCGAACTTTTCGATTCGTCCGCGCGAGGTTCCCTTTGAAACGGAAAAGGGGGGTGGCGAAGAGGAGAAACGACCATCGAATTCGCATATTTCTTCGAGAAATTAGAAACAGTTGTTGACACACGCTTACGCTCCTCGAGTCGAATAACTCACCGAATTCATTCTGAAATTGAACGAAGGATAATACGAATAGAAGCACGATGCATATTTCGTGGCGAGAAAGAGAGAGAGAGAGAGAGAGATGAAGGGAGGGAGGGAGAGAGGGAGAGAGAAAGAAGAATGACGTTGAAGGAATTCTGTGGAAAAACGAGTACCAATCGCGAAGCCCGCGTTTTCTTCTAGTTATATAATTCTCTTCTAACGCGTGTTTAGCTTGTACTAATTAATTCGTTAATCAATGTCGATTGTAAAGTAACGCGAAGGCCGGAAGGAGGAGCGACCGATCGGAGGGCATATAGAAAGGAATGGAAGAGACGGATCCAAAATCAGGGAAACGGAAGAATGGCGAAGGAGGAAAAAAATGTTTAAAAAAACGAGTAATAAGGAATCATAGTAAAACACAAGCATTCTTGTGCATTGCGAAAGCAACAAAATAATCAATGCTGGTAGTGCGGACCAAACGGGACAACTGACAGAGGGTGTTTTAAAGCAAGGATAACGAAGAGGAAGGAAAACGAAGGAGAGAAGGGATAAAAAAAAAAAATGGGACGCCAAGGACGAAGACTTGTCGAGGCATGGGAAATCGAGGAAATGGAGAGAGAAGAGGAGGGAAAGAAAGAGAGATGCGAGATTCGTAAAATTGCCGCTCCATCGGAAATCAACGTCTAAAAGACTCGTTCGTAGTGGTTAAAAAAAAAAAAAGAAAACTTTTTTTCACGAAGCGTGCGTTTCTCTCGAGCGATTTTCACGAGAAGAGAATATCGTAACCAGTCGCTTTGATTTAGCCCTTTGACTCTGTGCTGTCTGTCCCTTTTTCTTTTATAATTTCTTTTATCGTTAAACTATCGACGCATCGAAGTATCGAGCAAAGATTCGGATCTTTAAACGGGGCGAAGTCACTCGAGAGAAAATGACGCTTCGAAGATCCATGATTGGCTACGTGGTATTCGAAAGCGATACACCATTCTTAACGTTTAAGGCTTGTACGAAATTCTTCCATCGGACTCAGTGCGTTTGTCTGTCAGGGTAAGCTCGCTGTCTCGTTGACGGGAATATTTCTGTATCGATGTACGCGAAATGTATAAGGAAGCGCGGCGGTCGTGCGTCGTACGATACTTCTGCCTCCAGAGATTGGGATGTCTCGCGCGTTACGATCTCTCTGGTATTCGTCGTTATCGTCCCCTTTCTTTTAAACGCTCGTCACTTGCAATTTTTTTGTTAAATTCAATCGTCGAATCGACTTTTTACCCTTCTCTTCGTATTTGTTCGCGCGAGATAAGAGGACCGGCGATAATGTGCTCAAGATAAACGACGTGATAAACGACGAAACAGTGCTGAAAGAATTTATCGCGGCTCGTTTCCCTTTCTGCTTTAGCTTCTCGTTAAGAAGAAATGAACGGAAGAAAGAACCTCAACAAACAGAGTCTGTAGTATTCGTAAAAGAGAAATTCGATCGAATTCACGCGAGACTTTCCCAAGGAAATTCGACCCGACGAACGAAGCAATCGTAACGACGTTTCGGCCATCCATTTTCCTTCGAACTAACGCGCGTTCGATATATAATGCAATATATGTGTATATATATATATATATGTGTATATATATATATACATGTATATATATATATATATATATATATATATATATATATATACACACATATATATATACACGCAATTAATTGTATTAAGACGTAACTATAATCGCTATTTGCTGTTTCGATCGTAGAGGTTAGACGAGATATCCCACCTGCCTGTATCGCACGCGTAACCTTTGCGAAGACGATTATCCATTCTCGAGGAGGAAGAGAAAAAGAGCCCAGGCGTTTTCTAAGCGGCGAGACTCGTGTATACATAACTCGTAGGTTAACCCTTGGCTCGTAGTGATTAAATACTCGATCGAAGCTAATCCCCCATTTTCTTCGTGTAGCTTGCGAATAACTGAAAAACGTCGGCGCGTTCACGTCGCGATAAATCAATCAGCGAAGAGAAGTAGAATTAGAAGTAGAAGTAGAAGAAGAAGAAGAAATATCGTCTGAATCGTCGGATCGACCGTTGCTCGGAATCAAAGAATCGAGTCGAGAAGCGATTTAATCGAGCGAAATGATTTTTATCCTTGAAAGGAGGAGAAAAAGACGAGAACGACTTGAATGCGCCGCCGCGGTGATCAGTGATCTCGAATGAGTGGCGAATGAGTGTGAAGAACGAAAGGATCTTTTTAACCCATCGGTGAATTTGCAGCCCGCCAATAATGAAATACAAAGGAGGAAAATTGTGTATACACTGGCTCACGAAAGTCTTTGATCGTTCACCGTAACCTCTTTTTACGTATCTATATCGCTTGTGTGTCGTACGCGCGACCTTTTATAAAATTTCATCGGTATTGTTGCGACGATATTGGCAAACCTCGAGACCAATTCGGATAATGTACATAGACATGGCGAGATGTTTATTGCAAACGTACGTTTAGCGAAAAATTAGTATTCGAATACTTTCGTGTACCTGTGTATATGTATAGAAAACAAGCTCCGTTGACGAAATCGTATCCCGGAAGCCCTTGTCCGAACGAATTCTCGTTGGCCAGCAGGCCACGCTGTAGCTTTCCTTTCCGTTCCACCGCGTTCTATACACCTTCTTTTCGACACGGGAGAACAAAGACGGAGAAAGAGAGGAGAGGGGAAAGATACGGAGACGATGGCGAGCGAAAGAGCGAAAGAGCGAAAGAGCGAAAGAGCGAAAGAGCGAAAGAGCGAAAGAGCGAAGGGTAACGAAATCCGATGGCCGTTGGTCGCCGACCACGAGGAGAGAAACATCGACTCGAGCCACTTTGTGTAAAACGCTCCCTCTGGTTCAAGAGCGACGATCATTGCATTACAAATGAGAAGAACGCCGGGGAAAGAGACACGAGTAGCAAGGACGGAAGCTGCGAGCCGGAAAACAGAAGGGACGTATTACCTTTATTTTGAATCGTTGCTCCGAGGAGCATTCGTCGTCCATCCTTCCTCGACACTATTTAATTTAATTGGCAGACGTCTCGAGTGCCGTGCAAATGGAGAAAAAATAAAAAGAGAGAAAAGCAGGAGGAAGCCTGCGCTCGCGAGCAGAGGGAACAGAGACTAGCTGTTTTCCTTTCTATCGCGAAGAACGGAAACGGAGGAGCGAAAAAAAAAGGGATTCGTCCGTTTATACGAACAGGACAATGAATAAAAGAATATGCTGGTCGGCGATTGCTAGCTTTAATTGAACGCCGCGTTCTTGCAACGATGGTCCTCGTTCTTCGTGGTCGGCCGATGGCAACGGACGAGCGTTTCGTTCGGTCGACCTGGCTGGCTGTCTCCCACTCGATGAATTCGCAGCTATTTTACCGATATTCGAGCGGTTCCGAACGGTTCCGAACGGTTCCGAACGGTTCCGAGCGGTTCCGAGCGGAGGTCGACGAATTAATTGAAAAATCCGGCAGAGTTTCATCGATCCCCGAGCGTTGATCGATAATCGTTGATCGATAATCGTTTATCGATGAGGATTCGCGGGGAAAATTGCTGGGAATTCGATGGCGAGAGACAGAGTCAGAGGTCTTCTCTATACCTCCCCTATCAGAGTACAAATTTTTCTAACAAAGGTAATTATATTCGAGCGACGAATGGAATATTGACGCAAGGAAGCAGCAACAAGGAAGACGACGCGAGACGCAAGAGAAACGAGAGTGGCCGTACGATCGATCGTAGATCGGTGTGAATGAGTTTTCGAGTGTGTGCGTTTACGAGAACAGGTGAAAGAGATCGGTATGCCTGCTCGAGTGAGAAATAATATGGCGCGAGAGAGCGAAAGAAACGCGAGAATGCTTAGCGAGAATGCTTAACGAGAAGAGGAAAAGGTAATGTTAAGAGGAAGAGAGTAAACGTTTAACGATGTTTTCCCCTGGTGGTACGAGTATATTACGATCCAAAATTAACAAATGATCTATTATATTATATGGTATGTACCGTATACTTATCTAGAGTTAGGTCTCATTTCAACGTGTTAAACGAGGTACGATACGTATAACATATATTATTCTATACACTTAACGAGCATACGCATACCTGTACGTTAACGATCTAGACTGCCATTAGCACTTAAGGCGCGGCTTCGCCCGATTTATCTCGATTTAGCCCGAATTCTCTCAGGTATGGCGTCACAGGGATTGCTCGTTACGCGCGCCGTGGGAACCGCAGCTTCTTCCAACTTGCATACGGCCGTTTATTCGTCCAAAATATCGCACGTTTCTCCGTCTATAACGTTTTATCGAAACTGATGTGTATCGGACCGAGGACGTTTGAAAATACCGAGAAATTGGGATTTCCCTCGTCACGATGCAAACTCGAGGAAGAATTCCACGACCATGTCCCGGGGCGAAGTACAAAGTCCCAGCGACGCTCTCGACAAAGCGAGGAGAGGTCAAGCGGCTGGAAATATCGAAAACTTGAACCCAACTCCAAGGTTTCCAGGGCCAACGTAATTCTCGATCCCTACGACGTACGAAGCAAGTTTCCAACGTTTTCGTCCCCCACGGTTTGGGAAACGAAAAAGGAAAGAAAGAGAAGAGAAGAGAAGAGAAGAGAAGAAAAGAAAAGAAAGAAAGAGAGAAAGGAGAAAAGGGGGGAATGATACGAAAAAGAGGCAAAACACAACAACCACACGGGGGAAGAGATACGAATGGTAGCCGGTTTCGCGAAATTCCCTCGAAACGATCTACCAGGCTAGTGTCTTAAGTGAGATTGGTACGGTAATGTCGCTGCGGATAGAAGGAAGGAGGACAGTGTGCATCGAAACGACAGGATGATGATGGTCTATAAGTCGTGTGTGTAGGAAAAGCAAGCTTCGAGGATGACGAACTCGATAATCGTAGGCTAGAATTCGGTGTGTCTATTTGCATGCAGCTCCGCTCCGTAGGGTTATAAAAACACGAACGTTTCCGATTTTTAATCTTGCTCTATCTATTCGGAGAAGAACGCTGTTCTCTGTAGGTGAGCGTTTCTTTCTATAGATGTGTCTCCTTTTCGCCTGCTCGGGGCGCATTATTCTCACGAGAGTCTGTAAATAGTTCTTCTTAACTACGCCACACGTAAATCGTACGAACTTGAACGATATACGATCAATCAACAGGCAAGAACACACGTACACGTACATTCATGCACCAGTTGTTCTCACATACGCATCTATCAGTCAACGTCTACTTTACAGACCGACGATTTTTAACCAATTGCGATTCCCTTTTCACACCGATACAGTTGCAGAATCACCGGTAATCCCGTGCGACTTGCTCGGTCGTATTTTCTACCAATTTAGCGATAAAACGAATGGAACTAAAAAGAAAAAAGAAGAAAAAAAAAATAAAACAATCGTGGACGCGTAATTTGTCTTTCGAGCAAATTCTCGCTCTATCGAGGAGGCAGAGCGAAAAGCTGTCTGGCCCGATCAAACTCCGAAAACGCAAAATTTGTCGTATAATTCCTTTCGTCGAAGCAGCAAGATAGTCGACGATGTGAATGTGTACTCTTGCTGCGTCTTATTTCGACGAAATCGCGGCTCTCGGTCAAATAAAATGAGAAACACGAAGGATGCTTTGATCGCGATGTGGCAAAATAAACTCTAACCTCGTGAGCGGGGACGAAGGCCCGAGGGACAGCTTCCGGTGGTCCACGCGCCGAACTGCCGACCAATAAGACTCGAGAAACATAATTGTTCCAGCCTTCGATTTTTATGACGCATTTTGCCGCGTTTTTTCGACGCCTTTTTATATCTCCGACGTATCAGACTGATCTTTAGTAGACGAGCTGAATAATCGTAGAAAAATACGTCGAAGCGAAGATCGTTTGCATCGAGAATCGCGCGCAGGTCGAATTACAGGATTATAATGATACTTCGTGATTTTGTATAACGAGGAAGATACGTTGCTCGACCGGCGATGTATTTATTAATTAATGAGAAACAAAATTACGACGAAGGAAATCGACGAATTGCGGCGAACAACGTTGGCCCGACCGCTCCATATCCGAACGTTCAAGAATTCCTTGATAGTTCGAATATCCGTAAGAATTTACTCGAGAATCGGGCGGACGATCGACGTCGCGTGTAAAGAGACTACGTATACACTCGTATATGAAATATATTTTTGATAAAAATCTATTCAAAAGTGCTCTAAAAAACAACAAAAAAAAAAAAAAGCGGGGGGTGGGGAGGGAGAAAGAAATGAATAGAATAACAAAGGAGAATTTCGATGGTAGAAGATAGGAACGGTAGAAGTAGAAGCGTAGTGGTAGAAAATATGGCAGAACTAGATGTAATTAGTATTAGGTGTCGTCGTCGTCTGTCGAGCATATTTTCCCCGAAGAAGGAAATTTCTACGATTTTCTATACGAACAAATTGGAATTTCAATTGGAACATTTTGCGCGCGACGTTCTTGATCAACGATCGCTTCGTGTAAATCCAGTTCGATATGTATTCTGTCTAAAACAAAGTCGACTGAGCTTTCGATAGGGGAATTTTCAGGTATTAACTTTACTACGCGTGGTATCCACGTTGGCCATTTTTCGGAAAAAAAAAAAAAAAAAAAAAACACCGGTACACAACGTTAAAAGCAGCAGGTAGGAAGCTTCTTTAGGCTCGAGATCTCGGACAAATTTTCGACGTGTTTCTTTTCTGTCTGCATCTGGAACTGATCTCGTTGAGAGTTCAGGTAGCAGCGCCAATGAAACTTCCGCTTTGAATCCTATTCAGATTTATTCTCATAGATCATATTTTCTAGATAATAAACACTTAAGACAGACAACTTCCACGAATAATGGAATTTGCAACGAATCCTATTTATATCTACATTCAGCAACGTTTTTATCCTTATCACAGTCCAATCACCCCTTTTACCTCGATACAGAGGAATTTATAAGAAACGATTTTACCAGAACGTTCTTCGATACTGATATTAATCGCATCCGTAATTTGAACGATACCAGGAATTGAATTTCTCAGAAGACAAACCGATTGACTGCATGCACCTTTCGTAAATTCGTCAACTTTATTAAGCGCTGCTTAAGAAGAAAATAAAAACAAAATGAAAAAAGAGAAAGCAATACCGAACAATCTTCCATCGTTTCACTTAGTAGAACGAATACACCATTGTAAATTCTAAGGTAATTTTGAAAAAAGAAAAAAACGTAATCGTAAGGTAAAAGTCCACGAACGTTTCTGAAGTGGATCGGTGTAGCTTCTGAGTGACTCGATTCACGAAATTTCCACTAAATAATCAGCAATTAAAACAACACACCGCAGGGTGTCGTAAAATGATCCTTACCGATCTCGACAGCTTCTCATAGTAGTTCCGAACGGTCATAGTCTGTCAATGTTTCGATCAATTCACTATCGACAATTGTGAGAATGCTCTCTGTTCTCATCCGCCGCGAATATTCGACGGTTATCGCGCAACATCCGGATAACGGTGATCGTTATCCCGTCTGTGAAACGCGTACCTTCGTTTTCACGGCGCACGTTCGAACATCCGTCGATCGCGGTGAAGACGAGAAAAAGAAATAGCAAAGAGAAAAGCGTGAAACAAAAGGAGAGCGAAAGAAAAAAAAGGTGGGGTATATATGTTAGAAAGAAAGAAAACTATTATGTAGCGTACACAGTGAAAAACGTACACACGTATAGCCGGCGACGGTATCCGGGGCGCTTCGGCAGCCCACGGCGCCGTCCTCAGCCGAGACACAACCCTATTATTATCATTCTATCGTTAGAGTATAAGAGTTGATATTTAAGAATTCGTATTGTAATAATTGTATGCGAACTATATTTGTTTGGTTGGCTTGAGGGCGAGAGTCTAACTCGGGTGTTATTAGATACTACGCTGTACCTTTAGCTGGCGGGCGATCGGTGACCGGTTACTAGATATTTCGAATTTTTTACTATCTTCGGAAGAGGAACGATGACTTTCCATCTCGCGAAAGAACAACAGAGAACGATTTCTGCGTTACTTGTATTTTAAAAAGACTTTCCACTTCCCACTTCTGTAATGTAAATTTTGTAAATTTTGTAAAGAAATTCGGAGCTTTCTTCATTTCAATTTCGATTCGAATAAAGAACGGTTTCTATGTTATTTTCAGGGTGGAAACGAACGAACACTTTGCATAAGGGAATTTATGCTTAAGACGTAGTAGTTTCTATCATCCACGTACATGTACATTTATATCGGTGTATTAATATATACATATAATTTACAATATTTTCAAGTGTGATATCTTCAGAGAGAATTGTCCAAGCGATTACTCGAAAAAAGCAATTACGAGAAATCCTTCGAGCCGTAGTGCGTATTCGTCTGGTTGGCTATACAACGTTTGATTTCTTTCGATGAACAGGACATACAGAAATATGTTCCAATACAAAATTCGTGCTTGATAATTGTATGCGTCGGATACGTTAACCAGGAAAAAAAAATTTGTTATTTCGGATGCAACGGATTAAACTCTAAATAAAGAAATTTTAAATTTACAGAGAAATTATGTTGAACTAACCTTGCGTGATTAACAACTATCGCGAGATCAATCGTCGTATCAGAGACGACTGAGATCTTCGTCTGTGAAGCGCGCGATAAAGCTCGGCTGGCGTAACGGAATAAGCGTGAAATATATCGATGACGTGTATCGAATCGTAGCTGGAAGCTTGTAAAGGGGGCGAACGTGTTCTCGACGAGACGCGAAAAAAGGGTTCTCGAGAGGAATTGCTTCGTCGATGGTGCATTCTCGACGCTGGGCGTTGGAATCGTTCGCGAAGAATTCGCTCGCGATTAAAGAAAGGGGTGGAAAGGGTCGTGCAAAACCGAGGGATTAAGAAAGCAGCAGCCACAGTCCAACGCGATTGACATTGCTGGAAACCGTCGAGGATACGTTCTCTCGAGCAGGAAGAGGGCGAAGGGGTTGTCGATCCACGGGGGTTGAATATATCGTGGGTCGTTGAGTGAGAATGAAAAGAAAAGAGAAAAGACGGTATGGAAAACAGGGAGCGAATCAAACCGGTGTGCCCGCCAGCGATTTCGAGGGGGAAGATAGACGCACGAAGAAGCGGAAAGTAACGAAGGATGATTTACGGTTGAAAAAGATATATTATCGATAAACTGTGTCGATCGAGAGGTAGTGCTTAACACGTGTTAGGGTCGTTTCTTCGAGAAAGAGAGGGACAACAAACCGGGAGAGAATCGTTTAAAATAAAAAACAAAAATGTAAAAATAGAATAAAGGAAGAGAAGCAACGCGAGAATGTGGGCGAAGGGCGGGGTTGGGGGGAGGGGGGGGGGAGCGGAGGAGATTACAAATTCGAGAATAAAAAGTGTCGTGAGAAACTTAAGCGTATCGGGGACGTACAAAATAAAATATAAGCGAAGGCCTATTGGATGCGTTGAATGGTTGGAACGTGTGGTAACGGCGGGGGGGGGGGGGGAAAGGTTTCTCGAAGAAACGACTCGCCTTTAGTCTTTTAATATTTTACTCGAGGACGTTGCCGACGGTTAGACTGGCCATTGACCCGAATTTTCAGGGATAGATCGAGGGTCAAGGTCACCAGAGAGACAGAGAGAGAGAGTGAGAGAGAGAGTGAGAGAGAGAGTGAGAGTGCGAGAGAGAGAGAGAGAGAGAGAGAGAGAGAGGAAAGGAAACCTCCCTTACACTTTTTAATGCCGTCGTCATCGTCGCGCTAAATACGAGTTCGCGTTAATTAATCGATGCTCTTAAACAGAGCGGAGGACACGGTCAATATGGTCCTGGCAGTTTTATTTTCGGACTTACGCGTTGTCCGTCTCGCGTTTCATCCCCTTCTTGGTTCGATCGAACATCGGGATACTGCTTTTCCTTTCTTCTTTCCCTTCCAAACCTTTTCTTCGTGTTCTTTTCTCCTCCCCTCTCCTCTCTGCCCTCGTATTATTATTGTTATTATTTTTCTCCTTCTAACGTATCTGTACATCGTATTTACGATCGACGAGTCGCGAAGGGGGTGGAAACCAGCGAGGCGGACGTCGACGAAGTACTCTCCAAACGAGTACGTTCGTAAGCGTTAAGACAAAACGCGTCGCGGAATTGCGCCGCGCGCTCGCGCCTAGGTTTAACGAAGATAAGTAAACGGAAAACAAAATGTCGGAGGAATAAGGAACGCGAGAGTGAGAGAGTATTACGAGGGATGTGCGAGAGAAGAGAAGCGAGAAATATTAAAGCGACGAGATTATGGGTTATGCGAAACGCGAAGAGAACAGAAAGAAAGGAAATTTTCGCGAAACGGCAATTTATTAGAGAAAGAAAGAAAGCGTTTTTAAAGAGAAAAGGAGAAGACAGAAGCACACATAAGGTAAAATAAAAATGAAACACACTGGTGGTGAGACGCGACAATTTATAATTATTAATTAGAATTTGGGCGAGAACGGACAAACAAAGGAAGAAAAAGAGAAAAAACGACGGGAAAAAAGAGGAAATATTAATTAGCGTGTGTGGATCGAGCTTTATACCGCTTTTATATGTTTAGTAATGAAATACCTTACATTAAAGAGTAAATGAACAAAAAAATAATAATAATAATAATGATAATGATAATGGTAATACAACAGGAAAAAAACCTACGCAAACCTACTATGTAATTGACTATTCTCTATATGCGAAATACATATACATAATATATATATATAAATAAATATAGATATATATATATATATATATTATTATAATGATTATATATATTATTATGATTATTACGCTATGAGAATACGAGTATGGATGATTTTAAGGAAAGTATACATATTATATTAATAAACATTTTTTAATGCCATTATCCTAAAGATAATGGTGAAACGAAGCGAAATGAAAAAAAAAAGAAAAAAATTCATTGGAATCTCTCGTGTTGCGTTATTTCTCTGTCCCATGGTATCTACTTCAATTCCAATCTCCGATGTTTCCAATCCTCCTTTCGCTATCCTAGCGTTGTCATCTTACGCGTTAATTTCTTCCTAAAGGTCTATATTTCTGTCTTTGAATCCCAAGCCAGGATGATGTTATCGACATTTTCGACGGGCGTGAATTCCATCCACCTCGTATACTCTTCTCAACTGGTTCGTCTAACATTAGTAGCGGCAGTGGCAGCAGCGGCAGCAACAGCAGAAGCAGCAGCAGAAGCAGCAGCAGAAGCAGCAGCAGAAGCAGCAGCAGTGCAGCGAGACAGGAAGAGGGATGGAGGAATATCGCGACGAGCAACCGACGGCCGTCACGAGATCACGTTAAAAACCGCGGTGCCCGGTGTCTATAATTGGCCGCCAGTTAATTACACGCCACGTCGCGCGTCATATAAACGAAAATCCATCCGTCACTCGGCCTGCCAGCCAACGGGGGTTGATAATAATTAAACGGTCCAGAATGACGTCGCAGAGACTGCTCTAGGGGGTGGAGAGTTTTCGCTTGGCAGATAGAGAGACAAGCTGGAAGAGAGGACGGATGTGGAGATAGGGTAAATTGGATTAGGAGAGATTATACATTTATCTCGAGGCGACTGGTTCTGAAAGGAAATTGCAAGGAAACTGGGTAACCCAAGTAGAGTCGATCAAATAATGATTCGTGAAGTATTAAGGATCAATATATAAAAGAAAATTGAACGCGATAGAACGCTACGAGAGGGTGATTTAGCTGTTTGTGTAAGTATCTTAAAAGCGTCGTAACTCCAAGTAATTCAGTTCCGTGTCGGAGGAGAACGTAAAGGCTCAAGAACGGAAAATTCCAAAAATAATATAATTCGATCATTGGTTGTCAGTCTATCGCGTTTGGTAAATAAATTTTTCGCAAGCTTGTAAAGTACGCTGTTTCGTTCGAAATCGATTAACCAAGCAATTTCTTTATCAGGCGAGCGGATCTTTGATTACCGGTATAATCTTTATGCAGGAACTCGTTACTAACGAGACAAAAATAAGCTGTAAATACGTCAAGCGACGATACTACTAATTTTACCGTAACGTTGCAAATTTTTATATCATCTCTATCTTTGTCACGATTCGTTGACTTACACTTGTACATATTCACGAATTCGTCCTCTCTTGAACGTACGATTGATGTACACGGTACTGCGAACGTTCTTCTAAGAAGACACGGATTGTCCTAAGAACGAACGCGATATTTTCTTCTTCGTTCAGTTTACAGCAGGTAATAAAAGGTCGTGTAAATAACGAAAGGATCGTGCGCCGAATCGTGAATTATAAATCGGCGTTTGTAGTTTTTGTAACGTGAATAAATAATTGAAGGGAAAAGCACGGCGTCAAATTGACGCGACTGCAAAAGCGACGCTCGTGTGCAACGGACCAAAGTCGATACAAGCGTCCGCTTTCACAGGAAAGCAAGGAAAAACTGCTTGTCCATCATCCCCCGAGAGTCAAGCACAGGGGGTAGTGCGCTTCTCGTTACCCGCGCCTGGTCTGTTCGCAACACCTGCTCAATTATACAGTACGCCGCGTGTCGTAATCGGAGATCCATCCGTCGATGGTTGACGTAGAAACATCGTAGAGTGCTTCGTAGAACCCATCTGCCCTTCCCACCCTTGGGAATTTCGCAGTTCGTTCTAATCCTTGATGGGCATCAAAGCTCTCCGCGTCGCCGAGGGACGCAAACTTTGGATCCTCTTTAGGTGTCGACTTTTCTCCCAGAGGAGTTGACAAACTCTTGAAAAACGTCCAAGTGAAATTGAATCTAGTTTCGATCGGTGTCTTTGGGTATTTCTTGAACGCGCACGATGACGATTCGAAGGAAAACGAGTCGCTTCTCTTTCATACAGAAATAGAAATTGATCTAACCTTGAAATTGCTTAATTTTTATTCGCTTTTAGTTCTGTGAAGCGAAGCAGTATCTTCTGCTTCAAGCATTAACAACCGACAGGCGAAGAAATCGTCCGCCTCGACGATTACACTTTT
The DNA here is from genome assembly GCA_014737395.1 of Bombus waltoni. Taxonomy (NCBI): domain Eukaryota; kingdom Metazoa; phylum Arthropoda; class Insecta; order Hymenoptera; family Apidae; genus Bombus; species Bombus waltoni. The sequence goes on along the minus strand of JACXII010000067.1, from coordinate 126,456 downwards.
TGCTTCTACGAAACTTCTTTTACTTGGCTGTATCTGTGTCTTCGAATGCAACGGGTTCGTTCTATTTTATATCGAAATATTCCCACTTCAATTACAAAGTAACGTTAATACCTGTAATGTTCCTTCGTTGCGAGAGAAGATCCTCGGGTGTTACGAGTCTGGACATCCGTCGTACCCATGAACGACTCGCTTGTATTTCACCGGAACGACCGGTAACTAATTGCCAGTCGGTTACCGAGCTTTCGCGCGCGATAAATTTTTTGATCCATCGTCCATTAAGGGTGGACTATTACGCCCGTAAAACGTTCGCTCGTGAATGACTCCTTCGATCGATCCTTGATGCATGGGCTTTCTTAGGCCTCGTGTCGATCGAGTCGGTCTTTCTTCCTCGATGTACGAACCCTCGTGGTGCTTACAGCGGTCCAATTAATTTCCGAGCATTCTTCGCAGGAAGATGGAAAACCATTCTGGGTTTCCCGTGATCTTCGAAATTGCCATTCATGGAAAATCGGTGAATTTTGGCCGCAAGATGGAGGAAAAGCACGTACGCTTTATTCGTTCGCGTTAACGAGCATCGGAAAATTGGCCCGTTTTATCGTACAACCGTTTCTCGAGAATTTCAAACGGTTTAAACGTCGACAGATCGTCCGTAAAAGTTGAACGATCCTTTGATTTTCTCGCTTACCTATATCTCCATCTTTTTCCAACATTTTCATAATTACAGCAAAGAAAAGTTGCAACCTGGATCGGCTTCCGAAGTAGAGATCGAACAAATGAGTGGAAGTAGCGGAAGAGCTTGATCGCGGCTCGATCAAAAGTTAATGGACAAGTTTAATTTCTCGGGCCATTGCTCGCGAGTCGTGGCCGTTATCGGCGCGCACTGCCGTCTGCTCGTTGGGTCGAAACGCGCCAGAGGAAAGGATACACGAACGGCTTGCACCGAGAAGGAAGAGGGGGCAGGTACGTTGATAAAAGTATCCAGCGTTGGGAAGAGGGGCAGGGGATTATAAATTGGCTACTTTGTGCCGCGGTTATTGGGGGGGCCAAATTGCGAACGACCATCCATCCATTTCCTGGACCTCGCCGTCTCTCGTCTCGTTTCGTCTCGTTTCGTCTCGTCTCGTCTCGTCTCGTCTCGTCTCGTCTGGGTCTGGCTTGGTCCTGTCTCGTCGTTTCAGATCGTTCCCAGTTTTTGCCCTTTTTCCTTCACCCCTGTTTTCCTCCATGTCGTTAACGGGCCGGAAACTTTGTTAGGAACTGCGATTTTTAGCCAAGAAGACACCCCTAAACCACCGAACAATCTCGATGGATAATACTTTTAAATCGTTCCACCTTCGAGATTCACCGGGTATTCAGAAACTTCAGCACTTTCAGGATTTATCGTCTCTGGATGGTTGTTCGAACGGTCCGAGGGTTTTTTTTTCTTTTTTTTTTTTAATGGGACCAAAAGATCGTTCCAAGGGTAGCACACGAGAACGTTATTGGATCCTCTGTTGACTACCCTCGTTACCAATACTCGCGCCGCAGTCAGCGGTAAATGTGTCAGGAATGCTCTCCTTAGGTTATCGGTCGCAGGTGGCAAGCGATTTCACCCGATTTCCTGGGCTTCTTGAATATTTATGGCAGCGCAAGGTCAAACTCTGTTTGGACCGCAGCCATCCGGACGGCTGTCCCCTAAATTCAAGTCGAATGGGGTGTCGCAAATGTATCTGGGTTAGGGTGCTGTTCTACATTCGCCGTGGTCACTTTCCTGTCGCCGAACTTTCGTCGATGGTGCCCCCAATTTACTCGGACGACGGTCGTAACTTTGCAAAATTGAATTTCGTCAAGGATGTGCGTGCCCGATTATGGCGAGACGATGGTTTACCGTTAAATATATCTTTTATTAAATAGTACGAGCTGGCGTTTTATCGCCAGTCAACGTGGTTCCGCGTCAATTTGCGTTTAACACGCAAATCAGCGCTTATCGGTTGCACCGTTTGTTTAAACATTTACGTGCTCGTGCTTTGCTTTAGATCGTTGTCCGCTCCCACCTTACTGTCTTATTTCACGCATCACCCTGTATCTCCTCGTACGTGTATAATTTTCTCCCTTCCATCTTTCTGTCGATGGATCCTCCCCGTTGATAAGTAACTAAACGGATTCTCGCTTCGAATCGTTCGACTCTATAGCCATTCCGCTGCCTCTATTAAGATCTTCGTGCGCCAAGTCGATCGAGCGAAATGTCTCCTTGGTGACTTTCTCACGTCGGCAGCTCGCGCCGTGGCACTTGGAAGCGGTGAAGCGTGTCTAGGCGCGAAGGATGATCGACGGGTCGCGGAGAATATAAGGGAAGAGACATATCCCAGGGAGGGTGGATTCTCCTCGGCGGCACCCCAGGGTCCATTGACAAATTTGCCAGCGGGCAAAAAGCCTGCTTGGTATGCATCCCTCGTTCGGTCCATCGGCCATGCAAGGCTGAGCCGAGGTTCGCGTGTGCGTGACGTACGTCGTGCGTCAGCTCTCCTTTTCGCCGCGTTCGCGTGAAATATTCCGCGTCTCTTCGATCCATCCCCGAGACACAGTCAAGTTTTTTAACGAGTCTCCTCCCTTTGTTCGGCTACGATTTCCCTTCAAGGTCATGCAGTCGATCGATCACTCGGAGAGGGACATCGTATCGCCGATTGTGCGATCCGTGCGCGGTGATCCTCGCCCGTTAACCGCGAACCAGTCGACGATAAGTAATAAATAAGCACGACAGGTGTACAGCGCCGTTGTCGGAATTTTTAATCTTTATCGCTACCCAACGCTTGAAATCAATAGCGTTTTATCATCTGTCTGGTCCACGTCGATAATACGAATTTCCTCGCACGTACGATGCGGTGACAGACCATTTACCTTTACATGTGCCACGATTTTATGCATCCTTTTAATCCTCGTGTATATACGCGTGTCTTCTTTTCTTTTCTTTTCTTTTTTTTTTAAATTCAACGAATCATAAAAATTGCACATCCATTTATCGGCGATCAATCGATCGTAAAGAGCTACTTTGCTTGCGCGCCGCGCATTTCAAATTAATATCGTAACGAGATTCGACGTTCCGTCGAGTGCCACATTCGCGTTCGTTCCTTTCAACTCGGATACTCGAGCAACTTTTTATCGACTCAGCGGACGAGTCGTATACGACGACTAATAAGCCGAACACGGTCGATCCCGGTGCCGATCGAACCTCGTTTCCCCGGGAAATGCACTCGTTAATCTGCCAAGCGAACTAGACGGATTAAACTGTAGCGAGAGACACAGAGGGGTTGGAAAATTTAAGATGGTCGTCACGCTGGCCTGGAAACTCGTTGCCCTAGCTACCTTGTCCGCGCTGTTTACGCGCTATTCCGACCCTTGTCTCGGGGATCGCTAATTGGTTATCGACCCTGGCACAGCTAGACTCCCCGTGGGCTACGATCGTCTCTTCTCGAATTCGTTTCGGCACTCACCGCGACGAATACGTTCAAACGCCGCTCTCTTATTATTTCACTTTTTCTAGAACGAGGGCAATTTGATCGATCCTGTCGACTTTGTTCCTATTCCGATAATTAGAGCTGGAAACTAATTTACGTGGAACGATGAGAAGTAGGAGGAGGAGGAGGAGGAGGGGGAGGACTCGTAGCTGCGCGCCAGGCGCGTTCCAGAGGATAGTGTCGAATAGAAGTTGAAGTTGAGAGAAGTTGAACCGTTTCGCTATAGAAGACGGTTCGCTGGACGAGTTGGATGTTACTTCTGGCTATCAATTACAGTTTTACAGACTGTCAACGTGGGAGAACTGCCGTCTGGAGGAACCAGCCCGTTGGAAAACTCGCATTTCCCTTCCGGGCGAAATCCGTTAACTCGCCAGAAGTTTCGGGATAAAACCTTTGCAGTTCTTGGGAACACGGTGTACTTGGACTTTTGTTCGTTTCTTAGGGAAATATCATATCCGAGGAAAGTGAAAATATTACGCTGTTACGCGTGCGAATGTTTTTCTTGTTTCAACTTTGCAAATCTTTTTCTTCCTCGTTAAATATTCCCATCTTCTTCAATGCATCATCGTGTATCTCCATCTCTCGCGCTGTCATCTTTCCAAATCGTTGGGAAGACCTAAGCAATCGGCTGAATTTTCGGAAGATCTTCCATCGCGAAGAAGACGTCGAGGACAGCAGAGTACGCGCGATCCACGGGAAAATAGAATTTCCTGCGAGTCTCTTCCACTTTAATTCCACTTGCACATTCCCCTCGGTTCCCACTCCCCTCTTTCTCCCCTCTAGCCCCATTACTTCCTCCTCTCGTTAGCCGCGTGTATCGAGTTTTCGCTCCACGTTTTCCATCCAACACTCGAGGCAACCCCCGTGCCACGGGGGTTGTCAGTCGAGTGCCACAAGGCTGGAACACGCGAGCTCCCACTCGAAGCTCGGACAATGCGATGCCTGGTTCGATTTTGCCTCGAGCCTTTCCTCTCGGCGTTTCTTTCAGTCCTCCTTGTTACTTTCGTTTGAAAAGGGAACCATCCAAGACATCGCTGGCTTATGAGCCAAGGGAGCGACCGTATTATTTATCGAGGAAAAGCGAGTCCCCGCGAACGATTCCTGGAATCGTGGCCCGATTCAATGATTCAACGAGGCCTCTTCTCTCCTCCATTTCGCTAGGGGGCGACAGCGATGTTTGTCGAATCGTGTTTGTCGAAGCTCGACAAGGTGGATAGAATCGTCGGAGGGATTGCTTGGTCCAGGCTTGCATCTCGAGTCGAGGATTTCCCGTATTCGACGCTTCTTGCGTACGCCAAGTCTCGAAACGTTCCGTACAACGCAAAATAACGCAACGTTTCCATAGAATCTCTTTCTTAGACTACTTTTCGTCTACTTTTTCGTCTTTCTCTTTTTCCTTCTTTGCTTTTTCGTTTTTTTCGAATTCGCCGCAGGAAGAGTCGACTCTTTCGACGAAACCGCGTATTATTCGACGCGGGTTGAATAGTTAGTTTAGTCGTCGAACGACTTTCTAAGCGATTTAAATCCAAGCCACCCGTCGATGAAGTGCGAAGTTTCGACAACGAAAGGGAGAGTTTCTCTTGGAAAGTGGCTTTAGACTGCAGGGTGGAGGAAGAAGGGAGAGTGGTTGGAGAGTGGTTGGAGAGTAGAGGTCGAAATTAGATTTGGCACGAGGCGGCAGCGTTTCGTTCGGGGCAACCCTAACGCGCGGAGAAACATCTTCAAAGCGGTTCGAATTTCATCGTTTCGGGCGAGAGCTCGTCTCTCACCTTGAACAACCTTCGTTGGGTCGAAGCGCATCGTGTAACTGGTAATTGTAGTTTGTCCAAGCAATCCGTTTTGGCCTTCCATCTTCATCCTCGGGTTCGATTCCACGATGTATCCCTGGTTACCCTCGTCCGTTTCATCCCTCATCCGGCTTTCGTTCTCTCCGTTCTTGCAGATAACTCACGCGCGCTCGACTTTAAAGCGCGCGATTCCAAGGATAAAAATTTGTCGGAAGCATATCGATAGAAATTTAATCTCTCGACGTATCCACTATGGAAACAGAATTAATAAAGAGGGCAAGAAATAGGACACGAAGCGTTTCTATAATTAAATATCTCGAGCTGATGTACAAACACGTATAACACTAGCGAACGTAAACAGGAGGACGTCTACTTCTAACGCATAAACCGATAACAAGATGGGATTTTTATCCATCCTGGCGCAAAAGTAAAATTACATTTGCAATGAGATTTTCCAAAACTCGTCGTTTTCATAAAAATAGTCTCTGTATACTTGGATGCGCGAGGAAATTAACTGCGACGGCGAGGAACCGTATCGCTTCGAATACGTCGAGATTACACATTGTACCTTTCTCGGCGAAGCAAAAAGGGGCAGAAAAGAGGGAAGAATTAAGAACCGACACGGTTTGCCGAAGAAGGGCGAGCCTGCCGGAAGCATCCGATGCCACGTGTTGGAAATTGATTAAAAAAGCTGGTCCATCGGCGATCGGCCCGTTCCCGTGGGACGCCTCTTTTGTAGCAGCAAACCGAAAATTCGATTGAACGTCGCCGTTGGTTTGGATAGACGCGCCCCGCCCCCTGTCCCTTTCTCGGTCTCAAGCATCAAAGACAGAACAGAGAGCCCCGTTGGCCTTCCCGTTGCTGACCGTGTCCCCCTCTTTCAATGTTCGTCTATTTGATCTTTCTTCCTTACCCCGAGTCGAGTGCTGCTTTTACGATCGGACGGCACCTATCGAAACATGTAAATGCGATTTAGATTCCCTTTAGCCTCGTTCCACGCCCCTCCCCTCTTGTTCCTCGCTCACTCCCTCTCTATTCACACACAGCCCTGTTCGCCATTCAAGTTGTACGCTTTCTTGCCGATCTAACTCGCTCGTTATAGCGGGATTATGCCGATAACATATTCAGCCCGGAGAATAAACGCGAGGATGATCGACGGACCAACCGATAAAGCGTTACGGCTGTCTCTCTGCCAGCATCTCGTTGACACGGCCACTTTATTTGTTCCCGTTCCCCGCGAGGGACACCGACGTGTCACGTATTACCTCCGAGGATCCAACGACATCTTCTTTTTGCGACGAATCGACCGTGCTCGACAGACGCAAGGCCGTGGTTACAGCGTGTCTTCTCGCGGAGCGTTCATCCGAGAAACGAAATCCGCGTATCCGAATATCGAAACGCGTACGACTCGCGGAAGCAATTTGAACGCGTCCCTTTGAACAATTATCGTAGGAAAGTCCTCCGATATAATTATTCTTGTTTGTTTCTGTCTGTCTTTTCTCTTTTCCCTTTCCTCCGTAACTAAGCTGACGCGAACAATGCAGGGTATAATAATATGCGAATATCGATATATATATATATATATACATATATGATCAGATACGTAGAAACGTTATTGTTTCACCGATGTTCGTATCGTCGACCATTAAACCATCGAAAGGATCGGATAAAGTAAAGTTTGTATAAATGCCGAGATGCTTTCGCCAGCCGCTGTACTCGTAAAAATTTAGAGAAATTTAAGAGTCGTATAAACGGCAGCGTATTTCGTGGAATTTTCCAGAGTCGAGCCCAGCCGCTTTAAAAGAGAGACTCTTCCTTTTCTAGAAGAAACGTTGATGAAATATTAAAAAAACACCACCGCAACATATTTCGCTGGTCGCGGCGATCCGCGTAACACAGTTTGAAAGGGTCTTAACAAATTTCCCGCGTTTGCCCCGTGTTCCCGAAGGCGTCGTTCCTTCTGCGAGAATGATCCACCCTTATAAATTTCGCAACGTTTTATTCTCTCCTCGGTCTCGCCCCGCTCCTCGTTTCACTGCGGATTTTTACGACAGGCCCCACCCACGACCCGATTCCAAAGGAAACATGTAAATACTTATGACGAACGTCGTGTATAGACGATTTCGTTTGACGACGCGTCGTTTCGCGACACACCGTGCCCTTTTCCTGCATAGCCACCCCCTTACAGACGGCGCAAAGATACGAGTTTCATGGCGGCCAGTTTTACGACAGCTCTTTAGAGATATTTCACTCGCCCTTTCTTCCTTTCGATTCTCCCCTTATTCTTCCAAGTAAACGGTCTGTTTTCTCCGTTGTTTAAAATAACGATTCCCTTCCCTTTATTTTGCCCTAATAGCGTGTTGAGAATTCGCTGATAAGGTTCGGTATCAGTATCTCTCGGTCGTAGCGAATACATCGATCGCGATGGATGAACGGCGTTGAATTCTTGCGAAAACGCGCGTCGTCCTTGCAGCTATAGATACTGGACCGATCGTGTTATCGTGGACCGTTTAAATTCGTTGCGTTCCGTTATCCATTACCTACCTATCCGGTATCTCGGCGCAGATTCGTCGTTACGAACGAGCTACGAAGCAAAGAAGATGTCGAAAGATCGCAGGAACGCGCGTCGGAACACCGATCGTCCCACTTTTATCACCCACTCGAACACTTGGCATTCTTCGAGTCGTGTCGCACCGTTTCAGCTCTTTAAAGTTTTCCAACAGCCATAATTTCGGGCGTTACGCGAATTGCAAAGTTCCCGTAGATCCCGAACGTGATTCCAAGCGTCTGGAGCGCATCGCTGGCTCTCGGCTTCCGGCAGGGATGGGCTACAAATTTTTACGTCGACTCGCTCGCACGCGATATCGTTCCGCTCGCGCGGACGCTCGATTGTGTTTGATCGTTAAACAACGAACGCCATCGTTCGCTCGTAAACTTGCTCGTTGTTGCAAACTTTCATCGAGGAACTCGAAGGACCTGCGCGCGATCGACGAGATATCGTTAATGAGAAAATGTATCGACGACACGTTGCTGATCGATACCGAACAACTGGCATCGTGTTAATCTTTTTATTTGAAAACTGATTCTTTCTCAAGCGTTCTTTCGCTAATTTTTTTTTAGCACCGACCGGTGACGATTACACGAATTTTTTTTTTCGCGACGATGCACGTGCCACGCCATCCACGTACACCGTCGCCGCGTTGTTAATCTGCAGTAGATTAAATCCCGTCTTTTAACGAACGTACTCAGACCGAGTTTCTTGAAATCAATTTTCCATCTATCCGTAAATTCGATCGACGCGCGATGCATCGGCAACGTGGAATAACTCAAGTTTCTTCGCTGCAACTTGCTCGCGGATGCAACGGAAACTTTTATCTTCGTCTTTCGAACAGTTTCGCGCCAAGGATAGATTACCAAAATACAAAGAAGAAGAGGAAGATTCTCGAGCAAGTTTTATCGCGTTCCATAAAGCGGAGACTGTTCCGAGAAGATCAGAAAGAGCCGAATGGGCCGCGATTCGTCTCCGGGAATGGACCCCTTGAAATCCACGATCTCCCATTGATATTCCCATCGCTTCTTTGTTCTTCGTGCGGGATCAGCGAAATCTCGGGATGGTTTATCGCGCGTAACGTCGTCGTGACTTTGACGGACGAAAACTCGAGCCTCCGAGTTCGAAAACGTATAACCTATCGAGGGTTGTCGTTTAACGATGCTAGTTAACGATCACAGAAAAATAAAGAAGAGGTAGATGGTCCATTTTCGGTTTGTCAATGCCTTTCTTTCTCCCTTTATAAACCCTCCGTTTACTTATCCCTCGGCGTTTCCCCGGAGCTGTGGCTGCGACCTTATTTTAGGAAAATATTCGCGGCTCCATGTAAAATTTCGCTTCTCCGGAGACAAAGTTAATTGCATAAGTTGAGACGCGTTGATTTCATCGGTCAGCGTTGGCGTCGTTGGTTCGCTTCTTAAAGGGAATATCGTCTTGCAGCGCCAGCGGAGCGGTTCGAGGGAGAGGCTCTCCTTGGCGTGTAATATAGGGTTGCTCCAGGGTCAAAGGATGAATAATGCAGAGTAAAATATGTAACATCGCCAAAGGGCGAGTGGGTGAATAACGGCTGCTCGAAATACACGCAACGACCACGGTGAGTGGCCAAAGAGACGGGCTCGATGGAATCCACGTCTCGAAGGTTTCTATCAGTTGTTTCTAGAAGATTCCGGTTCGCCGAGAAGAAAACGAAAGATTTGAAATTCCGTCCCGGAAGCCCGAGTTACATTCAAAGGATTTTTTACGACCGCCACGCAATCGTTTCTCGTTTTATAAAAGTTGCATGAGAGAGCACGGTGGAAGAGCGGAATTTCAAATTCTGTGATTATGCAGCCGGCGGCAGTAAGGGTGTCGTTACTGCCCTTCGAGAGGCGAGCACCAGGGGGTGGCGATTCGCCCTCAGGGCAAAAATCCATTCCGAAATCGGTTATTATTCAGGGGATATCGGCTCCAAGTTCGCTCTGATTAATAGGCTGTGCGTATTTTCACGCTATTGCGAAGAGGTCCGCTCGAGTCTCGTTAATTGCCGCGGGCGACATGAATTTTCCATCGTCGCGACATTTGTGAAACTAGATTAAGGATCGACGGGCTCATTAACGCTCCTAGATACCCTTTACGAGCATATTACGCGCGTTATACGAGACGGCGGATATTTCGGATAATTTTTCAAGCCTTCGGATAAATTCCCCGTGGTTGTTCGCATATTTGTTCGAGCTTTCGCGAGCGTCCTGATACGTCCGAAGAGGGTTGCAACCGTATAACGGGCAACGTAGCCGAGGGCCAGTGGCCAGTTCGAGGGTTCCAGATCGATTATTATTCATGTTCGTTTGCGTTGATTAATGGCCGACGTCTCTCGCTCGAAACGGCTGAAGCGGATTCGGAGTAAGCAGAGAGAGAGAGAGAGAGAGAGAGAGAGAGAGAGAGAGGGGAAAGAGGACTGAACATGGTACCGAACGGAAGTCCTGGGAGCTGTCGGCAGTGAGACAGTTTGCAGGCAGTCCCGTGCCACCAAGACATTGAATTAATCGTCATTAGGCGTCCCGGCTCGACTGACTGCGGTGTCAGCCATAGGAACGGTGCTGCTGCCACCCTCCTGTCGTTAATAACGTTTCCCTCTCGCGAGAGACGCCCGATCTGAAACGTACCTTCGACTCCATCCACTTTTCAAGACTTTTAATCCGTCGTCGTTTGATTTTCATTTGCTCCTTCCGTGGGATCCTAAACGGGACAGTGGATTGGAGGATCGAAGCAAAGTCAAAGTCGCGATTGACTTGGATTCCAACCGACCAAAGTTGCTGCCGGTGAGACGAGCTTGGTCCCTGAAGATTGCTGGAAACGTCGAAGATCAATCTCCGATCGTACTCCTCTTTGTCTCATTTTTCCTCTTCGATTCGTCCCTCTCGTTATTCTTTTTACGATTCGTTCGTTCGTTCGTTCGTTCGTCCATCCGAATATCGGAAAGTTCTATGATCTTGCTGCAATCTTTCGCGCGTCTCTGCTTCCGACCATTTAAAGTTTCCCCTCCAAGTGGAAATTTTAATTCGTCGTAGGCTGGCAACCTTATAGTCCTCGCGAATATAATTGGCAACTATCTCGGTGATGGAGGCACGTCAGGATCGCGCAGAAGCGTCGTTACGCGCCCAACTTCCACGATTATTAATATCGCGTAATTATTATTACAATCGTTGGCTTTTCTCTGCACCAATTTCGTGGAGGAGGGCGAGCCCTCGTCGGGATCCGAGTATTTAATGAAGCAACCCTTATATGGGTCGTTCCCAGGGGGAGAAAGGTCTTGCCGTTTCCATCGTTATTACGGCGCAGACTGACGTCACTGTTTATACAATTACGTTTCGTTCTCCAGAGATACAAGCCTCTGGTTGACTGGGTAATCCGATCGAGCTCCGCGTCTCGGATCGGCTTGTTTTATTTGTGCGTCGATGATTCTTCCAGAGATTTCGGGAATACACGACGGTCGCGCTAAATTCTTCGAATCTTAATCTCACGCGTCTTTGACGATCAATGACGTTCTATTCGATAATTTTCGACATCGTGATCGTAAGAAGTTGCATTTTGGATGCAAGTCCGTCCATCTATCTATTAATCAGAATCGAGGTCTCAATCTTGTTCGCAAACACGAAACCGAGCAGTCGTGGCCGAGTGGTTAAGGCGTCTGACTAGAAATCAGATTCCCTCTGGGAGCGTAGGTTCGAGTCCTACCGACTGCGGGGAGGGGGGGGGGGTCGTCTGTAACTTTTCTACGAGAAATTTTTTTATTTTTACGTACATAGAATCAACGGTGACAACGTTCACCTGCGATTCACATTGCGACGCGAAGAGATACGGCTGCGATCGGAGCAGGGAAAAGCGACAAAGAGGTTTCTAACGTTTAAACTTTACACCGATTTTTAGAAATTTTCCAACGATAGAAAGCTACTACGATTTGACAAAAAAAAAAAAAAAAAGAAAAACATGGAGAACTAGTAGTTCCATTTTACACAGCAATTAACAAAATCGCCTACGATTTCTAAGATCTTCCGAGTGCAAAACGCAAGTAAACGAAGGAAATCCATCGGACGAATATCCGTGGCGATCGAATGGTCTGTTTCTGTCGCGAGACGAAATCATCGTTTTACGTTAGAGCCGAGCGTAATAAAGTTGGAGAACGCAAAGGATACGGCGCAACATTCTCCCCCGTCTGTCCTGGCGACCGGCTGTTTGCCTATCTCCGCGTATATCTCCCTTAACGACGCGAAGTCTGGTGAAACTGTGATACAGCCGCAATATTAATAGGGTATACTCATTCCCGCCCCTTCCGGTCGGCCAACATAGCCAGATCCAGCCCTAAAGACAAATCCCGAGCTAATGTTGTTAGCTGGTCCTACGGGAGTCGTGGCGTGTTCTCAGACAAACAGACAATGCGTCGAGTGGATTCGTAAAGCCCGGATAAACACTCTAATATCTGCAAGATCGGACGTTAGACCCGTTCCATGGTCTCGTTTATTTTGGGATCGCTCGAACGTCACGTTGATCAATTAACTCTATCTAGGTTCGATCGATCGGCACGATCTCGGTTTCGAATGGTCGGAGCGGAGTATAGGGGAAAGGATTAAGACCAGGGAGAAGGGCCGAGAATAACGAGAATTTCATTCTCCGAAGCGGTGATCGATTATTAATTGAATCGCTCGCAAGTCATATCGATTGACTCTACAAATTATAACGTGACAAGCAGAGTGGCAAACGTAACTTTTTTCATTTGTCTCGCAACTTAATATCGCTCGCGTTACATATTGTACGAAGAAGAAAATTTTAATCGTCGAATCGAGACACTTATCTGGTGGAGGTAAGTTGTTAATCGCGCATCTCGGCACGTAACTACCACATACAATGAAACTGATATTTGCAAAATATGGAGTTGATCGGTTTTGCTGCCGGAAGGTTCGATCAATAGACTACTTAGTAAGGTACGGGGAAAACAAAGGCGCAGAGACGTACAGAATGCGCGTAACGTCTAAGTAGATACAAAGCTTCCAGGAAAATACTTGCTATAGCATTTTCGAAACGATCGGAAATAAATCAAAGAATTGAAACAAACGATACGCGATACTTTGCGATTAACTAGGTGCCTCCTCCGATCTCAATTAAATCTCCGATCTCAATTAAATCTCCGATCTCAATTAAATCGATAAGTAAAAATCGATATTCGGTAGAAATACCACCATGTGGAGCAGGTTAGCATCAATCGCAGACAGATCCCGATGACGAAACCAAGAAGAAGCAAGCTTCGCGTGGATGGTACGCCCGATGGACGAGGGTCAATTAAATGCCATTAGCGCCGCTGGATTTTGGCCAATCCCTGTAACGAGGCTAACACACGGAGGATATCGAAACGGATAATACTCGCGTAAACCCTCGGGTTGCTCCGGATCCCTGGACATCGTGGACCGTAATCGGATTGCTAGCGCGTAGCCCGAGACGCGTCCACGTTATCGTGGAACATTAATTTTTATGAGCTTTCGATATGACCCACGTAGAGCGAGCAGTCCCACCGAGACATAGCAATCCCCTTTCAGGTACTCCAGGAGTAAAGATCCTTTTTCGTAAAGAAAATAGAATACGAGGGTCGACGGTTTGATCGAATCGTATTTGGAATGCCGTTTCGACGAAGGTTTCATAGATCCTTGCTCATCCGATGGAACACAACGCGCCAACGACGTTGTTATGTCCGATTCAACAGCACGATAACAAAATAACAACGTGCGAGGGCTATTTGCTAGCCGCATCGCAGTTAATGCTCCTAGTCATCGCCCGTGTCTAGGAAACTCGCAAAAATTTCACCAGCCAGGCTCGTCGTTTAAAGTCGGCGGGTTACTCGTTGATAAATTGAGCCAGCGAAGAAGAATCGTACTTCTACGACGCCTCGTTAAGCTTTCTACAATGCTCGTGTTATCGAGACGATACGAAACAGTAAGAGTATAATACTTACAGTTAGTGCGTGGCAAAGTACTTCCATCGATGTATACACATATAATAAGAGAAACAAATCGATACTAATCCGACGTCGTTCGTGCATCGTAACATTACGCGGACAGCCTTTGCTCGTCTATAAATAAAATCCCGTAACGATCACGGTGCAACAGTTAACAATTAATATCGCACAGCACAATGAACTTCGTCAGAGTCGTGTTTCTCGATCGACATTTCCACAATTAGTTGATCGCCGGAGAACACGAGAACAGAGCGAAGAACGAGGGGGCTGATTAATAACAATTAAACGGCGTCGTCTCCTGCAGATACGCAATGCGATGCAATTCATCCATTCGAGGATTGAACGCTATCTAAACGAGCGATGTGTAAGCGTGGCTATTATCGTGGCACGAGAAGCCTTTTCTCGAGAAGAGAGAAGGAAAGAGGCGAGTCAGAGGTCGGCAATTGTCGCGTCAACTAATGTTACGGTCTATCTTGTAAGAGCCCGACTAATGGCCGTCTCAGGAGTCGCTAATATGCCGTAAGTAGGACCGTCGACGGGGGAACGCAACTCCCATAATCGTAACTGCAGTTACCTTCCGCGGAAACGACGCTTCCGTTCCATAGGGAGTTTCCGTGTTAAACGAGCTACTCTCGCTGGAAATCAACCGAGAAAGAAAAGTAGACGGGTGTTAATATCTCTGTCTTGTTCCTCTCAACGACGCAACTTATACCGCGTATATAACAAGGTCTCCGTGGATTTTGCAGTCGTTCGCGTTATAGAAACGTTTCTCTAAAATCGAATACTCCCGTCTGCCTATCGTTTCTACGATGTACCGTTTACAATTTTTTAACGATGTATCACAGGAGCGTAAACACACTTGGCGTGGGTAACCGTTCGAGCATTTAAAGGAGAGATAAATTATATCGCGTTCCTGACTTCTTAAATCGTTTACGCGGATAGTTTCGTCGGTTAATTTCATCCTTTTCTTCTTCGCCGATTCAATGGCGGGTGATACAGTTGTACAGAAAAAGTATGAAATTTCCAAGACGCGGAACAGGAAGGAGAATTTCAAGCGAAAAGCCACCTTTCTTACTTTCCTTCGAACAAATTCATAAACGCATCAGCGTTGCTGGTGTATGCGAAACGAGGCGGGCTCGGCGGTTTCAGGCACGCAACGTCGGCCGCATCGATCAAACGCTCCTTCGAGAATCGAATAATCGCGGCGGCGCGCGATGGCGAACGCATCGATGCAGCTACGCCGCTCTTCTTTCGCGCCCTTCCGTTCCGGACGAATATACAAAGCGAAAAGGCCGTTGCGAAAGCAGATCACGTTGTTCCCTTCTCTTGACTGGTATCGGCCGCTGCGATATTTCACCGTTATGTTTAATAATTCGCAGACAGTCCGATGGAGAATGCCGCTTTCACTCCACCCTTCTTCACTCCTTCGACCTTTTTCGTCGGCTTATTTCTTGCTTCGTCGAGAATGTCGTAGTTGCCATAAGTTTCGCCAGCCGCGGTGCGTGAGCCACTTCAAGTATGAAATGAACTACGTGCCGCTCTTACGGTATCTGACTCGCAAAATAGGGGTTATTCTCCTTTGAACATATTTTTCAGTCGAATCTTAAGTACCCATGATTTCCGAAACTAGTCTGCGGCGGTTTCGAAACTAGCGCAACTAGTCTAGAGTCCGACTCGTGTCAATTTCGTTGCGGAAGAGACGAATAATTAAATCGCTACGTATACAGGTACAACGTTCTCGTTCGTGCATAGTGGTACGATACGTTAAACATAGACCCTTTGGATAGAAGATTGTTGGCAAATTTTATCGCCTAAGATAAAACGAGAATATTCATCTTATATTCCATAACCTGTCGGCAGATTATTTTCGTGTATTTTCTTGGACGAAGAAACATATGGTTGCGAATCGTTTCGACATAGACGATGAAAAGTCTGGGTATTCTTTTTCACGATAGAAACGTCGTAGCTTTTGGTTTACGTTTGATCTCCTTCAAGGACCAGTCACCTGGAAACCAATAAGCCGCACCTGTTTGCAACTCGCAAAAACCATGGACATTTTCCAGGTGTCTCCGTCTACACGCTCGGCATTCCGGACGTATTACGGCTGCTTGTACCCAATTTCTGTGTTCCCGGTTTATCCNGCCGCCGCCGCCGCCGCCGCCGCCGCCGCCGCCGCCGTCGCCCACCACTGCCGCAAGATATTCCGCCGCCCTTGCGGTCGATTCGTATCGCAGCACGCCATGAGGAAGGTGAGCGCTATAAAGGGGATGGGCGCCTCTGGGAGTACAAGTTCCGGATTCCCGTTAACAGTAGTTTTACGATCCGAACTTCGGAGAGATCAGCGCCGTCTTCTATGAATATTAACCCTGGACCCTTTAACCGACCGACCTGGCCGATTACTTCACCCCCGCGCGTGCAATTATCGTGGACCCGAGACTCCCAAACGGTCTCTGTTCAACTCTGCATCGAGAGTCGTCGGTCGGGTCTGGTGGAGAAGAAACGTCCTCAGATTTTAATGTCGTTTCGCGATCGAAGACTAAACGATATAAAGCAACCCGTTTAGATCCAAAATACAAGCCACTGCGAGATACAGTTGGCTTACAAGCTGATAAAGTTTTATAAAAATCAGAGGCAACGACTAATTAAAATGGATAATTAAGAATGACCGATGCAATGGAATAATACGCGTTCTCGTGAAAATGGCTTTTAGCATATCTTATATATCCTCTCGCGTTATCCGTATTCTGCTCGTTTCTCTACCTTCAAGTTAGAAATTGCCGCAAAACCGGCAAGACAAAGAGGAACTTCGTCGTCCACGTGGCAACAAACGATTTTCCATTTCACGCCTTTCCTCCCGCGCGTCCTTCTTATTATCATTATTACCACGTTTATCGGCCCCATTTACAAATCCCGCGGAGAACGTCACGGTATCGTAGGTAAACAAGCGGACAGAGCTCGATCAGGCTGAAACGAGTTTCTCGCGTTCACAGGGGCAATTTACCATGGACAATGGTTGAACCGTTCGGTTACGGAACCCCATCCGTATTCACCGGACGAGGCGCGATCCGTTACTTCGTCTGCGACACGGAGCCTGCATTGTGCTCGTGGTCCAGTGCGGAATTACGCTCGCGAGTCGACCGGACGAATCGGCCTTTAGATCGGGAGACAACAGGGGGAGGACCATGGTTAATGGGAATTCGTCGGCAATTTCGCGTACGAACTTGTCCTCCTGGAACGTGACGGGAATGCTGGCGAATTTGTTTTTCCTTCGTCCCGGCAGTCAACTGGAGGGTGTAAAATTGGATGGCTTGCAAAATGGATTCTTATCGTGACGGTTAATGGCTGACCATGGAGGCTAGAGGTATTATTGCCGGAGAACGGAGAAATCGAAGAACCGACGACGATCGTTCCGGCGGTATAGGTCGACGGAGAGACAGGCGGTCCTGCTTTTTGCCCAATTTTTAAACGCGTCATACTCTACTCTAGTCGTTATTCCGCACGAGCGCAAGGCTGCGGTCATAATTTAGATCGACGATCGCATTCCGCGCCAATCGTACCGCGTCTAACGGTGTTTCTATCGAATAAAAGATAGTCGCGATCCGAAGAAGATACGAAGGTAACGGATAAGAGTAGTCACCGTCGAATGGTTGATATTATTTCCCCTCAAAGAAAAAAAAAAAAAAAAAAAAAGAAAAGGATCAAACTTTTGTGCTTTTCCGTTGTACCAAACTTACCAAACTCACGTCTTGGCACAACGAGGACAATGATTCATACCGATTCAGCCTTATCGTTCGCGTCTTAATTTATGAAACATTTTCTTCGGACCAGATGCATGCACGTCATCCAACGATTTATAGGAGCCGTCCGTATCATATCCACCCTCGGTTGGCTGTCGTTCGTTCGCGTGTATTGATAGAAATTTAGGCGGACTTGCGAGCAAGGCCGTTGCGTGTCCCGCAATCAGCTTGATGCGCGATTGTCTTGGAACGATCTAATTTATCTTCCAGTATTCCAACAGTCGGCCTCTCCGCATTGCGAAATTAATCAGGCGGCTCCAGACGCGCCTTTGTTGCCTGCCGCTCGTCAAGACCTTGCTCTTCCGCGATAGATTAACAAATACGAACCGCCGTCTGGTACTATCTCTCTGCGCGCGTCCCACTCGATCCTAATATTCTCGTCATTTTAACCAACCCCTACCTCCCGTTTCTATAATTTTGCAATTCATCTCGCGCAACGTTCTTAACTGCGACATGACGCGTACGATGCACGCGAAACAAGCCTTTTCGTAAAAACGACGTTTCTAAAATTAACGTTGCAACGAGCTTCCGAAGCACCGCTGCGTCCATCTTATAACACGCTTCTCCAACGGTGAAATCAACGAAATATCCGATAGATTATCTCGAGTCGGTGTTCTTGTATTCGCGACGTTGAAATCGCTGGCAATCAGAGCTCTATTCCGAGAAAAAGTAGCTAATGTCTTTTCCAATGAAGCATTTCGCTCCAGCCTCGGTCACCCTCTTCGATTAACCATCGATACAAGTCTGCCAAAGTAATCGGCGTCGAAGTTTCGGTAACGAGCCAGTCTAGCTGGTAATATTCCCACGACGAGTCAAGGGGTTGGAGGGGCGGATACTCGAGGGACCTAAAGACGAACGTTTCCTTTTCGTGTTCAACTCCTCTCGCTACTTTGCGTGCCAAGTTTCAACGGAGCGTGGGTAATGGGCTCTTTTCCCACTTTCCTCGCGATGGAAAGCGAATTCCTCCCAGGTGAACGATGTTTGCCAAACCTCGGCCGGCAGGTGGTGCTGCATCCACCGCTTTCAATATCGATCCGTATGATAGAGAGCGTGTTCGATCGACTGGTAGATGGTTGCCTTTTGCGCGCCACGATAATGACGTGGATTTCAGACAGAGCTTGGCAGGATTAAGCGAATCCGAGTGCCTTTCTTCTCGACGTTTAGCCTATCGTTGGCACAATCGGTCGGATGTACGCTCTCGAGTCTATTTGCAGATTCGCCGTACGACCGTCTACGTTGCGATCAATACGTCTTGACCGGTGGGTCGATCCCTCAGTTTCACTACCAAGCTTCCTCTCAGGGTCCGACCGCTGTAGAGCGAGATCGTTGCGCAAAGCGTCTCAGAAAATTCGTGTCAAACTTCAAACTTGATAAACATATTTCCGTAAATATACTTACGAGCGTAATTCAAGAAATGGAACTTGGGCAGAAGTTTGTTTTCTAGGCGTTAAATATCATAGGAAACACTATGCTTTGGATATTTCATATGTGTTTTTGTAAATTATGCGCTCTTTCTCTCTCTCTCTCTCTCTCTCTCTCTGCATCTTTCAATGTGATTTTCGAAACCTCCAAATCCTATAAAATTCTTTTCGACTCTTCCACCTATAAACGCGTTAAACTCCGCAGCTTGATCGTTTAGAAAAAAAATCTTAAAAGCTGATTTAAATAAAGGTATCTCGCATATTGGCTACTATTTTCACTACTAATTACTATCTCGATGTGTTGTAATTGAGTTTTCGGTGTTTCGGTCGATATGCCGTTATCTTAACCAACGGATATCGTATTGATATCATTTTTTTTCAAAACTTATCGTACCAGCAAAATAAATTCTTTACTAAATAGAACAAGTACGTGCTCGAAGTATTGCGAGATACGGTGACTATATTGCTTGTGTTTCGAAAATGTATATCTATTCTTGCCGAGTAAAGGCTAGTTGAAAACGTTAAAAGCGATGAAAATTAAAAAGTGTTTTCTTAGAAAATTCTCGCGGAATCAAGGGACGAAGATGAGGATGGACATCGATGGTTCGCGAAATTGAAGAAATGGAAAAAGCGAAGGTAGTGTCTACTGAAATATTTTTAAATTAACGTCGCATCTCTTGGATTTGTAAGTGTATTGGTGTTACGTATCTCAATGCTGTTTCAAAGATTTATAAGGTTGGAAGAAGAAGAAGAAGAGCAGGTGGGAAGCACAGTTCTTACGCGATCTATAACTTTAACAATCGGACATCGTTTATCGTGCGTTTATTTATTACTATTATTATTATTATTTACTAATATTCCTTATACTGTATCAATTACATATAATATTATTTATTGTTATTCTTTCAAAACCTTAAATATTCTTATCTATTGGTCTTCGTTGCTCGTTTTTATCTATTACTCTTATCTATCAGAAAAGAACGTTTCGTCGCGCATACCTGGAAGCTTCTGAGCTGTTATTTTCGATAAATCCAATACAGTCGTAACTTGTGATCGATTTTATCTGTTCTTGTTATCGTTAAAACGCGCTTTTTGTTTAATAAAACTTTATACGCGCAAGTTCATCGAGTCGAAACTTAGAATTGGTATACGTATTTGGAAGAGATTTTCAGAGTCGTTTCTCCTCATATTCAGAACGTTACTCTGCGTTTCCATCCCTTGGTCGGCTGTATCGCAAATCGTCGAATATCCATACGACCTGATGGTGTGTAAACGACTGGAATACTTTTGTTCCTATGCTGTCTCAAATATCAAGCGGCCAACAGGTACCAACAGATACACCGGTCCGTATCGCTGTAACTCGTGATACATACTCGTAATAACATCGCAACTATGAGTAGCATCCGTGAAAATGCAGACGGAGATACGAGCGTAAAGATTCGTGGCTTCGCGTAGGGTGAATTTCGTAATCACGACAGAGTCGACGCCGGTCTGCTACTTTGCAGCGTGTTTCGTAGCTGCTTTCGTGCCACTGACGCCGTGAAATCGTAAAAAATTTGCCATTCCCGGAACCGCAAGGGTAACCGCGATTTTCACAAATCGGAGTGGCACGACAAAAACTGCAGGAGCAGAAAATGCAAATTTTCGACGGTGGCGTCGCGCGGAATTTCCTGCTTTATTACTTCACCCCCCGGTGTCGACAGACCCAGACCGACGAGAGTAGATAGCAGGAGGGAAAAAAAAAGGAAGAAAAGAAAAAAGGAAGAAAGGAAAGGAACGAAAGGATACACGCTCCTGTGGATCGTCGTTCGCGGGAAGAGAGCGGCGTAGTCTCTTTTTTTCTTCATTATTCCCGCGACGTACACTTATTCGCCGGTCTCGTGGACGTCGCGTTTTCGTTCCGACGATTGTACGCCCCGACAATGGACCGACGACTCGCGCTGAAGTTTCGATTCTGTCCCCGTCAATTCCTCTTCTCTCTCTCTCTCTCTTTCTTTCTCTCTCTCTCTCTCTCTATAGCAGGCCAGCTACCGCCTCGTCTCTTGCTCCCTCTCTCTGTCCATCATTGACAGCAAAAAGTTTCACGTCGCTCGTGAAACTTTCTCATTGTCTCGAGTTCCCTTGTTTGACAAGGCTCGGCCACGGGCTGGCCGGTTATCGTTCGAATTACCTGAAACCGCGCCATCCAACGGGACGAAACATATTTTTCCCTGCTCCCGTAGTCGCTTCAGTCTATTGTCTCGTCGGCTCGGGTGTTCCGCGACGAGTCGATGTCGCGACGCTCGCAAGAGAGGCTTTCCTCTCGGCGCACGGAGTCAATTTACCGAGGAATTAATTCCGCTGTCAACGAAGAGAGGCAGAGAGGTTCGAAAGGAGCCAACCGTGGCTCGAGTGGCGACAGAGGCTGCGTCAAAGCGAAAATGGGACGCTTTAATTGCATCTTTCGGCTTGTTTCCGCATTGTTTTGGACCTCGATAATCGCGTTGCCTCGTTCCAGCAACTTCGCCAAGTGGGCTTGTAGCGAATTTTTAATCAAAGCGGACGATGGCTTCTATTTCTACGACTTTCCAGTCCGCGAGAACTCCATTTCGTACGGATCGTGAAACGAGCATTGACTCTGTACCGATAACATAGCATCTGAAAGGATTCCTTACGATATACGTTTAAAAAAGCCAGCGATATTCTAGACACGAAGACGTTTCTCCAGTTATGAATAGTCGAATTGTACGTTAAAGGTACGAAGCGCGAGCGAGAAAGAGATAGAAATATTCATCAAAGGATTCGTTCATTTGCACTGCTGCCAATATATTTTCAGCTTAGAATGAAGTTATTTACTTACACCAAAAAAAAAAAAAAAAAAAAGAAAAGAAAAGATAATAATGCTCAAACGGCATTTAATCCGCAAACAGTGAACCTTCGTTTTGTTCTCTTCGTGTCTAGAATATGTTTTACGCGTCTTGTTCGATACGTGGCGCACACTTTTTCAACGCCCTGTGCAATCCGTATCTATTTTTCAATGAAACGTCAGGCACGGTGTTTGAACCGCTCGTTCCATTACGATTTCATTTCATCGGAGGCAAATACTTCTACGTGTAAATTAACCAATTTCAAATGGCACTGGTCACCGTTTCCCAAAGCAACCAGTTGGAAATTTCACACGAACGCATCGAGTTCCACCTTCGGTGTCCCTCGGCGATAGTTCTAACCTGGTCTAACCCTTCGTGGCCGTGGACCCTTTTGGTACGAGCGTCGGATTAGATTTAACCATCGGTGGAGCACGGAGGTGAGTTCACTTCATAATGACTAGGGGGATCCATTGTCCATCCGGGCAGAGGCGAGGGTCGCGCGGCTAACTTCGCCCCGGAGGTATTGGCAACGGTGAGCAGGGATGGGCCTCGTGTCCGTCGCTATCCTCGACGAGTTACAAAGTCATTGTTTGCGATGGCTATTCCCGAGAGGCACGAATACGTTATTTTCGACGTTATTCCCGGTGAGAAGCTTCTGGTAGAAGCAATTCGATTTCCTCGAATCTCTCCTCTTCGACGTACATACGTGATCTTATCAAAAAGTAATGTGACTACTTTCTTTATAACTTGGATCGGGTGTCTCGACGGGCAACAAACAAATTACAAATTAGAAATATTTACAAAGAAAAAAAAAACAGATGTTTTCAGTCTTGTCGCATTCTTTGTTCATTTCTTAACTAATCGTACATTTCTAACGCTATATATATATATATATATATATATATATATATATATAATTATTCCAAGCTATACGTGGGTACAGAACCTCGCCTAATTTATACTTCCAGCGACAGCTCACAGATGACGAGGAGCGTCTTATTTACGCGTTACGTTTCCGCCAGCACTGTTCCCGAGTACAGTTGCTACAGTTCACGCGTTCGATCGATTATCGTGATAAATTTTGCCAAAATAGTCGACGACGGGAATCGGACGCGTAAGCAACACGAAACGAAATTAGTTACGGCGAGTGGATAAGAGACGTGCATTTTTCGCGTCGAGGCCACTCGATATAAACCGATAAAAACGTGTAACGTAATCCTGATCGGAAGAGTGCTTACAACGGAGTGACGTTATACCTTGAAACTCTCTTTCCTCTGTTTGCCATTACGTTTTCCCCCGATGATGTATAGCGTGTATATATGCATACCGATTCACGGAACCATGGCCGGACGATTCTATCGTATTAACGTCATCCATGTACTTGTACCGTTATCGATATGACGATACGAGTACCGCGTTTCTTAAACACCATGCGTCGTTCGGATATCGATTACGCGCTAATAAGCCGCAGATTCGAGAAATTCCATCTATCGACGGGTAAAGACCGCACGGACAGTTCAATCGTCCGAGTAGGATGGTTCGGGGGCAGCGATCTTCCTTCTCTGAACGTCGAAGAGAGAACGGCTGCACCGAACACGGTGCTCAATCTCCGCTCTCGATCCTGGTTAACCGAATGGCCTCGCACAGCAACGTTCCCCAGATCGTCTGTACCAATTAACACCGACCGCGCTCACGAGCACACCTAACGGCCAGCTCGCGCTACCAATAAACCCATCCTCGCATAAAATACGAACCGATGTCATTAATCTCAATAGCGAGGCTGAGGCCGGTAATTAACGCGGCCACCAAGGCCGAGGGCGGTACACTCTTGGCCAAAACTTTCGTCGAAGACGATTAATGTCAAATTGGTCCGTGTGAATTGTCCTCTTCTCAAATAAAATTCTGACTGCGTGTATACTCGTTACTCGTACGAGAGATGCGGTAATGGAATGGCGGTGCATGCAAATCGACTAACAGCGAAAGTTTACGCGATCCGTATCGCTTACAGATTAAATGGAAGACACCCACGTGACCTAGTTTCAGCGTATATGATCGGTACATACCGTTCGCTACAAATTTGTACGAATATACAGGCTATCCGCGAAATCGCGTTACAAGCGGTCGAGTGGTGATTCCACGGCAGAAAGACAAGTCGGATATCTCGAAACTTACAACCAGTACGCGCGCACCTGACGCACGTTCAGACTCGTTTCCCTTGGAAACGAAGCCTCGAACGAAGAAAAACGTCATTTCTTTTTTTTCCTCGTATTTTCGCGCGTAGAATCACCGCCCGGCCGTTTGCGCCGTGATTTCGAGGACACCCTGCGTGTACGTGCGTCGTCAGTCAGCAATAGCATCTCGATGGAAATGGCCATTCGCTCGCTACAAATTCCAACTGTTGCAATAACCTGCCGAACGTCTCCGCGGACAAATTGCAGAGGAAAGATACGGAGAATAAAAAGAAACTTATACGCTTAGGAATGCTAAAACGTTAAGAGCTTGAGAACGTTAAAGCGTGGCCATCTCGAATTGTATCGGCAAGAAAGATCTTCGCGTATACTCGATAAAGGAAAGATCCATCTCGAAAGGGTTGGAAAACTTATAGCGTCTTCTTATTACGTAAGAGTTATTGTAATCGGCGAGATCTATCGAACGAAATCTATCGACAGATCATCGAAAGAACGACGAGTTATCGGGAATTGGTGATAAAGTAGCTCGGGAGGCAGAATGTCGTTGAAACGGGCGTAATTCGCGGAACATGAATACCATCGAGAAGAAATAGAGCTGGTAAATCAGAAAACTTTCACCGGGGAGAAGATAGGCAGTAGTCTGAGCGAAATTATATTTACCCCTCGTGCTCGAGGGATATATTATTATTTTGGGGGAGACACTTGTTAGGATTCCGTATCCATGGAATCCCTACTTGTTCTACTTCTATAGGACGATGGAAATTCCGTGGTAATTCGATACCGATTTTTCCTATCTTCTCCGCTTTCGTCCGTTCGTTCGACCGTCGCTTTTGCTTTTTTCTCGTTAATAACTTTCGGCCGTTATATCGGGCAGGATGTATATCAAAGGACACGTGAAAGTAGAATTACTGGAAACGTTAGGCTTGACTGCGTGTGTCTCGCTATTACATAAATCTTTTTACGAAGGTACGGTACAACGCGAAGAAGGAGGAATCTGCGTAGAATTCGATACAATTACCGTTCGAACACGGCTAAGACACCGGTTGATAACGGTCCACGGACCAGCAAAATTGATTTAGAGCTGGCGGTATCCTGGATGGCATCGACGGCGCCGATAAATCAGCGCGAAAAGCAATTTAAACCGGTACAGAGTCCGATCATCGTAACCCCGGCAATAGCGACCGGCTGTGGATTCCCAACGTTGGCATAAGTTTTCATTTGCACCGACCCGCTAACGAAGTCTTCGACGATAAATTCGCCGGAGCTTTTCCACACGGGGTAATCCCATTGCCGAGGCTAAAGCCCCGTCCCGAAGCTCAACGAGGATCGGCCTTCTCCGCGCGAATTAAGACGAATACTCGCGATATGGTTGCCTGCACCTTGCTACCGATTTTCTCGATAAATTCCGTACGGAAAATGGACCGACGGTCGACGATGCAACTGCTACGGATTTCTTCCCATTCGATCGTGTAGGCGTATTGAAACGAATGGATGCGGTTAAAACACGTTTTACACCGTGTCGTTTATTTTCTCGAAACGAGGAAGCTCCGAGTATTGAATCGTTTCGTAAGTAACATCGCGTTCATCTACGCAACCGTCGAAATTTTATGGTACCTATCGTTGAACGACGTACTGTGCAGCCGCTGTTTTCCGGCGTTGCGTTTTCCAAGTGCTACGCGCGTAAAATCTGACCGGAACGATCGCTGAAATGTATCGAGAAACGATAGAATGTGCAAGCTCGGCTATCGTGAATCGCGAATCGCGAATCGTGAATCGCGATAACAAGGAGAAGACAGTTTGGTCCGTTTAATTCTAAACGATCGCGGAAGTTGCTCGTTTCTGTTTCAGCGAGGTGCTTGCAGATTTCGGCGTTCGCTTTCTCCCGACTCGGCTGTATTCAGAAAAGTTTCCTATGGCGAGCGTACAAAGTGTTTTCGCGAATCACCGTGGGCGTATAACCCGAGTCCTGTTAAAAGATCGTCGTAATTTCATAATCCCGGTCGATTACGCAAGCCAGCCGCGATGCTCTCCCCTAATAAACGGTCCTCCGGCTGGTTGCATTATATAGAAGACGGCCGTGAGCGTCCGGTATTTCGCGTTATTGTGCAGGGGCCGACGAACGGGCTGCATTGTCGTTTACCAAGGGGAAAGGGATCACCGTGGATGTGGTCTGGACGTTAATGGCATGTGCTACGGTCCGCCTGTAAACGCGACCAGCCTGCATTGCGGCTGCACCTGCACACCGTCGCGATTCCAAGCCGCGGTTCACGTTGTAGCTGACCGCACCGACTCGTCGTCGCTCGTTCTCGTGTATATCGTGTACGGCGAACACCTTCTGCCGGATGCAGCTGGCCCATCAAGGTGAGAAAAGAACAATCGTGGACAGGTTTAAAAGTCTTTCTCCTTTTTAAAACACCGGTCATCCACGTGTCTGCGTTCCAATATGTCTGAACTGGACGACCGTGCTTGCTCTCCTCTTCTCTTCTCTTCTCTTAGTCGCCTGCCTACCTTTCGATAATCCTTATTCCAGCTATCTCCTCGAGTCGTCGATTTTTCTTGCTTATAGACGAAAAACAGCTGATTTTTAAACGACTACTCCCTCGAGTTTCACCGACTTACAAATGAGGTATACGAGCTCCGCTCCACTCTCGATTACCGTCGTCGATTACCGTCGTCGATTACCGTCGTCGATTACCGTCGTCGATTACCGTCGTCGATTGTCAATCGTTATCGCGAAATGGACCAAGAAATCACTATGAGCAAAAGTTAGGCACAACGAGTTCGTGAGTTTGCGCAGCTTTCCTGTTCGTTTCTCCTCTCCCAGGAGATCCCGTTTCCATTACCGTTCTTATTCTCTTGGAACGGACTGTCGATCTTCGTATATTCGGAACGTTAGACGCATCCCGAGACGATAAACATTTCGTTTCGTTTCGTTTCGTTTCGTTTAATAGACGACGAATTCCGTTTTTAAAGCCTCTTCGTTCAGGAAGAGAGCGCGAAGAAGCGAGTGACAGACAGCGATAGTTAACGACGGCTTTCTTATGGGTGTTCGCGGGACTCGCCATTAATTCGTACCACGCTCGTTCCTCAACCGGCACCGGATGAAGTTCCGCGCGTCCGTCACACTCTGATTCCCCTGAAGCGTACCAGCCGCGAACCCGAAAAGGAAGCAAAGTGAAAAAAGAGGAACGAAAAAAGAAGAACGAACGTACCAGGGTGGAATGAAAGAAGCGTGGAAAGGGGAATATCGGCGAGGAGGCGGTAGGAAGCACGCCGCGTTATTGCACGCGACTGTATGGTTGCGTGCATAATCGAGGGCCCCGAAAACGTTCGAAAAACACCGCGACGCCCGGTTCGTTCACCCCTGAAACGAACTTTCTCCTCTTTGTTACTCGTCCCGATCGAATCTACGCGCCCGATAGCATCTACGTGCGATTTCTCGACGCACCTGCAACGCTTTCACCGTATCCCGACGCCACAACGCTTCATCATGGTCGCGAAATTCATCTTTTCCAATCTACGATTTATAGCACCGTGAACGTCCGTTACATCACGGGTCGTCGCCTCGCGCGGAAATAATGCCCGCGATACAACGAGCAAACGTAACGCGTTCTCGCGCGATAACAGCTTTTATTCCTTCACTCGCAAATCCTTGCCCAACGAATATTGATCGTGAAAAGATGATTTGCCGAGAGGAAAAGGTCGGTTGTCGCGATCTGTCGAGATTCAGGGAAGGGACAGCGATAGTTTTTCGAATGGTTTGCGACACCTGGACGAAACGCGTCGCTCGCGTTCGCGTTCACAGCTTCACAGCTTCACAGCTTCACAGCTTCACAGCTTGAATACCACAACTTTTGTTCGCCATTAGAAACCATGGATAGCGTTACAACAAAATTTCGCCCGTTTCACCGCGTACGTCGATGGGTTAAGAGGTTAACGATTAAAATGCTGGCGATATTTCATCGAAACGGAGGATGTAAGATATTACCAGCGAATCACTTCGGTGGCAAAAATCAACCTCTCGGAGGGAAATGGTCCCGGGGGTGGAGCGAGGCTTGGAAAAACTTCCTGCACCGCCTAATGGCACGAGAAGTCGAACGGGGTCTTCTAGTATTTCCGTCTCAGCCCTCCTGTTCGTCAAGGAGAACACGCGGAGGGTGTATCCCGATCTCATTCCCTCAGGACCGCGTCAAGCAGACAGCGATTGCTTGCGACTTGGCGCACGAGGTTCCCCGAAACCGGTGAAAAAATTGACCGACTCTATGGGGAAACAAACGATTCGTGTCTTCTTTGATTTGCTCGTTTGTTCGATGAATTACAAGAGGACGGTGCAAGTTGGCGCAAACGCGTATCAAACGCTACGATATCGTGTAATTTCGAGAGCCGTCGAAAGCAAGGTCGGAGTACTTGAAAGTATACAAGGAACCTGATATTTCATACGTGTACGTGTACGCGTTTTGTAATAAATTTCTGCCGACGAACACTCCAATATACCGCAAAGTAACTGCGCCAGCTTCGAGCACGTCGTCGCTCGCGCCTTATCGGTGCAAACGTTGCAGCGACGAGGATCGAGCGCGTCCAGTGTGGCGATCAGCTATCGCGTTTCAGTATCGTACAATAAAGCAGCTGTAATTACCGTCGATGGTGATCTCAAACCAAGAGTCGTCGAACCTTCGAGTTGTCCACGTTATGTCTCGTTGAGATTCTTTTGCCTGGGATTATCCAATTGCCGGCGAGGATGTCACGTGCGTAGATTCGTCGCCGTTGAGCCATTCCACGTGCAAGAAACTCTCGCAGAAAGTAGTCCTTTTCGTTTCCTTAAATTTTTCATACGGCGATTTCATAGCAGACGATATGGTCCGCGATGGAGTTCTAACGCTCTTGGTGTTTGCTCGGACGTCAGCTACTACAGAGCCTAGATCATAATGCATTTTTCATCAAGTTCGTTGTTCGAACATCATGACATACAAGTAAAGTAAAAATAGTATAATAATAATAATAATAATAATAATAATAATATAACAAAGAACAATATAAGCGAGAATTACTATTCTTAGTCTATAGAGAACGATGATAACATCGTTGGTAACACAGTTACTTCCTTAACAAATAAATTCATTACGATTATATAAGATCTTGTTTAATCGGTCTGTGCTATTTTGTACTCTCGTTGCTTACAAGTAGATCGGATTCGGGACTCGGCCTTGCAAACAGTTCCGATATGTGGAATTGTAAATAAATATTACGAACTGTTTGGCAATTCTTTGCGATAATAAGATTATTTCGCGACTATTACAGTTAGCGGGGAACAAAGTCGTGAAATTTGGCGTTTATTCGCGTCCGTAATTCGGATTACAGTTTCGAGACATTGACCAGGCATCTGAAAATTATCGGAGCTGTCCCTTAATTCAACAGGGAGCAGAGATACACAATCTCGATGTCATTTGCATCGTGCGATTTTTCGAATTCTAGACAACGAGCTATTGATCGACGCGCTGCATTGGCGAACGCAACGCGGTATTTGGCGATTAATAACGTAGCAAGTAAACGTTTAATTTCGCCTGGTTCGAGCAAATTTCGTCTCGGCAAGGATTAAGGAGCATCCTCGATCGTTGGACGTTCATCGGAAAATCATTAGTCAAACATAGTACGAGCACGAGAAAAGATTAAATCCATCGAGACTCGTAATACCGATTTAATTCCACGCGGTACGAGCAAAAATCTAGAGAAAATGGACGATCACGTCAGAACGAACAACCATCGCGTTAACGTATTTCCCCGTAATATCGAGAATTATGTAAATGTCGGATGTTACGAGCGAGCTGGGGTTGTTGGTTAAAATCGAAGCGTTATTTACGAGCGAATAGAGGCGGAATTCGAAAGCGGACGACACTTTTCCCTCTTATTTTCGACATTATGCGTAGTTAAATTTGCACGCTGCCAACGTTTTCTCTCGCAGAATACAGGCCTCGTAACGGGGATTCTTAAATCTTTAAAATATTATAATTGGCGCGTTGTACGTCCTTTTCGTCTGTCCAAGATTTCTCATTTGATTTATCGTATATCCCTCGCAGATATTTCTTTTCTTTATTTTTCCAAATCAATCGTCGCGGAACGTTCGATTTTAAGGTACGCGATAAGTCAAAGAGGATAAAGAATCGCGTGTTAACGGCAGCCATCAGCGGTGGCAAATGGAAAGAGGCGCAACCCAATTTCACCGCGCAGGAAAGAGCTTCGATTGCCACATACTGGCAGCCGTCACGAACACTTCCACCGAGAGGGAAAAGCTGCGGGGGGGGGAGGGGGAGGAAAGCTTGTCGAGCGACGACAGCCCGTCCCATCTAGATGAAAGTGTGACGAAACCCATACAATATTTAACCTTCGCCAAACCTTCTCCATCGTCGGAGTTTTAACTTTGGTATTCGACCATTTCACCGACGATCTTCCAACTTAATTTTTCTTGGAAAATAATAAATTCCATACGCGTCAAATTAATCTCGCATTGGTTAACGTTGGTTTTAGACGTATAGGAAATTTCGTTCCTTCGAAATTTCAGATAAACGAGACAGCGTCGATCGTCGAATCTTTGGCTCGTCCTTGGTTATCGATTTTCTCGCGGATTCTATCTTCGCGTTGTTTTATTGCCTGTTTATTTTCTTTTCTTTTCTTTCCCCGGCCGCGCTTTTATTCAGCTCGTCGTCTATATTCGCTCCAAACATCGTCTGCGTTTCGCTGCTGTGCGTCCAATTACGTTGCCACGTAATAAATAGTTGTTAACAGTAACAATAATAACATTTATTTTTAAGTTTATTCGACTACGAAACGCTATGAAACGTAACCGGAGAATGGAAATCGATTTCCGAAAGGTTCCGATAATTAACTCTGGCCTCGATGGAGCGACCAATCAGCGGAATCGAAGGGAGAAAAGAAACACACTGCTCGTTATTTCAGTTCCCGAAGTAAAACGGTGTTTGCATGGGGAACGGAAGAGGTTCCGTTCTGGCTGTTTCCATCCGTCGTCCACTTGGCGAAGCGTAACGACCAACCAAGCCAGCCAGCCAGCCAGCCAGCCAGCCAGCCAGCCAACCAACCAACCAACCAACCAACCAACCAGCCAGCCAGCCAACCAACCAGCCAGCCAGCAGCCAGCCAGCAGTCAGCCAGCCAGCCAGCCAGCCAGCCAGCTAGTCGGCCAGACGATGGACTGGGAACCGTCTGGTAGACCTTGAACGGCCCTTTAACTGGTTGCACTCCAGTCAAGGTTGCCTTCTTCCTCTTTCCACGCCGCTGTTGCGCCCGCGGCGCAAGGGACCGGATGAATAGGGTCGTGAGTTCGCCACTTTGTCAAGGTCGTAGCCAGTCAGCGACGTAATGTATTTCATAGACCGATAAAAATCATACTCGAAGCCTTTTAGTCCGGTGATTTTTTAGTTTCGGTCGATCGAAACGACATGGAAGTTGCCACCAAGGTAAAAGGACGTTATTAAATGATAATTGCCTTTCTATAGAGTTTCAGATTGAAGTAGACGGCGAAAGGACTTGCGAAGACTTTGATTCTACCACGTGTATAGTTACATCGTGTGGCGATATATTATCAACGTCGTTGTTCTATCTCGAACGCGATCGTTATATTTCTATTTCTGTAAGCCGCGTATCGAGGGAGAGAAAAAGTGCACGCGCAATTACAAAAAGATCCAGACACGAGTGCAAAGTGACGAGAAAGCGTAATCGATGACTGGATGTTGTTGCGTGATACGATGTACTTACTTGCTCGCGAATCGTATAGCTCCGTGTCTGACAACGAATGTAACCGAATAACGTTCAAGATACACAACGAGATGGTTCAAGGGTAGATCGACCCGAGACAGCATTCCTTATCATTACGTCCCATAAACATTATCCTCGGTTCCATCGAGAATGATTCCTCGATCCGGGTACGAGGAATCGAGCGGAGGTAGCACGTAACCGTCCGTGGAACGGACGAAGAGGTACGTCGAAGGAGGAACTCTGGAGGAAAGAAGACGAAGAGAAAGACGAAGAGAAAGAGGGCGGGAGAGAGGGAGGGAGGGAGAGAGAGAGAGACTTGGAAGGTGGCCGTAAGCGGTGCCAGTCGAAGAAAAGAAACGAGACTCGAAATTTCGTTGTTCGAATAGCAGTACTTTTCTACGCCATATTCTATACTCTACGCGTACACTCTACGTTGTCGCGTTACGAATTTATCGATCGTAATCCTTGCAAATTGTTCTCGATTACCTAACGAGATGTTCGCGATAAAATTTCGTTTAACGGAACGTTGTTCTCTCTTAGTATATGTATCTCTTGGTATATCGCTTTGGATACGCATTTCTGTTCTTTCCGAACATTCCTATCGGCGATACTTACGAAAATGAACATTCTCCGACTTGCGTTCTATCGCAAAAATTTACTTTCCGCCCTTGGTTCTGGCATGCTGCAACGCAATCGAAGAGAAGAGAGTTTCTGTGAATTCTGACGGAAAGATTCGCAAGGATTTTCGAACGCGTCCACCGAAGACGCCATCGAACAGCTAGTAGAACGAGTATCCAATATGCAAAGTGGTCGGTCGGTCGGTGAGCGCGCGTTTCAGGTACCATCGGCGTAACTCACCGGAATATCGTTGCTCGTGACGGGCTTTCCGAGGGCGCGAGTGAGACGCGTCGCGCGAGAGAGAGTGTACAGAGCTGATAGGAGCCGCCATTACCCATCCCCGTATTCAAGCAACCCCGTGTACAAGCTCGTACAACCCCTGTATACAATCTCCGCGTGGCCAACAGGCCCGGTCGAGAGCCCCGGGCCGTTCGTTGTCTAGCGTACCGGTCGCGTTCGATCCGACTACCCTTCGAAAGCTTCCGCCAGATGCTAATTAACTGTCCGACCCGATCGAACCAGTCGACTTCGCGCCATTCTGTTCAAGGATTTCGTTAGAATTGCATTATCGCATACACATCGCTGGGCGATTCGTTTAATTGAAACTTTTGCCACCACGACGTTTCAAGAGACAGCGTGAGATAAGGTTATTCGAGTTGGTTACGATCTTACTTGCTCTCGAACTTTGCACAGAGTGATCCAACTTGTCGTACGCTGACTCGCAAATGGTATTTGAACGCTTGCCATAGAAAACTTGTACGTATGTTGTATGTATCGCACGTGTTAAAACATTTCGAGCTTTCATCGCGATTATATCTCCATCGAATCCGAAAGCCATCCGGAAATGTACATAGAAATTCCAACGCGTATACGGTATATACGGTATAAACGATGTACAGTGTAGATAACCTTGAACGATTAATAAATGATACGATCGATATAACTTTGCACAAGCGTTCGTACACTTTCGCGAGCCACCGGCATGCAAAATAAATTTTTCAAAGTTCCTTAACAAATGTACGAAGATACCGCTTATTCCCTCGGCGATTTCATTTCCTTTCCTTTCCTTTCCTTTCCTTTCCTTTCCTTTCGGCTATCCGCAAACGCCAACAAACTAATTCGAAAAATATCAATTTCGTTCTTTTCTCGCCCTTCGTGCGTCTCCTTGGCAAGTTTCGTTGCACGAAGGTCAGATTCCACGACGAGCCTGCCGCGCAATGTTTGAGGACCCGCCGAACAGAATTTACTCGTCGGGATTGATGTTTACGGCCGGGAACGTAACTGGGTACCGAGGAAATATTACGCGGGGGGGTTGTTTACGCTTCGCGTGTTTTGTTTATCGATTCGCGAACGCACGCCGACAAACCCTAGGGATGGAAGGTCTTGGAAGGTCTTGGATGAGACTGGATGAAACTAGCTGAAAAGGGAGCCTTCCGATGCCAGAGGAAATTATAATCCGGTTAGACTGTTTTTCTTTGTACAAACAGAGAAGACCTTCGAATCCCTAAGAGGATCGCTGTTCGTTCCTCGACACGTTCGCGAGATCACAAGTTCGAACATGTTGGAAATTTTGATTAGGAAGATTGATCACCGTGCGATTCCTACACTCGGATATTCGTTCCTTTACGAAGTTTTACATACGTAGGATATTTGCATCGCGTTGATAGATATAATTATAAACATAAATGCAATTACCATCGCAATTATCGTTTCGCGTACACGTGATTCCGCGGATGTCATTTCCCATTAGATAACTACTCGAATGAACGGAGAATCGATCAAGCAACAAATAACGACTCGAGTTCGAGCAACCTGACTTAATTGCTATTATTTAACGACGCTTTTATGCAATTGGCCGTTTCGTGTGCGATAGTACGAAGCTAATATCTAGTGTAACAAGCATGGAAATAATCGATGCTATTATTCGTTTATCGGAAAGATATATCTGGTCCTCACTGAAACCTCAATTTCCCAACGATCGATGATAACGAATTAAATTGGAAATTGTGTGCAGCAAATCTTATTTAGATCAAGCCACCGTCGATACTACTCGTTATCTCGGTGTTCTGGTAAATCGACGTACGTGAGAGTGCGCAAGTCACTGAAGCTAGGTCGATAGCACGATCAAAGTGGATCAAACAGTCAGATATATCCACCGCTCCGATCATTAAGAACACATCAAGGGAATTTACATGATCAACGGCGAATGGCTCGTGCCAGACGTGATTGTTGCTTTCGTAATGGACAACGCGATGGTTAAATAAAAGTTTTGCTGGAAATTTTCCAGTACAGATACGCTTGAGAAACGCGGGACTCGATATTGTCTTTTTTGAAGATGAACTTACCAATTATTCCAATTCTAATTGACGTATGTGATAACCGATAGATATCAGTTCGAAGATAAATCCATTCTACCGTGATAACGAGATTCTTTATCCATTTTCATCGTATCGTGATCAGTCGATGGCAAGCGAGTGGCGAAGGAGGAACAGAATTCAACAAAAGTGCGATAGATACAAACAGAAATAGAATAGAATACGATAGAAGCGAACAAATAAAGAAGTAATTAATAGGGCAAAGAAAATGCGGACAATACCTCTGGTTTTGGCAGTCGCGTTCATCGTCAATAGCTTAGTCGGTGGTGAGTGTACAATAATAAATGAATACCTTTTGATAAGCATCGTTCTACCTAGTATAACAGTGTACATTGGTTTACGATTGTGCGATTATATGCATATAGTTCAATGAAATTTTCCGCTCTTCCCACGTTCGTTTATTTTACATCGATGTGGTCGCGCACCGATTCACGGAGTTTCGGAAAACACTACGTACACGCGTAGAACGTTTATTAAATACTTTGTTACAAGTATAGTAACAAAATCTGTAGCCTATATCGTTGCACAGTACAAAGATAAGCAATTCGCTAGGAATTTTCTATTCCTTCGACGTTTATCTATCTTTCAAGGCGCAACTCGTCGCGTTAACGATATAATTATTTCGTGCCAAGTTCTGAAAAACCAAGAGCGTAAGCGCAAAGCGTGAACTGAATTAGAAAAATTTTTTTAGGAAGCTTGCTCCCACGGTCGACTAGTCCAACGACCGAGACTGGTCCAACGACCGAGACTGGTCCAACGACCGAGACTACCGTAAATCCCAATTCACAGGTAGAATGGACGCATTATAACCTGCACGGACGTATAGTTAACGGGACGAAAGCTGCACTAAGGCAATTTCCTTATCAGGTATGAATCGTATTCTTATTAGATACTTTTGTGTCTCGAATGTTTAGCTCTTCTATTATATCAGCGGATTCTACGTATCGCGATAACGTGATTCGAAGAATAATTGTTTTCTGGAAAATGCTTTTCGCAGGTGTCTTTAAGAGAAAGTTACAGCTCTGCGCACTTCTGCGGAGGATCGCTGATAGACGAACAATACGTGCTCACAGCAGCGCATTGCATGTTTGACGAGTGAGTGATCGAAAATGTGCATTTCGTGCGTTTCTATTTATTTAAACTCGCCATAAGCGTGCAAAGGTCGGTTATGAGTAAACCGGAGACAGCCAGGTAACTTCATCTGTCTATAAACGCGACAAAGGAGACGCGACGAAGGAGACGCGACGAAGGAGACGCGACGAAGGAGACGCGACGAAGGAGACGCAACTGGGACAGTTTTACTTATCAAATATTAAAACGACCTCAATTTGAATAAATCATACGGTTTTGAACATTGCGTTACATTCTCTATATACTTGCATGTATATTTAAATTTCTCACAACGCACAAACAGGCACAGTCCAGCCCATTTCCGAGTAATTATTTTCAACGTGCTGTCACTTTCATAGGACCGACACGCAGATACAGCCTTGGACGATCATAGTAGTTGCCGGAGACATTAAACTCAGCGAAGAAAGCCGGACTGGTCAGAAAAGGGGCGTAGACAAGATTTACGTTCATCCCAAGTTCAATAAACACACTTTGCAGAATGACGTGGCTCTTCTCGCTGTACGATCTTATTTTTCGTACCTTTAACAAGTATCGCCAGTTTCTACGAATCTTCTCACTCGAACGTTTACGTTGCAGCTGAAAGTGCCATTCGTATTAACGCCGGAGGTTAACGTTGCTCCTCTCGCAACTCATACTCCTGTTCCAGAAACGATTTGTCAGGTAGCAGGATGGGGTTACCCAGCGGAAGTAAGTCTGTCGGTCTGCTTCTTCTATCATATGCATCTATATAGGCACATCTAAATTTATATCGGAGATTCTTTCGTTTAGGATTACCCAGTTACCAGCGAGAATCTCATGTACGTAGATTTGCCACTGTTGAGCCATTCCGCGTGCAAGAAACTCCTGGAGAACATAACTGATTTCCCAGCAGGGATGCTTTGCGCTGGATACATGGAGGGCCAAAGGGATGCTTGCCAGGTAACGCGCGCATTCTATTAAAACGTCGAGCAACTCTTAACGAAAAAGAGTTCGAGCAAACGCTGACTATAGTAAAGTTCGGTTCGTTGTTCTCGAGATGTAAAGTGCTCGGAGATAAATTAACCCTTTCGAACGTTGCGACGAAGATGCCGATGTGTTGCAATAACTATATTCTTCGGTTATCGTGTAGTTCCTGTATGGTAGATTTTAAGATGGGAAATGCGCAATGATTCGTGTATTGTCGTCGCAATCGCGAATCTTAGCAATTTGTAATTTCCCGCGTGTTCGTACGTCGTACAGGCTTCAGAGCGAGACAGTTAATCGTTAAACGTCAGGAAGCGTCGAAAGTAGTCCTTTTGATTTTCTGAAATTTTTCATAGGGCGATTCCGGAGGCGGTATGATCTGCGATGGGTTTCTAACGGGTGTGGTTTCCGGTGGAGATGGTTGTGCACGACCACGTACTCCTGGTGTCTACACGGACGTCTACTTCTACAGACTCTGGATCGCGAGTCACTTAAACACAAACGCGACCCCGCAATATTCGCGTAAAAAAAGTGATTCTGGCTCGGAACAGCTGGTGACCTCAACGTTGCTACCCTCGGTTCTACTCTCAGTACTGTTTCACATTTGATACGGAAAAGACGGTTGTCTCGTTCATTTCGAAATACTACAGTAGCGCCCGCTCAACCGCGGCAAGTTCGATATTTCGTCGCTAAAATTAGCGGAGAAGGTAACGTTAAAGCGAGTAACATCGAGTGCAAAGTACAGAAGAAGCTTGTCGAACATATACCATCCAAAGTTTGATTAAATCTTATAATTTAACGACTGATAGGGATTGCGAGGCTTAAGCTAAGCGGACACTACCGTAATTTCGAACGACGATTTCCTGTCGAACACGCTTGAAACGAGATCAATTTTTGTATCGTCTCGCACTGCGAGACTGCGAATGTTTTACGCAATTCCACGTTTATGCCAATCTGACGAAAACAGATAGAACCTATACGAAGATTTGTTTCAACCAGTAAATATATTACATCGAGCATTTTAATTGGAATATTCTATATATTTTTGTGTGTTACATACGTTCAACAAATATTTGCATTCTTACGTTCGCCATATATTCGTAAAGATTCGCAAATTGCTCAGAGTGAGATCGCTATTTGCAGACAAAGTAATAAACGATGAACAGACAAGTGGCAATTTCATTTCTCGACGATCAAATCTCTCATTTCCGTTCAAGGAAACCCTTGTAAAGTAGCAAGCTTCGAAATTCCACGGTTTGATCACTTAGACGAGCCAGGCCAGTCACGGTGTATGATTTTTTGGCGGTTGGCTCGCGTTAACGGGCAAAGGTTGGCTCGGAAAACGAAAAACGAAGGGATCAGCAGAAAAATACACATCTGGCTGGTGTATCCAGTTGCTTTGATGTCGAACGAAAAGCTTCGACGTGGTAGACACGTAAAAAGCTCCTAGCTATTTAATACGAAGAGAGAACGATAACGAAAGGTATCAGTGGCGTCGCCGATGGCAGCGTTGAACGATATCTCGCCGCGTCTGACGATTCCCGGCAGTTTCTACTGAATTTCACGCTCCTCAAAGGAACGTTCGTCTCGAGATATTAGAAGAAAATATTTGTCCATGCTCGACGACGCGGGACAGAAAGTTGATGGATGTACGAATCGAGCCAATTACCGGATAGAAACGTCCACGTAATAGGATCTCGATGGAACGAACCGCGGAATGCGGATAGGGTATGTTTTCGTTCGACTGGTTGCACGGTTTCTTTGCGATCATGGTTGTTTTCTCGAGACGAAATAAATTACGACGCGACGCGATCGTTTATACCGATAGCTTATCGGACGGAATCGTTAATTGTTTCACGGTCTTCGACGAAACACTCGATTCCATTGAGTTAAAAAATATCTTTAATCTTCTGTCAGATAAGATTCAATATCTGACTTTAATTGTATCCTTCGTTCTTTGATTTTGCGCATAACGATTAAAAGGAAAGAAATTTTAACCAGATCGAACATCGAAACGTTAAATTGCAGTCGCGATGGAAAAATCTGATTGCAGGTTGTAATTCAGCGCGGGCAAATGCGTAAGCTTCGGTGCAAATACGCTGAAACGATCGTTAATCGGTCCGGTCTTTAAGACGGCGTTCGATTCTTACACGTGTCATTCGATTCGACCGCATTGTTTCGGCTCTTGTCGCGCGATCGCAATTTCCGGAAGGAGGTTTCCGTTTCCGCAAGTTAATTCACGTCGAAACCCGAAAGATGGTCGTTCTTCGGAAATGTCGCGGTAAGGGCATCGCGGATCGATCGGCACGACGACGAGAACAATCGTAAAGAAGCGTGTGAGAGAGACAGACGGAGAGAGAGGGAGAGAGAGAGGGAGAGAGGGAGGGGGAGAGGGAGGGGGAGAGGGAGGGGGAGAGGGAGAGGGAGAGACGAGGGTGACGAAGGAAGCTGTACAAGGGTGAACGTACAGCCTCGAAAACTGCGCGTTTCGCGTGATAAACGTAACTTCTGATACACGATATCCTGTGCGCCTCTTTCATCTTCTTTTCTTAGAGCTTACCCACGAGTTTTTCACGATGTTCCCTTCCCTGGATTTTCACCACCCTGCTCGCGACCTCTTTAATTTCGGGATCGAATAAGAATTCATTATGGGACGTAATATTCCCCGCTTCGCCTCGAACATCGCGGGGATTTTAAATAAATTAAAAGTTTACCTTTTTTTCGCCGTTACTTTGGCCATTGTTGAAGACGAAGTGGTTTCAAGGGAGGAATCGAACTCGTAGCCCCTTTCATTTCCCTAATTACACCTCCCGGAAACGAAGAAACAGAGAGGTGCAAACTGGAACTTTTAGAAATCTATTCGTCGGCCAGCCATGTCGTCTCGGAGAAGTCAAACTCTACCAGAAGTGGAAATTTGCCGGGAGTTTTCAGACTTTGAACAGGTGGATGGGGTTTCGACTGATATTTTCCTGGCGGAATATTGCTATTTATATTTCTCGATATTCTCGCGGCGCGCGGTTCAACTTGGATTTAATGAAATTTTCGCGGATTATTAACTTTGAATATCGTGCAGCTTCTCTCTCTCTCCCTCTCTCTCTCCGTCTCAGTAAAATAGGGAAAAATCCAGAGCATCTCTTTCTCTTGCACGCTATCTTTTGTATATAAGATAGCGACTCTGTCCCATAAATAATTAAGTAAATAAACAACAGAACGCTCCTCGGTCAATCGAAAAAATTACGAACGTTCGCGTTTGAAGGGCAACTGTTGGATATCTCGAGGAAGCAAAGGTGAATTTCCGCCGCTGTGCTCGAGAATTCAACAAAATAATCGAGTTTACATGCTAAGAAGCTATCCAATGAAACTTAATCGTTAATACGAAGCATTTATCGGAGAGATACTCGTTACACGTGGGGTCGGGTCGGGTCGGTGCTTAAATTGTGGCAAATTGCGAGCCGACAGGAAAACCAACAGGCAGCCGTTCCATCGCGTTATGGAAATTTCGGGCCGCGCAATTATTTCGATCGATCGTTGCGCGAGGGCAATCTCTTTGCTCGTTCGCGGTACTCCTCTGTAACAGAGGGGAGATCAAAGGGGCCGCTTTCTCTCTAATTACGGAAAATTTCGTCCTCGGAGGTATTTAGTCAGACGGTAGACGTTTCCTTTGCGATACAAGGGGAAATCTTAGCGGTGGTGCCGGGGCACGAACGAGGCACGAGACACGCTAGGGGCTCGTACTTGTTCGGCAAAAGATCGAAGATGATACTGGCAGTCAATCTCTTAACTGGAAACGATGCCTTTCGTGACCGCAAAAATCGAAATGGATTTCGATGGCGGAGAAACCGGTACGAAACCGTGTATCGTGCTTGTCTCCCTAAATGATTAACAAAGAACGGCGTTCGTTTGGTAATTGCTTTTTACTATGTCGGAGCGTTCGTCGATAGAGCTTTATCATACCGCGCGTGTAAATATTACAACGAACTATTAGGTTTCTCGCGTTTTCAAGTATTCCAATCTTACCTTTGGCGGTTTTCAAAAGAGCGTTGACGCGTTTACGCGACGCTTTTAAAATCGTTGCCGATCGTCGTATTCTTTACACGAATCGACCAAAGTGTCTGCAGTCGAATTCCGAGCAACATACGCGTCTGAACGAAAGATGTCGAGCTCCTTACGAGGAAATTGACAAAGACCCAGCGAATCGGTTAATAAAGAGTGGATGTTAAGAAATAAAGAGGTATTCGTATTAATGATGAACCGTACGGACAAAGTTCGTCAAACCGTGTGAAAATTTAAGTAGTTAATTAGTAACTTCGATGTCCCTCGCATTATGCCCTATAATATCAAATACTCGAAGCTTAAAAACTTTGTATTAAGCATTCAATTATGCGTAGC
Source organism: Bombus waltoni (assembly GCA_014737395.1). Taxonomy (NCBI): domain Eukaryota; kingdom Metazoa; phylum Arthropoda; class Insecta; order Hymenoptera; family Apidae; genus Bombus; species Bombus waltoni. The sequence goes on along the minus strand of JACXII010000067.1, from coordinate 85,169 downwards.
CCTGGAGGCCAGAGATTTCGTAAAAGAATCAAGTTCGATGAGGGCGAGCTGGCTCGCATCGCGTCGCGTCGACCTCTTCGTGGAATAGGTCAATTAAGGTCAACGATCGGCGGAGGAAGGAATCAAGAGAGGAACGTCATGGAAGATCGCTTTCGTGATCGGGAGGATAGTGTCATGGCGCGTTTAAAGCAGGAAGAAAGGAAGAAAGGAAGAAAGGAAGAAAGGAAGGAAGGAAGGAAGAAAGAAAGAGAGAGGGAGAATGCGTCAAGTTCACAGCGTATCGACCAGTTGAACGAGCTTCGTTTAATCACCGAGTTACGCTTTAATGGCCGAAATTGCCTGGAGAAAGAGTCGTTGGTCCGCCATGTGACCGGAAATTCGTGCGATATTGCTCCAGAACGAAAGTTTCTTAATACGAAAGCGCCTCTGCATTGACTTGTATCTGTACGAGAATTATTCGACGAGAATTATTCGACGAGAATTATTCGACGAGAATTATTCAACGATACTTTCGAATATTTGACACATTCCAAAGAAGATATATTTCTCCAGAAGAGTAACCCCATCTTGGAAGGTAAATTTCGACGATATTCGTTTCCAATGGTTGCCCGGCCCCCTGAAACTGACCCACAGACGGACGAGACATCGATTCAACAGACCGTATGAAAAAAAGATATACGAAGATTCCACCCCCAATCTCGTTGATCCATCGTTTCAAATTCACCCCGAAAGATCCGGAAAGTCCGGATTCTTCGTGCTGATCCAAAAGGCAGCCTCCTTTCCCTGTTCTCGATCCTCGACTTCCTGCGAGCAACGCGACGCAGGATCCATCTTGTCTATCTTACGACCGACGCACCAAGGTACAGTAGTTGTTTGATCTTGCCACGACCGATTGGGTTTACGACACCGACTCTCGATCGCTATTTTCGCGAAACTATTTTGTATTAGGTTGTTTCCCGAAAGTTTCTTTCCTTCTGCAAGGGAATAATAGATGCACAACCTTTTCTCGTTTTATATTACTCGATCGAATCATCTGCGATCCATTTTCTTCTATCTCTATTATTACGATCGTACGATTACGATCGTACGTGATTCGATAAAAATAATATAAAACAGAGAACGCGGCGCATCCGTTATTTCCTTACAAGACGAAAAGAACTTTTCGGACAACCTGATAGATCTCTCGTTGTTTAATCTTTGCGCGACAAACCCTCCGAGTAATTTCTATCGCGTAAACATAAGAAACATACAAATTGAAATAGAAGGGTTCAGAGTTAGCTAACTGAGCGCAATAGTACAACGGAACCTGTATCCCGCGATGTTACAGGAGTTTGTACGGTACTGTCTTTTCCTTCGCACCGACTTTGTTGCAAAATCTGGAAAACCGGCTAATAGCAGTCGACGAGCTACGTTTATGATAATGAGCGGACGGTTTCGCGTTTTGTCGTTGGTTGGCTTAAAACGCAGGACCGTGGCGCGGCCCGGGCTTGCCCGACTATAACTCGCGATTCAACCCCTTTATGGGATTAAGAGATGCCACTGATGCTCTCGCTTTACGAGGCGGGCACAAAGTCTGCAGGCGCTCCAGAGTAAGTAATTGCCTGCTGCGGCCGGAGATAAAACGGTCAAGCGGTGCGCAGTCTGAATATGTAATTTTTCGGTTCGAGGCCTGGTTTAGGTCGCTGGATACGAGCTTAGTTTTAGCGAGTTTGTTACGTCTTGTTGAATGATGTATGGTTGTAATTCCGTTGGTAGACGAAAACGTTTGTTTCTCGAGTCAAGTACTATCGCCGCCAACCGTCTGGGCCCGAGGAGAAGCTATAGCGAGGTACAAATCCAATTTTGCGAGCCTGCAAAATGCCGAGGTGTTCCCGGCCTTCCACGTAGTGGAAAAGTTACGTGGGACAAATTGTTCTCTCTAGAGAACATAGGCATCGTATCTAGAGCAACGTCTTAGAAACAAAGTCCAAAAAATTATCCGATCAACTTTCCACAGTTTTCAGTCCAAGGGAGTGCAAACAGGCAGTTTAGAGAATAGAAGAAAATTCGTTCAAAATCCTTCCAAAACTAAAAACCGTAGAGACAAGCACGCGTATCGACCGAACGTGTCGCATATAGGAATATACACGATACAGCAACGCGCGACCATGAACGACGCAGAGCAGTACCTCTGCCCCAATGCCGTCGCGCTATAGTCTCTTTTTTGGCAAACGCACGGTACTCTTACACTGCGAAGACATAAATTGAAGCGCGCGGTCGACGCAGTTGCGGTAACGATACGTAAACGGAACGTATCGTCTCTTACGATTCGCAAATACGGCGAATATGGATTTCCTGAAAAGAACATCTGCACCATAGAACCGAAACTTAGAAGGAGCGCCAGGCATAGTGAAATGTTAGCTAATTAGCGAGCAGAACTGCGGACGATCGAACGGAATCGCCGTTCCGTGGTGGCGTAACTCGTAGAAAAGGAAGAAGAATAAGGGATGTAAAGGTAGGCCAATTAACCGTCTGCGTTGGCGAACACGCGATCCTTGGGTAAACGCAAATAAGTGACTCGAGGAATTTTCGAAGCTCGGCTCGTCTCGAATCGGAGACGAAGGCGTTTGACGGAGCGTAGAGGCGAGCGATGACAGAAGGAAGAAGACGAGGCTAAAGAGGCTAGCAGACGCGACTACCGCTGGATGGAGGAGGAGGAGGAGGAGAAACGGCGAGTTTGGTTTACATTTAATTAATTAGACGGCCGGCGAGCATCGTTGAAAGGAAAAACGACGGAACATCGGGAAGGAAAGGGAAGGAAAGGGAAGGAAAGGGAAGGGGCGGGATGGGGTGGGGGGCTGACAGTGAAACGCGGTTTAAACACGCTTCTTTCATCTCTCCGGTATGCCAGAGACAGGCTGACCGCTCGTTCGCGGGTTGGAAACACGTTCGCGGGCTGGAAACACGTTCGTGGGCTGGAAACACGTTCGCGCGGAGGAACGCGCGTGGCTATACGCGACCGGTAATGAAAGTTGCTAATTTTCGTGGTTCGGTCGGCAACGCTGCTCGTCTTTGACGTATGTCCGCCGTCCATCCCCCGCCAACCCAGTCGTCGTAATTCGGTCTAGCTTTTTCGAGGATCCGCTCGCGCCTCGTCGAAAAGACGAGTACCGGCGCTTAAACAATTATCGCGAAATTTCAGGGACTGGATTGTCCTTTGGTCCGTTCGCCGGAAACTGTTGTTAAAAGTCTACCGGACCGGAGGTTGGACTTTCAAGTAGGGGGTTTTACGCGTTGGTAACGAAAATCCAGGCTTTTTTTTCCGAAGATTTCACCGGTTCTTCGTATCGTATCGTCGCACTGTTTTTGAAATGAAATTATTCCAGCGGTATTAAATATTAAAGAAATCGTCGTACCGCGAATAAAGCCACTGGAACGATGATCGTCGAAGGTAGCAAGGTTCAGCGAGACGCTTCGTTTCTTGGAAAACGAATGGCTATATCGCGCCAATACCGATATTCCGGTTTGTTTAGTAGTACTTTGGCAAGAAGTTTCCCGCGATTTGCCGTTAATTTCTTCGCGGCGTTTATCGCGCAAGTTAATGCTCCTTACGAAACTCGCATTACCTTGCGTTTAAGCCATCCTCCGTTTCCTTTCCTCTCTCGCTCGTTCTCGCTCGTTCTCGCCGGTTCTCGCTCCGTCCTTCTTCGCCGACGTTTCCTCCTCCCGATTCGAACGGCAGGGTCGTTAAGAACTTTCCCACTGAGCTTTGCGGCTATGGAAACCGATGAGATCGGTCTGTCGTTATTTTCCCCGTGTCGTGTCTCGTCGGTCCCTAATGGATCCGGCACGGCGAAGGGTCAGTCACGGCCGTGGCCGAAACGTTTTGTCTTCCGGATGGTCTTTGTCCTTTTCTCGAGCCTGTGACGCGGCCAGACATGCACCGTGAGATAACAATTTCGCGGTGAATCGAACCTGCCACGGATACCATCGGTGGTAAATCACGCGGAATTATTAGGGATTGTTCGTGGCCGACTACGTCCGCTCTTTCTCAAACAGGACCTTACAGCCTCTGTGGCCGAGAATCACTTATTTCCGACCATGTTCCGCCGAAGCAGTTTCGTCGATTAGTCGGAATTTCAGATAGAGGGGCACGAATGGTCACTCCTTGTCCACCAGAGAGAAGAAATCGTTTATCATTTTTTGATCCGCGTCCATTGTTTGATCGGCGGACTCGCTGGGACCGAGAGAGCGGGAGCCTAGAAAGCGTCGTATATAGACACGGACGCAAGAAGATCGATCCCAGATACGTTATTTCAATTATTTCGCTCGTGGCGTTGCCAGTCGGAATCTCTCGTCGACAAAGCTCGGACGCAACGCATTCGCGTCATTTCCTTTAGGAAATTTTCACTCGGCAGGAAGAAGCGTCGTTAAAATCTGTGTGCCTATCTCGCGAAATCCCCTCGTTAAACAGGAAATCTAAGACGGTGCGGAGAAGGTCTACGGAGAACGAACAGGCTGCTGCCCCATCGTTATTTTCCTCGTGTCTTTCTAATGGTCTCGGCGGAGGGGTGCGCCGCACCCGATGGGTAAGAAAGGTCACCACCCTTCGTTCACCAAAAACGTTTCGCCTTACGTGTCTTTTTCCTAGACTCCGACGACCTGACCGAGCACAACTCCCCTCTCCGCATGCTTGGCCGACACGAAACCACGAGCAGGGCCGAGTTTATACGTCGATGGAAGTCATCGATAAAGATTTCCACGGTGTGTCGGTGTCGAGGACGTTTGCTCTCACGATGCTTTCGGATTCTCCTTGTCCTCCCCCTCCCCCCTCCCCCTCCCCCTCCCCCTGCCCCTTTTCCGACCGGTGTCTCCGCGATGCAATTACTTAAAGCAGAGGAATGCCACCCTCTGCCTCGACCGATGAAAAACGCGCTCTCCCTGGTGGTTGCGCCGCTTAAATCCTATCCATTTGTCAGCTCGCCCTTGGCCACTGAACGGCCTTTTTTGCTTCTGCATCCCCGAGAACGCGGAAAGGTCGCCGACCGTCTCTCGCTCCCATAACTTCGTGGGGATTTCTCGAGGATCGCCGAGGACGTTCGACGATGCGGAGATTTCCAGCTGCTGTCCAGAAATGAAAGGTATAAATCATCCTATAGGCGGTCTGCTAGTTATATATATATAGAGAAGGGGGCACGCACCTCGTCTATCTCGTTCGCTTCGATGTACATCGTCAGAGTTAACCCCGAGCTTCGTGTAATTTCACTCGTTAATATCGATATTTCGCCAATCTCTAATCGATGGAACCGACATAGCCGCTGATTCGCCAAGTCCTTGTCGCCACCATATCGTTCCCATATATTTCTATTCGCTTCCACGACGTTCTGTCTCGTTCTCGATACAGCGTCTAACGTATCCGTACGAATCGATCGTTCCGAAATATTCTCGAAAATATTTCCAAACGGATATTTGGAATCTAATAAGTTTGCGAGCGGGTTCTGAAGCGGAGAGAATCGTACCAATAGAATATCGCGATAAAAAATATTCGCTCGCCTCGCGGCATTTAACGGTCGACTCTGCGTCAGCCGAAATAAAATTGGAACTCGTTGGTGAATCAACGTTGTCGAGAAGGCTGCCCCCGGTTTCCTTCAGCCAACGTGTTACATAATTGACCAGAGGTTAGTTTTGTCCCGATGACAACGCGAAGGGACTATCTGACAGACGCGTGTGTCGCTCGAGACGCAGTTGCCAGCACGACGTTTCTGCCAGGATAACCCAATTTGCCTCCCTTTCGTCGAGGGTCGTCGTAGATCGATGAGACCAGGTCCCCGACATCTTCGTGCGTCCCCTTGGCCATCCGATTGCGAGGAAACGCAGATCTGCGGGCGCAGCGTGCACAACGCCAAGGGTCAGTTCGACCAATTCTCGTCCCTCGTGCTTCACTTGCAGGAATCGGCGCTCTCGAGCGATTTTGCAGTGAAATCACGTCCTCGTCCATAGAGAGAAGTAAAATTTTGGAATCGGGGAGAATTCGTTGGGGATCGAATTGAAACGAAAAGGCGCAATTGCGAGTGGAAGTAGATTGGATCGTTGTTGGTCAGACAGAGATATTCTACGGGATATTAGACGTTTGCACGAGTTGAGATTTCCACGTACACTCTCTCTATTTCATAAGTATCTGGACATGCGAATTTTTGGCTCCTTGTTCGAGTAGCGTTACCAGAGAAATATACGTTTCTAGGCACGAACATATTTACCTACAGACCCGTTTACATACACTCTAGGCGAAACGACGATCTCGCGGAAGAATAACCGATTCTTGATCTTGATCTTGATACAATTGATATAATTTGCCATTGTAACTTGTTAAATGATTCCGGTATCAGCTACTGGGCGACGCTTACTTTCGATATTCCATATAATCGATATTTTCCATTTCAGAGCGACACAAGGGAGAAGGGGGAGGAGGAGGAGAATCGGAAGAAACGGAAACCGAAGATGATTCGCGCGAAGACGAAGCGGCGCCGACACGAGTGCGCCACTGACATCCAGCAACGTATCCAAAGTGTTCGACGTTGGCATGAGTTTGCACCGTGTCGCCGAACTTTGAAAAATAGTGGTCTTCTTTGTGAAAGGGATATCGTCGACTTGGAGAAACCCGCAGATAAATTTCGCTGCGTCGTCGTCGCGTTATTTACAGTCGAGGCGAGACTTGCTCGGATTCTGCGAAAAGTTGCGAATTTGCAAACCGATGGTTGGTGACACCGGACAAATAGTTCTCCTCGTAAACCCCGGCCAACCTTTTGGACAGGTTTAATTGTCGCCGCGCGCAAACTCACCGCGAGTTTCAAGCTTCTCGATCGAAATCAAAGCGAAGAAACTTTTTCTTCGCTTCAGTCCCGCTTCAGTCCCGCTTCAGTCCAGTTTCAGACTCTGCTCGTATTACACTCGAACGCATAGTTTTATTCCACGCCCTTCCGCCAGCCAGGCAATCGTCCTTTGCAGCTCGATCTTTGATTCTTCTCCTCTCGCCAGCCGAGTTCTAGATAGCCTATTTTCACCGAGAGACAAAGTTTTCCGTGTCTTTCCAAGAAACTTCCCTTCGCTTAGTTAGTTCGTTAGTCGCTTCTTTGATGCTCGTTTCAAAGTAACTCGAGTTCTCCATAACAGCTGCTCCCACTGTCGTCTAATGTGATTTCCGACTAGAATTTCGCGGATTAGCGAATTGTTCTTTTGCGGTTGCTGGTAAAAATGCGCAAACACGACAAAGGTACAACTTGGAAGCAAACATCGAAAACAGATGAGAGAGTCATCGACTATTGCAACGATCATGACTTTACTTTACAGTACTTGAAGCGTATCGGAAATTGAATCACAATTTCACGAACGTTATTTGCAAGAAGGACGCGGATGTCCAAGGTTCTATCAAGAATCCCGCGTGTACGCGTAATTCGAAGCAGTTCTTTCGCGGAAATCGTTTAAAACTGTGTTTGTTACGATACAAGGGAAAATTGGATATTTTGCGAACGTATGAAAATCAAATTATCGTCCAACGTCCACATGGATCGTCGTACGATTCGAACGAGAACGCAGAGAGTCGCGCATCGGGGCATAATGGCGAAATTCGATTATCGGCCGCGGGCAGGATCGCGGATCATCGAGCCCGACGATTAGCGTTGGCGTAACCAGCCGTGTGCCAGAGGTTTAAATTTCCGACTTTAGGGTGCAGAGAGCCGGAAAAATATTTGGAGTACGGCCGAGGGTGGAGAGCCAAGGGGCAAAATTACGCGGCGCGCTCGAAATGAATTTACGATGGCTCTTAGCGAGCAATTTCTGGTTGAAAGTTTCGTTGTTTCTCGACTGATTTGTGGCCGTGGCCGTGGCCGTGGCGCTGATTCGTCGAGCGCTCTTCTCTCGCGTGCTCCAAATAAATCATGCATTCGGCGTTATCTGTTTTCTTTCTTCTCTCCCTCTTGTTACTTATCGACTTTGGCAAAATAAATTTGCAAGCGTTAAGGCAGTTCCCATCGGAATCGTTGAAAATATTCCGAAAGAGTAACGCTTTTACGAGAATAGAGTTTTCAAGGGGAGATTTCGAGCAAATTTTATTTCCTCGATTCGATCAAGCACGCTTAGGACGCCAACGTTAGTTACTGGTCGATACTATTTCCATTAAACGTCCGTCTATCCGTTAAAAAGCAGAGGAAATTTAAATCGTTTCCCATTTCTCTCAAACGGTTCCTCTACCAACGAGCACGATTTTTGCAGAGAGAGAGAGATCTAAAGGTGCAGCAGCCAGTAACAGTAACGGTAACGGTTAAAAATACGATTCTTTATCGGGCGGAGGCAGCCGCGAGCGATTTTAGACCTCGCCTTGGGAAAGGGAGAACGCTCGAGACCGCGAAATTCCTGTCCAACCGAAATTGGAACTGCGCGATACGAGTGGAAAGGCAACGCGAGCTTCGTATATTTAGTCGTCCGGCATTTGATCGAAATTAATCTACGTTTTCTCGATAAAACCAAGCCGACTTCCGGATCAATCAAATAACAATACCGCGGTCGATTCGAAAAATTCTTTTCTTGCTAATGAAAATCGCGCCGGATATTAATCGACGTTCGATGAATAGCGGCGGCGAATGAATTCGTTCCACGGATATGATTTTTATTGGTAATAGGATGCGGCGTATCGCCGTTATCAATATCCGATGAGGTACGTTTCATCGTTGTACGAACATTTTCTGACAGAGTAGCAGCGATCGCAAATTAAAAATTCCACTTTTTTCATTAATCCCCAAATTATTACGAGTGAAATATTCCGACTGGGTTTTCAATATCGTACGTCCTTTCTCGTCCCCCCCTCCCCCGTCGCCGCCCTTCCCTCTGCTTCCTTCGCGTAATTCCTGCGGCTCCGTTTCCTCTCAAAGATGGATCACGCAACGCGTCGCAGAAAAATCCATGTTCTTACGCGATTCAACTGACTCGGCCAACTCGCATTTTTCCAGATACCATCGAAACCACTCGGTCCGTTGGAAAGAACCTGGAGGCGCGTATACGCGTCACACCCTTTCCTTCTCTTTGGTCATCCGCCATAAATCCGAGAATTACACGCGACAACGTCACCTTTGTTCCGACCCGAAAGGACAGCAAATATTTGTCAGCGATCCTCGGCAGCCGTGATTCTAAAATACGGTCACTTGTAAGTACCTTACCCGAGGCCCACGCTGTAACTCCTGCCAGTTTCCACGAAAAAGGATATTTGTCGTTTTTCCAACTAACCACGCCAGATACGCAGCGCGGATGTCTATCTAAATAGCCGTGCCCGACGGTTGACCGACTCCCCGATAATTAGCGACAATACGATCCATTTTTCGTTTTATCTCGCGCGATAATACCATTTTGTTCAGTCCGTTGTACCCTCTAATTTCGTAGTTCCCTTTCGTTGGCCGTACACGCGGTCTCGTCGTCTTTTTTCCCGTGGTAGTTCGCGCCAGTTCGTTCCCCGCGGCGTTTTATCGCGATAATTGCTCGATTTATCGCTACCGTAAATTCCTCCGCCGAAAATTACTGGTCGCCAACACCGGTGATTATCCTCGCTTCCGGTCTCGTCCGCGATGGGGATGCATGGTCCGACAGTCGGTTTAACCGGCCCTCCAGGGAACCGATTCGATTATCTTTCCACGGAGCCACGATATCGATGGGAGGATGATCGCACTCTACTTTCCCTTTTTTCCCTCTCGTTACTTTCAGTTCGAGACAACGTTACCGCCGATATTCTCAAATCTTCTACGCCGACAATACCCAAAACTCGTTGACGGTGTACCGAAACGACGAAGGATTCGGAGCGAACGATCGCGAAAACGAGGCGACCCGTTTCAACCGATTTAATCACTACAAACACCCGTAATCGGAAGATCAAACGTCAGCTACGATAAATTCAAGTTCCGTTCCGTTCCGTTCCGTTCCTACGGTTGTAAGGAAATTGCGCGGAATCGTAGCATTGTATAAGGTAAACCAGGTCACATTGAAAATTCTTGCGGGTTCTCGTTTTAAGAGAAGAAGAAAGCTTTCCCGGAGGTCAGCCCTCGCAAGTATTTCTCCCAATGGAAATCAGCCAAAAAGAAACACGTAGAAAACATTCCGAAATATTGGGATAAGACCATATAACATCACCAGAAGGTACTTAAAGCGGTTATAGCTTTTCGAGTCTATTTAAAGACCAAGGAGGGGATGATACCGGCACCCGGTGATCCACCGCGATTCAAGGCCACTTAAAGATAAAATAAAGACGAGAAACGAAATTAATTTAGGCATTATTTGTTATTTGATAAGTGACCGACTGCCGATGCGTAACCATCGTCATCGGCCCGTCGTATCTTCGTGGAACGTAGCTCTGGGAGAATGTAGGGTGGTTTCGCAAAGTCCTAAAAAAAAGAAAAAGAAAGAAAAAAAAGAAAAAAAGAAAGAAAAAAAGAAAAAAGAGAAGCCAACTATCCGACAAAGTATTTGGAATATTCGTTGGTGTAACGAGACTCATAACGTAATCCTTTAATTAACGGTGCCGATATTCCTGGAATTCTCGGAAGGGTGGCAGGAAGCGAAGTAAATTCGCCGCGTAATTCCATGGTCGAACGATCGTTCCCCTCTGTCAGCGAGACACCGCTTATAAGAATCGACTCGTTCGAGAATATATGCCGTAACAAGCACGGGACACGGATCCGAAGAGGCTTGGAAAGCGTGCTGGCACAATATCTACCGCGATATATCTGGCGATGGGCCGTGGCTGTCTGTTCGCGGCCTGACCGGCCATTATATTTACCAGACTGCCACCGGGGATGAAGGTAATTGCCGAGACTGAGCGCGACCAGACCTAGACCTCTTCTCCGCCGTAATACCGTTATTTTTATTAAGTTTTTCTACGGTCCCGAGTAACTCATATGGCGAACGTCTGCCGAGGAGGGACACGAGCGATAAACCAGGTGACAAACACCGGTGTCGGGGCTAAGAAAACAGATGGGAAAGCGAGAAATTGTGAAATTCTTTGAGAAATGAGTTTCTATTCCGTAAGAGGACTATTACGAGAAAGTGGCAGCAGGATTCCATTCGCAAGAGTATAAGGGGAAGAATATAAGTCACGTTCCCTGTCATTTACAGGGAAACGGTTTCGGTATTCGGCACGATGACGCGTATATTTCCTCGTCTACCGCGAAATTGGAGGAACAAACTGTTTAACGGCGAAAGGATTAAAAGACGAACAAACAGAGCGATTCCAAATATCCGAGATGTTTAATTAGCGAATATACGGTATTCATCTAGGAAGCCGATTTCTTGTTCGTTGTTGCAACCGATTTTCTATGATATATATATGTATGTATATATATATATATATATATATATATATATATATATATATATATATATATATATAATATTTTCGAGGCAGACAGAAAGAAAAGGGAGTAGGAAGCTGATATGCGTCGTAATAAAAGGCGGCGACGTGGTGATATAAAGCGGCGAAATTAAACGAGAGAATTAGTTTTTATGAAAGTCGTCGAGGGCCGAGGTAAGCGTTATTGCATGTTTACGACACCGTCCGACGCATCTCGGTCTTTGTTAGCCTCTACTTTTGCGCCAAGCGATGCTTCCACCGACGCGGATATTTCATTCCATTTCGTATTTGACGTTTCAACGTTGTCTAAAAACGATCTCGAATCTCCGTCGCCGTTCAAAATAGAAAATTAAAGAGGAGATTGCCTGCAACTTAATTCCTTTATAAGCGAGAATCGAAGAATTGGATCGAAGAATTGGGTCGAAGTATTCAACTAAAGACGAGATCAATTAAAAGCGACGAGACTCCTTAAAAAATTAGCAAGCCGAAAGGGAGGAAATTTCGCCATCGATCGATCCTTGTCTCGCGTGAAAAGTCTCAAATGGACTCGAAACCGACAACGGTATTAATTAAAGGGAAACTTTTTTAATTCGGCCGCCGTGCTTATGAGTGGCCCCCGAAAAACTGGCCGACTCTCTCTCTCTCTCTCTCTCTCTCTCTCTCTCTCTCTCTCTCTCTACCCTGCCGTCCATGAATAATAAATAAAGCGTCGGCCGAGCTTTATCATAAATGTTACACGCAGACGCACTGAATATTTACTCGTCCCGCGTTTTGCCGGGGACAAAAGGGAACGCGGACGAAAAGAAAACCGTTTTAGGAGGAGGACGACGGAGAAGGAGACGGAACGGAGGGTGAGAACCGGCGGTGATTTATTTTGGAAGAGGCACGGGGCTCCTTTTGACCCCTCTCGAGGCGATCCTCCGAGAGAAGTGCCAGCCAAGAAGTCGCTTCTACAGGTGTGGCCATTAATTCGGCGAAATTGTGGAAAGTACGAGACAAATCATACTAGGGCGTGACTGTCTCGCCCTCGTATTTGTCAACTACTTCTCCGTAGGGAACGAGAGCCTCTTGGATTAATTAATCGGCCTCTTCGCGCGGTAACGCGTGAGATTCGTCTTGTCGAGGGTTGAAAAGTAAATAGAAAGACTTGAGAAAATTTCTAACGAACGTACTGTCGGACCCATCTGCTTGATCCAGCCCGACCCCGACCCTTGCGAAGCGACGATTATTAACAGGGTTCAACCGCAAATTTCTAAAATTAAACAAACGTTTCGGAACGAGGGGAGAAATTGGTACGCGTTTCGTTGTCGCAAAAATCTTGCTGACGAGTTAGAAACAAACGCGTGTCGATGTTCGAACTTTCAAAGAAAATCGCTGCTCGTAAAAATGCTATACACCGGCTAGCTTTAACCGTAGAAAGCGGATTTTTATGCACGTTCGTATTCGTCAGGATGAAATGGGAAAGACGGAACCTCCGTAGAAAATTGTTTTACTTGCCGAGTATGGTAAAAAGCGGCGTACTTTCCATATTTTACCTAACTTTTCGTATTACGCGCATTCCGTGTAAGTTTGTAGTTTCAAGTTTCCTATAAATGCCAATGGTCCGCAGTCTACTTATCAATCCCGAGTTTCTTTAAGAACACTCCCGATTCATCCCACCCCGGTGGAATGTTTGCCAGCGATCGCCACCCTCGCCAAGAAACTTCCATCTTGCCCTCTGAATCCAATACGCGGCGCATTCCGCGAAATCCTTAGCGACGACGTCACGATCTATCCCGAAAGAGAAAACGGCGGATGGTATTCCGGTTCGTCATCCAGCCCCTGGGTCACCAGGGTCGGTCGTCGTGGACGAATTCCTCGACCGTTCTTCGAAGAAGGAACTCGACTGCGTTTACAACGCTTTGGCCATGGGTCTGAATTAATCAGCAGCGACAACGTCACGGAAAAAGCTGGCTACGAGAGGCCCGTAATGAAATTGTCCCGACGCACAATACCGGCGGCTGCTCTAGAAGAGGCCGTTCATCGTCTCTGACTGGATTCATTAGGCGGTATTCGAGCGAATAGCAAAATCCGAGACCCCTCCGAGCGCCACCGGGAAACATTCTCGAATTGAACGCGCCAGGCAACCAGAGAACGGTCCAATTTCCACTCCCTTTCCGGTTCTTTCTTCTCCGAGAATTAGCGACGCTTCCTCGGAAAAACGTACAATGTACAAAGGTACAATATGCCAAGATAGGTTGTCAGAAACGGAGGAATTATCGTACGGTAGTGCGCTCTGTGGGGCGCAACTTTGCAGCAAGAAAGTGCTGTACCGCGTCTGTGGAAAAATCAATTCCCGACAAATCGGTATTTCGCAAGCGTTAACGTCCAACCATGTCGCGTCGCGTTTATTTCGGTGTCGCTGGCGAAACCATTACTGCGTACCCTTCCGCAGATTTTGCGATAAAAATTCCTTCAACCTATTCTCTAGCTTCCAACTTTCCGACAGCAGCCTGCACCTTCGGCTTTAAGCGCTTCATCGAGGCGCCTCGGTCAGTGACAGCCGAGGGTTAGTAATTCTTTTTCCTGCGTAAAAGGTACCAAAGTTTCGGACGTTCCAAAATACATGGCGTTCCGTTAAAAAAACCACGAAAAAAAGATTACAGAGACGAATGGATAACGGAATCCGTTATCTTCCGAGGGATCCCCGGCCGGTTCGCGCAACGACTTCCTGCGACGATGGCGTTTCCGTCGGCCAAGCGGAGCACGAGGTAGGGAGACAGTATTTAAAAAGGATAGCTTGCATATTCATGACGCTGCGGCGTTACAATTAAAGACGCATCGAGCGAAGCCGAAAGCTTAATTATCCGCGAGCCAAGGGCTGGATCGGTTTGAGGATGAGATTACAGTAATCTCTTTCTCCTTCTCTCTCTCTCCGGTCGTCGTTAAACGAGAAAAGTTGCCGTTCGTTAGCGAGTGCCGAGCAGAGAGTTCGAGTGCCATCGAACCGAGAAGAAGCTGCGTGGCTGCGTGGCTGCGTGGCTGCGTGGCTGCGTGGCTGCGTGGCTGCGTGGCTGCGTGCCGGTAACGACGCGCATCGTTAACGATCCGATTCGAACAGAGTCTCGCTTCGGAGAGGGATATAATGAACTCGAAACCCGATATATCGAAACAATACCTCTCTCGGCTCGACGAGGGTAACATTGAAAATCCTGTTTCGCTGTTTCAATCAACAAGCGTTTGAAAATAACAAAGGGAATCTCATAAAACTGGAGAAAATACGTGGACGCATTATTAGAATACGCGGGCCATCTTGCACGATCAGTATTATCAGCATTATCAGTATTATCAGCATTATCAGTATTATCGGTATTATCAGTGACATCTTGTAAAACGCAGAGTATCGTTAATCTGCGATTACATCGAGCCTTCGTATCGTGAGCTATAAATTCAGACTTAAATTCATCGAAATATCTCAGGCTCCTTTTACAAAAATGAATATACACGTTTCTACGTATAGAGTAGTAGCCATAGAGTAGTAGCCACAGAGTAGTAGCCATAGAGTAGTAGCCATAGAGCAGTAGCCACAGAGTAGCCCTTAGAGATCGTTGATCTCGTCGATAGAAGATTTGCGAAAATGATCCTTATTTTATAAATATCTATCTACGGATAGCTAATGATTTCCGACGATCGTGATCCTTGGGCACGCACAACCCAATAATGTCCTCCAAGAAATATCTCATCCTTTGTAGGAAAACAAATTGCCAACCCATAGTGATCCAAGAGGTAATAATTTCCAGGCGTGTCTCGCTGATTTCTTAGGTTTATTCGATTTTCCACAAGTGTGTTGTTTCCACCGTGCCCGAGTACGTGCACGAACGGCAGCGTGCCATGCTTTGTAAAGTCTACAACAAAAGCAAAGTAGCTACGACTCGTTGGTGCGTTGGCCCTTGATAAACCATCCCCTTTGGCTCGTCAACTTTTACAAAGTTAGGAGCGTTAACAGTAAATTTGGCAGCGTTCGTGCGATCCTCGGCAACGACTTTATGACCGGGAACGTATCTATCCCCAAGTGAAGTCGAGTGAAGTCTGCGGCACTCGTGAACTCGTTGCGAGGTAAAGGCCACCCCGTAGCGTGGGGTGGGGTGGGGTAGGGTGGGGAGCCTCGTAAAATGAAATCAATTCCAGGGGGAGGAAGGTCGACGTTAGAGGCCGGATATGGGGGCAGTTACGAGATCGGGGGAGCGAGTCATTTGCGAAACAAAAGTGAGCCGCTTATATAAACGCCGTTTACGAACCTGCTCGTCGTTTCGTTGTTTAATCTGGCTCGCGATCCCAGCCCGTTCGATTCCAACCCGTATCGACAAAACGTCAAGCTGAAAACACGTTTCTTGCAGTTGATCTTTGGCGTTTAATTTTTACAAGTTGGCCGCTATATCGTAAATTAAATCGCGGCGCTATAACGCACAAGTTTCTGGGACTTTTGCGATCCAATTTCTTCCTTATTTCTGTTTTTCCGAACAAGCTACCGAGTATTGAAAAACAGCGTCGAGAAAGATACTTTTCTGCCGAGGAAAATTCCACCTGTCAAAGGTACCGTATGAAATTTAATTTCCGACCGTCCCAATTGCTCGATACAAATTCTACGGCCAAAGCACCGCGCTACAGCCAAATTCTACAGCCAAAGGACCACGTTCAAAATAGGAAAAGAGGAAACGATTATAACGCGATAAAGTTTTAGACTGTCCTCGTCGTTCCCACGACGACGCGACGCCCACCAAAAATTGAATTGGCAAAATTGAATTCAGAAGCGGCCTCGTTTCAAAGGGCGGAAGTTGATTTTCCGAGTTGGCCGGCCAGAGTGACAGCCAGTCGGGACTCGAACACGCAAGAATGGAGATCTCCGGTGAATTTGGGCATACCAAGGAGTCTCGTTGGATCATCGCCAGCTACGACGATCTGCGACGGGAGCAAGATTCCCTCGACCGATTGTATTTCGTCCGTTTAAAAAACAATTCTCGTCGATGTCGAATTACTACCGTCGATCCGATACGAGCGTACGCGTTTGTCATCCGATCATGCGCCATTATCCTAGCGGCAGCAGCTGGCCAGAATTTCGAGCGAAACGGAATCCAATAGGTTTCGTTCGGGATCGAATTAATTTGGAGAGGTTCGTTTCGCAAGTCGAACGAAACAACCGGAATTAAAGGCGCGCCGTTTTCTTCTCCCCAGGCAATTTCGTCCCGACTATTCTCGAAGAGGGAAGGAGGAAACAACTTCTCGCGGAGAAGCTGCACGATTTGCCGTGCGAATTCAAATCGGTCGTCGTTGGCCGAATGACAGCGTAAACAAGACGGGAGCCTCGTAACGCGCGCGTGACGAACATACGAGACGAGTGTCTTGCGAAGGAGCGTGCGAGCAGGTTCCCTGGACCCTCGACCTTCGAGGGCCTACCAAAGGTCTTCGTTTGATGTCGAGCACGCTAAACCTAACCCAAAACTAGGGGAGCGGCGAACGATTCGCGGGCTGGAACCTTATGTTCATAAAGGATGGTTGCAAATATTTGTCGAAACGCAAACAATATTCCAATTTGTCCTCGAGACTAGGCAAATTTATGCGATCCGTATCGCGTATCTTCCTATATATCTTCCTATATCCTATATCCTATATATATATATATATATATATATATAATAATATAATAATATAATAATAATATATTATATATAATATATATAATATGTACGTATGTAAGCAGTCGTGTTACTTATTCTTAATCGCGTGCTATTTATCAAGCGCTACTACGCGAGATTAAAAGTTTCGGAACATTCGTCTTCCTGTTCAAATTGAAAACGCCGAAAAGGGAGAAGCGAACTTTCTCCAAACTCGTTTTCTACTACGTGGAACCATCCCAAAGGTCCTACTTATCGCAGAAACAGTTTCACCGCGGTTGCCAGCCATGTGGAAGAACGGGAATGGGAGACCCTGTTATCGACATCCCTTTGAGTCGAGCGATACAACCGAATAAGAGACGCGGCACGGAAGCAAATTCACCGCGCAAGAGGAAACTCGGATGGGACTCTGGCCTTCGATACAACGACGGAGTCAAAGTAAACGAAACGCCGCGTGCATGTTCCTCTTTGCTTCGCCATCTTCCTCCCTTCGCTTTCTTACGTCCAATCCCCTCGCTCACTGGGTCAATACCGTTTTATCTGTCGTCTGTTCGTCTTTGAATCGGCGCACCCTCTGCAACCATCGCGCGCGCGTTTCTTTCTTTCCACCGCGGCTGTTTACGCGGGCCACGGTGCCCGCGTCGATTCAATTCCTTTCTCGGCCAGCATCGAGATCCGTTTTCTCCTCGGCCATCGGTCCAGCGCGCTCTTTCACCCAGCTTGTGTACAAAGGGATTCGAAAAGGTGAGTCGTTTCTGGCCTTTACTCTCCAGCATTCGGCTTTTATTCCGGTTAGTCCTTTGGATCTTATCGTTTCCCGCGCGAGTTTTGCGTCTCGAGACGAGAGCATTTCGGACGTTCAAAGTGCAGACTCTCTTTGCGCGTCTCCTTTGCGCGTACGCAAAGGAGACACTCGTAAGTCGTACGAGGATTTTGAGACGCAGTGGCGGCTCCTATAGGAAGGAAGAATCGCGCGGAAATTTTTAGAGAGCGAACGTTACGTAATTCGAAACTCGATATAGTCGGCTCTCTTCTATCGTTTTGTTCGTTGCACGATACTCTTATAAATATCGTAAAGCGTATACGTGTTCCACGCATCCTGTGTTTTTTTCATCCGTACAAATCTTGTCGCAAAAGCCTAGGAACCATAAATCCGTTAATCGCCTGCCTTGTCCATAAAGTTGAAATATTCGTAAAACACGAATTTCGGCTTCCGAGAGGATTATTTATCCGAGGAATTTCCCTTTCTACCGATCTTATCCCCGTTCATAAAGGAGAGAAGAAAAAAGAGAGCAAGTATAAAAAAGTGATACTTCCGTCGAGGCAGGTCGTACATCACCGAGTAATGGTAAATTTATACGAACGTTTAATCGTCGTAGTCGACGTTAGCCGTGCTCGGTCGACTTATCGAAATCAGCACATTCCGGCCCCGTGATCAGAGTCCCTTTTGTTCCCGGTTCTGTACGAGTTCCCGCCGCCTAGGAGGTCGCCTCGGGTTACGAGCAGAGAACATTCGGTGGCCCCCTTTCGCCTCTCCGCATTAATTTATGGCGCCGTAAAAGAGCAGGAGATTGTCTTTGCTCTCGCGCCCTCGGTGGTTTGCCCACGACGTTTTTACGAGTCCTCCATTGTCTCGGCCGAAACGAACGAACGGTGCCAATTTTCGGCGAACGCGAGCCTCCATTCTCTTCATCGATCTGTCACTATTTTAACAAACCGCGTCGTTCCTTTCACTAGCGTACTCGCGTATTTACGAAGCCAGCGAACCGTCCTTAAAATTATACCGCGACAGTTTTTCGGCGCAACGCGAATTTGCATCACCAGTCTCCGAAGGTCTTTCGAGTCCGCGTGTTTTCCACTCCCCGGGTACTCGTCGTTACCACATAGTTACTTACGCGTTGAAAATAGTCAAGTACGTGGATCCTTACGAGTACACGCGTTGTGCGATACTGTGCGATACAGTATTAACACTATGGTGTTAATAATTCATCCGATATTTGGTGCATCGCTTGTTGCAAGAATGCATTGAAAATGAACGTTTTGCATGAAAAGTTCCAATACAGCCAATGTCGATCGCGCGAATCGTGAATCGCGACTGCCAAGCCGCGAGTCTCGAAACGGTACCAAGAAGAATCCAATTTACGGCCTCGAGTATCTCTGTCGCTTATCGTAGGTTAGGCGATCAAACAGCCGCTACCGACCGCTTCGCGCGATCCGAGCTAACGTTTGCTTAGACTCTCGGGATAATATCGAAGCTTAAATTCGCCAGCTGCGACTTTCTCTGCCCCGGTGAACCGGGGAGGGAAGAGGGAGCCAAGGAAGAAAGGAATGGCGATAACACGATCTTATTCTTCCTGTCGAAAATCTAACCTCGGGGGTAATTCTCGGGGTTGGCGTTTCCGACGGTGAAAATTAAAAAACCGAGAGAAAGAACGAGAAAGACGAGGGAGAGAGGAATTCAATCTCCGGGGATCAGCGAGGCGTACGCGCGCGTCGTGGCCGCGGCATCAATTCCTGCGTGTCGTTCGTTGCCAGAAACGAGGGTAAATGCGCGCAACCGCCTCTTTGTTCCGACCGATCTCCTTCGAGAACATCGAGCGAATCCCTCGAAGCGAGACAGAATCGAGATACGCTCGTCTCGACCCGGTTCGAGAGTCGTTGGGGTGCCAGTTTGAATTATAGCTTCGTAAATTCAAAGACGTAACTCGAGAACCGCTGGGTACCTCCGTCTTAGCCCGCCCTTGGACCGGATATATAATATAATATAATAACGCGCGATGCCCGCCGCTCTGACGCACAGTGTTTAAAAACGGTTGTCTGCGAAGTGGTTGTAATTTCCCTGCGATTCTTCTCGATTCTCCATTCTCCGTTCTTGCTTCTCTCGAGGAATTTTAATTCCAGCGTTACTCGTCTACGAATATCACGTACATACGTAAATGCAGTGACGAGCATACGAGAGTCGTTGATTTCTACCGCGCGAAAGAATAGCAAGAATGCGAGATGCCGAACGTAACGGATGATATTTGTTTCGCGTATCGGGGATTTCGTAGAGAAAAATACCATCTTTGTTTCCCTCTGTAATTTCGGTTAACAGCGTCGAGCATCCGGATCGATACGCGATTAAGGAAAAATCAAGGGCGAATCGGTGAAATGGCCCGGAACTGATAAAAATGTGTCCATTCCCTGGCACCGCCGCGTACTACCCTCTTTTTCACCGGTCCATCGAGTTACGGACGAGGCTGAAACTTTTTTGTTAATTGGAAGAAAGTGTCTCGACGACGAGGCGTTCTAGTTGGCGAGTTTTCAGCGAGGGGTGATCGTCGGAGTATCTCTTTGGTATTAAATCTATAGATAGACCGAGAGGAAGAAGCGAGGTGGAAACGCGTGTGCCACGTCGGAATTTTTAAGAATGCCGAGTTTTCCCCTCCAAACCCTCGTCCGAATCGGGTTCTATTCTCCTGGAAACCGATTACTCCGCATCGATAGAGCGGGTTGCTTACGTCGATGCGCAGCTACGTTGTAACAAAAATCGTCGTTTTACTTTATATTCGACGAGTGGAAACGTTGCTACGCTGTGTACACGTTGCGATACGAAGGACTTTCGCCAGACCGAGACTCGTAGCGTATTCTACTATGCCTACTATGCCTACTATGCCTACTATGTGTACGATCGATACAAGAGTACAAATAACGATTCGTAAGAACGGCAAAGGACGAACATGGAATATCTGCGAACGCGACAGAGAAGAAACAACGGCCAGGAATTTCATCGCCGCGTTCCTGCGCGTTCCTTCCTTTCAAAGAAATCCGCTCCGTGATCAATCTCGCGACCGATTGCGCGATATTAATACCGCGCGTTACGTTTCATTCTACCCTCTTTCCTTTATTCCCGCGAAAAACGAAGGGTTGCTGATAAAACGTAGGAAGGTTGCCTAATAAATAACGAAGAGGAAGACCGCACGGTTAGGTATCCCAATAAAATCACCGTTACCCCGAAAAATATAATAACCCCGCGGTCTGATCCACGTCTGGAGATATATCGCCGGTGTATCGGCCATGTTTAAGCCGGGCACAGCGCTAAGAGTTTTCCCGTGGCAATAAATTCGCCGAGGGTGGAGGGTCTGTCCAATCGGCTTGTCGTGTAGTCAACGTCGCATTACGACTTTCCGCGAAAGAGGTCGGCCGGAAATCACGAGAGGGTGCCGGCCCTTTCCCACGCGGATATCCGTGGATATCTAGCCGGTGAAAGTGGCGTCACCCACTTTCACGGGCCGCTGCCAGGCAACTGGATGTTCTCCGGCGTATCTTTCAACTTCTGTTCGCCTCTCCACCCCCGCCAAGATATACGGTCTCGTGACAACGGTTTCTCGTTAGACTGACACGCACTTTCTTTCCGACTTCCGCCCTCGGATGCTCTCCGAAGAAGTTTCAGACGACGCTCATAGAGCGGAGGGAATTGGAAAAGGTTTTCGGAGATGTACGGGGCTGGCGCGATCCAAGTATTTGTCGATTATGTTGGAAATACACGGCCGAAGGTGGCAACGACGCCATCCGACGAGACGAGTTACTTGCTTGCGCCCTTCGGTCGCTATTTCAACCACGTTCATTAATATACAAATTCGAAGGAATCGCTACGCTTTCGTACGAAGGTCTTCGTCTTGTACGGTTCGTTTAATATCGATATTTATAAAATAGTTGGAAGAAGGCTGTCGATGATATTCTCGCGGAAGGATGGTCTTTTGGCCGTTAAAACGGCGAGAATAATCGGGCACGAGAAGAAAAGTAGAAAAGCAGTTTCGTTATCGCGATATCAACGGGGAATTAGAGGACCAAACGTTTCGCGGAAACGAAATTTATTAGTCGCGTGCGGCCGACAGTTTGCGCGATTTCGGGGTTGACAGGCCAAGTAATTAAGCAAGTCCCTCGAGGGGGCGAACGGTTCTTTCGTGGGTGCCGGTGACACGAGGTCAATGAGATATTTTCTTCCCTTTAATTATAATTACGAACAGCCATGGCGCGCGCGAGAGGATGCTCCAAGTTTAATTGAACGAGCTCCGCCCAGAAATCTCGGCGACCGTTCAACGTCTATCCTGCTTCGAGCTTAAACAGCAATTAAACCCCGTTGGATCGCCGCTGGGAATAAACAAAGGCAGCATCCAGCGAGCCGATAATTGTGTCAATCGTCAGCCGTAGGTGATACTACCTGGCTAAACAGAATCTTTCCGCGAAACAACGTTCGCGATAATTCGCGATAATTCGCGAAATATTACGCGGACATTGCACAGGATCGCGAAAATAGTCGAAAGATCGTTCGACACCCTTGGAAACGTATCGTGTATGCTGTACGTAACATTCCGTATATACATGTACATGTGAACAATTACACGATATTTATCGCTAGTACGAGGCTCGACTGCCGCGATTGTATCGGTTCAAAATTTACAAAAATTTCATCCTATGGAAACGCAACGTAGAATCGGAAAATAAGGCCATGTACGAATAATACCTTTTCTAGTCACCGTATGCAGATAGCATCATCGCGCTCGCGCAACGTCTCGTAACGTGCGCTGTACGACGTTGTCCTTAACGCGAGGTTTAAGGGGATGGCGGTTCCAGAGTTGCAACGATAAAGGGAGAAAGCTGACTGGTCCGTGGAAAACACGAGGTCGAGACGAAGCTGAGTGTATCGTGACAGGAGAATTTATCAGTTGCGTGCGGCCGACAGTCGGCGTGATTCAGGAGCGACCGGGGTAAATAATTAGAAGAGTCCCGGGGGCGGTTCTTGCGTGGATGCCGGTGGCACTGGGTCGAAAAGGCGGACAAAGGTCCAGAGGAACGGTCTCTCAGCTTTCGTCGACCATCGAGACAGTCGGTTTTACGAGCGAATCGCGAACTACTGGGTGATATCGGTGGGAAGGGGTGTGTTTTTTTTTTTTTGTCGAGAGGGAAAGAAGCTCAGGGAAAAAGGAAAGAAAACATTTCGTCTCGATTCTCGAGGAGAAAGAAGCAACGCACAGTGGACACGGTAAATGGCCTTTAAAAGTCACCGAGTTGTTTTTAATTAAAAACTTAATTAAAACTGCGCCTGAAACGTTCCAGCCATCTTCCAACTTTGTTGCGCGAACACGCCACCGTACATACATACGTAAGAATACTTTCGCGCTACGGCCAAGAACGACAAAGTAGCGACGTATATCTCAGAAGCAATCTTAAGACGACACCGAGGATCTTGCAACGTTTTTCCAAGAGCTTCCTCCGACTTTGAATCATCTTTGATCTCCGATCTCGATCCATCTTCCACATTCTCGCTTCCATATTGTTATTTCTATCGTCTCCACTTCCTTAAACACTGGGAACATTTTCCAAGCGTCTTTGAGCAGTTTCAAAGTGGAAAAGACTAGCGCCGGAACGACCAAACTCGCCAGGACGGTGAATTCCAAATTTCGTTGTATTTTTGGCACGATTAACGTTGACTCCTACGGGGGGGGGGGGTTTAGTTAACTTTTGGTTAATTCTCGTTTCGATTCTCCGCGTGTTGTATATTTACTCCAACACGTCGTGTGTCGGTAAGAGATTCCGCGTTGAATTTTAAATAACTCAAAACTATGGCGGCGTCGGGAACGATCTCATAAATCCTTCGCCATACACAATCTTCTAAAAACGATTCACGATAGCGTGTCTACGCACGGACAAAATACATCGGTGGTAGCGTTCGAAGGCTCGAGAAAACACTTCGATCTGGCAGAAATAATGGCGGTGCTTGGTGGATAGACGAGAAGAGTCACCCTCTTGTCTCGCACGCGCCTTAACGCGTCGCGGTCCCAAGATCGCGTCGAAGATCACGCGTAAATCAGCTCGGAGGAGGCGAGATCTGGCATAAATCTTGACCGCGGTATAGCCGCGACCCGCTTTCACCCTCTTCCTCCCCACACCCCAACGGTTGGCCGCTGTCGGGATTTATCGACGTCCGGGTCGCAAGAGTGAATTTTACATATCGATCACGGGCAACCCTCTGCGCTTTGAATACGTTCGAATTCATTCGAACCTCGGGAGGGCAGAAATGAAACGCAGGGACGCTGGAGCACGGGGGGAAGGGTTTGTTATCTGTTGTGGAATGGCCAGGGTTACGTACACAGCGACCAGAATTACTTTCATTCGTCAAGCTGTCGGCCCTTTCCTAGCGAAAGTTAATTCGCGTTTAACGCGGTGACCTTCCAGTCGATTCCTCGATTCTTTTTCAGCTTGAAATTTCGTACAGGATATCCTCGATCCCTTTTCAGCTTGAAATTTCGTACAGGATATGCCCGATCCCTTTTCAGCTTGAAATTTCGTACAGGATATGCCCGATCCTTTTTCAGCTTGACACTTCGTACAGGGTATCCTGGATGCTTTACAACACCGAGTCATACGCCAGGTGTAGATGGATCGTATCTCTTAAACGACTGCAATCTTATCGATGGGATATTGTATCCGATTATCGAACAATTTCACAGCGCTCTTCTATTTCCTACGTCGTACGTATGTTTGACAAGATCGCGAGAAACTTGTTACGTATTAGGTTTTTCTCCTTTTGTAAGGAAATAATAGACGCACGACCTCTTTTCGTTTTATATTATTTTATTCGATACATTTTCTTCTATTTCTATTATTACGATCGTACGATTACGATCGTACGTGATTCGATAAAAATAATATAAAACGGAGAACGTGGTGCATCCGTTATTTCCTTCCAAGACGAAAGAAACTTTTCGGACAACCTAATACTTTAACGATATACCGCTATTAGTTGAACACCGGAAGCAGCATTTAAAGAGGAAGATCTATCATTGATCGAAAGAAAGATTACTTTCCAACGCGAAAGAAACACCTTGTACTTGGACACAAGATGGTAGAGAGATTAGGGCAAGATCACCAAACGAAATTCTAGCACGAGTTAATCGTCTATAAGCTACGCAACGCTGCAGAGATAATGGGAAACCCGAGGTACTCCCCGAAAATGAAGTCTCTTGCTGGTCGATCTGCTTGAATTTACAGGAAAGTAGTAAACACCCGCTTGGGATTGCTTCATCGATAAACGGAGGAAGCAAAACGGAGACAGACGGGATTAGTTGGTTCATGGTAACGAAAAAGGAGAAGAATCGAGAGGAGAAACGACCCCGGTTGACTCTAAAATGCGGCGGTCTGGGTCGAGGACATCGATGCGTTGGTGGGCTATCCTTTATTTCCCCTTATTTCCTATAAACTGGGATAAGCATAAAAAATAGTCTAGACGCATTCTGTATAGTTAGCATACAGCAACGGACCGACCCGGTGGTGATCGATACAGAAGAAGAGAAGCACAGGGCCGTACGCGCGATGGATTCGAAAGAACGGGTGCCAGACCTTCAGTCTGGCTCGTCCACAAAATACAGACAAGAACGATGCTGTTTGCACAGACGTAGAACGAGTCGCATCGATAGTATCTCGGGAAAGGTACGTCGGCGTTGCGAAAATGTCCAAGCGTCGTCCTTCCCGTTACTTTCTTTCCTCTTTTACCCTTTCGTTTCTGCGTTTCGACGAGTAGAAACTGGAAGAGAGATTGGAAAGTTTGTGCTTTCTGACTGACTTTCTTTCCGAGTTTGCTTTCGGAATTTTCGAAGGGGTCGATACTTCGAGGCTATCTGTTGCTTGCACATCGTGTTTGCTCTTTTCTACTTTTTTTTCAGTTTTTTTTTTTTTTTTTTCTTTGGAAAATTGGATGCTCGTTTTAGTGAAAACGGGTGACTCACGAATAGGGTGTTCGATATCGATATCGTAAAATTGAAGAGGACGCTTTTCTTAACGCGTCCGTCGTTTTCGACCGAATTTACGAGATGCATGGAGTGCACGTAAATCAATTTATAAATCATACGATCCGTCGCGCGTCGATTCGACGTTATACAAAAGGAATCGCGATTTACGGCTCGCTTGGTCGGAATGAAATTTACGTGGCGTTCGACGCGCGTGCCCGCTCGAAAATATTTTACAAATGACGATTGATCTCATGCATCCGGCGCGTTCGTAATTGATTGCATCCCCCGCAAAAGAATTCGCTCAATTCCATGAATCCTAGCATTGTTCAAGCTCCGTGATCTGTTGCAATTTTTAAAGACCATCGTCCTGAATAATTCTACTCTTTGTCTTACTCGTGTCGCTTTTATACTGTACACGTAACGAAATATACGATGTCAATAATTTTTAAGTTTCCGTTAAAATCAATTCCAATTTGATGCATAAAAATTCCACGACATCTCTATTTCCGTTCTCCGAAGCAGCAACGGAAATTCAGCCGCACGAACGAGCAAGCGAAAGGATCGAGGGGACGGGAGGAGAATAAGGCAGTCAGCGAAGATCAAGGCAGCGCGTTATCAGCGACGTCTGGGCGAGGTAAACGCGCAAAAACCATTTAATCGCCGCGCCATCGATCACCGTCGTCAGATTAAAAAGAAAATTGCTTCCAAGGAACTCGTGAAAGTTGGAGTATCCTTCTTGCCAGACAAAAATGAGGCCTTGCTTTCAGTCAAAGTCAACGAAAAGAAAAAACGAGACAGAGACAGACAGAGGCAGACAGGTACCTACAGACGGACGGACGGACGGACAGACAGACAGAGACTGAAACGGAGGAAAAAGTGAACGAGAGGTAAGGAAGGGGAATGTTTTATTTAAAAATATCGACGAGTACCCTTTAACCCTGTCTAAGGGATGAAAGTTATCGTATAAACGTCGGGCGCTCGATTTGGCACGCTCTTCTGCTATCCGTCGAGTTCATCGATTTCAGGATTTCGGCTTATTATACGAGAGTTCGCGGCGGTCCAACAGTCTGCCGGATTTTCGCTCTTTTTTGCCGCTGTTTGCTCGAAGAATGTCGCCGAGCCGAGCCGAGCCGGATCGTAAGGCAGGTTTAACCTGGCAGTTCTCTTGCCCGTGTTTGCTCTACGATAATTCAGCCATATTTGCCCAGACGAGGCGAACTTGCAGCAAGGAGCAGACGAATTATTAGCCAGGAACAAAGCGCCTGTTTTCCGCCAACTTTCTCTCTCTATCTCTCGATTTTTCCTCCCTTCCGTGGAACAAGCGCGTGCCGGCTTCGTTTCGTCCGCCAACCCTTTATCGTGCCTCGAGATTACAATTACGACTTCATCGTGGTGGAATCGGTAAGCTGTGTCGGTAAAGTAGACGTCGAGTACGCCACTCGCGAGCAATTAGGCGGCAGCAGATCGACGGATCCATTAGATTTTGTTTAATCCATTAAGGACCAAGCCCGTTCGTGACATAATCACGATAGTCGTGTTTCGTTATAGCGCTGTTCCGGTGCAAGCAGCAAATTTCCAAATGTTTCGTACAACGTACGTACATAATACTCGCGCCGTGTGTTACTTTTTCGAAACTGACAAAATTTTGTCCCTCGTTTTCCACTTATTTTCGACTTATTTTCGACTTATTTTCGACTTATTTTCGACTTATTTTCGACTTATTTTCACGATTTATTGAATAATCAATCCTAAACCTGTCGATTGTCAACACCTGTCTGACGGAGAATCGGTGAAATTGATCAAAAACGAAGCTGCCGAAGCATGATTTTGCTGATGTTGCGCGTGTCACGAATTTACACCTATAACGTATTCGTCAAAAGTCTCCACGAGTGTTATATATTTTCGTCGGCCCTTGTATATCCACGCCTTTGCCCTAACGTCTTCTTCTCCTTCGGAAGCGAAAGGCCACCACTCCGTTGCAAGCATCACCGGCGAAAGGGTGGAACGATCCATCTCTGGCGTGGTAATTAAGCGACAGGGCGAGCAAGACGGACAGGTAAGAAGCGAACAGCTGAATCGAGGGTCGGTTCAGACAATCAGAGCGCCCAAGGGGTGGTTAAACACCGATAGCAGTGCAACTGTAGACGCGGCGCGCAACCGCATTCTCGCCCCCTTCGGATAGCTCCACGGCCAATCCCTAACCGCTCCACAATTAATTGCGCCTGCTAATTACCTCATGTCGCCGAAACAACGGAATCCGTGATTAGCCGAGCATACCTTGACTCTTCCGCGAGCAGGTTCCGTCGGAACACCAATCTACTCGCGAGGGTCTTTCGACTGTCATAACGATTCAGACGGTCGAGATTATTCGAGAAACAGTCACTGTTTCTCCTTGTAATTTGCCTTCGAGCGTTTCCAAGGTATCTTCGAATTAGTTACCATGTCGCTGGCGAGTCCAAGCTGCTGCTGCTGCTGCTGCTGCTTTCCGATGGGAATTTCAGATGCTCTGCTATTTTCCCAGCCGTTCATATGCAAATAGGTCGTCCAAAATTGATGTTTCTGTAAATTTGTATTTTAAAGGTAAAGAACTGGAACTCGAACGACGCTATGTTTGAGAGTATTAGGTTGTCCCGAAACTTTCGTTCCTTTTGCAAGCAAATGATCGATGCACAACCTTTTTTCGTTTTATATTATTTTATCGAATCTATTTTACCATTTCTATTATTACGAAAATACGCGATTCGACAAAAATAATATAAAACGGAGAACGTGGTGCGTCCGTTATTTCCTTACGAGACGAAAGAAACTTTTCGGACAATCCGATACATATTCTAAATGTAGTGAGATGCATTTTTACTTTCGATATTCGACGTATTTTCCAGGCACGATGAAAGACGATGAAAGACGATGAAAGACGAAGAGGTCGCTATAGAGACGACTAACTCTGAATGCCACAAATGACGGAATTCATCGATACTTGAGATATTCTAACGTTACGCGGTGAAAAGCCATATTTCTCGATTATCGATCCATTTTCGATCCGCATCGCGGAACGAACACGATTGCATGGATTGTTCAAAGACAGCAACGTTATGCAAACTCGTCCCATCACGACCACTAAACGCGTTAACCGTTGACGGTCTAACGAAAATAGTTTCATCAAATTTGCACGACGGTTCACCGCGGTTCGCGCGAGCGAATTTAATTATTCGAACCAGCAGGATCGAACGTGGAAAGGAAAAAGCTCGTATCCAAGAGAGTTTTCGACGCTCTCGTTAAAAAATATATAAAAGGGCCGACCGATTCCCGAGGTCGTTGAACAATTTACATGAAAATGTCCGCGTCTACTAGTTTCCCGTGGCCATGAATTATTCAGCCGCGGAAATTACGCCAAAATTGCTTCCGTTGCGTTTCCACAGGAAAAAAGGATCGGAGTGGAATCGAATTAGATTTGCATCGAGTCGAGCGATCTCGTGGAATCACCGATTCCTTTGTTACCTGGAAATCTTCTATCTTCTTTCTTCTTCGTTCTTGGGAACAGTGTCCGAAAGAATCTACGAGTGGAAAACGTTCCAAGGAACTCGACATTGTGTTCATTCGTTAAAAGATTTAACTTGTCCCGTTCGAGATCGGCCAAGCTTGTACAAATTCCCTATGTAAAGGATTTCCTGCTATTGTTACGAGTGGACCGCGGATTTCTATACATTCGTAGGACATCTAAATGGGGATGAAAATATGCATAACGCATACAATATGAAATTGCAATGTATAGCACGTGTGAAATAAACTTGTCGACATTATGGCCTTATAATTAAAAATAGCTCTCGAATAATTCATTGTTATAGAGGGCAGTCGTGTTCGGTCAAGGAATACATTTTATAATGTTGTTGTATCGTCGATGCAACACGAACGCGTACGTTTGTACGCTGTTAAATAACTGCAGAGTCTCGGCAACGAAATAACTTTCCATCAACCGCGATTCAGATTCACGCCGCGTGCCAAATCCGAATTGGATTTAGCGCTTTGCGCGTTTACAGTTTCAATCTTTATCGCTCAAGGTACGAGGATTCGTGTAACACGCGTGCAAAGAACGTATCGTCCATTCCTCTGTGCAACCTTGTTGATCCAAAAAAGAACACGAAAAGAAGAGAAAAGTCTCCCGACAAACTCTCCATTCTCCAATTTCTCGCCTCTTCTCGGAGTAAGCAGAAATCAACCGACGATGCAACGTAGACCGAAAGGACGCGTTCCCTTGCATCTTGCTGCGCGACGATGATTTCACTGACGAGGAAATTGCGCGTACGTGAAACTGTAGCCTCCTTACGCGTCAAGATTTCTATGACAGACCACGATGACGTACGTCACTCGAATGACCCGCAATCTCCGACGCGTCAATCCGACGATCCCATTACCCATCGTTGCTACTTTGCGCGTTCCTTCCTTTTTCCCCGCGTGTATTATTTTCGCGTTCGCATTCGCGGCTGTGATTCGTTGCTTATGAGCTCTCGCACCGATTCTCGTAGCAGCCCTCCAGCCATTTCCAGTTTCCTCAACAGCTCTTCGCGTCATATCCGAAGGTTCACCGATGGCGAATTCGTCGAATCGCGGGGTTGTTAGAACGTCGAACCGTACTGAGATGCGGAAGCTTGACCGGGGCTGGAAAATTAATGGATTCGATGGAATCAGGAGTCAGTGGGTTAACGGACTAACGGACCAACGGACTAGACCGAAAGGATAGCCTGCGTCACGATCGAGCCCCCCGATACGATCCGCGACGCGACGCGACGGCTGAAAAACTCAACCTGACGAATCTATCGTCGTTATTGCGGAAACTTCCACGTTCCTTAAAGCTCTCAAAACGTCGAGTCTCTGCTCATTTTATCCGCCCTTAGTTACTTTTTAGCCAACTTTCCCCATTTCGGCAGGACAACCGCGAAATTTATTCGAATAAAGTTGCTCGTCGGAACCGCGCGCCCGCGCGAGATCCTCCGATGCTTAATTAAGATTTCGTTCGTCCGACACCGACTCGACGCGAATCCGTCGGTAACGAAGATGAAGCTAATATAATGCTGCGACCTTGCTCGAGGACGCCCCCGTTCCCGAAGGAACGGCCGCAAAAAGGCAAAGGGAGAAGGGCCCTTTTGTTCAAGGACGGCGTTTACGCGCGTCGCGTTGCACTCCTCGTCCTTTATTTCCTTTTGTTCCCTCTCTCGTCCTACTGCTCCTTTCCTGCCACCTCGTTTGAATTATCATTCCGAGCAGCCCAGCTCTTTAGAAATTCCTCCTTGCGTTCCTTCCAACGCTTTCGGCTTTAATTTTTCGCAAATAATTATCTCGGTTCTACAGCTGTTCCAACGCCTCGCTTGATTCCAACCTGTACACAACCGTGCAGAGATATTTAGACACTTTCAAATCGCTGCAAGCGTGTCAAATTTACTTCTCCGACGAAACGCCTTTCGACTTTGTTCGATCGTTGGACACATTAACAAGGGAATTAATCTCGCTCGAATACTTACGCGCGATAGCGTACGCTTCCGGAGTTCGCTTGAAATTGAAATTTCCACGGAATCGCCGTTCCGCGAGTTGCCATTAAATCGCAGATTTGAATTCGTCGGTAACTATTATCTGGAAACGACGTTAATCTTAAACCTCGGTCTCCACAGTTCTTCTCGGACGACGATTCAAACCTTTCATTAACGACGCCCATTGGTCTCTGCGCTGCCTCTCCAATTAAGCTTTCGACGATTCTCCTGCCAAAGTATTCGTTTCTCTGTTCGGGGGGGAAAGCGTTCTTCGATCGAGCCGATAAATAAATACGTAGGCGCGGGGGTGGCGTGGATTTTTCGCGAACGAACGAAAAGACAAATCCAATCGGCGGTAATTGAGGAACGAAAGTAGTCGTTCGGCTATCGGAGGCTGTTCCCGATTCCTTCGTTTCGTCGGCAAAAGCTTTCAAGGTTGATTTTATTCCCGATACTCGGCGCGCCGCGGACTTTCTAGGCCGACGGGAAATTGAATTATCCAGTTTAACGACGGTCTCTGCCTGAGTTTTAAATGTTTCTCATCCCCGCGAGGGTTGACAGTTTCGGCGATCGGAGGGAGATCGTCGAATCGCCATTATTGGTTGACGAAGTGCGCTACCGTTCGTAAACGCTTGGACACGCTTTGATCTGTTCGACGATAACAGCCTGTGGATTTTGCCAAAGTGTACGACTTAACGACGAATCTGCACCTGAAAGCAACTTACTGCCTTTTCACGCAATCGAGAAACTAAATTCAAATTCGTTAGGAAATACAACGATAACATTACCTGACTATTTACTGTACGCGCTGCCACATGCATCGACCGTTCAAGTATCGCTGCTTGTATCAAAACGTCACACGCGTTTCTCTGCTATTTTAGGTGAATTTCCTCCATCCGATGCGTAACTCGAGTAGCATATTTTGGAGAAAGTAAGCTAGCGTTCGGATATTTTCGGGCGGCGGTGTCAGGCTAGAATTCGGAGCAACTGGCGTGGTCGAGCCGACGATAGCGTTGGATTTTATTTTTACAGCCCCATTAATGTTACACGTTTTATCGAGGAGAGAGATTCTACTCGCGCGAAGGAAATCCTCCTATACGACCAGACGCTTGCCACTTTGTTTCTTTACGATCAACCAAGAAGATGAAGAAAAGAAAAAAGAAAAAAGAAAAAAGGAAAAAGAGAAGAGAGAATGAAGCGAGCCGAGCCGAGCCGCGCCTCGCCGTTTTAACGTTCTCCCGGTCCCGGCTCCGTTCTCCGTGGAATTTTATACACTTTGTGTAACGCGACCCTCCTCCTCTCTTTCATCCTTGCCCCGCCAGCGAGGACGTAAAACCGACCCCTAGAAACTGGAAAATCGTCGGCTGGGCTCTTTCGCTGAAATTCCAGCCGGTTGATTGCTACTTGCCAGCTCGTCTTCATTTTTTTTTCCTTCGACGCAGGAATTCAAATTAAAGACGACTACTTCAGTGTCAAGTTCACGGTTCTTCTTTCCTCTCTCTCTCTCTCTCTCTCTCTCTTCCTCCTTCGAGAGCACTCTGTCCTCTCTCTTCCTCCTTCGAGAGCACTCTGTCCTCTCTCTTCCTCCTTCGAGAGCAGTCCGTCGTCTCTCTTCCTCCTTCGAGAGCAGTCCGTCGTCTCTCTTCCTCCTTCGAGAGCAGTCCGTCGTCTCTCT
This sequence comes from Bombus waltoni, assembly GCA_014737395.1. Lineage (NCBI taxonomy): Eukaryota > Metazoa > Arthropoda > Insecta > Hymenoptera > Apidae > Bombus > Bombus waltoni. Next base: position 52,185 of record JACXII010000067.1, on the reverse strand, counting down.
TCCTCCTTCGAGAGCAGTCCGTCGTCTCTCTTTATCGGATGATAAAACAGGGATACGAAGGAATGATCGATAGCGCGGTGACAAAAGATCAGACGGAAATCCAAGTATAGCTTGGACGATAACAGAAAATTCGTAAGCTGGAGTGCATGGCCCCATTCCTGTTACCAGAATGATCGATAACCGTTCGGCGAAACATCCGGCGAGGCCAGCCACCGGAAGAGTCGGATGGAAGGTCGGAGTACGAACGTCGTCGAGATCTCGGCGGGGGTTCCGCTAGGATTTAGGGTCCAAGAGCTTCCCCGTAGTTCTGGCCCACCGAGGGTGGTCGAGGAGAACGAGAACGCTCCGTGGAAAATCCGGCAAAGGTTCGTTTCGACGTCTATTATGCTCCTTCTTATCAACCGTCGCGGAGGTTCCCGCGGGGATCCGAAACGGGTCCCCATTCAGCCTTTTTAAATCTGTTTAACCCATTACCTTAACGTCACTCTCTCGGGCTCTTGCCTCGCGATCTATCTCCCTCGTACTCGCCGGAAGCAACAGACTTTGTCGACGAGTTTCAACGATCGTAAAAATCTTCGCCTTTTGATCGCCATTCGTAAACACGAGCGAGATTCCGCAGAGGCAAAGTGGAAACAAAACTGGTAGCTTAACGCGTTTCCATTGGGACTCCATTTTCGTAGCTACACTCCGGACCGTTGAGAAAAATGCATATTTTTACGAACGTACCGAAGAAAGAAAGAAAGAAAGAAAAGGAAAAGGACGCAATCTAAGTGGAAACTCGTCTCGGCCCCCGAATATTATACCGAATTATAAAAAGATGTTCGGCCGAAGATAACAAGAACGCAAGAAACAGCGTCGACCGAGATCAAGCAACATTTTCGTCGTATCTCTCTGCAATTTTTAGCAGATTCTTTGGCAGATTCTCTAACGACAGGAGGATACGATTCCGTTCGAGCGAAAGGACACGGTAGGGTTGAGCGGAGAAACGAAACGAGGAAGGAAGGAGTCCAAAGACCCGTAAAGAATCTTCGGGGAGTAAGCGTCGTGACGTGGCTGGGTGGATTATTGGAAGCGGTCGAGCGTCTGGATCCTGAGGTCGCTCGTAAATAAGAGAATTAAGGAAATATCGTGTGACAGTGCGTTACACGATGGCAACGGTGGGCAAGGAAAGAGTAGAGACCGTTGAACAGAGCAGGGCTCGCGCGATTGTAAAGCCGAGGAGGTATTGATCGTTACAACAGGGCGTCGTAGCCTGCGTAGCTGCAGAAGCCGTACACTTTACGACTTTACACGAGGGTAACAAGAGTTTGCATTAATAAACCGGTCTGTTCCCGTTGCCTCGCTCCTCTCTGTGGTGTCGTTTACGATCAGCCTACGATCAGCCTACGATCAGCCTACGATCGATGCGCGCGGACGACACCAAAATCGTCGTAAATCCGTGGACGGAACGCGTGGATCGACGCGGTTAAGGCGATTATTAACACTCCGCGAATGAACACGTCCGTTCGATGCGTTTTATCAGCCGATAGCCGCGTTACGCGGGTAATACACGGATTTCCTTGAATCTCAATCCGAAACCATTGTTGCTGCGAGTATTGAGCGGCCGAAGCGAGCCCGATCTGACGACTCACCATCAGCCCCGACGGCTTATCGATAGTCGCTGGAACGGCGTAACGGCAGTTTTACGTCTTATCCGAAGGTAGATTATGCAGATTTTCTTCGACGTTTCCGCTGCTTCTGACGTTTGCATTTTTCACCTCGGAAGCGATACGCTTTCCATTCGTCAGCTTCGTCATCGACCGACTTTTGAGCCAACTAATTGTCAAAAGTCAACGAGCGATCGCATCGATGGGCAAAGGTATCGGGAGACGACGAACGTTCGGTTTTAGTTTACGTTTCGATTCTTCGAATCGAAAATCATGGCGCGCAATCGCGTCAAGTTACGGACGATGCTTCGAGGATCTCGACCGACGCTTTAGAAGCGAAGAGTTGCGTTTAACGGGCGGAAAAGAAATCGCGAGGCAAAGAATCGATGAGAAATATCGGTAGAATTGTGGAAACGATTCGAGTCGAGGAAAGACTCAAGAAACGAAACGTTAAAGAGGATTGATCGAACGTAAGATGACGGACGCGTGGGAAATGCCTCTCTCCGTTTGAACCGTTTAAAATAGTCCGATCGAATCCTCGACCATTTCTGGTTATCGTTCGTCGAAAAGTCCAAGCATCCCATTACGGAAACAATATGATCTGCTAGGAGAGAAGTCGTTTGTCGAGGGTGGCGGCCGATCACCGCGGTCCACAGAGAAGCGACCAATAAATTACTCGCAAACGATCAAGTTGGAATGGTAGCACGGTTATCCTGGCGTTCCCTCTTCGTTCGTTCCACTTCCAACACGGTACAAATGACCATCGGCCCATAATTCCCGCATGACTGGATATGTCGACGTAACGTTGGTTCGATGGTGCGTGGCAGAGCGTGCCGGTCATCTCCCATGGGTGAACCCCGGCAGAGAGACCAAGAAGACGTTGTAACGGACACAGAGGATACCCCCTCCGACTCGGTGATCCTCCAAGCCGTCTCTTTATATCACCGCGTCGACCCCCTAGAGGTAGGTGGCGCAGATGGAGGGACACAACCGCAATATCTTTATCCCTTCTCAGGACTGGAAAACAGGCTGCCGCTCCGCGACGTCCGGCAAATTTATATTTAATAGGATCGAGAGCGCGAGATCACTGGGCTACGGTCATCCGTCGACGATAAAACGTGTCGTAGGCTCGTCGCAGGCTTCTCGCAGGCTGGTTGTTTCGATAGAAATCGACTCGGGGAAATTGAATCGGCCCGACCCCTGTTACGCGCTCCTTTACGCCCCCTTCTCACTCGCTCGTTATCGCTTTTAAGTTTTGATGACGCCGAGAGAGGACCCCTTCTTGTAATCGTTTAGTTCGACTCGGCTGGAACGTGGCGTAGAAGGGAAATTTCTTGTTCGTTCCTCCCCCTTCGGATTGACGAAATTGTTATACGGCCGGGAAGAGGTTGCGCGAATGGAACGAAGAAGATCAACGGGTAGTTGTTTCTTTCCTGGTATCGGCTGTATTCCGGCTGTATTCCGGCTGTACTCGGCTGAATTCGGCTGTTCCCATTAAAGGATTCATTACGGAGGGTCGTGAGAAAGAAACGTTCGATGGTAACGCAATTAAATGGCCGGCGCTGGGCCCGCATGTGGTTGCACGGCGCCGCGATCGAGGGCTGATTTGTTCCGGAGCCGTGAATATATACGATCGGGCCGACAAAAGCGTGGCCATAAAAAAAATCTTATCGCACAGCAGCCCTTATCGCGTGAAAGACGGCACGTTTCGGGAATTCTGCGCGACTTCGAGGAGGGGTTGCGTCAGTCCCTTAAGACCATAACGTTTATGTAGCCGCTGTAGCTGCCGCAAAAGGGACACGAGAGATACGGGGCCACGCGGTAACGAGAAAACGTGGCCGAGAGAACTTTCTAAAGAACGGCGACGCCGCGCCGCGGAGACGTCGACGTCGACGCCGCCTGGCAAGGCAAGTTCAGCAGGGGGTTGGGTTGCTTACGAGGGTGCAGCTTATTTATTGTTTACGCGCGGATACGGGACCGACTCCGCGACGTTTATGCAGATACATCCCCTTAACATAACCATAACTAAATCGACCATTCGATAAGATGGACTGGATAAAGCTGGCCCACTTGTTACGCAACCCCCGCCCGCCCCTTGCGAACGGAGACGGAATCTCGTTTATCCCGGTCGAAACGTCGAATATCTATTACCCGGCTGTATCCCCGAGACTCTCTCTACAGGAAATTCGATCCAGATTATCTTTCATGTTTCCCTCTTTGCGCTCGGCCACCGCTCGTTTCTCCCACCCCTTCGATCCGACCGAATCGCCATATCGAGATGCGAAAAAATTCCCGGGATACGCGGTTAGAATTAACTCGAGTCGAACAGGGAAGGCAGACTGGTAAAGGCGAAACTACCTTTACCCGAATCTGGCCAAGTGGCGGTAGTGGTACAACGGTTCGCGCGTTTCCCACCAATTTCGCTGAAACCCGCGCGCAAAACACGCATAAACGTCACGGCGAGATTTAACTAGGCGCGCATCTACGTGCACGATCCTATTTCGTTAGCAACTTTCGACAGACTCCGCCGGCAACCTTGACGGAAGAACCGTGCAAGAGTTACCGTGACACACAAAGCCTGTCGTCGCTGTTCTGTACAGGAGGGGGAGGAGGAGGTGGTGGCTCCGCGAAGAAGCACGGCCAAACAGGAGAAAGGCACACCTCGTGTCGCGATATCGATCGTTATCGCGTAGCCGCGCGAATTATCGCCCTCGGGAGCCGGGTGTGCACGCGAGAGGGGCTGATCGAATAAACGAGCGTGTCACGTTGCCCGGTCGTGTCACGAGGCTGCAGCCCCGTCGAGCCAGCCACCCAGCCACCCCCCTCAGCCAGCTCTTTCTCATCCTTTCTCTCTCTGTCTCTCTCTGTCTCTCTCTCTCTCTCTCTCTCTCTGAGCTCTCGGTTTCCCTCGGTTCGCCCGGTAACGGTGAAAGCGCGCCGCTAGGTAGACTCGTTGGGGGCGCCACGCGGCGGTGGTGCAGGGGGTAGCACAGGGGGCGGCAGAGCGTGTGGCGGGGTGGGCAGAGAGAGCGTTCGTTTCTGGAGCAGACGAATCGATGCTCGTTGCCCGTCCTCCCTTGCAACGAGTTCAATGTCTCGCCCGGGCCGGCCGTAGCCCCCGCGGTCGTGGCCGTGGCCGTCGGACGGCGCCCAACCCTCACCTCCAGCCACCTACTCACCCCCTGCTGCTCCCAAGCGTCTCTCGCTCGCTCCCGTACCGGAGAGCGCGTTCCGTCTACCTTTCGGGCGCGGTTCCATGGCCTTTTGTTTCCCCACGTCCCGCCGGCCAGCTGGAAAAAAATTAATGCGTCTGTGTTTGTGCTGGCTCCGTGGAATAATAGCACGCTGGAATGTAGTATTAGACGGTGCACACCGAGGTGGGTAATTTTCGGGTAGGTGTTTTCGGGAGACGGGTGGTTGGTTGCTTTAGGGGTTTAGGAATAGCCCGGCGAGGGTGTGTTTGTTCTCCTTCAACCTTCCAGAGGATTATTCTTTTCGGGTTTCCAATGAACCGAGTCTGGGTTACGCGATACATCGTCAGCTCGTATGCAAATGTACGGGAGTACTTTGGTCCGCGTGATCAACGTCCGCGCTCGTGTCCTCGCTTACCATCATCTCGCTTACCATCATCTCGCTCACCATCATCTCGCCATCGAAATATCTCGCGTTTCTTTTTCCTCGGACCGTCCGTAACAGCCCATTGGATTATTGCTCGAGGATCATTTTTCTTCGCAGTTTTGCCTGCTTTCCCTCGTTTAGGTCTCTAACCTCGTGCCTCAACCCTTCGACCGATCGCTCTCGCTCTCTCTCTCTCTCTCTCTCTCACTCTCTCTCCTCCGGGCTTTCCTCCCGGCGATTTCACTCCAGTCTCGACCTTCCTTTCGCTCTCGTTTCTTACCTCGCCGTCTCTCCCCCGCTCACCTTCCTCGCGCAGTTTCTCTTTCACCCCTCCGTAGCCGCTGTTTAACCCGGCGCAGCCAAGTGGCAGCGACCTCGTACGCCTTCGCGCTGCTCTGTTTGCCAGGCGTTTGTCACCGTCGCGAACAAAGTCTCGCCTATGTGTACCTCCTCTCTTTCCCTACGAGTTTCTCTTCACCTCTCGGGATAACCCCCTTGCGCGATCTGTTTTGTACACTTTGCACATCGTGCAGAAACAGTCTGCTCTCTTTCCACCAATCCTCCAGCGGTGTTTCCTCGTTTGTCGTCGCCAACGTAGCTAAAAGAGCCGCGTTTCTGTTCGAAAGTCTTCGACGAAACATTTATATTTAATATAGGCGGTACACGCCTTAAGGTATTTCGTCCCGCGTGTTCCTTAATTTCCGTGACATGCGAAACGTCGAGTTAAAGCACGTGTCTTCGCATCTTTCAACTGTCGTCGAACGTTTCTCAACGTTCAAGTACATACATATGATAACTGCTGCCAGAGACGGTTTAAGCGGGAACTCGTCGCTGCTTTTCCACCTCAAAATGTCCTATCGATCGCGAGCGCTCGTGTGGCAATATTTTGATTTTCCCGTATACGAACGAGCAGCGGGAATGGGTCCGACATAATTATAAATTATGGAACGTTCCTGGTGATGGATGAGCACGAGGAGTCACCAGGGGATGCCGCGTAACTAGTGCCTTCCCACGCAGAGTATCGCGTTGCGAGATACGCGAGAATATAGAGAACGATACGATCAAAGTTTTCGCCATTGCCAGGAGAGAGCACTCGACTTCTTTATGAGGGTGGGGGTGGGGGAGAGGGTGGATCGAGCTACTGGGGTGGAAAGGAATGGCGGCATCGCGAACCTGCAGGAAGTTCGATTCGGTCTATCGATGTGAATAATACATACCATTACGACGGATAGAATTGCCTTGGTCTTTTTTCGTCCTTCTTTCTCGAATCGGTCGAAATCGCGAGACACATATTGTTACGATTCCGGGTGGGTCGCTCTCTTTTCCAACTTCTTCCACGCGCAAAGTAGACTCTATCTGGGCTCCGAACGGCTCGCCTCGTCCAAATCGATCGCTTCTCCGGTTTTCCTCGGATCTTTTCGACTCTGCAGATGCTCGACCACGTAAAAATAGTTTCATGGCAACTTTTTTCTTCCCTAAAGAACATTTTCCAACAACTCCGTGTCCTTGACTCCGTTTCCTCCCCGTCGCGCACGGCAGAGCGAATTTTCCCTCTGTCGATGATTCTCGAGAAACCGCGAGAATAATATCGTCTCGTTATCGCGTTAAGAATTATCATACGTAACAATACCATACTCGAAATAATATCGTGCCGATTCAACATCTATCACGGACGAACCTTTCGCTTCTCACGTTCCACGTTTCCTTCCAGCGTGGTATATTTTTCCTTTCTTAGACGCTGAAAAAACTTCAAGCCCCTAAATAACGTATTCCTCCATCGTGTTCCACGCGAGAGTAAGTCTTCTCTCCATCGACGATTAATAAATCCTGGTGAAACTCAATATCATCCCACTTCCATTGGACCGTTGTATATCAAGGCAGGGATGGCTAAGGGGGGAGGGCGGGGTGGCTTTTACAAAATTTCCCGTGGATCCAATTTGCATAAATAAGCTCGTAGCGGCTGTTCTCCTCTCCGTGAACGCAGCTCGTTCGTTTCGATCTTCGTTAGTGCTTAATTATAGCGTTCGTTGAACGTTCATCGACCGAATCCACCTTAGGGGGAAAGAGCGTTCCCTGTTGCACCTGCCAGGAGGCTGAGCCGCGCGCTTCGCCAACAATCGGGTTTCCATCCAAGACCGTCCGCTTACTGCTGCGCATCTCCAGGGATCCCGAGACAATTTCCCTGGCAAATCCGGGGCACGCCATTTGTCTCGTGGATTAAGTTTAGTCTCTTTTTTCGCCCATATTCAACGACGCCGTCTGCTCCGCCCTCGTTGCTTCGACAGCGGCCGACAGAAAGAGGAAAGCGGGGTTGAAAGCGGAGAAATTGATATCGGTCGTTTTCCTCGTTTCTTTTTTTTTTTCACGCCAACTTAGTCGAACGAATTATCCTGCCGAGTCATTAATCTCCTGGCGTAACAAAATGAAACGACGCTCGATCCTCTTCTTCCACTCCTCCGCTACTCCTTTCCGTTTATCGCGCGAGGGCTAGGTGTGGAGAACAAAGTCGGCTACTAATTCCATGCGAGATCAGCGTTGCAAGCGACCGCAGCGTGCAATGATAATGGAAACGAATCCCGCGGTAGAAAATTACGAACGCGATCGGTACCCGTGGATATCCCGGATGTCGATCGAGCGCGAGAGAACGGTCAGACGTTTCTGGAACGTACGAGTCTTGTGCCCTTGTGCCATCAACTGCACGAGGAATAGTCGTAAATAGGCAATTATAAAGGAAAAGCACGTGGATCGCGCAACAGTATTTTCAAGTACACCGTTGATAGTTGGAAAGTTGGCCATTAATTCTCCATCGCGCGTCTGGAGCTGTCGAAAGCCGAGTTCACGGGACACGGACAAAAAGCAAGGGAGCAGAGGCCGCGAAATGGGAAAATAATTTCTCTCCAGACGGTGTTCCCGTGGTCGTTAACCCATTAACGCATCGATCATCGCCTAACGCATCGAGATACCTCGTGATTCGAGGTGGCCAATTTTTATCTGCCTCGCCTTTTCCACCTCGATGCGCATTGTCTTACTTCCTTTGCTTCTTCGTCTCGTTTTCTTTTCCTTCGTTCTTTCTTTTTCTTTTTTCTTCTTTGGATTACATAGCTCCGGGGGGAGAAAACGCTCAGCGAAACAAAAAAGTATCGTAAAGCCGGCCGTAAAAGTGGTGCAGATAAAACGTAGTTGCACCAGATGTATAAAGCGTTGCGTACAGGATACGCTGTACGGGATATAAAGAAGTTGGTCGCGTGATAGAAGAAACGTCGGCACGCTGCAAGGAAAACGGAAGCAGAAAAGAAAAAGAAAGAGGGAATAAGCGGAGGTACGTGGGGAAACGGCGATGGAAATGGCCGGAAGTAGAATTCGAGCCGGTCAGACCGGACGGTGCTCGGTTTCGTCCGAGTATCCAGCCTCTGTTTAGAATGCAGACCCGCGGTTTTCATCTTGCACTTGTCATGAATATTTTAATAATATTTACTTGCCCGCGTGCAATAACCGTTCCCCGGCGCGCCGTCGCTTATATTTAGCCGCGGACCGCCCGGGACAATTTTCAGCGTTATGGCAGTGGTCGCTGGCCGGACCAGCGAACGTCTCAATCTACTTCACGCAAGAATACACGGTCGGATGAGTGGCGGTTCTGCTTTAGTTGCTTATAGAAAAATTTGTTGCCAGCTGAACGCGTTGCCTCTTCTTTCTTAACGATCGCCACATCGGATTTCTTGCGTATTCGTCCATCACGGCACTCCAGCGCGCAAGTTGCCCATATTTCTAAACACTTACGTTTAAAAAGATTCTGTTTTAGGAACTGTTTTAACCGTTACAAAACTCAAGTTGCCGAGGAACGGTCCAAATGGATCGTTATGTAACGCGAACTTTAAAGAATACCGTTAAAGAACGCCGTCGAAGAATACCAATTTACGTATATATTACGCAAAGATTTTTCACCGGTATATAGCATTTATCTAGATCTCGGGGAACGACTGTAATAAAAACGTCTGTGTCAGGTCTTCAATAAGTATATCCACGACAAACGAGAGAGAAAGAGCGGCGCCCTTATCGTGGCGCAGCCCAGTGTACTCAGCTCTAATCACTTCCAGTGATATTAATAAATTGTCCCCGGAGGGGTGTATTTTCTTTCGCTTTTTCCCCGGCCACGTTCGGCGACGATGTTATTATTGTTTGCTTACTCTCGCGGAGGGAGAAAACGGCTGAGAGTTTGGGGTGGCTCCGGCGACGATCTACATCGAGAGGAAGGCGTCCACGACGAGAGAAAAGAAGAGAGGCCAGGAAAACGGTATCCGGGCCCCTTCCTTCTTTCTCCTCTAGTTTTCGTGCTTGTGGAATAACGTTAGACACGATTTACGGTTAGGCAACGCGACGTAATAACCGATTTAAGCCCGGCCGTTCGCCCTAATCCCGAGTTACGAGGACCCAGCGACGATTTAGTCAATCGTACCACCATAATGCCGTAATATCGCGTTCCACAGCTTTGGCTACGCTGCTCAGCCAATAATAAACGAGTTTATTGTTCGAGGCAGCCTGTCGCGACTAACCGCGCGCGCCACTGCCACCGGAAAAGGGTTGCGTTCCATGCCTCGTTCTCGGAATATCGTTAAACGACGCGATACCCAGGACCAACGAGCACTCGCGTGCAAGAGGGTGCCAGTTTCGTGCGAGTTACCACGTTCTAAGATTCTAATAATGGGGTGATCGGTGTTCCTTGGTTTCGTTTAGGAAGAACCGGGATAGGGACAGGGGGTCGCTTTAGTTTGATCGTAGTCGCTGGTTCTTCGAAGCAGGGCTAGAGCAACCAAGATACGTCGAGATTTAATTCTATTGGCGATCAAACTTCTTTGGCGAGTCGTCGGACGAATCGGCGCAACGCCCGAGGAATTCGTCTCCGTGCGGCAAAGTATAGAGAGACAGGAATTTTCATTTGCAGGAAACGTGCAGATTTGTTAGTTTCGCGTTCGATCAGCGAACGCGAGAGCAACGAACGTGTAGTCGCGGCAATGGCGCGCAGCAAAGGGACATTTACGACTAATTGCTTCTCCGTGGTTTTCTTCGTTGGGGTCCTTCTCTTTTCCCTCCCCTCGTGTTCGCCTAGTCCATACAAGTCCTCGTAAAAGCCCCATGGAGGGGAAGGAAAGTAATACGCGGGCCGAGGCTCGCAGTAAAAATTCGTCGAGGGAGAGGACGAGGCTCACGTCGCGGCAACTACGATAATGGCCACTAAAATTCAACTAAACGCTCGCGGGACGTTGCCGCGCTAATTGCCGTCGTAAATTCCTTCCTCTTCGATCGACGGCACGAGCCTTTGATACGAGCATCGTGTATCGTTGCTCGGCGGAGCGCGCGAGCTTCGTAAGAATCCAATTCTTCCAGACGCTTTTGTTTGCTTTCAACCAACGAAAAAAGGCGATTTTCCCTTCGAAAGCGAATACTTTTGCGTTAATACTTTTGCGTTAATACTTTTGCGTTAATACTTTTGCGTTAATACTTTTGCGTTAATACTTTTGCGTTTGAACGCTCGCTTACGTTGCCTTACCGCTGCCTCTTGATAAATAATTTAAACGTTGTAATCTCCTAGCTCTCCGCGCAATGGTAATGCCTCTGATCGTTTATTCTCCGTTATTGTCTGCACACCTGAGCCAATTCCAACGGTGTTGCCGTATAAGGCTGAGAGCGTAATTAAATTTGTACAATTTTCGGTTCTGCTTCGAGCGTTACTCGAAAATATTCCACCTTCTCCATGCTTAATTCCTTTGACATTACATTGCCTCGTTTCGGCTTTCAAATAGGCCCCGAAACGATCGTTTCTCCGCTCGATTCACGAGGCAATGCGACTCCTCCCGATGGTTCCGAGACTCTCTGGCAAATTTACCAAAGTGCTCCTTCGAGGATTTGCGGATCGATTCTTTCGTCCAACTTACGGAGACCGTATCTTAAAATTTTCAAAGAGATCTTATAAAGAAATCGTAGTTTCGCCTGTTGAGCGTAATTCGGGGAATAGGGAGGAGGATCGCGTAAATAGCATGTAAATCAGCATGCTACCTTTCACGAATAATCCCGATTATTCCTTCTCTAGCTCCCTTTTAAGTATTCCGCTTTACGAACATTCAATTAGGCTAGATTGCAAAGCGGATTCCGCGTCGTCGTCGCCGTCGCCGTCGCTGTCACCGTCGGCACGACGTTTTGACGTCCAATCATCCGAGTGCTTCTCTTATACTCTCGGCTTTGCACTCTGTATCCGGCAAGCGCCTATGAAATATTCTCGCTTTGAGTTCCAGCGTCGTTCACTGTCGCGGATCAAAGTTTAATCGGTCGAATAATTAATACACCGACAGCTCTCGGTGGCAGTAATTCCTGCATTGGGAAAGCAGCGATACGACGACAGGAAGGAAGAACGAGCCACCCCCTGTGTCCTGCGTTATAGTCGGATGAAAATTGAACGATTCCACAAAACGTGTTAGCGCCGTACATATAACCGCGCGCGTGTATATATATAAGCGTATAAAAGCATATAAAGCGCAAACACGCATATATGAAATATCCAAAGTACGCTACTCGTTGGAACGCTTAGCGGGCCAAAGATACCTGTAGCGTTCAAGTTGCGCGTTTTCATTTATGTTCGCAAAAATTGTTATCTGCTCGACTATTCGTAATCTCCCGATTAGCTTAACAGTTCGATCTTTCTATTCGAGACGCGAGATCGAGCGGAGACCGCGGACCAGCGGGCACCGCAAGGGCGTTCCTTTCAAACGATCCCCGTCGGAATCTGCTCGAGAGCTGTGCAATGAGAGAAGAAAAACGAGAAAAACGAGAAAAACGAGGAAAGAAGAACGAAAAAGAAAGAAAGAAAAAAAGGGGGAAAAGGCGGAAGGGAAGGTGAACCGAATCTCTATTTTCGCAGGCTCTCGCGGCTCGGCCTTTGAATAGACGCGATAAGGATCTTATAACCATGCAGAGGGGAGGGGGAGGGGGAAACTGGATGGATGGCGGGGTGTTGTGAAATATAAAGTAAACTACCTGACATTGTCGCGATACGAAGAGGCGCATCGCTGCTTGAATATTGATGCACTGGCTTCCGAAGGGAAGATGAAAGGGGCGGCACAGCCTTCGCTTCGGCTTTTTAATAATGAATTCGGCCCTTCTGCCTCGCGGATTTTCTCCCAACCGCTTCCACGTTTCCCCTTCCTTCTCTTGCCTTTGAACACGAGGGCGTAAAAAAGGATTGGTTAGGTTACTCTTGCGATTCCGATGGAATCGATGGGACACGGAACTCGAACGGAGACTTTGAGTCACAACGATCCGTCGAACGAGATTCGTCGGCGTCGAATTTCGCGAGTTCTCGCAGGGTAACATTTTGTGACGCGTTCAATTCGTAGCTCGCGCGATCAACGAGGTAAAAAACGTGGCGAGAAGCACGGGGAGACGCCTAATGCTTTCCTAAAATGGACGTAATCGCGTCAAGGGCTTAAAAGGCTGACCCTAGAACCACACTACGAATCCCACAACCGACTGATAGGCTTCGTCGTTTCGCTAACGTGATTTCATGTCGTCGACCTGACGATACCTGGTAACTGACGGTCTTCCGAACCGGCGAACGGACTTTACTTCGATTCAGACCGATCATTCTCGCGACGATTACCTATTGGAATCCAATTTTTCTCATCTTCACGCGCCGACGTAGTTACACGAATGTTCTATCGAACGGGCGTCCGTTTCGTAATATTCGGTCGATGTAATCTGTCTGGATCTCTTGCCGCCAAAAGTGTTTCACGAAGATTCGTACTTTCACCAGTTTATACTTCAAGCGGCACCTGTTAGCGAATACCACAGTGTTCCTCGAGATCGGTTGGATCGATACTGCACCTCGATGGTAAGAGAAAGGTAGACGCGTCTCTTGGTTCTAGTCTTAGCTAACTCCATTCTCCGCGGTATTTCAAATTACACAAGGTTCAAGCTTCAGCGCCGTATTTCGTATTACTCAAATTTGGAAGATGTAACCATCAGTTAAGACGAGTCTATATTTTATGCTATTCAAGCTTGAAACTCCTCACTTTCAGCCAATTCCATTTTACATTGTACTTCACATTACACTCAACTCCGTCCCGTTTAACTCGGTTCTACGCTGTATTTCATAGTATTCAAGTTCCAAGCCTTCGATGTCATTCGACATTGCCTTTGTCCCCGTGGTACATTGTCTTTCACGTTACAATTAACGTGAAAACAATTGGATTCATCGATGAAAAAAAGAAAAAGACCAATGGAACGGGTACGTTATTTCCAAATCGCCAGACCCTATTCTCACGATCTGCCTCGTCACACTTCGCTAATCTTTCGATCGATTACCTATTGTCTGTCGAACAATATTCTCTCACAAATAATAATTCATCTCGTTCTTAAAAAAAAAAAAAAAGGCACAACGTCATAACGAAGAAAATTTCATTTTGGTCTCGAGGATGGTGGGAAATCTGCGCGTTTCCCTAAAAAGAGAAACATTCGCGGAAGCCTGTGAAAAAATCGCGAGAACATCGTCACAGAGGCATTGCATCGAAGTGGTACATCGATCGTTTCCTTAGACGCACGATATTTCCCGCCGCGCGACGCTTTGCACGCTCTGCCAACTAATATATGCGATATCGATTCGCCGAGCCACGTGCAACTTCGTTATATAATAAAGCAGACAAGTTATTAATCAATCAACGAGTTGGACGCGATAATACGCGGCCATTCTTCACGAGGGTGTCCCGAAAGTGGTCTCGTTCGCTGATAGCTTAAAAGTGGTCGAACCAGCTTCTCCTTCCCCGACGTCTACATATATATATATCTCGCAATATGAACACACTTTTCCTTAATAGTGGCTACCAGGTCGGGAAGAAAGTTTTGCTTGTTTATTTTACAGGGAAACCAGTTTACATAGGCAGGGAAGTATGGTGCAACAGCGTGAGTAGAATCTAGTTAATAGACAGTCGAATAAATATTCATAATCCTTTGCGCAATAGAATGTTTACTGTTTCTTTTCTCGGCACTAGATTTCCCTCTTATGGAAGCGTAAACGGCAAAACTGGCGCAAAACCTACAGCAGTGTACTGTGAAAAGAAAAAAAAAGAAAACGATGTTTCTCATTTTCACCTTACTACTGGCACACAAAGTGTTACTTGAACTCTCGCCGTATGCTCTATAGAAAACTTTTCTGCTTATTCGTTCGCAGACGCTTTCAAATTCGCAGCTCGAAACTTTGCCGATACGATCTCGACAAATACAATCGCACGGTCGTATCTCGGCACGGTGCTGTTGAAATTTGAGAATGTTACGTACAGCGTGCGTTCGTAAAATGTTTCGATAAATGTTCAAAGAGCCATCGTACCTTGAACGTTAGTTGGAAAATTACCTTGTGCTGCAGCAGCTTTGCGAGGTAGATGTGACGGAGCAAGTCGACCCAAACTCCAAACGTAATTTCGTGTGGCAAACCGCGGCGCGATGTGCCGAGCACCGGCGAATAATCCGATCATGGAAGTTTCAGCCGGGCCAAACAGCCGGTTTACAGTTTACTTATTCGCTGGGCTTCCGATAAATTCGTTTCATGGGAAACCAGTGAAATGCAGGCTGGCCACGATAATCGACTGGCTGTTTGCTCGACGGGCTGGAAGCTCGCGATACCGATTGACGAACAGGGCAAAAGTAGTTCTTTGGTGACATAACGCGACGTCGATCCACGGAAAGTCTAGGCCGCCACTATGTTTCGTGCTCGAACAGCTCCAACGGCTCGTTGAATTATGTGGGTTTATAGTCGAGACACGGACCGTCGACCGTGATTGGGAATTGTTGCTTTCCCTCGTATCTTCTATACGGTCCGCGCACGTATCTTCTATCATTACGTCCCCTTTTGTTCCGTATCCTCGTGCTGGCCGCTACCTAACGCAATTACTTTAATTCCATGTAATTGTATCGATTTTGCTTCCGGTTTGCTATACACGCTTTCTTCCGTGCGATTGCCTTCGCGTCGATCATTACGTGCATGCTAATCGTGACGTAAGAATATGCAGAGAATGTTCAACGAAGGAATACGATCGTGAAAATCGTTACGGCAGGGCTGAACAATAGAACGTGGACAAAATAGAACAGTTAGGTAACCACGATTCTCGTACAATGTAAATTTCTTCGATACTTTCGTCGATACAAAGTTATACGTCGGTAGAAACTGCCGTCTCTATCGCCAAAGTTCCATCTAGTCGCTCCTAGTCGCTCCTAGTCGCTAAGTAGATAAGGACAGCGCTGGTCAGACATGAAAATTCCGCGCGTTTCTCAGAGTGAGAGTGAGAGGGACAGAGTGAGAGTGAGAGGGACAGAGTGAGAGTGAGAGGGACAGAGTGAGAGTGAGAGGGACAGAGTGAGAGTGAGAGGGACAGAGTGAGAGTGAGAGGGACAGAGTGAGAGTGAGAGGGACAGAGTGAGAGTGAGAGGGACAGAGTGAGAGTGAGAGGGACAGAGTGAGAGTGAGAGGGACAGAGTGAGAGAGAGAGAGAGAGACAGAGAGAGAAGATATTCGTAATTAAGACTGTGGCGTGTCTAGGCAAGTAAATTGGAACCGCGGCAAATCTTAATGATCTAATGGACGCCTCGTTAATCATTCATGGGGGGAAAAAGAAGCAAAAGGGGAGATTAACCGCGCTGACTCAGCCATTAGCTTCCCGGGAGGCGTGCAGAATGCCGCTGATTCTTCGTTCCCCGCGGGATGGAACGACGCATTAACGTTCTCCGCACGCTTTTGAATATCCTGCTAAGCCGTCTAATTCTCGACTAGATGCTCGCCTCGTCGACAAACTTCGATATACTCGTCGGGAATCAATCTTGCTTTACGATTTCATCGAGCGGCTGTCGTCCACGTTATCCGATCGACGATCGCTGTCTCGTTTCTTTACGACCGTTTCCAGGCCATCAATTAAACAGGAAGCCACCGACGCGACGTGCCAAGGTGCGAGTTTCCCTGCGGTTTTATATAAACCATTGCCGATTTCTTGAAATCTTCCGCATAGCCGTGATAAGAGCCAATTACACGCATAGCATCGTGTACGATCTCGTAACGGAATTTTCATCGTGTCGGTACACGAACACGCGCCGAAGCGCTACCAGATCGCACGATTTCGCGGTTTAATTTCCCGTGCATGCTTCTTCGTCCATCGCCGCGCCGAGCTACGAAGATAGCGGCGCGTAATTACGTTAACGAGACCGTCTTTGCGAATCGGACTCGATAATCAGAGGTAATTACTCCGTGGTAAAGGGATTCTCGTCCTACGTGTCTCGTTATCGTCAGACGCCGTTTCACCGCGAATCTCCCGATCGTCCATCGTCTTCTCAGCGTGCTTCTCGCTAAAACTTTTCTCCGTGATTATACGCGTTATACGCGTTACACGCGGATAAGCAGTACTTACTTACTGCCCTACTGGGATAAGTAGTCGCGCTCCACAGAAAGGCTAATGCTAACGAAATTTCAAAGCGTTTTATACACAACACGCGCGATATCGACGTCGACATCGACATTTTCCATGGTAAGTGTTCAAATAGTTTCGCCAATCGCCGTATATTCTCATGGTTAAGGCATAACGTCTATCAGGATGTGTTCTCGTTAACAGGAAAATAAGTTTATTGCGCCAAGAATTATGTACAGTTCTATGTACTTAAGATTACGCTTATCAACCGTGACTGGTGGCCGAACCAGATTGGCCTGTGATCGATGAACGGTATTCCGTTTGTCGACGGAACGAGCCGCAATTTTCCCGTCCGTGCATCGCGTGCCGGTTACATGCCTCGCGCATTTCGATTTCAAGTGCAGCCTATGACTAAGCCGAGCTGTACGGCCGACAATCGGTCGATCGATCGAGATGTGACGTAATAAAGCGAGGCAGGCATGCGTGCACCGCGACAGCACGCTCGAGAAATCGCGTAGGCCAAATCCTGGAAACAACACGATCGCCTCGTGTATCGTGTATCGTGTATCGTGAATTAAAATCGATACGGAACAGCGCAAGTTACGTATATTTACAACGTATAATATGTATATACAACGTATAATGTGTAATTTCACGCGTGTTTAAACGGACTACGTTGTATGTGCTCGTAGAACGATCGATGTTTGCCTTCTCGATTTCTATCTGCTTTGTTTTCGTACAGGAAATTGAGCAGGGGCTGCAATCTCGACGACGACGACGACGACGACGACGACGACGACGACGACGACGAACGGCAAATGTTTGAAGCGTAAACTGCGTTTCCGCATCGATAAAGGTACGCGGCGACTTTCAGCGAACGGTTCTAGATATATCTTTGTTATATTTACAAGCGGGCAATCTCCATTGCATATTAAGAAAGAGGTTGAAAAGTAGACTTATTTTAAACGTAATTTCATCCAATTATTTTAATATTCCCGTTCTATCGAACGCTTTACTTTCATGTCACTCTTCCGGTAACGAATTCAGTTCCGACAATATGCCGGGTTGTCCCGAAAGTTTCTTTTCTTCTTGTAAGGAAATAACAGACGACGCGCGACCTCTTTTCGTTTTCTATTATTTTATTCCATCGCGTACGATCCATTTCCTTCCATTTCTATCATTACGAAAATACGCGATTCGACAAAAATAATACAAAACGGAGAACGCGGTGCTGCCATTATTTCCTTGCAAAACGAAAGAAACTTTTCGGACAACGCGATCTAAGCTTGACCGCGGTCGACACTTTACGAGATTTTATCGCGAAGCAAAACCTTGGATTAATTGATTGAGATTCCCGCGTTGCGAATTCCTACATTGACGCTATATTCCTATAAAACGTTGACGATACATTAGTTTAAGATATGTACTTCTTTATACAAATACTGCTAAGGGTACTCCTGAGTGTGATTGGAAACATGTTTAGAAACTCTTCAGGCAGCATAAAAGTAATTAAAGCATACGATACAATACAAGGTTGGACGTAAGATTCGTCGTTCCTAAATTATTCCTTGCCACGAATTCGTCAATTTCTTGACAACTCCTTGCCATACCACTTCCTCGTTGACGATGACGCGGTAATCACGAATCTCTCGATATTTTTACCTCCGCTGCTACCTCCGTCGTCCATCGTCAATAGTAAAAGTACCTGTAGAAAGCTGCAACAAAATATTAAAGAAATCTTACTCGGCTTCTGAAAATACCGAACCGGCATCGATCGCCGCAACCATAAATTACCCTTTCAAACGCGCGTCTCTAAACCCCGTGAAATTCTCAAATCCGCTTTCTCTCCTTTCAAACTAAATTCACCATATCGAACTCGATCTATTCGGACAAAATTCTTCGCCTTCTCTTTTCTCAAATTTAACTCGACGCTTCGCCGAATAATCGTTCTACTCATTCGCAAACTCTCCTCCCATGGATGGACATACATTGAAACGATATTTCGCTGCTTCGAACAATGCACGCCGCCAGTCGCGAGTAGGTATCGCGCGACGAATCTCATCGCGTAACAAAGGTTCTACGTTCTTGGTTTTTTATTAGGTTGTCCCGAAAGTTTCTTTCCTTTTTGCAAGGGAATAACCTTTTCTCGTTTTATATTATTTCGTCGAATCGCGTACGATCCATTTCCTTCCATTTCTATTACTACGATAAAAAAATAACGTAAAACAGAGAACGCGGTGCAACCGTTATTTGCTTACAGGAAGAAAGAAACTTTTCGGACGACCTAATAACTACTACTAACCTAATAATTTCAACGCTCTTTCGATCCTGCGCATTCCTGCCAGACAGAGCGATACTCGTCGGTGAG
The DNA here is from genome assembly GCA_014737395.1 of Bombus waltoni. NCBI lineage: Eukaryota > Metazoa > Arthropoda > Insecta > Hymenoptera > Apidae > Bombus > Bombus waltoni. The sequence goes on along the minus strand of JACXII010000067.1, from coordinate 33,121 downwards.
GCGGCAGAGTTCGAGATGCCGCGATTTTCAGCAAGGATCGCGCGGCTAACCGGCAGAGCCTCGTTTCCGCGAATAATCGCCGGGACACCTGACCACCGGTAATGAGAAGTCAGCCCCGGGACCACTTCAAAGCTGCTAATTACAAGACCCTCGTCACCCAAGCCACCCTCTACCTCGTCCGCATCCGATATTCTCTCTCCCTTTGACTGTTAAGTGCTCGCTTTTCTGCCCGTTGGCTCGAGCACTGTGCCGACCGCGGCGCTGACAATAAAGTTAACCAAGAGGGAGACGGCAGTGGGATCCATTAGGCAGTGGGGTGCTATGCCGTGGCGTGGCTACGCGTAAATTTAGGCCCCCTCAGGATGAAACAGGCGAGAGAAGAGCGCTCGTGCCAAGCAAGCCTTGCTTTTCGACGATGCGGTCTTTTTTTCTTTTTTCTTTTTCTCTTTTTCTCTTTTTCTCTTTTTCTCTTTTTTTCGGTCGGCACTGATCGAATTTTGAAAAGATTTCAACTCGCGAGCGGCGTTCGATGCATCGCGTCCGCAGAATACGTCGTAGAAATCATAAAAGTCGTATCTGTGGTTCGAGTTTAACGATCGATTCGAGTTACGGGGGAACACGTGCACCCAAGAGTCTCGTTTCCCTTTCTCTTACCGACACGACGACACCATCGATTCTCCATCGTAGACGTTCAGAGGGCAGAGGCAAGTCGATCGAACTTTCACTGGCAGCCGGTCGTTCGCCAAACTATATCATTAACGCGTAAATCGTGCTCGACTCGAGTAGCTGCCTGTGTCCCGGGAATTTGTCCCCGATCTCCACCCCGTAATTACGTCCCTTCCGCGCGAAAAGGCGTACCACCAGCCCGATATCGCGGCCCGTTAAAAGCTCCACGAGAGACGCCAGCGTCGTTAGAAGTTTCGCAGAATAACGCGCAGACGGCATCGGAATGCACGATCTCCATATTAACGAGCCACCTTCTTCGCCGAGTATCAACGAAAACGAGGCCTGGCCTGACCCGGTCTGGCCGTTTCGCGCCACCGAATTAAATTATGCTTCGCCCTGCTTCTCTCGCTCCTAGCGAGAATCTTTCCAGTTATCTGGATGCCGCGCGACGAATCTCCGGGCGATCGTGGTTCGAAACTTTTAACGCGTTTTCTCGCCGTTAACGCGCCGCCACGGCAATCGTCGCCGGTTTCGGGACAGACGTTCCAGCATCCTGGAAAGTAATTCGACGAGTTTCGAAAGAAGGCTCCGATCTTGGAAATCAACCGTATTCTCTCTGACGATCTAACGTAGACGATCTAACGTAGACGATCTAACGTAGACGATCTAACGTAGACGATCTTACGGACAGAATTCGTTGAATGAGACGGAAAGTTTATTGGTAGAACAGGTGTCTGAAACCTTGAATGCAGAAAATCAATTACGCTTCGGTATCGAATAAATAGGAGAATGAAAGCAACTTGAAAGCGTCTAAACGGACGGCGTCTAAACTCGTTCAACGTTTTAATACTAACCGTGTATGGCTGTTTGAGATAAGATCGGAAATGAAATTCTCCGGTTCCACTAGAGAGAAGTACGAGTATAATTTATATATCTGCAATTACGCAAGGTAGTTTACACTGCCGCACTTTTCCATAAACTTTCATTAACCGAGTAAATATTTGCGATTATATTGCAGGCAAAGGTGCGCGTAGTTCTTTAAGTGGCTCGTTCGGTAATTCGATCAACCGTTATTGCTCGTAATGACAGCGTACGAAAGTCGCGCAACGATTCGTAAAACTCTTTGCACACCGATCCAACCTGTCTCGCGAGTAGACCGAGCGCTCGTAAAATCGCGCCCATTACACATTCGTAACGGATTAAATAACAGCTCGTTACGATTACTCGAAATCGTATTACGAGTCTCGTTGGACGAACGAATTAAATATCGGTTTCGTTCGCAGCGTCGAGTCACGATAAAGGAAACGGCGAAAGCCTGGCAACGAGTATAATCGCGCCTGTTAACGATTACAAAACTCAAGATTGCCTTCGTTACGCGACCGTTTACCGCTTTCAGGGTTACGTTCGACCACCGAGAAATGCAAATCGATTTTCCATTCCCAAGAACGATGCGATTCTCCCCTCTAATCGAAATATATTCTAAATTGGCTTTCTGTTCCGAACGAACCAAGTCGTACGATATCCATTGTTACGGGAGAGACTTTCCGATCTTTGAAATCCCCGAAGAACGCTTCGATTCTACCGTTAAATTCGTCGACGCGGTTGTTGAATGTCGCAAACACCTTTTACAGTCGCAGGAAAGTGTTCTACGATGTACCGCGCGAAAGAGAAGCCGTAATTTGCGAATTCTCGATGAAAATACGGCAGCCGCCGAAGAAAGCCACGTTTGAAATTTTACAGCCGTCGCAGCGTTGAGAAAAGAAAGCCTAAAACCGCGAACTTGACCGTGGGACGAAGAATCGGCCAGTCGAGGAACATTGATCCGAGCGGAGGTACAATTTCCAGCGTGACACTAAAAGCGGCGACCTTGTCGTTGACCCGGCTGACCTCGTAACACCTGTTACGCCTCGCGAAGTACCTCAGCCGAGGTTACGCGTAAACGAGTTTAAGTCACGAGGCCAACGAAACCACTTTCACTGACTCCCCGTCACGCTGTTCTTTAAGTGAATCCCAAGGCCTGACTCCTCTTCGAGGAAACCGGTATTCCCTTCCTCTTCCTCTCTCGCTCTCTCTCTCTCTCTCTCTATCTCTTTTTCTTTCTCTTGTTCCTTGCCCAACGACGAAGATCGCCAATGACGGGCACAATTTCGATAATGAAGGACAAGAGGGAATTTTTATTCGTTCGCGTAACTTCTGCCGGGAGAATCAACCAGAGAGAGAGAGAGAGAGAGAGAGAGAGAGAGAGAGAGAGAGAGAGAGAGAGGGAGGGAGGGAGAGAGAGAGGTCCCGACGACGTAATCCCGGAAGAGGAAGCCCTCGATGGTTCCATTTGCGCGTGGATTACTCCGTGATGTGATTTATGCGAGAACCGAATCGGTATATTCTGCGAAAATATCGCCGTCAGCCTCGGGGATTTTAGGGGTGGCTTGTTTGTTTCGCAGGTTCGATTCGTAAGGAGAAAGATGGTTTTTTCTTCTTAAGAGGGTGCGAGACCCTGACAGTTTCAAAATACCGAGGTTTTCATATTTATTAATTCTCCTTAAATGCCAAGTGCGTGGACTATTTTGTCAACGCGGCCTATTAAGTAACCTGATAATCCATCTTCTTTCGCATTTTCTAACGCTTTTCCCTTAAAACGATTGTCTGAACTTATCATTCCGTAATTATCAGACCGTAGCATGTAATATGTTCCTCCCGTTTTCTCAGTTCGTGTAATAAATACAAAAAAAAAAAAAAAACGGGCCACGGATTTGTGTTACAAGCCAATACTTGCCTGAAACAATTCTCAAACTCCATCCATCTTCAGATTCTAAAATTAATGCTTGGATTAAGCTTACCTGCACGCGCCAACTTCTATATCTTATTTACAGAATGTTAGTAGAATTTGGTACGTTAGGACGCGCTTTCTTTCAAATCCCAAACAAGCGTCGGGTGTACTAATTAGCGCCAACTAGCACAGACAATACGTATAGTATTAGTGTGTGACTGCATGAGAAACTCGCCGGTTAGTGCAATAGGAAGAGTCTTGTGTTTCCATATTTACAAGTGTCGTGTGACTCGAGAAATTTGCGTAATATTGGAATTGATGCTTCGAAGGTTAGATGTTCGTTTATACGTTACGATCCTTCCGCGTTCTAACGCAGTGCTTGACATTTGAGAAAGGTCATGGAGGAGGGCCGTCGACCTTTGAGTAGTTCACGATCACGAACGGGATGGAACGCCTTTCACGGAAGCGGTCAAGGATTGCAAACGTATCCTCTATTCGATTGTCGAATCGAGAATGTTCAGCGTACTCGACGATATTCGATATAGCTGAACAGCTCTTCGAGATCGCGTAGGTTATTTAACAGCGACGAAGTAGAGTGGTTAAGTCTTGTTACGGAGATTAAAATAGACTGCGGATGTCTGTGCGTTTATCGACAGTTTCGCCCCTCTTTCGCCCATTTTCAATCCATTTCTATCTTCCTTAATTTAGTTCGTTTCGTTTAATTTTCTATCCAATTAAAAAAATTCTTCTTTCAATGTTACGTCGAACGTGTTCTTAGAACGTTGCAAACTCTTACTGTTTGGCAAAGTAAGCGCCAGCGTGAGATATTAGGTCGTCCGAAAAGATTCTTTCGTCATGCAAGGAAATAACGGATGCACCGCGTTCTCTGTTTCGTATTATTTTTATCGAATCACGTGTGATCGTAATAATAGAGATAGAAGAAAATGGCTCGTACATGATTGCATAAAATAATACAAAACGAAAAGCGGTTGTGCGTCTATTATTTCCTTGCGAAAGGAAAGAAGCTTTCGGGACAACCTAGTACAAAAATTCGACGATCGCAGCAGGAATAAGCGAGAACCAAGAGAGCGGTACTCGGTCCAAGTTCAACGTCTTTAGCGGCGTTCGAAAGAAACTTGAACTAGCATAAACAACCGCAGTCTAGAGATTACAGTATAGACGTCGTAATGAACGCGAGTCGTTTGACGAACAGCACGATGAAACGATTCCAATGAATTGACACAGTCGGCACGTGTCAATCGACACGAGTATTTTCGTGTGCTTTCAGTCACGCCCTAATTGCACGATGTAGTCGATCGTTGATAGTCAGTGAAAGAGATCTTCATGCAGCGCAAGAACATGTCGAAGTAAACGAAGGAAAAGGCTGGGTTATCCGACGTGTGTGACAACAAATAAATAGCGTTTTATTCACAAGTTAGGTGCACAAGGACGGCGACAAGTGCTCGGGGTTAGTTTCACCCCCAAAAGTTACTGCTCGCCACGGGGAGTCTTTGGTGAAGGTCTGAATTTTAAGAGCAGACTCGGTGCCGTTCTCCGCTTCTGCGTCACGAAAGCGGTTTCATTTTCCCTTCAGAATCCGACCGACGATTTACCTTGGTTGGGTGGCACGAATCCGTATCCGCTCGCGCCTACTATCACTCCGCTCGTGTCCGCGCTATTTGGCGGTGGACCGGGAGGGAACAGCACTGGACCTGAACGAAAAATCATAGTTACAAACTCTCAATTATTTAACCCTGATCCGGTCTTTCCGGAACTCGTTCCGTCTCAAGCTCGCGTTAGTTTCAATCGCGAAGGAAATTTCGAGCCTTTTAAGAAAGTCGTTGACGCGTACAATTGCAACGAGAAATCGCGCATTAATTCTTTTCGTATTTCCCTCGAACCGAAGACATTTTCCAGCGATAGAAAAATACCATACGATCGGACATTATCCAAAGAACGTAACACTGTTGAGTGAAAAGTTGACACCAACCTACTACGCTACGGTTATAAACTATAACTCCTACGAGAAATGTCCGATCCGCTAACGCGCGTCTCACCTCCAACGCAGTGTCAATTTCTACGGCTTTTCAATTATGCTCGACCGATTAGTCCACCGCTTGCGCGTTTTACGGTATACGAAATTGACTACCGCGCGAAGCCTCGAGCCGTCACTCGTCAAACTGTGCGTTCGATCGTTTCGACGCTCGCCGTTTCCATGTCCGTCGACCCGAATAATCCACGGCAATCTCAGTGAGATACGAAATCTTACTTTAAACTTCGTTCCTACGAATGCAGCGGTCATGAAAAATCATAAACACGCTTTAAGCGAGCTCGTTAGACGCTTGTCAAACCGTGACACGCGATTATTCGAGCTACCAGTCGACGAGATTGCGCAGCCGTCTATCTTCGATCAAAGTTTCAAACTATCAAACGTTTACTAGTTTCGATGAAAGTTTGAAACTGTTAATCGCCGATTTTGGCGAAATTTGTCGAATACGTTCCGAAAGATATTTGATGAATTATTTTACATTTTGAGTTTCTCAGATAACTGCCGAAACGCACAATCGGCAATTAGAAGGATTACAAGTTCGATTAGAAAATACAGAAACGGCCGTGTCTATCGGCAGTAAGCAAGTCGAAAACCACTCGACGAATCGTTTCGAGATTACGAAATTCTTTGCGCAATTTGTGGTCCGGCCTTCGCGGCTTCCCTGACTCTTTCCCTCCTATCGCTGTGATATTTCGTTTCTTTGGCGGTGTTTGGTCTAGTTTAAATCGATTGTTCGATCACGATCAGAAGCAGAAATACGAATCACGTTTCGCGATGTTCACGTACGATGATAATTCTCCGTGACCTTTGTGATGAACGATGGCACGGCGGGAATTTAAATTACGGTATACCGCGAGACGATCAGCGCTATGGAAGATCGTCAATCTGTGATTCTGTACATAGTCGTATGAAACGCACAAACTTTGTTATTTTCTCGGTAACAAGCTATCAAGGGAAGCCAGTGGAAATCTGTCTGAATGGGGAAGCAATTTGCGTGAATGGTTATTAATCGATGCCGATACGAGATAATGGTTTCTGCTAATGCGCAGAGTGGAAATCGCGTGTAACAAACTCCGCGATGCTTATCGCGCCGCGAGAAACCGTTACGAAATTGCGACGCTCGGTGGCAAACGCCCGATCGATTGTTCCGGTTAATTAAGAGAGGCTAACGAACTGATCAAAGCTACTACGTACACGCCATACTTCTACCTGTCTTTCGCTAATGAACCGAGCTCTTTACGCAGTCGGCTCACTTTTTCTCATAAACTACAAATTAGTTCCAGCCTCCGTGCACAATAACGTAGAGTCGTGTTCGAAGAATTCTGCGACTGAATAAAACACTGTTATCTAATACTCGGTCGCTACGAAACGACCAGTTTCGGTACAATTCAGCTCACTGTCGGCAACACTTTGGCGAGACTGAACTTGGCACCCATTCCACGCGTAAACGTGCCGCGTTCCACTCGAGCGCAAGGATCGCGTATCCTGGTTACACGCGTGCATCGGCTCACGCACACGGCGCGGGCAAATGTCGCAGCTGCAACGTTCACCTTAGAATACGAATGGGCGACGAGAGGCCCGATTATCGCGACGAACGGCGCCCCGTCTGTCGCTCGTAAATCGCAGGATTTCCAGCCGATGGAATACGTGGAATACGATAAAGTTTCTAAAATTGAACGACCGAGTTTAAAATAGCTCGATGATTCGCGACAGCTTGTAGAAATCGATCGAGAAACTGGCTGCATGGCTGCAACATATACGGCCACTTTCTTTTTGCTTGAAACGAATTATCCTAATCACGAGCAATTGCTATGGCTTAACCGAACGTCCGTAAACCTGAACTAGTGAACGCAACGCGCTCCATATCGATCAGATTATTGCCATTAGTCCTCTCTTCCGCCATTGATCGTAATTTCTCTGCTTGCTATCCAACCTTCGGAATGCAAAGATAATCTTGTTTAGTAGCAGCGTCACGCTTCGCCGGTAACATGGACAGCGGATATGGAATTAGCCGCCAGTTCACGAATCGATGCTTCGTTCTCGTGGCGAAAATTATGTCCGACAGGGTTCGAGTTGCAATTGGAATCGAGGCCCGCGTCGCATTGGTCGAATTGTTAAAATTGGTCGAATTGTTAAAATTGGTCGAATTGTTAAAATTGGTCGAATTAATCGAAAGCGAGTATATCGAGAACGCGAGAAGGATTTCCAGGACAAAGAATCAACATGCTCACCTCTGTTCGATCGTGGATCTCGCATTACCGCTGATTGCCTCAGGTAAGGCCCGAATCCTGCGAACAGCTGACTGTAGTCCTGGGACGAAGCCACTGCCAGGCCCATTAAAACCAAGGTCACCAGAATTGTCTGAAAAGAGCAGATTAATTCAATACGTGCTTCGATCTTTGCTTGAATTTTTTCACTGCCGACGTGTCGACACGGGTGTGTACCTCTATTCCGAGCTATTTTCTTTTTTCTGGTTTTGAACGTTTTATAAAACCTTCGACAGACAAACCAACTAACGTGTCCGGCATCGCGGACAAATTATCACATTCTCGAATCTGCTTTCACCGTTTCCCAATCTTTGGCCGATCTAAGTTGAAAGTCTTATAAAAAAAAAAAAAAGGAAAAAAAATGAGCCATAAATAAAAATGGAAATTCTCGCAATCAGTTTTAATCGAGTCTCTAGAGACGATTGCGACGATTCGAAGAGAATATTGCCTCGAAGCTGGTTCCAGTATCGGACGCTGCGTCGCCATTAACGTCGCCAATTCTACTATACGACGGAGAACGGAGAACGGCCAACGAGGCTCGAAAGTTTCGTTAAACGATCTGAAAACGCCGCAAACCGTAGAATGGTAACCTCGTTCGGATGACTTACGATCGAGCAACGTCTTATATAGGAGTCGAAACCACGTGACGATTTTTACGAGCGCTAACAATGCAGCAGAATTTATGGGACAATAGCCGCGGAATAAAATCACCACCCTGACAGATTACATATATATATATATATATATATATATATATATATATATATATATATATACATACAGGTTGCCTATCCGACGTTTCCATCCAATCTAAAGCCACCTGACCTGACTTCCTTAACGTTCGCCGTTAAACGACGAGGTATGACTAAAGTGTTACCTGATAAATTAACTGGGATAAATTATGGGGAACGTTAAGGGTAAATCGCAATACGGAGGCACTTTACTACGAACTGTTCCGTTCGACTCTGATGAATTGCAATGATTTCGTTTTTAATTGATTTGCTTGCCCGGTAGATGACTATTTCTGTTACGTGCTCGTAGGTATTTACGGCATTTAGAGTGGAAAGGATTCCAGAAATAGATTGTGCTCGAGATTTATGGAACATCGTACGTTTCTACTCCTATCCCATTCGAGGGATTATTCTAGCGTGGAATTTGCAAAGAATCGATTTCCGTTGGTATCGGGTTGTCTCTGTTTTGTATTATTTTTATCGAGTCTCGTGTACGATCGTAATAATAGAGATAGAGGAACACGGGTCGTAGATGATTCGATAAAATAATATAAAACGAAAAGAGCTTGTGCATCTGTTATTTCCTTAGAAAAGGAAAGAGACTTTCGGGACAACCTAATACCTTTTCAACGCGTAGGTTTAACGATAGGTCTAACGACGATTAAAACGACATGTATAGTTTCAGACTGTAGCACTCCCTTAAAACAGCAACGAATGCACTTCCGTTTCCATCGACTACGTAACACGAGCGAGTTGTTAATTACTCTTTCGACAGAATTACCATTGCAATCTCGCAACAGGTTCCTGCTTCTCGATCGTGGTCCTCGCAAAAAGCCATAAATATTCCCAAGGTGTTATCGACTAACGAGGAGCCGTGTGCCCGAAGCAAGTCTTGGAAAGGCAATACACGGTGTCGTGAAAGTGACGTAAACGCTGTGTGAATCGCCGATTCGGAAACAGAAGAGACGCCTTCTCTCTTGAAAACAAGCGCGAAGGAAGCTGTTTCGTATCACGCGACGCGACTGACCATCTTCTCTTGTTTCTTTCATCGAGCCTTACGTAAAATCTGACGAAATCGTTACGTGACTTTACGGTTCGCTCGACGAGGATTCCATCGCCGTTACGAGCTTGGGAACGTCGGTTGGTGCTATCGAATAATTGCGCGCTCGATCATGACTGATTGTTTAAAGTTTCAACGAACGTGAGCACGCTCGTTCTTCTATCGGCTTTCTGTATCGAAAGCAAGGTGAGCAGCGTGACACGTCATCGCCTCGCGATTTCTTTCTTAACGTCTAGCACAATGTCAAGGCGGTTAATTGTTGCTCCGTTATGAGAACTCCGGTCTACGATGCGTCGGAGTAAAATAGCTTCCAACCGAGAATCGCCGATGTATCAGACCGGTGAGAAAATAACGTCGGTTGCTGCTGGTCGTGGTAAGAAAAGCCTCGAGCGGCTCGTACTTTATCTCGTATCATCGTTTTCCCCGCTAGCCCGATATTTCAAATCCTAAAACCAGCGATCGCAAAAGGTCGCTCGGATCGAATCGTTCGATCCGACATAATCACGGCGAGACGTTGCGTCGATTTACCAACGAGCTACTCTATGACGAGGATAGTGTTACGCCACGCTGGATTTTCTTGTCACAACTTTCAACGGGGTTGATTGAAGCGAAAAGAGAGAAGGACAGTTTAATGATATAGTCTCGCAAGCTGCCACAGGTCGAGTTGATTGGCATCGGTCCTAATTAGCCATAGCTGCCTGCATAAATAAATTTGCCATAATTATGCCGCCGAAAGCCGACGGTGAGAAAAACGCGACAGGTCGTTTCTCAAATGCCGACGCTATCTCCGTTTTCCTCCGAGCGCCCGTCTTCTTCCGCTAAAAAGTGCGAAGATACCGTTTTGAAACGAGAAATCACGTAAAACGTTCTCGCATGTCGACGAAGGTATGAAAATCACAAGGCGTACGAAGATCGTCGAGTATGTTCGTTCGGAAGAACGAGAGGAATAGGAAAGCAAGGTCGAGGTAACACGGCGAACGCAAATACCTACACGTGTCTGATCATCGAGTGGTTGTTGCTGCGGAATGTTTCGGAATATGATTTTATTCAAGCCCGAGTCAAACCTGTCTTTGACGGTGCGATCAAACGGCCAGGAATGGAGAATGCCTATATATTAGGCATTGGGAAAGAAACTTTCGGGACAACCTAATACTTTAAGCCTCCAGCTTTTACATCTCGTATCTCATTCTTGTTTCAACAAACGAAAGATCTTGCGATATTTTCCGAAAAATTGTAAAAGTATAAGATCGAAAGGAAAGTTGGCGGATCAAGAGATCGATTCTCCTAGTCCTCTTTCAACCGAAATACCTTTTAGACGGACAAGTTAACCGAATTTGCTCCTAAGGCGAGAGGAACGACATTGGAGAGGCGTCTGAAACACGCGAGAGAGCGATTTAAAGCAATCCTGTTGGAAAAGTCACGCGCGTTCTATCGTAGGTACAGAGGCACGAGGTCGCCCACAAACCACGACACACATGTTCGTACACCGTGACGATAGATCACGCCGCTGCGATATCTAAGGCAACGCGCGTCGATGATCACGAGAACTGCACGTAGCGCACGGTGGCTACTTGAACGAGCGCGCATTCGTTGCGAAATAATCGTAAACATATTGCATATTTGTCGGGGTGAAGCGGCGCGCGAAATGCGGAGGAAAGCCGGGAGTCGGAGGTAATCGAAAAATGCGCGTCGAGTTTCCTCCACGCGTGGATTAATCAACGAAAGTGGGCCAAAATCGAAGACTTAATTTTGCGTCGCATCCATTCCCGGTACGATAATCTGAAACCATTTTCGCAAAGCGGCAGAAATTTGTAGCGGTAGAAATTTGTAGCGGTAGAAATTTGTAGCGGTAGAAATTTGTAGCGGTAGAAATTTGTAGCCGTAGAATCGAGTTGGTCGGTTGTAAATACTAGCTTTTCGGCGAAAGAGTATACCGCTGACTCTACGAATACTTTCCTGGCTGCGATTCACCAAATCTTGTAATTAGTTTGACATCTCTTATACGCAATTTGAAAGTTTGTGAAATACTATTGTACCAGTGCTTCACCGCACAGTGTAGCAACCTACGCTTGCACGAGTTCTCTCCAGCTGCCGAAGCAATACATTTATCAACCCGCGACTATTTCCAGGAAGAATAACAGTTTCCTTTCTCCTCGATGATCAATAAAAGACCAGGTCGGCCCGTTTCATTATTTTCTCTCTAATTCGCCCGCGGTCTGCGAGTTTCGCCCGTTCTCCGCTATCTCGCACCTTACGACATCCTTCGTACGTAGCGCGATTCATCAGAAAGTTGCGCCAAAAGTGTCCAACACCGTTTGTTCTCGCGTTGCCCGATCGAGAAACGTCGATGTAGATCTAACCGAGCGTATCGTTAAATCCATGTAATGGTTACTTTCCTCGATATCTATCATTTCAATACAACGTTGCGTGTCGGATCGGACGACTTTGACCGACAGAATAGCTGTACTTTGTCCAAATCAACGAGAGCCCAAGTGTATTTACGATGGACTTACAGGTCGTTTTTCAGAAAGCTGCTTAATTTATTTCGTAAACCAACGTTTTCACCTACCAACAAATTGCACGATCGTTCGATCGCAATCGATGTCCGTTTGAACACGAGGCGAAAGGGACGATACTTCGGGTGAAATCCAGTCTCTTGTCAAAACGATGATGATCTCTCGATTGTCACAAACGCAAACAGACCGCGTCTCGAGTTTCTCCGTGCGTCAAACGAGCATACGAGATGCATCCGAAGCGCACAGCGTTTTGGATGCATTAGCAGAGATCGCAAAGCGTCGACCGTACGCTCGAACGTTCCGACGAGTGCTTCCGCGTTTAATATTCAGAGAAACGATTCCTCCGTAGTCGCGTTTTTCGAACGTTTACATCATTAACGACGATGCTATTCGGTCGCGTCTATGGAAGCCGGATGCGTTCGTTGCGTAACGCGGAGAAACACGCGTGTACGAACGAAAGTACACGGAGTTTTCCATCGTTTCGCCAACGGAGAACGCTCTTCTCAGGCAATTACTCGTCCCAGCTCGTTTGGTAGACGGTTCTAATGCGGAGGATCGTTGGAACGATCGTTTCGGCAAATATTCACGCAAAATTGACTCGTTACACGTTAGGTAAATTAGGCGTGTCGCGGAATTGTCTGGCATTTCTGGTATTAGCGAGGCTCTTGTAGATAACAGCGATGAAATTTCTCTTCCTTGCCTCCTCCTTGCCTCCTCCTTGCCTCTTCCTCCTCTTTTCACTTTCTTAATCTCCAAAGTTGCCAACACGCTTCGAGTCGATATCACCGACACCAAAGCGTTGCTAAGAACTAAATATTTCTTAGAATCTTACGATGTTAGTTGCAAGTATCATTTCTATGCGCTCGCATATGTGCACTTACGCTCCAATGATTATAGTTCTTGTGACTTGTTCTTAACAATCTCCATAGATTGTCCACGCAGATCTAACTTTATATGCCACTACCAAGTAAACCGAGGTTTGTACGCTCGTGATAAAGCACGGGAGTCAAACGGTTAATTTACGCGAGTATTTTTGTCACCGTACGGCTGGAATGCGTCTATCTTACGCGCACATACGACTGCGCTCGAGATAGCTATTGTCACAACACGCCCACATAGCGGCCGTGCAAAATATTATCTTCTCGCTTTTACTTTTCTGTCGTGCGCCACTCGTGTATTACGACTACCGTAAACCCGTCGTTTTCTCGTAAAACTATTTTTCCCTGCGCGTTAGTGCCCCGAGACAATTAGAAAATTGAAGCGAGCAACGGTAATTACACGACGCAGAGAAATTTCCTCCGCAAGCGTTTCTTAATTGCCAATGGAAACAAAGCTTCTATCGCATCGCGCGTTTAGAAAGGATTTTGAAACACTACTACGTTACACGTTTTTTTGTAAATATTCCGATAGAAAATTGAATCCTTCGCAAGGTATTGCAGCTTCGGAAGGAAAAATTGCAACAAACCAAGCCGACGAGTTAAGAGCTTTTACCATCAGCCTGTGCAACACAATGAAATTCGATTAATTTTAACGAATCGAATCGAAGCGAAGCGAATCGATCTGTGCAAACAGGTTACGTTTCTGCGAGTATTCGGTTCGCGGGTTGCATACGCCGCAGGCACCTAATTTCGACATCCGGGGACGATGCGATGCGCGGCCGGGAACGCGATGCGTTCGTTGCGACGTAGCTACTACCGCTTGCGCAACGTCCATTACCCTAAAAAATTTATCGTTCGATATTCCTCCGTGGCATGGAAACCTGCATCGTTGAAATTTTGATAGAAAATTCCGTTTAGCTCGCACGGTGATCTGTCGCAAACCGTGGAAAGTGTGTACGGTGGCTGTAAAAGGTACCTGCACTGTTCGTCGTACTGTCAAATGTGTTCGATCGTGTGTCCGAATTATTCGGTATGTATCGCGCTGTAACAAGTACAATGGTACATACATACTTCTTGCGGTAAAAAGTCGCTGTAAATTGCTTCTAGGAACGCTATTGGCAATACACGCGACCGTTTTATTACAATAGAAAATTCATCAGCCTGGTTTTGCGAAGCGAAAAGACGAAAGAAATAGGAAACATCGTGTCGACTTGTGGAACGTGAACCGGCAGTCCTTTCGGAAAGGTGGCGGGCGACGGTGCAATTGCGAAACGCGTAGCGCGATAATCGAGGTCGACTGTTCAGAAAATTCGACGGAATGCGCTCTCTGAGAGCGAAACGACGCCACCGCGTGCACCGGAACGAGGAGAAACCTTCTATCGGCGTTACGGAATTCGTTGTTGTTCGTGGCCAACGAAGAAGAGAGAACAACCGAGAGTAACGTAAATTCGATACGCGTACCCGGGGAAAATTCTACGATCGTATCTACGCGTTACGATTTCAGAGAGTATCAGAAAAATATACACGCGCTGCAAGAGAAAAGACTATTACGATGTCTCGAAGCATTGTTCGACGCGCAAACATCTTGCTAGAAATCTGCAGATCGCCTCTCGATAATACGCAATAATTATTGCGAGCATCAGATTTCAGATTAAGACGATATTCTTGACCTCGAACGATCTTCTCTCGGATTCGCGCTAAATCGTTTATTCGTTGCTCGTGCGACTATTGCAACGTGTATTCCTAATGGAACAAAGTATAGGTAGTAGAAACGTTTCCTGGATGGGTAATGGCAGGCTTGTGTCACCGTTAACACGAGACTTGAAAATCTTTTACTTGACGCGTTACGATATGGACATGGGAGTTATCGCGAGCGTTGCATCTATGGCAGGTATTCAAATACTTTCGTGTGCCAATATTACGACAGTGGCATAGTTCTGATTCAGAGGCTCTTATAAAATTGTACGGTCGAGTGAAAGCGAGCATCATCCCCGATTGCGTTCTCATCCTCCGTGTGTCGCTCGTGCAATCCTCGCGTTGGACTTTGTCCTTGGCGGTGGGCCAATTGTTGCGCGAAATGAGGGCCAAAGCTGTTGGACAACGAACGTCTTCGTAATTAGAAAGTGGAACGACTGGCTGGTCGCGGCTATTGAATTTCTATCTCTGTGCTCGCAAATCCTCCGATAGTTTGGTCGATACGGAGTAAAGTAAGATAAGGTTGATGGATAATTGAGTTAATAGGACGAGGCCAAGCAATTTGCTTCGTAATTTGCTAAACTCGATTATCGCTCTTGTGCTAAATACCGCCGGTCCGATATACGCGACTAGTTTGGTAAATCCGTGCAAAATTCAAAGTGCAATTTTAAGCAATTTTAAGTGCAATTTTAAGACGTTGAAGCTTAGCTGGCTCAGCCGAGTGAGAGACTCGAGACTAGCTTAGTTACTCAAATATCTTGCTACGTATTGCAACGTGCACTTTCCCTTTCGTATCGATGTTATCTTATCGAGACTGGCCGAGCCGCTCGATTGTAGGGCAGTCTAGCATCCGGCAACATCTATTCGCCGCCATCTCGCATAACGCGAGAAGATTTGCCGGCTACTGGCAATTTCGATCGTCGTTCAGACCTCGGTTACATGATAATATTACGTCAGTAGCAACGGAGGCAGCGCGTGAAAAGGGTCAACTAGTTCTCGGAGAACGAGAAAAGGAGGGATACTTCCGACCGTGTACGCGGTTACGGTTCGACAGTTACCGGTGAAAAGCACGAAGAAACGTTTCTCCATCGGTTCCGCACCTCTCCAAGGCGGGAAAATCGCCACCGTTCACCAGGGGGTTTCAAAAAAATAAAAGGCCACCAGTGAAATGATCGCTCTTCTCTCCTTTCCAATCCGTTCCCCGGATCACTTTCGCCCCGCGGGAAATATGTAACGAGCTAAATGTTCCTGATTTGAAAGTTATCTATTCTTCCTGTGCGACTGATTATCAAATCGTTGAAAAATCGAGTATCGAAAAAGTTTCGTGTTTCCAGTCATTCGTGCAGCGAGCATGCTTTTGTTTGTATTATTTCGTTATAGATACTACGAGAAAAGCGTAGAAACCAGGAATCAATTTTATCGAGTCGAAAGATCTATGCGATAAAGTTGCTGAATGCGATCTAAGAATCGAGTATCTATTAGGTTGTCCCGAATGTTTCTTTCCTTTTGTAAGGAAATAATAATTCTTTTCGTTTTGTATCGCGTTATTCAATCATCTGCTATCCATTTTCTTTCTTCTATTTCTATTATTAGGTATTATATTCTATTATTAGGTAGGTAGGTACGTGAGGCGAGATTCGATAAAAATGATTTAAAACAGAGAACGTGGTGCGTCCGTTATTTCCTTCGAAAACGAAAGAAACTTTTCGGACAACCTGATACAAAAGTTATTTGTTCTTCCGATATCGATTATACATTAAATGCTCGAGAAACTAAAGATCGAGGAGGTTTTATATTTTTTAATCATTTTCGTCGAAATAGCGTTTTTCTTTCTTTTTCGTATTTTGCCATCGATACTATACGAAACGCGTACGAAATCAGGAAGCAATGCTACTCACGATATCGAAAACTATGTACACAGTTCCTGAATCGAATTTAGCGATTTACAAGCGTCCACGTTCGCAGTTACCGTTTGGCGACGAGGAGAAACAAAAGACTAATAAAACGATGAAATCGACCTTTCAGCCGTATGACTAATCGACCACGATATACCGAGCGCGATTTATTTCCACCCATGAATCGTTTACGTGCAATCGATGGATTCCGTTTTTTTTTTCTTTTTTTTCAATATTAATGGCCGTCCATTTATTTGTTGCTGTTGTTTTAAACGGTATTGGAAATGAGACAAATTGGAGAAATGGTGTCGTTCAGGTTGAGAAAGCATTTCAAAACTCTTTTCGTCCAAGAGAGACTGCTCGGAAACAGCACGTTGGTGCAACCTGTTTCGCATCAATCTTGTACGTCGACGCGACCAATATTTCTTCCAGCGGCTCGAAAATGATTTACGCAGCTTTTTCGTCACACCTCGTAACGACACCACGTAACGTTGATTTTCCAACGTTTCTACTTCCTCGAGCAATCGATTCGTGCATAAGTAATGTTCGACGATAATATAGAAATATTATCACGATCGAGTATCAAGAACGAAAAAGCATGTGACCGGGGAACGCGGACCGCGGACCGCGGAATGTGTAGGTAAAAACATTTTCTATCGCAACACGCCTAAAATCAATTTAAGATACCATAATAATTGTACGAATCGTTTCTTGTTCACGCACTAGATCCTCCGAAATTGATCGAAAATATCTCCGTATCTCACTAGCTGCGTTGCTCTCGCCGACTACTTTCGACATACGTACATAGAAAAAGGAAAAAAAAACATACCCGAGAAAATCTTTTGCATTCGTTGTATTTCTTGTACGATCGTCGAGTCGAGTGCTCGTGGAAACGTCAATGTCGCTGTCGATTACTCGACGGCGAGATTAGAAAGCGAGAACGCACACCTATGACTAGTGTTAAGAGGGTAACCGATCCACCGTGATCGGGGCAACCGATTTCGAATCGTTGCCGCGTTCAGTGGTTCTCTGATGAATTCAAAGTCCAGCTGCGCTCCGATTCGAAATTAGTTGAAATATAGCTGGAGATTAGTTGAAATATAGCTGGAGATTAGTTAATGCCACCAGGAACCACCCATTTTCACGTTCGCTAATGCGTTTTGCATAACCAGTACTTCTCGTCCTAGGGCAATTAACGTCCAACGAGCCTTTTAGAAATCAGAATCGTGTATTTTATTTATACGAAATATATAGATAAATATCTATTTATAGGAAATGGAAAACAGAGTCAAGGGAGGGGAGGCAGGCAGAGTCAAGTGTCGCGATAATTTCTTGTTGGTCGTTCGCCAGGTAAGGGGTTTAATATCGCCACGAATGATTTCGTAAGTCGCTATCTAATTCCGATCGCGTGACTAGAATCAGTGACTGTTTTCGTTTTAGTCGAGGGTTAATGACGTTTCTCGTGCGTGACTCCATCGAACACAACTCTTATGCAAAAAGTGCATGAAAGAGAAATTAAACGATGTCGTTGGCAGCGTTATTTGCACAACGCTCGTTTGAATTCTCGAGCGCGCCCAAGCGATTTCCGCCGCTCCAGCGAATTACTCTTATTGCTCTTATTGTTGCGGTCCGATCTTAAGTTAAGTTTGTTCCGTTAATTTCCTCGACCGATATCATTCGTTACGTTAACGCAACAATCGACGAGATCAAATAAAGAAATCAAGCAACTAAATGCGCTACGTTCTTTGTTTTATATTATTTTTGTCGAATCACGTACGACCGTAATGACAGAAATAGAAGAAAATGGATCGTACACGATCGAATAAAATAATATAAAATGATGGTAATCGTACGATTTGGATCGATCGGATGGTAATCGCGCTGCTGACACACAGACTGCCGCTGGTGATTCGTTGCGCAATGACGGAGCAACCCGGCAAGAAGCAGACGTTGGTTGAGGCAAACGTTACATCAGCCCGGGGCAAGGACGTGGACCTGTCTCGCCGACGGCTACGATCTCGTGAATGAACCCAAGTCGGGTTTACGGATTTCCTTTGCTCGCGTCTCCATTCGTTCGTTCAACTTCTTCCTACTCGCTCTCGTCCGTGACGAACAAAGCGTCTGTTCGGTCCGAAACTGGGAGGCGTTAATTAACCAGGCGTGATCCACTCGCGCGAGACTCGCGCGATGATTGTTTTCTCTTCGAAGAGCAGAGTGACGAAAGCGATAATAACGCGTTGAGGAAGAACGCGTGCAGCAAAGTATCCAGTGCGCCAGAGATGCGCCAACGAATCCTTTGAACAAATGTACAACCTACTTTCACGATACGCCAGACTCCAATGGGATCATCCAAGGCAACGAGGTTTCACGACTGCGATAAATTCATCGCCACTACAAATCATTATGAACGTCATAAAAGTGATTCAGCTGACCTCGATTAGGACGCGTTGTTAATACTATCGCGATTTCTTCTTCTACGTGTTCCAATTACGCGGGGACGATAAACGAGCGTGCCGATAGCCAGGTTCACGAGGATTCTAAACAAGCAGTGGTTCGCGAGACCAGCCACGGTTGCAGAAAAAGAGGATGTAGAAAGTTCGGCCACGATAAGCGAATCTCGTGGTTTGCATGTTTACACGCGGTTACCACGAAGACGATCAGGGTTAGGTCTTCTCGCTCTCTCGCCTTTCTAAGAACCGATCTTATCTTATCGCGAGCTGGATATTGCGCGGGATAATTGACCTATTTAAATTTGATGCTTCGACGCAGAAATGCGATTTCCACACGGTCGATGATTTCGAATCACCAAACAACCGTAGAAAGTTTGCGCGTGAAAGGTTGGCGAAGATGCTGAGCCACTTCTCAGACGGTCGAACAGTGTTTGGGACAGTGTTTGGGAAAAGTTTGAAAAGGCCGCGCAAAAGCCGTATCAACGCCGTACAGACGAGACCAACGACCTGTTATTTTACCTGTTATTTTACCTTTTATTTTACTATGAAACCGATCTCGATATTCCACGATAATAAAACGTATACTGTTATCGAAAGAAGAGCGTTGATCGTAAATATCTGTTCTCACTTGCAACACCGTCATCCTGCGTGAGCCTCTCGTCGATCCTCGCGATCCGTCCGACTACCGTGCTCGATGGTATTCAGCCAAACACCTCATTTCCCCAGGAACCGGAAGGAGGACCGAATCACGCGCGCCTTTACCGATCAAACGAGTCACGTGCCAAACTGGGCACAATCGCGAGAGCTTCTCTGGCCGATCGCGAGACAGACAATGATCGATGGAACGAACGAGCACAGGGAGCGCGAGTTACTTCGGTATAAAAGCGCGCGATCTAGTCCCGCGAAAGTCTCTCCCACCGGTACTATCGCCCCCTCCAATTAATCGCGGCACACGGGCCAACTCCGAGGAAAACTTCCCTTTCCCATTGCCACGAATCTCTTCCGTGCGCGTGTACACTGTACACGATTTTCTGCCGCTGCTTAAGCTTATGCCGACGGTCGCCGATACTACTTACGATCCTCATGGTTCTTCGATTTCGTCCGCGATCCTTCGATTTCGTGCAGAAGAACGGGTCTACCCGGAGCGGTCACGTGACGACTGGGTAGCCGCCAAGCGGACTACACGCTGCACGAGCCAGAAAGCAACTGTAGCCTGAAGCTTGCGTCGACTGTCGTCGATTCTACAGGCACGGTGATGTTCGGCAGCTTCCACTGCGGGGCACGTTCGTCGCTCGATGGCTGGAAGAGAGCAGCACGCTCGTCCCGGAGCCTTCCGACCTGTTGGAAGCTCGATGAAGCTAGACTCGCGGGCCTGAGCAGAGGAAACGGTGCCGATAAAAGGTGGATCGTAGGTGTATACCGCGCGCTTGCCGTACCGGGAACGTTTGACACGAAGTGGGGGCTGTTCCTGGGACTTATATGTCGCCGCTGGAGGCCACCGTGCCTCTTTAATCCCTGCCCCCCTCGGGTCCGAGCCCCGCTAAACGGGCCCTTGTCGATGGTCAAGGTGACCCCTGCCTCCGGGGACAGCGCGCGACCGATCGCCAAGCTCCACCGCTCGCAATCGCTTCGGGGGAAACGACGCGACGCGACGCGACGCGCACGTCTCGTCCATTCTCTGCGTCTTGCTCATCGATCGTTTCCAGTTTTAGAGCTGGTGTCGTGTACGTTTAACGCGATTTCCAACATTTAACGCTTAAAATACGTCGTGGGAATTTTCATTGCGAGCCAAGGTGAAAAAGTTGAAAAGTCCGACCTTTGCCCTTTCCTTCGCCATTCCGACCAAGCGAATGCTCGCTTCCATATCAAACGAGTTGCTCTCAGTTTCAAACGATTTTAGAAATCGCTCTAGCCATTTGGACACGGCTCTACGCGTGTCTAATGTTTTAACCATACGACCACGTTCTTTCGGTCATGTCCGATCGAACGGTTTCCTTCCCTATTCCTCGACGATATAGGAAACAAATTCTTACGCACGACAATTCATCCCTACGCTCAATTTTACGTCCAACATTTTCTTAGATCAAAGAGATCTTCGAAATCGTAGCATGTCGTTGGTCTCGCCGGGATTAATCGCGTTGCACTATAAAAGTACCAACTTTGTACAGGATTCCCCATGCTAAATCCTTTGTAATTCCCCCGATACCTTCCAATTATCAAATAAATCTTCATCGTCGCGCGTTCGTCCGGCTAATGAATTCCACGTGTCATCGAGCATCCAGCAGAAAAAAAGCCGTCTGTAACGTCTTCGAGCCTCGAGGGCAGGCGACTGCCGCTGCAAAATTACCGTCGATTACCCGCGCGATCTCAATTAAAGCGTCATCCGCGACATATCCCGATGACGATTCCATACGATTACAGCGTCGTGATCGGAATCCGGATCCGTGGGCGCGTTTAATGACGTCACGCGTCGTTGCAACAACCACCGCACGGTTTTGCCTGCAACGAGATTTTAATCGCGATCGACGTTGTTCCGGCCGAAATTAAAACGAAATCGCGACAAAAACCGTGCTTGCATTCACGGCGGCGTTCTCTCGGTCTAGACGGGAGCCGATTTATCACGATGTCGCTCTTCTTCAATGTGGTTCGTCACAGCCGTTGAAAAAAACCTCCGAGATTCATGCTGACGCGACAATCCGCGCGATAAAAGTGAAGAATAGAGGAGGGCCTCTTGAATGGGAAACGTGTCCTTTTCTTTCTTTTCTTTCTTTTCTTTCTTTTCTTTCTTTTCTCTTTTTTTTTTCTTCCCCCGATCGCGTCTGGTATTTGACAGAATATTCTAAGAGGAATGTTTTTTCCACTCATTTCGAAAAATCGTTCCATTATTTTACACGGAACGTTTCAGACAATCTTTGCAACCGAATTATATATTACAAATGATTTCGATACAAGAATTTTTCATTCGCAAGGAGGTTAAAAAAAAATGGCCACTTTTTAACCGATAGTAAACCGATAGTAAATTAATAATTATACCTGTTGTTATCGGTATAAAGTCTCGCGTTTAAATTCTTTATTTCAAGACTCGTTATATGCTTGTTTTTTCGCGTCAGTTTAGACGCGTCTTCTTCGTCCAACTCGCGGCTAAGAAATTCAATAATCAGGAACAAATATGTTTTTAAACTTTGTGTCCAGACATTCCGTAGTTCCACTTGATGTATTTAGAAACCGACAAAGACATACGATTATCAGTTTTTTCTAATTCTTTGAAGTACTATAAAATGGTGTCAGCAGTCAAAGACATCATATTTAATTACGTAAAGAGGAAGTTTCCTCGTATGCATGCGTTTGCGGTTTCTTTTTCTTGGCAATTGTTTTGTACATTCTGTACGAGTGAGGTAAACGATAGAAACAAAAACTGTATGAATTATTTGAATTTCATGTTTCTTGGAAGTATCGCTGTTTGCCGCTACCACTTTGTATATTTATATCCTACTGCTCGCTAAAACGCACTTATTCTTACGACAGATTGATTGGATAGATTTATGAAACAAATATCGTTCAAAATGCTTCCGGATACCCAAGATAAAAATTAGAATAAACTAATAAATTGAAAGGAGAATAAAGAATAAAAATCTTTTTAGATCTTTTATCCCCCATTCTGTGATCTATTAGGTCGTCCCGAAAGTTTCTTTCCTTCTGCGAGGACATAATAGATGCACAACCTTTTTTCGTTTTATATTATTTTATCGAATCATCCACGTTTCTATTATTACGATCGTACGTGATTCGGCAAAAATAATATAGGACGGAGAAGAGAGAAGAGAGAAGAGAGAAGAGAGAACGTGGTGCATCCGTTATTTCCTTACAAAAGGAAAGAAACTTTCCGACAACCTAATAACTTGATTCTGCCAAAATTAAGCGAATCTCCGGTTACCCACGACCGATGATGTATTTAGATAAATCGTCTGGAATTTTCTTATACAAGATCGTTACCCAACATCTTCGACGACCTCAGTTTTTATCAAACAAACGAATAACGCGAAGAAGATAATCAGCCTCGACAATCTGGTCGAAAGGAGTCCGTAAAGTTCCCAGAAGTTCGCATAATTTCCGGCGATGAATCTCGGGCGGAGAATAAATCGGTGTCATCCGCGGCCGATTATCACAGATGCTCGAGGATTCCGCAAGAAGCTATTTCGCTTCTTTCCCGCGCGTAACAACGCGCCTCGAAGCAAGGCCGAGCATCTGCGTGCGTGTCTCTAAGTGAAAATTCAATCGTCGCGTCGATTCAAGGGAATTGTCTCCGTTTTGGTACGACGAGGTCACTTTTCCCACTGCTATTCGATTCTCCTTGTTTCCGCCCATCGGCCCGCGAGAAGAAATGTTTGTTCGTAAAAGTAGGAAAATATGGAAAGTGGAGCAAGGTTTTTCAACCGTACCGATTTACCGATTTACCGATTTACCGATTTACCGATTTACCGAGGGACAAGTCGAGGAAAGATAACGGGCCGTAATCATGCGATCGAGGCAGGGTTGTATCATTATCCCGGGCAAGTGCTGGGTATTAACTATAATTATTCTTGACAGCGCCAGGCTATCTCGGACTTGGTATCTCAAAATAACAGTTGAATTTGTATCGACGTTTTTCCATTTTACCTTGAAATTATTAAGCTGATCTTGCGGAAACCGTACAACAGTCGGTCGGTCGTTTCTTGGTCGTTTCTTGGTCGATCAAGATTCAGCACAATTTCCACTCAAGTTTCACCAGCGAGGGTTAACAAACGCGCTACGTGCAACTGGTCGCGTGGATGGTTTCTTAACCTTGGTCGAAAATGGAACCGTTAACCTTAACCCGATAATTAGCGGGCTTTGAGCCGAGACACAAAGCAAGGAAACGGTTAGTGCTTTCCAATACCACGGGCACCGGTGGAAGGTTAGTCCTTGAGAGATTAACCAGCCGGGATCTCCTAAAATCGGTTCACCCGTCGAGGTCGACGAATATCGTATGGCGAAACGCGTCGTTTCGTCTATTTTCTCAGGTTTGTTCCAACGTTTGTCACGGTCGTTGATCTCCAAAAATTCTCAATCGAGATAGAAACCTTCTGCTCGGAAACGGAGCGGAGCAGTTTCGCAAGGAAACGTATCGGAGGAAAAGTTTGCCATTCAGGGCGATTATTAATCTGGCAGAAAGCGACAAAAAAGGTAAAGATTCTTTCTCGCGTGATTTATTTTCGTAGCGCCAACGCGACGTGTATTTCTACGAGGCTACGAGGCTACGAGGCTGCGATGGAATCTTGTAACATCGAAGGAAACGGGTTGTTATTACGTTCGTCAGGAATTTAGATCAACCGGAGGGATCGGTAGTATCACGCGAGTAATTTAGTCTCTCGAACCTGTTTCCCGGTGATTGCACGCGTACCGTTCACTCTCTTCGCGACGCGCGCTCCCCGTACCCAGTGCCATTTCAGCTGGCAAACGTGCTTTTTCGCTTAAAACAGTCGAGTAGCCAAGGCTTTCCGTCATTCCACGTTCAAATTCGACTACCGTCGAAATTTCGATAAACCAAGCTCGAGGTACCTCGACGACCGTAAAACCAGAATTTACCAGCGACTGATGATAATCGAAAGTAAATAGCCTACCGAACCTTTTCGTTATACTTAATCAATAAATATCATGTGTAGGTTTTTGCCGCTGTCGAAACTACTACACACCGAAGGAGTACGGCTCGAGTGCAATTACCGGCTACACGACCCAAATTGATCGAGTTATATCGATTACGTGTTACAGCGTGTAATACCAAGGCAGAATTGAAAGTCGATTGTGGGAGAAATTGCACGCGAGCGCTTCAAGTTGTCGACTTTTTCTACGAAACACGTGCCACGTATTGGAAAGGTATAATCAAAAGTATATTACATGAGTCATTGAATAGTATAGCGTGTAATCAGCGTGATTGTGTTATTTTCGATGGTCAGTAGTATCGTTAACGAAGCGTTGTAAGCGCCTCGATTCAGAGGCAGCGGACCTTGGTGGACCCTAAATAGCCCGCTGTCCTTCGTTGCATTTCGATATTCGATCTCGTTTCGTTTCCCGGTTATTAAACTGGCTTGTTTGATCGAGCGGAAGGGACGGAAACAGAAGGAGAGAGAGAAATCGAGCAAGAGGGAAGCAATGGAAGAAGGAGGAGAAGAAGGAGGAGAAGAAGGAGGAGAAGAAGGAGGGAAAAAAGGAGGGAAAAAAGGAGGCAAAAAGCGCAGGAACAAAGGCCGACGATGGACTGTGCAATTACCGTGAAACGTATCGTCGTAAAATTGGAAAACTAATTGTACCGACTACGTCGCTAAGAATCCTTATGAAAGTCTAACGAACGTTTAGCGATTGGAGGAACGAGGAGAACAGCGCGACGTTACGACAACGATCCCGTGGCCTTAATTAATGCCCTGCCGATGCTCCATCTAATCGACTCGTCAGCGCCACGCGACATCATTTACATCCTACTTAATTACGCCGATGGACGCGCAGCCGAGCATTCTCAACGTCCCGAGAAACCACGTTTCCTTTCCCTTTTCCGATTTTGTCTTTGATTTAGCAGATTTCACGATTAGCGCGAGGAAAAGAAACTTGTCTTTTATTCGATCAACTCGTGCTGCCGCTTATCTGTGATCCTTGAATTTTGATTTCTTAGTCTCGCTGTGGTTTTAGCATAGAAAGGATCGTCAATTAATAAAAAAGGAACAAGCATCTTTGCCGATCTCGCGTATCTCACCTTTCTATTTGCGTACAGCCTTAGGTTGCCGTGTGAAATCGAAGCGATTATCCAGAGTGCGGAGTAATATTCATAGCAGAGGAGTTTCAACGGCGCGGTCGTCCTCGCGGTGACATCGTCGACGGACTGATTCACTTAAAACACGCTATCATTGACCAAATGTTTTTTCCTCCGGATTAAATCATCGTCGATCGAAGGTACGGAAACTAGGATCGATTAATCGTGTAATTAGAATTAATTGGATCGAGACCTCCGCGAAGTAGACACATCATTTGCGTCCGATTGTCACGCGGAAGAGCGACTTGAAATTTCCAGGCCATGCAGAAGGCGAGCAGGGACACCTTGTACTCCAATTTCATACGACAGCAACGTGCTCTATATGTCTCGGCTTTAAACGCAAACTTTGCATTTCAAACGATCCGATTAGTCGAGAATCGGAGATCGCTCGGAATAATATTCTCGTAAATTCTCCTTCGACGCTCGTTCGTCTTTCAACGATGCGCCAATGCAACCAACTTTCCAACTCTGATTTCGAACTAAACTAACTAAACCGCTCGCTGTACGAACGCTCGAATCTGAAGAAAGCGGCGTGCAATGGATTCAAGATCGAAAATACGATCGAAAATACGATCGAATCTCGACCGGCCCTGAACCGTATTGGTTCTGCCGGTCCTTGGTCCGTCAAATTCGTCTTGTTGTAATTTATAGAAACGTTCGCTCGTGTTCCGGAACCGTGACGCGTCACGTTCAGTACTTGTACGCGAACAAACCTTCTGTATCGGTTACGAATCGTACGATGAATCAGAAACGCCAACACCTTCGTATTTGCGTACGATCGCGTTATACTTCCTTTCATAGCTGATTCAACAAATCGGACGACTACCATTACCCTCCTCGAGTGTCTGTAAATCTCAAAGATTTATCGCAAGACACGTCGCGCTTCACAGAATTGTCGAATTTAGCTTGAAACGTCCTTTTCTATAAACGTACCATAATGCTTTGCTGATCAGAGACGGAGACAATATATAACAACTTAACAGAGACAATACCTATTTACATCTGCACAACCATAGCCAAATTACGAACAAATTTCCAATTTCATCTACCGAATGTAATAACACGCTGAAGCATACAGTGCTCGGACCATAAAAAGAAAAAGACAATCTTTACGTCGTCTTTCAGCTTTTGAATTCTATTTCCGTTTACTTTGTGTTGGTCGCGCGATTTATCGCAGAAACTAAGGTGTTACGGATCCTTGGAACCTCAAGTACGTAACGGGTATACGGACAGTTTTGCACAGGTCTCTGTTATCTCAACGGATCAAGAGGCGACATTAGGTCCGCGAAATTCACCGACTTGTCGCATCGTTGCCGGAAGTGACCGTTTCGTGGGCATCCGTTGCAGACGAATTCAGCTCATGGACATTCGATGCGCGTGACGCAGCGAGTAAATTGCCGGTCTGTTACTCGGAAGGCGGTGCAACCCACCGAAGACGCAATTAGCAATACGAATGCACCTTTTATGAGGTCGCCGCGTTGCCTTCGCGCCACGGGCTCGTTAGTCCATTTTTCCTTTTCCTTCGTGCCTCTTCCAGCGAAGCTTTCCATCTCCTTAACCTTCGACGCTCACTTTTTTCATCCACTGTAACCATTTTACCGCGACAACAGACCTCTCGTTGGAATATTCGCTGCCTCCTTCTTTCAAAGTGTTGAAAGTACGCCAGTGAGCATACGTCGCGCGCGAAAAATTCGCAGAAAATAACACACGCTCCATCGAAGATGAAAAACTCGACTTTTCGCTTACCACGATTGTTTTACTGCAACGACGAGCCTTGTATGTATATCGGTTGCTTCCTTCTTTCGAGGAGAAGAAGCTTCGCATGAAATTATCAAAAAATAATAACCTGCATCCACGGTAATCCATTGACTTTCGAAGCAACCAGATTTTCCATCCTTATCCGTAAACCAAACGAAGAGAATCCATGGGTGTTCTCTGTTGAACAAACACGATCTTGCCGAGGTCTATAGAAAATACCACAGAAAAATTGTTCGGAAATTTTCATCAGACGAGGACGGTTTATGGCACACAAATTGCGCAACAAGCCGCAAAGGACGGTGAAAAACGGCGCGGGTTAATTTACTATAAGCATTAAATCAAAGTCCATTTTGGAAAGGGAGCTATCTCGTTGAGTTTATTTGATTTATCGTACGAGCTCTTTAATTCCCACGTATAATATATTACGAACTTGCATGCATAGCGCAGGACATTTCCATCCATTACGAATATGTTGTCTTTTTACTTATATTTCGTTTTCTTTGATTACGATATTTTGATATCAAGTTTGATATTAAGTTTAAAAACACGTACAGTGTTTTTTTTTTTTTTTTTTAATAATTTCTCTATAACGATTTAACTTTTACAATTTACCGCAGTTTGACATTCTTCGGTTGTTTCCATAATGAATACGAAATAAAACTTCCGCAAGAACGTTGTTAAAGAATTAGCAATAGCCCACGACTGAAAACGAAAATAGAAAATTGCAATAACGAAAACGGCCAAGGCGTTACACGCTGACGCCTCGTATTGCAGAAACTTTTTCACGTCGAGTCGTTCCGGTCGATGAAATAATCTGCTCGAGAAAATTGAGAGACTAACGCAGCCGTCAAAAATTTGCGTAACCGCAAATTCCATTTAGGTATGTGTTCTAACTTTGATTGGACGATTGCAAAGTGCACACGCAGATCGTTGCAATAAAAGCCTACGACCGATTATCTGCAATTTCGCCTTCGCCTAATGAATACCCTGTCAGAACCAACGACTTCACGGCTTCGTTTAATCGATTTGCGGTATGGATGGCAATTGTAATAGAAATTTACATAAACGGCGCGAAGTTGAATCGCAAGTACTTTCAAAATGGCAATGTAGGCGTTTTGAAAGTAGCAACGCGAGTGCTGGTATTTAGTTAGTAAGCGCTGGTAAAGCAGATGCCTTTTTTAACTTGAATATTTCTTTACGCTTTGAAGGTAAAGAAGAGCTGCAATTCATTTCCAACGTTACCGATTTAGCAGAGAATGAGATTTCGACGCTGGCAATGGTTAGCACCAATCGTAAGCATAGAGCACAGAATTAGGCAATTGATTAACTAGTGGTATTCGCTAAATATGCACATATATACAGAAATTCTGTATCTCGTCGATCCTTCGCTCGCTTTGTGACACAGATTCTAAAGTACCGACCTAGAAAAAATCAAAGTGTTGCTTACGCCCTCTGCCCTTTTCCACGGCAAACAACCTAATCGATCGACTAAACTTAATTATAGAAAAGTTTATCAGTATCAAATCTTTGACAACAACGTTTCTGATCGTCTATCCTAAACTTCACGTATTCGACCGAATATTTTCACGCGTGGCTCTACATGGACGCCGTGTCATCGATTACGATGCAACGACAAAGGGTTGTGTTGTTCGAACAAAGTAGGTTCGAGGGTGCGGCTCGTCCAAGGTCTTTCGAAGAAATTTCCTCGATCCTTTTGTTAATTTCGCGTGTCCTACGGGCTCGCAACCCAGCGCGTTCGTTCTCTTGCAATAAATACCCGAGTCCGACCATTATAGTCGTTCTTAGAAATTCTCCTGACTACCGAAGAATCTTTCTTAAGTTTAAGATTTTTACCTGTTGGTCTTTACGACCCGAATAGCACATGGCCTTTCCCAGAGACGTTGGTATTTTGTACCTACTACGCTGTAAACCTTCACAATGCGAACACCGTAGAAAGGCAACTAATAACCTAATGGCTCGACGGGTCGGTTTAAGAGGAGCATCTGGTATCCACGTGTAATAGCAGAAGAAGTACACACGAAGCTCATCAATCACCAGAGTGGTAGGAATATATCCCCACCTCGCCGACACCATCGGAAGAAAAACACCCTTGGACGGGTCAAGGAAGAAAGGGTATCTTCGAATATGTTTTAGCTAGTCTGTCTTACACAAACAGTCGACTCAAACAGTTCTCAAATAGACCACACTCAGGCTACCCGCAGCCTATATTCTCAAGTGTACCACATACATATATGTTCGATGTGACCAACTGAATAGAGTGAATAAATAACATAATCACTATATGTGTCTCCATCGTTACAATATCTCCACCCTGAACGTTAATGTCGCTCATGGTTCGCGATATCAACCGATCGGTTGCAACTGACTGGTCGTCACAGAATCGAAGATCGCACCAACAACTACCTAGCTGGTTCGGATGGAGTTCTTTAATTCTATAATACTCCATTCTTGTTCATACTTTACTAAGCACCAAAAGTACTTGTCGTCAATCACAATTCTAAATTATATCTAAATTATATTTCACTAATGTAATATACCACACATGCATTGATATGAACACCTAGTCAGGGTCGCAGCCAATTAGCTCATATTACTTGCCATATAATTAATAATTGTACCAGTTATACAGTTAATTGATTTGTTGTACAGTGGTACAATTAGGAATTATATATCAAATAATACCGATTGCCCAGGTCCCACCACGAGGAGGTGCTGCGAATGGAGACCCACCCTAACCGCGACCCATCCACCCTCCTTTTACGCAAAAATATCTAAAATTTATTTATCATCAAATAAATACTCCTTTTGCTGTGCGTTCGCATAATGTTCGAAACAAGCAGCAAAAGGAGCTTTAAGAAGAAGAACCGACGCGGAAACTAGAAACCTGACTAGGTTTCATGAAACCTCATCCAAAAATCAAATTAAATCTTAATCTAATTGTAATTCTATATGGTACTGCTTTATATATTCACACACACACATACATACACACACACGCTATATATATATATATAAATACATATGTACATACAAATTTCTGACTTTTATCGTCATGTAAGTGGAACCTAATTGATTACGATTTACGATTATTATAATCAATTATGATCAAGATTTACACAAAAAGGACAAGAGAATGAGATGAAATATGTGCCATATAGAATTAACTACTACATAATAAGCATTGTACGATGCCATGCTTTTACTACCATGCCATGTTTTTACTATCATACCATGCTTTTACTGCCATGCAATACTTCTTACTACTATATTAACCTATTTTACCTACAGCTTACTTATTTACTTAGATTACAACCTCAAAGTACTCTATCTAACCATAGATCACACCTACGTAAAAATCTAAATATCTTACTCTATCATTCATCTATCATAGCTTACTCTATCTACGTAATAATCTAAATGTAATAAAAGAAAGGGAAAGGGATATTGTATGGAGTATAAGTCCTCTCCATTTGATGCCACAAAAGATCCTGAAACAAATTCAATCTGCGAAAGATTAATCAAAAATTCTATGAAATATATATAATTACTCCCTGATTGGTAAGGCTCAAACATTATTTTGCAATATTAAGTTCCTTCCTTTTGTTCACCTCCTTTATTTCTCTCGTTATTTCGAGCCTTTGGCATACAAATTTAAGATGCTATGAGATATTCAAACGTGTAACTGAAATGTATTTTCCGTAAATTGATAAATCTGAAACAAACTCGTTTACTGGATTAGAATTTAAAAAAAGCAGGAACCTTTTAAAGGAGAACACTTTGTAGGTGAAAAATAAAGTACTGATTACCAATTAGATTAAATTACTCTTGATAAATGTTTGGAAAAATAGCGAATCATTTGCAACGTTTTAGCCAAAACTAGGAAATTTGAAAGCAAGAATTTTAACTAATTGAATTTGAACTGCACCAAAAATTGAAAATTTGATCTCGATACTAAGATGAAAGAAAAATGAGAGAAAAACCAATTATTATAATAAAATCGCATCGTTTGTCTTCCAACTTTTACTATCTGTTACTTCTATCTGTTTTTCTTATTGATATTTTCTTGTTCTTTATATTATTATTACATTGTTATTTGTTACTGTTATTTCTTATTCAACATAACGAACCGAAAGATACGTACACAAACCATTTTTGCAGAATTTTTGTTACAAACGAACGACGATCGCGAATGAATTTTTGACACGTGCGAATGAAATTCAAATATTTCTAAAATTCTATATTACTGCCAAAAGATTAAAAATATCGCGGCCGAAAAGATATAAAAAATTGGTTCTAAGAACGAACAATCACTAGTATTGATTCTAACAGCAATGAATTGAGTTTCAACCGACATTTAAAAGAAGTTGGTAGGTGCTTGAAAAAATAAGATATTTCATTCTAATACTTTGTTACGTCTGAAATCACTCGTAACTTCATACATCTATATATATTACATTTGTAATAAAGTTCCGTATTTTCGTGGTCATGGTAACTCAAACACTAACAAAGAAATATGTCTTACAGCAGTATTTTCATTAACAAACACAGTAATAAGGGGCGCTGAAACAGAAACAACCAAGTAGCCAGAAGGGCTACTAAAATTCCATCGTCTTCCACTCTATGTAAACCCGAACAAACCGTGAGTGGAATGGATTATTCTTGTTTCGCAACGCTAATTTATTACTAATATTTATGAAACAGAAAATTCTCAAAATCAAACGCGTAGAGTGCTTCGTTATATCTGCAATATCAATTAATCTATCATTTAAAAAAAAAAAGAAAAAAAAAGAAAAAAGGAAAGTCTAAAAATTCCCGAAATTTGATGCGCAACGCTAATAAATATGAATCTACGCACTCTTATTTAAAAAATACGCAACACTAATAGCGACTGATGGCAGTGCAACCATTTAGGAGGTTGCCGATGAGCGATCACACTTGCACAGCTCTTGCAGCTGTAGCGTGTGATTCAGGAACAGTGTCCGACAAATGCAGTCGGAGGGTTTGGGCATTTTCTAAACGCGACTCTACTTAACAAAACGCGATCGTTCATTGTCGCAACGCTAAAGGGAAAAATAATGAAAACTCGCGAAGGAATAGTATCGCAACGCTAACTTTTACAGTGAATTCAATGAAAATTACTATTTGCTATATGAGAAAACTACTTCGAATAGTATTACAACTTGCAATATTATAAAATTAATTGAAAACTAATATTTTATAAATTAACTTTAAATTTAATTTCTAATAAATTATTATAATAAACTATTTATGATAATAAAAATTGCAAAGAACAATCGCGATATGGTAAGGCGCAACTCTAAAGCAAACGCGATTATCATTTTATCGCGACTCTAATTCAAACCGTGATCATTCTCTCGCGACACTAAACAAAAGCCGCGATGTTATTTCGCCACTCTAATTCAACCCGTAATTAATTTCACGCGACACTAATAAAAAAAGCGCAATATGCTGGATGTAGGGGAGGGCTAACATGTGGCAGTGCAACCATTTAGGTTGCCGATGAACGATCACACTTGTACAGCTCTT